>CM034353.1:74011880-75211880 GCA_019925275.1 Mytilus edulis
GTATTTTGTCTTGATATCGTTCAAAGTAAGAATATTTCATACATCGTCTCGCTTCAGATTCTATCATTTTTATATATTAAAGCTACAGGTTGACTTTATAACACAAAAAAATAACAGTACTAAAAGATGAAATATATGGGTCAAGTGAAATACCTATCTAATGAGTCACAAAAACAGGGAAGGTTGTTCGAATAGCTATTTTTTTACTGAAAGTACTTGACGACAGTCTTACAAGTTGGATGATGAAAATGCATATCTTCGAAAAATTCTAATTTTTTGTGTGTGATAACTAGGGTTTATAGTCTTCAACCACTAAAAAAATCTAGTCTGCCCTTCCACGAAATATTTAATTAGTTTTTTTTAAATGTTTATAATTTTTCGAAAATTCCACCTAACAACCGATCAGACAATAGTTTTAAGTTGAATCAATGCAGACAATATCATTAACTGATGCTCATTAGCTAGTTGATACATTTGTCTTTTAAAATATAACTGACATATAACTGACATATAAGGATCGTATTGGTGCAATGTGGATAAATTTATCGGTTTCCAAGAGCAAAATTGGTAGCGCGTCATCGCTACAATGGCTTCCATTTTTACGATTGTGAAAATGAACTGGCGTAATGGGGAGATAATTTTGACGAAGTAGGATCCTGACTGGATTGCGTTGGATAAAAACCGCAATTTTTATACGTGTGCATGTAAAACAAATATCGTTGTAGAAGGGTCTAAATACAGCACAAACAACATTTTCCAAAAGACCAAAAAAGTGAAAAAGTATATTTAAACAAAACGCATTTGACTAACAGGTCGAACAACTGATGTTCTTTAACCCTGTTGACTGCCATTGGCGATTGCCAAATAAAATTGATCACAAGATGTAACAAAATTGATCTTAATATAACTTTAATACTAAACAGAAAACAATTAACTAGTGGCCAAGATGTTATGCCACAAACATAAGGTGTCAATATATTTTTTGTACACCAGATCCGGATTTCGACAATAAATGTCTCCTCAGTGATGTTAGAGATCGAAACGGTTTTTGGAAGGCCATATATAATTTACCCTCATTTAAAAATATATATATATATATATATATATATATATAGAACAATTTCCCTTGAGGAGACAACCATACGAATCAATACTAGCAAGAAAATTCTTTCAAGGATCCACTGAATGTTCTTTTATTAGGATAATATTCCATGTATAACTCTTTAAACCATAAATTATTTATACGTGTATCTATTAAAAAGGTTTGTGTTCTATTTTTAACATCGAAACTTTCAACAAAATTGCGGACGTGAAAGAAAACACCATTACAAAAAAAAACACGTCAGAATACAAAATGTAGCGATGGATTATAAATGATCGTGTAACATCATTTTTGTTTATTTTTCATTTGTTATAGTCTAAAAACTGTTGTATGAATATTAAATTATTGTTCAAACCGTAAAGAAGGTTAAAAATTTAAATGTATTATAGTTTAGTGTCATCTATATGACTGACTGACAGCAGCGGAAAATTTATGACCAGTTTTAATTTCTGTGGTTCATTTCCTTTTCGCTACTTTGAAAATATTTTTAATTGTTCCAAATGGTGTGATAATTTTTCAAAATAGGGGATATCTAGTCTTACCGTACAAAACTAAGTTTAGTTTTAATGTCCCAAACTTGCACCCCCTTCTGCTTATTTCCTGCTACACGATGTCTTTTCCCAGTGAATATAGGGTTTTTGTATGGACAGTTTTGACATACTACATATAGAATACAGGGGCGGATCCAAGAATTTGCATAGGGGGGCGAAGTTTTTTAAATTCTGGGACTTTTTTTGGCTAAAAGACTAAAAATAAGTGTAAAATGCACTTTTTAAAACGGTTCTACACGTGGGGTATGTATATTTTATAGTTGCTGTTAGGTTGCTGTTAGGTGTAAGAGTTTGACATTTTTGATGTTGTATTCTCCCCATGAATTGTCTATCATAAAATTATAGTATGGGTCAAAAGCTGTGAACTGATATATTTGATGTGGGACTTGTTAGTAAAAAATAGACATGGAAAATTCTCGCTTGTTGTATGTTAAGTTAGCATAAACTCACAGATTTCTTGTTGAAAACTGTTAAAATATGGAAAAATAAAAGTTGGCAGGTAGGTGAAACTTACATAAATGAAAAGATAAATGAAAAATGAACAGATTAATGCCCGATTTATATAATTCCAAGGCCGACAGTCGGCACAAGAAGCGACGAAGCAGCGCATCTATTTTGGGTGGGCAAATATCCACTTTTTGATATGGGACGAGCTCTGACGTCCCACGGCCCCAGCTTGTCTGGCAAAACAGCCGTTGGACGTCAAAGTAATCTCGGACTACACTCTACTGTGATGTGATTGCCATATAAGTGAGAGGTTTAGCGCTATAAAATCAGGTTCAATCCATCATTTTCTACATTTGAAAATGCCTGTACCAAGTCAGGAATATGAAAGTTGTTGTCCGTTCGTTTGATGTGTTTTATCATTTGAATTTGCCATTTGATTAGGGACTTTCCGTTTTGAATTTTCCCCGGAGTTCAGTATTTTGTAATTTTACTTTTAAAATAATCAGTAAATACTGGCGAAACAAAATCTTTATATGAAAAGAATTGTCTCATAAAAATTAAATACACGGGAAATGGCAAAGTTCGCGAAGTCTAGTCTTATAAATCTTTTTACAAAAAAAAAGTCCAAGCAAAAAGGGGGGCGTACGCCCTCATGCCCCCTCTGGATCCGCCACTACACGCAGTTACTGACAGCTTGTTCAAAGCCAATAACAACTAATAAAAAAATCAAGCATCTTAGACTAAATTCTTACCAAGATTTCTGTAAATCAGTGTTGATTGAGACCACTGGAAAGAAATGCACCACTATTATTCTGTGTAACAGATTGTCATTGTTGCGTCAACCAGATTGATTTCTTGTTTTACTTCATTTGAATTTTAAAAGTGTAAGAAAAATTGATTTCTTGTCCAAAAATACCGTGTGTAGCACTTATAAACATTTGTTCCTGTTTTTAAAAATGCTAAATGTTTATAATTAAAATTGAGAATGGAAATGGGGAATGTGCCAAAGAGACAACAACCCGACCATAGAAAAAAACAACAGCAGAAGGTCACCAACAGGTCTTCAATGTAGCGAGAAATTCCCGCACCCGGAGGCGTCCTTCAACTGGTTTGTGTAAATTTACATTCAAACATAAGATGAATTGTGTTTATTTCAAACGTGCCAGAAAACATGCACATATTCGAATAAGCTGACAATAATTCAAGTGAAAAAGGGATGGGGATATACAAAGTACTGTAAAAGAAAAGTTAGAGAATCTATACTAATGAACGAGAAGACCTAATTTTGTGTGTCGCTTCTCTTCCTTCTACAATGAATTAATCATCATGCCTCTGTGTTCTATATAGGTATAGTCGCATTTGTCATCTTTTCTTATGATTATTCAGTTTGGGTTATTTTGGGAGGAAAACGAAAATAAAGGTGTCAGACCACCAATTAAAAATCCCTATCTGTTCAACCGAATCTTACAATTTTCACAGCTATCTAAATATTTTACCTTAAGTTCACCTTCAAGGAAATCAGGTATATCCTGAATTGTACATGTATCACCTTTCTACATGCCAATTTTCAACCAATGTTTAAAGTCTTATATGAAATTTCTGATCTTGAAAACACAGGTACTACCAAATAACTCCCTGTTTTCTGGAAATCTTAATTTAGTGTACTATGTAGAGCATTAATCCTGAATTTTTAACGCAAACTCATAGACAAGTGAATTTTGACTCAAAATGGTCTAAATATATTTTCCTTTCACCAGAAGTTCCATTTCTGCATATTTGTTGGTTAGTTTAAGTAAACAATGACATCAAAAGTACTATTTTGTGTCAGAGTTCAATATACTGTCGAGACCGCACTGTTTTTCCTCATCACAATTATGTAGAGATAGTGGTGAGCAACAGTGATCAAGTTTTCACACTTGTTTTAACTGGTCGGCAGATATCCAAACTCAAACACCTGAATCATGTGGGAGAAAATCGGACTCGGAAAGGGCTTGAGTTATTCGAGTTAGTAATTCTGTGTGAAATGAATTATCATAATAATGGTCATAACTTTAAATTAACTGTTTACAAAACTTTGAATATTTCGAAATTCTAAGGATTTTCTACCCAAGGAAAAGATAACCGTAGCTGTATTTTGGAAGACATTTGGAAATTTAAGGGTACTCAATGCTCTTCCACATCGTACTTTAATTTCATAGGTAAATAATATTAATGTGGAACTTTTTTCATGAGATTAAAATAGAGTATAACTTTCTTTATGGTTGAATTGTGAAATAGAAGTCAATACGTTCTTGCTCACTTCTTTGTCGCTTTGAAGGTGTCATGATTTTTCATGCTCAGAATTGCAAATGTGTTCCTGTAATTTGAATTTCAAATGACTGATTGACGTTTTTTCGACGAACTGGTCAACTCAACCATACCGAATTACTCTACTGTGATGTGATTGCCATATAAGTGAGAGGTTTAGCGCTATAAGATTAGGTTCAATCCATCATTTTCTACATTTGAAAATGCCTGTACCAAGTCAGGAATATGAAAGTTGTTGTCCATTCGTTTGATGTGTTTTATCATTTGAATTTGCCATTTGATTAGGGACTTTCCGTTTTGAATTTTCCTCGGAGTTCAGTATTTTGTAATTTTACTTTTAAAATAATCAGTAAATACTGGTGAAAAAAAATCTTTATATGAAAAGAATTGTCTCATAAAAATTAAATACACGGGAAATGGCAAAGTTCGCGAAGTCTAGTCTTATAAATCTTTTTACAAAAAAAAAGTCCAAGCAAAAAGGGGGCGTACGCCCTCATGCCCCCTCTGGATCCGCCACTACACGCAGTTACTGACAGCTTGTTCAAAGCCAATAACAACTAATAAAAAAATCAAGCATCTTAGACTAAATTCTTACCAAGATTTCTGTAAATCAGTGTTGATTGAGACCACTGGAAAGAAATGCACCACTATTATTCTGTGTAACAGATTGTCATTGTTGCGTCAACCAGATTGATTTCTTGTTTTACTTCATTTGAATTTTAAAAGTGTAAGAAAAATTGATTTCTTGTCCAAAAATACCGTGTGTAGCACTTATAAACATTTGTTCCTGTTTTTAAAACATGCTAAATGTTTATAATTAAAATTGAGAATGGAAATGGGGAATGTGCCAAAGAGACAACAACCCGACCATAGAAAAAAACAACAGCAGAAGGTCACCAACAGGTCTTCAATGTAGCGAGAAATTCCCGCACCCGGAGGCGTCCTTCAACTGGTTTGTGTAAATTTACATTCAAACATAAGATGAATTGCGTTTATTTCAAACGTGCCAGAAAACATGCACATATTCGAATAAGCTGACAATTATTCAAGTGAAAAAGGGATGGGGATATACAAAGTACTGTAAAAGAAAAGTTAGAGAATCTATACTAATGAACGAGAAGACCTAATTTTGTGTGTCGCTTCTCTTCCTTCTACAATGAATTAATCATCATGCCTCTGTGTTCTATATAGGTATAGTCGCATTTGTCATCTTTTCTTATATTATTCAGTTTGGGTTATTTTGGGAGGAAAACGAAAATAAAGGTGTCAGACCACCAATTAAAAATCCCTATCTGTTCAACCGAATCTTACAATTTTCACAGCTATCTAAATATTTTACCTTAAGTTCACCTTCAAGGAAATCAGGTATATCCTGAATTGTACATGTATCACCTTTCTACATGCCAATTTTCAACCAATGTTTAAAGTCTTATATGAAATTTCTGATCTTGAAAACACAGGTACTACCAAATAACTCCCTGTTTTCTGGAAATCTTAATTTAGTGAACTATGTAGCGCATTAATCCTGAATTTTTAACGCAAACTCATAGACAAGTGAATTTTGACTCAAAATGGTCTAAATATATTTTCCTTTCACCAGAAGTTTCATTTCTGCATATTTGTTGGTTAGTTTAAGTAAACAATGACATCAAAAGTACTATTTTGTGTCAGAGTTCAATATACTGTCGAGACCGCACTGTTTTTCTTCATCACAATTATGTAGAGATAGTGGTGAGCAACAGTGATCAAGTTTTCACACTTGTTTTAACTGGTCGGCAGATATCCAAACTCAAACACCTGAATCATGTGGGAGAAAATCGGACTCGGAAAGGGCTTGAGTTATTCGAGTTAGTAATTCTGTGTGAAATGAATTATCATAATAATGGTCATAACTTTAAATTAACTGTTTACAAAACTTTGAATATTTCGAAATTCTAAGGATTTTCTACCCAAGGAAAAGATAGCCGTAGCTGTATTTTGGAAGACATTTGGAAATTTAAGGGTACTCAATGCTCTTCCACATCGTACTTTAATTTCATAGGTAAATAATATTAATGTGGAACTTTTTTCATGAGATTAAAATAGAGTATAACTTTCTTTATGGTTGAATTGTGAAATAGAAGTCAATACGTTCTTGCTCACTTCTTTGTCGCTTTGAAGGTGTCATGATTTTTCATGCTCAGAATTGCAAATGTGTTCCTGTAATTTGAATTTCAAATGACTGATTGACGTTTTTTCGACGAACTGGTCAACTCAACCATACCGAATTACTCTACTGTGATGTGATTGCCATATACGTGAGAGGTTTAGCGCTATAAGATTAGGTTCAATCCATCATTTTCTACATTTGAAAATGCCTGTACCAAGTCAGGAATATGAAAGTTGTTGTCCATTCGTTTGATGTGTTTTATCATTTGAATTTGCCATTTGATTAGGGACTTTCCGTTTTGAATTTTCCTCGGAGTTCAGTATTTTGTAATTTTACTTTTAAAATAATCAGTAAATACTGGTGAAAAAAAAATCTTTATATGAAAAGAAATGTCTCATAAAAATTAAATACACGGGAAATGGCAAAGTTCGCGAAGTCTAGTCTTATAAATCTTTTTACAAAAAAAAAGTCCAAGCAAAAAGGGGGGCGTACGCCCTCATGCCCCCTCTGGATCCGCCACTACACGCAGTTACTGACAGCTTGTTCAAAGCCAATAACAACTAATAAAAAAATCAAGCATCTTAGACTAAATTCTTACCAAGATTTCTGTAAATCAGTGCTGATTGAGACCACTGGAAAGAAATGCACCACTATTATTCTGTGTAACAGATTGTCATTGTTGCGTCAACCAGATTGATTTCTTGTTTTACTTCATTTGAATTTTAAAAGTGTAAGAAAAATTGATTTCTTGTCCAAAAATACCGTGTGTAGCACTTATAAACATTTGTTCCTGTTTTTAAAACATGCTAAATGTTTATAATTAAAATTGAGAATGGAAATGGGGAATGTGCCAAAGAGACAACAACCCGACCATAGAAAAAAACAACAGCAGAAGGTCACCAACAGGTCTTCAATGTAGCGAGAAATTCCCGCACCCGGAGGCGTCCTTCAACTGGTTTGTGTAAATTTACATTCAAACATAAGATGAATTGCATTTATTTCAAACGTGCCAGAAAACATGCACATATTCGAATAAGCTGACAATAATTCAAGTGAAAAAGGGATGGGGATATACAAAGTACTGTAAAAGAAAAGTTAGAGAATCTATACTAATGAACGAGAAGACCTAATTTTGTGTGTCGCTTCTCTTCCTTCTACAATGAATTAATCATCATGCCTCTGTGTTCTATATAGGTATAGTCGCATTTGTCATCTTTTCTTATGATTATTCAGTTTGGGTTATTTTGGGAGGAAAACGAAAATAAAGGTGTCAGACCACCAATTAAAAATCCCTATCTGTTCAACCGAATCTTACAATTTTCACAGCTATCTAAATATTTTACCTTAATTGTTCACCTTCAAGGAAATCAGGTATATCCTGAATTGTACATGTATCACCTTTCTACATGCCAATTTTCAACCAATGTTTAAAGTCTTATATGAAATTTCTGATCTTGAAAACACAGGTACTACCAAAATAACTCCCTGTTTTCTGGAAATCTTAATTTAGTGTACTATGTAGCGCATTAATCCTGAATTTTTAACGCAAACTCATAGACAATTGAATTTTGACTCAAAATGGTCTAAATATATTTTCCTTTCACCAGAAGTTTCATTTCTGCATATTTGTTGGTTAGTTTAAGTAAACAATGACATCAAAAGTACTATTTTGTGTCAGAGTTCAATATACTGTCGAGACCGCACTGTTTTTCCTCATCACAATTATGTAGAGATAGTGGTGAGCAACAGTGATCAAGTTTTCACACTTGTTTTAACTGATCGGCAGATATCCAAACTCAAACACCTGAATCATGTGGGAGAAAATCGGACACGGAAAGGGCTTGAGTTATTCGAGTTAGTAATTCTGTGTGAAATGAATTATCATAATAATGGTCATAACTTTAAATTAACTGTTTACAAAACTTTGAATATTTCGAAATTCTAAGGATTTTCTACCCAAGGAAAAGATAACCGTAGCTGTATTTTGGAAGACATTTGGAAATTTAAGGGTCCTCAATGCTCTTCCACATCGTACTTTATTTGCCATTTATAACTTTTATTCATACGAGCTTTGTGGCACCGTTAAAGTCCACATTTCCTCTAAAGTCCACAACACCGCTAAAGTCCTCAACAAATTGCCGCTAAAGTCCACATGTGTACGTACAACGCCGCTAAAGTTCACAAAATTTCCGCTAAAGTCCACAAAATGACCTCCGCTTAAGTCCACAAGAAAACGCCGTTAAAGTCCATAACAACAAGTTCCGCTAAAGTCCACAAAAAAGCACCGTTAAAGTCCAAACAATTTTTTTATTAATAAAAAATCAATTCGCTTCTTTTTTAACTCCCGATAGTATAAATCTAATAAAAAACATGTTCTTGTGAAGTATTGATTATCAGCTTGAATTATATTTTTTATAAATGAAAAGATTACAGTTTCTGATTTTGATCCCCACAAATCTGATCTTTGTATTGCGATCTCCTATCAATCAAACGATCAAACAGACAACATGTAGTAAAAGTTATCTACATGTACATGTAGCTATGGTGCGTTTTTCGTATTCTTTAGTAAACATTTGTACATCCACAAGAAACTCCAATATATCGTTCTTTTTATTTATATGCTGGAGACACTGACATATCTTGGAGCCTATATTTGGGGACCTACTAAAAAGCGCCCATGAGCGCCCTGGGGAAGAAAAAGCGCCCGGGGAAAAGAAAAGGCGCCCGGGGAAAATATATAGATATTATATTGGCATGAGACAACTTTGTGTCGATAAAATAAGTTATGCACATTTATTTATTTTTAATTCTAGACAAGTATTTTACTAATTCAGATAATAGACATTTGTTTGTAATAAAGCACAAAATTAAATTTGACAATGGAAATGGGGAATGTGCCAAAGAGACAACAACCCGACCATAGAAAAAAACACAACAGCAGAAGGTCACCAACAGGTCTTCAATGTAGCGAGAAATTCCTGCACCCGGAGGCGTCCTTCAGCTGGCCCGTAAACAAATATATACTAGTTAAGTGATAATAAACGCCATAATAATTTACTAAAAACAAGTATGAATGTTTCAATTTTAACAACAATATATGAATCACTATTTCGAAAGACAGATAATAATGAATCACAGTTAATTCTGAAGATTTTTAAAAATGTTAGTCATCAAAAGACATGTTTCTCAAAAACGATATCAAAATGAAAAACGCAAAAACAAAACAGATAGATATTTTATCCGCTAAATTCTAGATACTATTTTATGATCATGACCAAGCTTCTGGCCAAAGGAGTAGGTCCAGTAAGGACCGATTTTGGCCTCAAATTTCAGGTTCATCTGACGAAAGATTTTGACCACTTTTTAAACACTAAAGTGTCTATTTTGTTTCATTCAATTAGTTTTTGTGAAAGATTTCAACTGATGTAGTTAGTAAAAACGACCCGATTCAAGCTCAAATTTGGAAAATCTACCAAATATGCCGAAAAATGTCACTTTTCAGATGGTTTTTGTCAAAAATGAAAGTGGCCGCATCCGTGTTCATCCTCAACCTTTACATATGTTATGTATTATCATCAAATACAAGTTACATTTCAATATCAAGGATGAACACGAATGCGGCCACTTTCGTTTTACACGGAAACCGTCTAAAATTTAACTAAAATGCTTGAATTGTGAAGATTTCAGTAATTAAGCATGACTAAATGGTGCTAGTTCCTGATATATGTGCATTGTATTATTAAAAAACAGCCCATATTTATGTAGCAGAAGCCGTCTACTGTCTAATAAATAACTAACAGTTTACATTTTAACAACTTTGTAAAACTGCTATATTTTGGGGCCAAAAAGGGGTCTTAGTGAACCTACTCCTTTGGCACAAATCCAGGAGAGGTTAAAAAAAATATTAAAAATTAGATTTTAAACATTTTAACCACAGAGTGAATGTTATGTTTCCTTGCAGAAAAACTAACTTCATTTATAAGTAAAATACGGGAAGAATGGATTTTTTTTCAAAATTTACTTCTGGATACCAACTTAATATTATCATAAACAAGCTTCTGTCTGGTACAAATCAAAGTTTTCTCGCTTGAATTATTTTACATTTTCTATTTGGGGCCTTTTATAGGTGACTATACGGTGACATTGAAATTTTCTTTCCAAATATATGAAACATAAAAAAGAAATCCATGCAGTGTCTGTTAGGCTCCACAGCAGCCAAAACGGTCTGTAAATCTCAAAAATAGACTTTGAACCATAATGTTCTTGTTTCAAATCAACATAATGATAAAGAATTCCATACATTCCTTCATTTTGTAGTGAAAGGCAGATTTCCATCACTCATTGGTTGCATGTTTGTTTTGTTTTCTAAAAGGAAAATGTATTTGTTTCAAAATTTGTTGAAGATGAATTAACCACGCGGATGCGGTTCTGTACTGTCTATTACCCATGATGAGTACATACGTGTATAAAAGATTTCATTTTAACAATGCTATATGTATATTATATGTTCCAGATGATATGTGTACGCGTACGGTCCTGACCGTATAGGTATACGCAAACGTATGCTCGGCCCGTATGATTATACTCGTACGGTCTAGGTACGAGCTCGACCATACACGTGTATTTGGACCATATCGGTTGATTTGTCAAATTTATCAATAGTTAGAAAATGATATAAAAACTTAAACTGAATACAAGAGTGACGTTACTTTGTCACTTTATCAGTAAAGCTCCTGTGTTAAATATGAAATTTGAGTTCTAGTTCTCACTGAAATTAAAGTTATTGTAAGTACATACATGTATAATGTTGGTAGATACGTATACGTTTTTAGAATATTCAGAATTTTAATAGAAAAAAAGTCAAGCCAATAAATAGTCAGAAGGATGTGAACCTACAATTTGTTGTTACAAATATCATCATTGTATCATAAAAATCTAAGTTTTTCATAAAAATATTTAGGGCCTATTTCCTTCAGGATTTAATCAAAATTGGTACCAATGGAAGCAGAATTCTCATTAGTTTATTTGTTTATTTAAGAAATAATTCAGGGGGGGGGGGGCTTAAAAAGAGCAAAAACAAGATTAGTTTTTCGAAAATAATAATTCTATAGGCAACGTAACTATTTTTTTCGATATGGTAATTTTGAAACCCATCTATTTTACGGAGGGAATACATAAATATGAATTTATATTATACTTTTTATTTATCTACGTTGTTCAAAATGCGTTCTTCTTTTCAATATTACATTAATTTTTTTTAATAAAACCTGATTTGAGAACATTTCAATGAGACAGCAACTCAACAATAAATATGACACATATATATTTAAACCACTTTTAGAGATTAAAGTGGAAATTTAAATATTACTTGCATCATACTTGTACATTTATAACATAAATATCAGTTAATAGGATATTGCTTAGGTTTTGACTTATAATGAATTTACGCAAACTTATGCACAATAGTGTATGTGTTGTACTGTTTCAACACTGTTCCAAGTTAGGGAAGGGTTTGGCGCCAGCAATGTGTTCAACTTCGCCACATTCTGTATGCACGGTTGGTATAGTGTCCGGCTAGGATCGTGGTTTTTCGAGTGATTTGGTCCATTTTTTCGAGTGTAGTTCGGGCTTTTTCGAGTGATAAAACATGCGATAAGTTCAATTAATGGATATTTTGTAATTATAACAGTTTTTAACATTACTACCCATCTTATATTGAATATTATATATGACTTGATCAACAAAGAAGCTCAATTTCCTTGTATTTGATAAACAAAAAAATTAGTGTTTGTTATTGTCCGGGTTTTTTCGAGAGCAACTATGAAATCGTCCGGGTTTTTAGACAAATGGTCCGGTTTTTTTTACAGAAAATTTGAAGGTATTCTAGACTTTAAAAAATGACTTTTACTAGTTTATAACTGTAATTAAGTGAAGGACAATATCATATATTCCCAATAAGTCATCAAAAACATATAACTAGAGGCTTCAAAGAGCCTGTGTCGCTCACCTTGGTCTATGATCACACTAAGCAAAGGACATACATAATAGATGAGAATATAATTCATGAGAACGTTATGTTTTGGTGATGACGATGTGTTTTTCAATCTTACTTTACTGAACATTCTTGCTGTTTACAATTTTCTCTATCTATAATGAACTTGGCTCAGAAGTTTTAAAGAAAAATATTTTGTAAAAGTTTACAAAAATTTACATAAATTTACGAAAATTGTTTAAAATTTTCTATAGAGAGCAATAACTCCGTAAAGGGTCAATTAACAGTTTTGGTCAAGTTGACTTATTTGTACATCTTACTTTGCTATACATAATTGTTGTTTAAAGTTTATCTTTATCTAAGATAATATTGAAGATGATAACCCAAAACTGCAAAATTTTCTTAAAATTCCCAATTCAAGGACAGGAACCAGGCAACGGGTTGCCTGATTTGTCTGAAAATTTCAGGGCAGTTAGATCTTGACTTAATGAATATATTTAAATGAATGAGATTTTACGCCTATGTACTATTTTTGGCCATATCGACCATCTTGGTTCGTGGACGAGGTCATTGGACACATTATTGAAACTACATACCCTTAAAATGATGGTTGCCAAGTTTGGTTAAATTTGTATATGTAGTTTCAGAGGGGAAGATTTTTTAAAAAGATTACTAAAATTCTAAAAAATGGTTAAAAATAGACTACAAAGGGCAATAACTCCTCAATTGATCAACTGACAATTTGGTCATGTGACTTATTAGTAGATCTTACTTTGCTGAACATTATTGCTGTTTACAGTTTATCTCTATCTTTTATAATGTTCAAGATAATAACCAAAATCTGCAAAATTTCCTTGAAATTACTAATTTAGGGGCAGAAAACAATATCAGGTTGTCCGATTTGTCTGAAAATTTCAGGGCAGATAGATCTTGACCTGATGAACAATATTACTCCAGTCAGATTTGCTCTAAATGCTATGGTTTCAGTGATATTAGCCAAAATCTACATTTTACCCCTTTGTTCTATGTTTAGCCATGGAGGCCATCTTGGTTGGATGGCCGGGTTATCGGACACATTTTTTAAACTAGATACCCCAAGGATGATTGTAGCCAAGTTTGGTTAAATTTGGCTCAGTAGTTTCAGAGGAGAATATTTTTGTAAAAGTTTACGGACGACGGACGACGGACGCCAAGTGATGAGAAAAGCTCACTTGGCCCTATGGGCCAGGTGAGCTAAAATGTATCTTTCATCAATTTAATGCAAAGATTCTGTTTGGAGAACGTTATACAACTACTTTCCAGTGTTCATTTAGAAATAAATTGATCCTTAACAAAACGGTGTCTAGAACATTATGCAGAGAACTCATATTCATTTTAACTTCATTTTATGCTACTTTTGATTTTACAGTTAATAATATGTCTTATAGTGAACTCCTGAGATTTATAAAAGAAACCTATTAATAAAAAAACATTTAAAAAAACATACACACTGAATCCACCCCATTTTTTCATTACCATTGAACACAAAATTTGAATAAAATTTCAGATAAAATCAACAATAAGATTAATAGTTTATCAGCCTAAATAAAATCCTTTAGCAATGATAGACAAATACAAAATGTGTATATTATATGCTATCACCAGCTAGATTGTCCAGTGCTTCGAACAACATTGTAATGTCTTGATTAATATTAATATTTTCCACTTTTTAGACACTTTTCTTTTTATTGAAAGGAAGTTATCACGGTGTTGAGTTATTATTATATTTGCATAATGAGACTCCTCCTCACAGTTGTAGCATTAAGTCATTTTCGGTTTCCATTTCTTAAACAATAAAATAAATAGTACAAAATACAAGACAAATAGATAATGAAATATCTAAGATGTATACTCTTTTAAAAACAAACATACATTTCATCTTATACAATATATGTGTGTACGTCTTAATTCGAATTGTCTATGCTTAAATGTTCTGGACCATATGAGTAAAAGGACCATACGCGTATGGTCACGACCATATGCGTATACGTATATGGTCAAACTGAAAAAGAAGTGTATAAAGGGTTGGTAGGACAAAAAAATTATAGGTAGGACCTGCTTTTTAAGGTCTTTGTGTTCATCACAGTTTAAGTGTGGTGACCTTTTGTTTATAAGTCTATACTAAGTTAAACTTTTCAAAGTTAAAGTAAACTTGTCTTACAACGTTAGGTCGACACCATAATATATAGAATTGTTATTTTCAAAAGGAAAGGGTGTTTTATATGTCGAAAATTTTCCAAAATTCTGTGAATGTATCGCGCAGTCTCTATTTCAATGCATCATTCTGTAGTTAAGAAGACACGTCGTCGTGAAGCACAACAGTTTTACACTAACTGTTTCTGTAAATTTTCTATGTGCAAAAATGACCAAAAACTAGCCTTAGAGTTACGTCCCTGCTAAACTGAAGTCTTCATGCTTCAGCCACAGAGTTCCCAGTGAAGACATATTTTTTGGTTTCACACATTTGAGGTATAAAGTTACTAAATGAATACAAAGTTGAAAATCTCTTGAGCATCTTGACATATACTCGACTGTTAACATATTTGAACTGCTTAGATATTCAAATGGAGTCAATAGACACATTGGAAAAGTCACATTTTCAACCTACGATTTTCTATTTCAGTTGTTAAAATAGACAGATTTGCCATCCTTACAAATCTGACACTGTAATCCACAATTACATCTGAAAAAAAATAATGTTTAAAAAATGATGATAATTTTCCTTATAAAAAAAATAGCATAACTAATCATTTTAAGCCATTGATGTCCCCCTAAAAGACACAGTACTTATAGTTCACATTCATAAAAATGACAGGAACTATTTTATAGACAACCGAAATACGAGCTACCAAACAGGTCATTTTTATTTTAAAATAATATCATTTCTTCTCTTTTCTATTAGGTCCTTTTATATCCTCTTCATCGTTTATCAGATATGAAATAACACCTTAACTGCATGTTTGAAAATTTACAATGTCCATCAAATACAAGTGTGGTGTAAACGTCAATGAGCCGCATCCTACCGACAAAAATAACCAAAAGACTTGTTCAAGTTTGACGTTAAAAAGAGATGCGAGTTTCCTTTAATAGTTATCCCATAAGGACGCGGTGTGTCAGTGTAAGATCATCCCGATGGCCGGAGGCCAGAGGGTGATCTTGCACTGACACACCAAGTCCGAATGGGATAACTATTTTACATCCCAGCTGATTAAGAATAGACGAAAAACAATTTACAATTCATAAAATCTAGTTTAGAACGCCACACAACCATTATAATATACTTTGTATATTACTATATGATGTATACCCTTTATGACCCCCAAACACGATGAGTAGATATCAAATAATGTCAACTCGCCCCACTGGCCAATCGGCCCACACTATATCGCCACTTTATGAAAAAATCGCCCCACTCTTGTAACCGACTCGCCCAACTTTAAAAAAGTGTAAATCAAATTGAACAATCAGTTTTACAATCATTTATTTAACGAAAAGGTTTAAACCCACTGAGTAAAGGTCTGCCAACTCGCCCCAGTTATAAAAATATCTTGCTTCCTTTAAGTATGTTAAATTTCTCATAGTTCGTATCCAGTCGTCTTGGTGTAGTGGTATGTGCCGTGGCTTGATATGCTAAAGGTCTTGAGTTCGAACCCCAGCATATACACTGGATTTTTTCTACGTTGATTTTGATAGATAGTCTTCTCCGTATAATTAATTATAAGTTTTATACTGGATTTGTCATTCCGCCAAAATGTTACAGAACAAAGGAAAGCATGCATAACAAAGAAACTTAAACTGGGGTGATCTGGCAGGGGTGATCCGGCTCATATCACCCCAGTTAGAACAAAGGAGCTGGGATGTAATTTAATAGTTATCCCATAAGGACGCGGTGTGTCAGTGTAAGATCATCCCGATGGCCGGAGGCCAGAGGGTGATCTTGCACTGACACACCAAGTCCGAATGGGATAACTATTTTACATCCCAGCTGATTAAGAATAGACGAAAAACAATTTACAATTCATAAAATCTAGTTTAGAACGCCACACAACCATTATAATATACTTTGTATATTACTATATGATGTATACCCTTTATGACCCCCAAACACGATGAGTAGATATCAAATAATGTCAACTCGCCCCACTGGCCAATCGGCCCACACTATATCGCCACTTTATGAAAAAATCGCCCCACTCTTGTAACCGACTCGCCCAACTTTAAAAAAGTGTAAAATCAAATTGAACAATCAGTTTTACAATCATTTATTTAACGAAAAGGGTTTAAACCCACTGAGTAAAGGTCTGCCAACTCGCCCCAGTTATAAAAATATCTTGCTTCCTTTAAGTATGTTAAATTTCTCATAGTTCGTAATCAGTCGTCTTGGTGTAGTGGTATGTGCCGTGGCTTGATATGCTAAAGGTCTTGAGTTCGAACCCCAGCATATACACTGGATTTTTTCTACGTTGATTTTGATAGATAGTCTTCTCCGTATAATTAATTATAAGTTTTATACTGGATTTGTCATTCCCGCCAAAATGTTACAGAACAAAGGAAAGCATGCATAACAAAGAAACTTAAACTGGGGTGATCTGGCAGGGGTGATCCGGCTCATATCACCCCAGTTAGAACAAAGGAGCTGGGATGTAATCAATGAGACATCATCCCAGCGACAAAATATATGTATGAATGAACTATTCACTTGACTCATGCTACCAATTATTTATTTTTTCTCTCGATTTTTTGGCATTTCCCCATAATAAAAATCACTGTTTGCATACTGATTAAAGTGGCATTAAACACTAAAAATACATAAATCCATCATTGTTTTATTTCAAACGTGTTCGTCACCGATCATTGGTTTGGTAAACAAGAATCTATCAACTGAAATTGTTATTTTACTAGGGCAATCTTTTACATCACAAACTTGTTACTATTGTATCTTTTACATTATGACTGTAATATTTGCCGCTGGTCATGAAACAGTTTCAGGGAAATTAATGATTTCTTCAATACCTCTTACAAAAGATACTTATAAACCCGAAGTATGAAGAAAATGTCAATCAACTTTATTAAAAAAAAAACAACAGTAAATGGAAAAGAAGTGTATAAAGGGTTGGTAGGACCAAAAAAAAATAGGTACGACCTGATTTTTAAGGTCTTTGTGTCCATCACAGTTTAAGTGTGTTGACCTTTTGTTTATAAGTCTATACTAAGTTAAACTTTTCAAAGTTAAAGTAAACTTGTCTTACAACTTTAGGTCGACACCATAATATATAGAATTACTATTTTCAAAAGGAAAGGGTGTTTTATATGTCGAAAATTTTACAAAATTCTGTGAATGTATCGCGCAGTCTCTATTTCAATGCATCATTCTGTAGTTAAGAAGACACGTCGTCGTGAAGCACAACAGTTTTACACTAACTGTTTCTGTAAATTTTCTATGTGCAAAAATGACCAAAAACTAGCCTTAGAGTTACGTCCCTGCTAAACTGAAGTCTTCATGTTTCAGCTCCAGAGTTCCCAGTGAAGACATATTTTTGGTTTCACACATTTGAGGTATAAAGTTACTAAATGAATACAAAGTTGAAAATCTCTTGAGCATCTTGACATATACTCGACTGTTAACATATTTGAACTGCTTAGATATTCAAATGGAGTCAATAGACACATTGGAAAAGTCGCATTTTCAACCTACGATTTTCTATTTCAGTTGTTAAAATAGACAGATTTGCCATCCTTACAAATCTGACACTGTAATCCACAATTACATCTGAAAAAAAATGATGTTTAAAAAAATGATGATAATCTTCCTTATAAAAAAAATAGCATAACTAATCATTTAAGCCATGATGTCCCCCTAAAAAGACACAGTACTTATAGTTCACATTCATAAAAAGACAGGAACTATATTTATAGACAACCGAAATACGAGCTACCAAACAGGTCATTTTTATTTTAAAATAATATCATTTCTTCTCTTTCTATTAGGTCCTTTTATATCCTTTCATCGTTTATCAATATGAAATAACACTTAAAATGCATGTTTGAAAATTTTACAATGTCCATCAAATACAAGTGTGGTGTAAACGTCAATGACCGCATCCTACCGACAAAAATAACCATAAGACTTGTTCAAGTTTGACGTTAAAAAGAGATGCAGTTTCCTTCAATGAGACATCATCCCAGCGACAAAATATATGTATGAAATGAACTATTCACTTGACTAATGCTAACCAATTATTTATTTTTTCTCTCGATTTTTTGGATATTTCCCCATAATAAAATCACTGTTTGCATACTGATTAAAGTGGCATTAAACACAAAAATACATAATATCCATCATTTGTTTTATTTCAAAACGTTTCGTCACGATCATTGGTTTGGTAAAAAAGAATCTATCAACTGAAATTGTTATTTTACTAGGGCAATCTTTTACATCACAAACTTTTACTATTGTATCTTTTACATTATGACTGTAATATTTGCCGCTAGGTCATGAAACAGTTTTCAGGGAAATTAATGATTTCTTCAATACCTCTAACAAAAGATACTTATAAACCCGAAGTATGATAAAAATGTCAATCAACTTTATTAAAAATAAAAAAAAAACAGTAAATGGAAAAAAGTTATATAAGGTTGGTAGGACAAAAAAAATATAGGTAGGACCTGCTTTTTAAGGTCTTTGTGTCCATCAAATTTAAGTGTGGTGAAAACCCTTTGTTTATAAGTCTATTACTAAGTTAACTTTCAAAGTTAAAGTAAACTTGTACTTACAACTTTAGGTCGACAACCATAATATATAGAATTGTTATTTTCAAAGAAAGGTGTTTTATATGTCGAAAATTTCCAAAATTCTGTGAATGTATCGCATCTCTATTTCAATGCATCATTCTGTAGTTAAGAAGACACGTCGTCGTGAAAACACAACAGTTTTAAACTAACTGTTTCTGTAAATTTTCTATGTGCAAAATGACCAAAAACTAGCCTTAGAGTTACGTCCTGCTAAACTGAAGTCTTCATGATTCAGCTCCAGAGTTCCCAGTGAAGACATTTTTTTGGTTTCACACATTTGAGGTATAAAGTTACTAAATGATACAAAGTTGAAATCTCTTGAGCATCTTGACATATACTCGACTGTTAACATATTTGAACTGCTTAGATATTTAAATGGAGTCAATAACACATTGGAAAAGTCGCATTTTCAACCTACATTTTCTATTTCAGTTGTTAAAATAGACAGATTTGCCATCCTTACAAATCTGACACTGTAATCCACAATTACATCTGAAAAAAATAATGTTTAAAAAATGATGATAATCTTCCTTATAAAAAAAAAATAGCATAACTAATCATTTTAAGCCATTGATGTCCCCCTAAAAGACACAGTACTTATAGTTCACATTCATAAAAATGACAGGAACTATATTTATAGACAACCGAAATACGAGCACCAAACAGGTCATTTTTATTTTAAAATAATATCATTTCTTCTCTTTCTATTAGGTCCTTTTATATCCTCTTCATCGTTATCAGATATGAAATAACACCTTAACTGCATGTTTGAAAATTTACAATGTCCATCAAATACAAGTGTGGTGTAAACGTCAATGAGCCGCATCCTACCGACAAAAATAACCAAAAGACTTGTTCAAGTTTGACGTTTAAAAAGAGATGCGAGTTTCCTTCAATGAGACATCATCCCAGCGACAAAATATATGTATGAATGAACTATTCACTTGACTCATGCTACGCAATTATTTAATTTTTTCTCTCGATTTTTTGGTATTTCCCCATAATAAAAATCACTGTTTGCATACTGATTAAAGTGGCATTAAACACTAAAAATACATAAATCCATCATTGTTTTATTTCAAACGTGTCGTCACCGATCATTGGTTTGGTAAACAAGAATCTATCAACTGAAATTGTTATTTTACTAGGGCAATCTTTTACATCACAAACTTGTTACTATTGTATCTTTTACATTATGACTGTAATATTTGCCGCTGGTCATGAAACAGTTTCAGGGAAATTAATGATTTCTTCAATACCTCTAACAAAAGATACTTATAAACCCAAGTATGATAAAATGTCAATCAACTTATAAAAAAAAAAAAAACAGTAAATGAAAAGAAGTGTATAAGGGTTGGTAGGACAAAAAAAAATATAGGTAGGACCTGCTTTTTAAGGTCTTTGTGTCCATCACAGTTTAAGTGTGGTGACCTTTGTTTATAAGTTATACTAAGTTAAACTTTTCAAAGTTAAATTAAACTTGTTTACAACTTTAGGTCGACACCATAATATATAGAATTGTTATTTTCAAAAGGAAAGGGTGTTTATATGTCGAAAATTTTCCAAATTCTGTGAATGTATCGCGCAGTCTCTATTCAATGCATCATCTGTAGTTAAGAAACACTCGTCGTGAAGACAACAGTTTTACACTAACTGTTTCTGAAATTTTCTATGTGCAAAAATGACCAAAATAGCCTTAGAGTTACGTCCCTGCTAAACTGAAGTCTTCATGATTCAGCTCCAGAGTTCCCAGTGAAGACATATTTTTTGGTTTCACACATTTGAGGTATAAAGTTACTAAATGAATACAAAGTTGAAAATCTCTTGAGCATCTTGACATATACTCGACTGTTAACATATTTGAACTGCTTAGATATTAAATGGAGTCAATAGACACATTGGAAAAGTCGCATTTTCAACCTACGATTTTCTATTTCAGTTGTTAAAATAGACAGATTTGCCATCCTTACAAATCTGACACTGTAATCCACAATTACATCTGAAAAAAAATAATGTTTAAAAAATGATGATAATCTTCCTATAAAAAAAATAGCATAACTAATCATTTTAAGCCATTGATGTCCCCCTAAAAGACACAGTACTTATAGTTCACATTCATAAAAATGACAGGAACTATATTTATAGACAACCGAAATACGAGCTACCAAACAGGTCATTTTTATTTTAAAATAATATCATTTCTTCTCTTTTCTATTAGGTCCTTTTATATCCTCTTCATCGTTTATCAATATGAAAAACACCTTAACTGCATGTTTGAAAATTTACAATGTCCATCAAATACAAGTGTGGTGTAAACGTCAATGAGCCGCATCCTACCGACAAAAATAACCAAAAGACTTGTTCAAGTTTGACGTTAAAAGAGATGCGAGTTTCCTTCAATGAGACATCATCCAGCGACAAAATATATGTAGAATGAACTATTCACTTGACTCATGCTACCAATTATTTATTTTTCTCTCGATTTTTTGGTATTTCCCATAATAAAAATCACTGTTTGCATACTGATTAAAGTGGCATTAAACACTAAAAATACATAAATCCATCATTGTTTTATTTCAAACGTGTTCGTCACCGATCATTGGTTGGTAAAAAGAACTATCAACTGAAATTGTTATTTTACTAGGGCAATCTTTTACATCACAAACTTGTTACTATTGTATCTTTTACATTATGACTGTAATATTTGCCGCTGGTCATGAACAGTTTCAGGGAAATTAATGATTTCTTCAATACCTCTAACAAAAGATACTTATAACCCAAGTATGATAAATGTCAATCAACTTATTAAAAAAAAAAAAACAACAGTAAATGGAAAAGAAGTGTATAAGGGTTGTAGGACAAAAAAAATATAGGTAGGACCTGCTTTTAAGGTCTTTGTGTCCATCACAGTTTAAGTGTGGTGACCTTTTGTTTATAAGTCATATACTAAGTTAAACTTTCAAGTTAAAGTAAACTTGTCTTACAACTTTAGTCGACACCATAATATATAAATTGTTATTTTCAAAAGGAAAGGGTGTTTATATGTCGAAAATTTTCCAAATCTGTGAATGTATCGCATTCTCTATTTCAATGCATCATTCTGTAGTTAAGAAGACACGTCGTCGTGAAGCACAACAGTTTACACTAACTGTTCTGTAAATTTCTATGTGCAAAAATGACCAAAAACTAGCCTTAGAGTTACGTCCCTGCTAAACTGAAGTCTTCATGATTCAGCTCCAGAGTTCCCAGTGAAGACATATTTTTTGGTTTCACACATTTGAGGTATAAAGTTACTAAATGAATACAAAGTTGAAAATCTCTTGAGCATCTTGACATATACTCGACTGTTAACATATTTGAACTGCTTAGATATTTAAAATGGAGTCAATAGACACATTGGAAAAGTCGCATTTTCAACCTACGATTTTCTATTTCAGTTGTTAAAATAGACAGATTTGCCATCCTTACAAATCTGACACTGTAATCCACAATTACATCTGAAAAAAAATAATGTTTAAAAAATGATGATAATCTTCCTTATAAAAAAAAATAGCATAACTAATCATTTTAAGCCATTGATGTCCCCCTAAAAGACACAGTACTTATAGTTCACATTCATAAAAATGACAGGAACTATATTTATAGACAACCGAAATACGAGCTACCAAACAGGTCATTTTTATTTTAAAATAATATCATTTCTTCTCTTTTCTATTAGGTCCTTTTATATCCTCTTCATCGTTTATCAGATATGAAATAACACCTTAACTGCATGTTTGAAAATTTACAATGTCCATCAAATACAAGTGTGGTGTAAACGTCAATGAGCCGCATCCTACCGACAAAAATAACCAAAAGACTTGTTCAAGTTTGACGTTAAAAAGAGATGCGAGTTTCCTTCAATGAGACATCATCCCAGCGACAAAATATATGTATGAATGAACTATTCACTTGACTCATGCTACCAATTATTTATTTTTTCTCTCGATTTTTTGGTATTTCCCCATAATAAAATCACTGTTTGCATACTGATTAAAGTGGCATTAAACACTAAAAATACATAAATCCATCATTGTTTTATTTCAAACGTGTTCGTCACCGATCATTGGTTTGGTAAACAAGAATCTATCAACTGAAATTGTTATTTTACTAGGGCAATCTTTTACATCACAAACTTGTTACTATTGTATCTTTTACATTATGACTGTAATATTTGCCGCTGGTCATGAAACAGTTTCAGGGAAATTAATGATTTCTTCAATACCTCTAACAAAAGATACTTATAAACCCGAAGTATGATAAAATGTCAATCAACTTTATTAAAAAAAAAAAAACACAGTAAATGGAAAAAGTGTATATAGGGTTGGTAGGACAAAAAAAATTATAGGTAGGACCTGCTTTTAGCTTTGGTCCATCACAGTTTAAGTGTGGTGACCTTTTGTTTATAAGTCTATACTAAGTTAAACTTTTCAAAGTTAAAGTAAACTTGTCTTACAACTTTAGGTCGACACCATAATATATAGAATTGTTATTTTCAAAAGGAAAGGGTGTTTTATATGTCGAAAATTTTCCAAAATTCTGTGAATGTATCGCGCAGTCTCTATTTCAATGCATCATTCTGTAGTTAAGAAGACACGTCGTCGTGAAGCACAACAGTTTTACACTAACTGTTTCTGTAAATTTTCTATGTGCAAAAATGACCAAAAACTAGCCTTAGAGTTACGTCCCTGCTAAACTGAAGTCTTCATGATTCAGCTCCAGAGTTCCCAGTGAAGACATTTTTTTGGTTTCACACATTTGAGGTATAAAGTTACTAAATGAATACAAAGTTGAAAATCTCTTGAGCATCTTGACATATACTCGACTGTTAACATATTTGAACTGCTTAGATATTTAAATGGAGTCAATAGACACATTGGAAAAGTCGCATTTTCAACCTACGATTTTCTATTTCAGTTGTTAAAATAGACAGATTTGCCATCCTTACAAATCTGACACTGTAATCCACAATTACATCTGAAAAAAAATAATGTTTAAAAAATGATGATAATCTTCCTTATAAAAAAAATAGCATAACTAATCATTTTAAGCCATTGATGTCCCCCTAAAAGACACAGTACTTATAGTTCACATTCATAAAAATGACAGGAACTATATTTATAGACAACCGAAATACGAGCTACCAAACAGGTCATTTTTATTTTAAAATAATATCATTTCTTCTTTTTCTATTAGGTCCTTTTATATCCTCTTCATCGTTTATCAGATATGAAATAACACCTTAACTGCATGTTTGAAAATTTACAATGTCCATCAAATACAAGTGTGGTGTAAACGTCAATGAGCCGCATCCTACCGACAAAAATAACCAAAAGACTTGTTCAAGTTTGACGTTAAAAAGAGATGCGAGTTTCCTTCAATGAGACATCATCCCAGCGACAAAATATATGTATGAATGAACTATTCACTTGACTCATGCTACCAATTATTTATTTTTTCTCTCGATTTTTTGGTATTTCCCCATAATAAAAATCACTGTTTGCATACTGATTAAAGTGGCATTAAACACTAAAAATACATAAATCCATCATTGTTTTATTTCAAACGTGTTCGTCACCGATCATTGGTTTGGTAAACAAGAATCTATCAACTGAAATTGTTATTTTACTAGGGCAATCTTTTACATCACAAACTTGTTACTATTGTATCTTTTACATTATGACTGTAATATTTGCCGCTGGTCATGAAACAGTTTCAGGGAAATTAATGATTTCTTCAATACCTCTAACAAAAGATACTTATAAACCCGAAGTATGATA
The DNA here is from genome assembly GCA_019925275.1 of Mytilus edulis. Lineage (NCBI taxonomy): Eukaryota > Metazoa > Mollusca > Bivalvia > Mytilida > Mytilidae > Mytilus > Mytilus edulis. The sequence goes on from CM034353.1 coordinate 74,037,079, forward strand.
AAATGTCAATCAACTTTATTAAAAAAAAAAAACAACAGTAAATGGAAAAGAAGTGTATAAAGGGTTGGTAGGACAAAAAAAATATAGGTAGGACCTGCTTTTAAGGTCTTTGTGTCCATCACAGTTTAAGTGTGGTGACCTTTTGTTTATAAGTCTATACTAAGTTAAACTTTTCAAAGTTAAAGTAAACTTGTCTTACAACTTTAGTCGACACCATAATATATAGAATTGTTATTTTCAAAAGGAAAGGGTGTTTTATATGTCGAAAATTTTCCAAAATTCTGTGAATGTATCGCGCAGTCTCTATTTCAATGCATCATTCTGTAGTTAAGAAGACACGTCGTCGTGAAGCACAACAGTTTTACACTAACTGTTTCTGTAAATTTTCTATGTGCAAAAATGACCAAAAACTAGCCTTAGAGTTACGTCCCTGCTAAACTGAAGTCTTCATGTTTCAGCTCCAGAGTTCCCAGTGAAGACATATTTTTTGGTTTCACACATTTGAGGTATAAAGTTACTAAATGAATACAAAGTTGAAAATCTCTTGAGCATCTTGACATATACTCGACTGTTAACATATTTGAACTGCTTAGATATTTAAATGGAGTCAATAGACACATTGGAAAAGTCGCATTTTCAACCTACGATTTTCTATTTCAGTTGTTAAAATAGACAGATTTGCCATCCTTACAAATCTGACACTGTAATCCACAATTACATCTGAAAAAAAATAATGTTTAAAAAATGATGATAATCTTCCTTATAAAAAAAAATAGCATAACTAATCATTTTAAGCCATTGATGTCCCCCTAAAAGACACAGTACTTATAGTTCACATTCATAAAAATGACAGGAACTATATTTATAGACAACCGAAATACGAGCACCAAACAGGTCATTTTTATTTTAAAATAATATCATTTCTTCTCTTTTCTATTAGGTTCTTTTATATCCTCTTCGTCGTTTATCAGATATGAAATAACACCTTAACTGCATGTTTGAAAATTTACAATGTCCATCAAATACAAGTGTGGTGTAAACGTCAATGAGCCGCATCCTACCGACAAAAATAACCAAAGACTTGTTCAAGTTTGACGTTAAAAAGAGATGCGAGTTTCCTTCAATGAGACATCATCCCAGCGACAAAATATATGTACGAATGAACTATTCACTTGACTCATGCTACCAATTATTTATTTTTTTCTCTCGATTTTTTGGTATTTCCCCATAATAAAAATCACTGTTTGCATACTGATTAAAGTGGCATTAAACACTAAAAATACATAAATCCATCATTGTTTTATTTCAAACGTGTTCGTCACCGATCATTGGTTTGGTAAACAAGAATCTATCAACTAAAATTGTTATTTTACTAGGGCAATCTTTTACATCACAAACTTGTTACTATTGTATCTTTTACATTATGACTGTAATATTTTGCCGCTGGTCATGAAACAGTTTCAGGGAAATTAATGATTTCTTCAATACCTCTAACAAAAGATACTTATAAACCCAAAGTATGATGAAAATGTCAATCAACTTTATTAAAAAAAAAAAAACAGTAAATGGAAAAGAAGTGTATAAAGGGTTGGATAGGACAAAAAAAAATATAGGTAGGACCTGCATTTTTAAGGTCTTTGTGTCCATCACAGTTTAAGTGTGGTGACCTTTTGTTTATAAGTCTATACTAAATTAAACTTTTCAAAGTTAAATTAAATTGTCTTACAGCTTTATGTCGACACCATAATATATAGAATTGTTATTTTCAAAAGGAAAGGGTGTTTTATATGTCGAAAATTTTCCAAAATTCTGTGAATGTATCGCGCAGTCTCTATTTCAATGCATCATTCTGTAGTTAAGAAGACACGTCGTCGTGAAGCACAAAAAGTTTTACACAAACTGTTTCTGTAAATTTTCTATGTGCAAAAATGACCAAAAACTAGCCTTAGAGTTACGTCCCTGCTAAACTGAAGTCTTCATGTTTCAGCTCCAGAGTTCCCAGTGAAGACATATTTTTTGGTTTCACACATTTGAGGTATAAAGTTACTAAATGAATACAAAGTTGAAAATCTCTTGAGCATCTTGACATATACTCGACTGTTAACATATTTGAACTGCTTAGATATTTAAATGGAGTCAATAGACACATTGGAAAAGTCGCATTTTCAACCTACGATTTTCTATTTCAGTTGTTAAAATAGACAGATTTGCCATCCTTACAAATCTGACACTGTAATCCACAATTACATCTGAAAAAAAATAATGTTTAAAAAATGATGATAATCTTCCTTATAAAAAAAAATAGCATAACTAATCATTTTAAGCCATTGATGTCCCCTAAAAGACACAGTACTTATAGTTCACATTCATAAAAATGACAGGAACTATATTTATAGACAACCGAAATACGAGCTACCAAACAGGTCATTTTTATTTTAAAATAATATCATTTCTTCTCTTTTCTATTAGGTCCTTTTATATCCTCTTCGTCGTTTATCAGATATGAAATAACACCTTAACTGCATGTTTGAAAATTTACAATGTCCATCAAATACAAGTGTGGTGTAAACGTCAATGAGCCGCATCCTACCGACAAAAATAACCAAAAGACTTGTTCAAGTTTGACGTTTAAAAGAGATGCGAGTTTCCTTCAATGAGACATCATCCCAGCGACAAAATATATGTATGAATGAACTATTCACTTGACTCATGCTACCCAATTATTTATTTTTTTCTCTCGATTTTTTGGTATTTCCCCATAATAAAAATCACTGTTTGATACTGATTAAAGTGGCATTAAACACTAAAAATACATAAATCCATCATTGTTTTATTTCAAACGTGTTCGTCACCGATCATTGGTTTGGTAAACAAGAATCTATCAACTAAAATTGTTATTTTACTAGGGCAATCTTTTACATCACAAACTTGTTACTATTGTATCTTTTACATTATGACTGTAATATTTGCCGCTGGTCATGAAACAGTTTCAGGGAAATTAATGATTTCTTCAATACCTCTAACAAAAGATACTTATAAACCCAAAGTATGATAAAAATGTCAATCAACTTTATTAAAAAAAACAAAAAACAGTAAATGGAAAAGAAGTGTATAAAGGGTTGGTAGGACAAAAAAAAATATAGGTAGGACCTGCTTTTTAAGGTCTTTGTGTCCATCACAGTTTAAGTGTGGTGACCTTTTGTTTATAAGTCTATACTAAGTTAAACTTTTCAAAGTTAAATAAACTTGTCTTACAACTTTATGTCGACACCATAATATATAGAATTGTTATTTTCAAAAGGAAAGGGTGTTTTATATGTCGAAAATTTTCCAAAATTCTGTGAATGTATCGCGCAGTCTCTATTTCAATGCATCATTCTGTAGTTAAGAAGACACGTCGTCGTGAAGCACAACAGTTTTACACTAACTGTTTCTGTAAATTTTCTATGTGCAAAAATGACCAAAAACTAGCCTTAGAGTTACGTCCCTGCTAAACTGAAGTCTTCATGTTTCAGCTCCAGAGTTCCCAGTGAAGACATATTTTTTGGTTTCACACATTTGAGGTATAAAGTTACTAAATGAATACAAAGTTGAAAATCTCTTGAGCATCTTGACATATACTCGACTGTTAACATATTTGAACTGCTTAGATATTTAAATGGAGTCAATAGACACATTGGAAAAGTCGCATTTTCAACCTACGATTTTCTATTTCAGTTGTTAAAATAGACAGATTTGCCATCCTTACAAATCTGACACTGTAATCCACAATTACATCTGAAAAAAAATAATGTTTAAAAAAATGATGATAATCTTCCTTATAAAAAAAAATAGCATAACTAATCATTTTAAGCCATTGATGTCCCTCTAAAAGACACAGTACTTATAGTTCACATTCATAAAAATGACAGGAACTATATTTATAGACAACCGAAATACGAGCTACCAAACAGGTCATTTTTATTTTAAAATAATATCATTTCTTCTCTTTTCTATTAGGTCTTTTATATCCTCTTCGTCGTTTATCAGATATGAAATAACACCTTAACTGCATGTTTGAAAATTTACAATGTCCATCAAATACAAGTGTGGTGTAAACGTCAATGAGCCGCATCCTACCGACAAAAATAACCAAAAGACTTGTTCAAGTTTGACGTTAAAAAGAGATGCGAGTTTCCTTCAATGAGACATCATCCCAGCGACAAAATATATGTATGAATGAACTATTCACTTGACTCATGCTACCAATTATTTATTTTTTCTCTCGATTTTTTGGTATTTCCCCATAATAAAAATCACTGTTTGCATACTGATTAAAGTGGCATTAAACACTAAAAATACATAAATCCATCATTGTTTTATTTCAAACGTGTTCGTCACCGATCATTGGTTTGGTAAACAAGAATCTATCAACTAAAATTGTTATTTTACTAGGGCAATCTTTTACATCACAAACTTGTTACTATTGTATCTTTTACATTATGACTGTAATATTTGCCGCTGGTCATGAAACAGTTTCAGGGAAATTAATGATTTCTTCAATACCTCTAACAAAAGATACTTATAAACCCAAGTATGATGAAAATGTCAATCAACTTTATTAAAAAAACAAAAAACAGTAAATGGAAAAGAAGTGTATAAAGGGTTGGTAGGACAAAAAAAATATAGGTAGGACCTGCTTTTTAAGGTCTTTGTGTCCATCACAGTTTAAGTGTGGTGACCTTTTGTTTATAAGTCTATACTAAGTTAAACTTTTCAAAGTTAAAGTAAATTGTCTTACAACTTTAGGTCGACACCATAATATATAGAATTGTTATTTTCAAAAGGAAAGGGTGTTTTATATGTCGAAAATTTTCCAAAATTCTGTGAATGTATCGCGCAGTCTCTATTTCAATGCATCATTCTGTAGTTAAGAAGACACGTCGTCGTGAAGCACAACAGTTTTACACTAACTGTTTCTGTAAATTTTCTATGTGCAAAAATGACCAAAAACTAGCCTTAGAGTTACGTCCCTGCTAAACTGAAGTCTTCATGTTTCAGCTCCAGAGTTCCCAGTGAAGACATATTTTTTGGTTTCACACATTTGAGGTATAAAGTTACTAAATGAATACAAAGTTGAAAATCTCTTGAGCATCTTGACATATACTCGACTGTTAACATATTTGAACTGCTTAGATATTTAAATGGAGTCAATAGACACATTGGAAAAGTCGCATTTTCAACCTACGATTTTCTATTTCAGTTGTTAAAATAGACAGATTTGCCATCCTTACAAATCTGACACTGTAATCCACAATTACATCTGAAAAAAAATAATGTTTAAAAAATGATGATAATCTTCCTTATAAAAAAAAATAGCATAACTAATCATTTTAAGCCATTGATGTCCCTCTAAAAGACACAGTACTTATAGTTCACATTCATAAAAATGACAGGAACTATATTTATAGACAACCGAAATACGAGCTACCAAACAGGTCATTTTTATTTTAAAATAATATCATTTCTTCTCTTTTCTATTAGGTCTTTTATATCCTCTTCGTCGTTTATCAGATATGAAATAACACCTTAACTGCATGTTTGAATATTTACAATGTCCATCAAATACAAGTGTGGTGTAAACGTCAATGAGCCGCATCCTACCGACAAAAATAACCAAAAGACTTGTTCAAGTTTGACGTTAAAAGAGATGCGAGTTTCCTTCAATGAGACATCATCCCAGCGACAAATATATGTATGAATGAACTATTCAACTTGACTCATGCTACCAATTATTTATTTTTTCTCTCGATTTTTTGGTATTTCCCCATAATAAAAATCACTGTTTGCATACTGATTAAAGTGGCATTAAACACTAAAAATACATAAATCCATCATTGTTTTATTTCAAACGTGTTCGTCACCGATCATTGGTTTGGTAAACAAGAATCTATCAACTAAAATTGTTATTTTACTAGGGCAATCTTTTACATCACAAACTTGTTACTATTGTATCTTTTACATTATGACTGTAATATTTGCCGCTGGTCATGAAACAGTTTCAGGGAAATTAATGATTTCTTCAATACCTCTAACAAAAGATACTTATAAACCCAAAGTAGGATGAAAATGTCAATCAACTTTATTAAAAAAACAAAACAACAGTAAATGGAAAAGAAGTGTATAAAGGGTTGGTAGGACAAAAAAAAATATAGGTAGGACCTGCATTTTTAAGGTCTTTGTGTCCATCACAGTTTAAGTGTGGTGACCTTTTGTTTATAAGTCTATACTAAGTTAAACTTTTCAAAGTTAAAGTAAATTGTCTTACAACTTTATGTCGACACCATAATATATAGAATTGTTATTTTCAAAAGGAAAGGGTGTTTTATATGTCGAAAATTTTCCAAAATTCTGTGAATGTATCGCGCAGTCTCTATTTCAATGCATCATTCTGTAGTTAAGAAGACACGTCGTCGTGAAGCACAACAGTTTTACACAAACTGTTTCTGTAAATTTTCTATGTGCAAAAATGACCAAAAACTAGCCTTAGAGTTACGTCCCTGCTAAACTGAAGTCTTCATGTTTCAGCTCCAGAGTTCCAGTGAAGACATATTTTTTGGTTTCACACATTTGAGGTATAAAGTTACTAAATGAATACAAAGTTGAAAATCTCTTGAGCATCTTGACATATACTCGACTGTTAACATATTTGAACTGCTTAGATATTTAAATGGAGTCAATAGACACATTGGAAAAGTCGCATTTTCAACCTACGATTTTCTATTTCAGTTGTTAAAATAGACAGATTTGCCATCCTTACAAATCTGACACTGTAATCCACAATTACATCTGAAAAAAAATAATGTTTAAAAAATGATGATAATCTTCCTTATAAAAAAAATAGCATAACTAATCATTTTAAGCCATTGATGTCCCTCTAAAAGACACAGTACTTATAGTTCACATTCATAAAAATGACAGGAACTATATTTATAGACAACCGAAATACGAGCTACCAAACAGGTCATTTTTATTTTAAAATAATATCATTTCTTCTCTTTTCTATTAGGTTCTTTTATATCCTCTTCGTCGTTTATCAGATATGAAATAACACCTTAACTGCATGTTTGAAATTTACAATGTCCATCAAATACAAGTGTGGTGTAAACGTCAATGAGCCGCATCCTACCGACAAAAATAACCAAAAGACTTGTTCAAGTTTGACGTTAAAAAGGATGCGAGTTTCCTTCAATGAGACATCATCCCAGCGACAAAATATATGTATGAATGAACTATTCACTTGACTCATGCTACCAATTATTTATTTTTTCTCTCGATTTTTTGGTATTTCCCCATAATAAAAATCACTGTTTGTATACTGATTAAAGTGGCATTAAACACTAAAAATACATAAATCCATCATTGTTTTATTTCAAACGTGTTCGTCACCGATCATTGGTTTGGTAAACAAGAATCTATCAACTAAAATTGTTATTTTACTAGGGCAATCTTTTACATCACAAACTTGTTACTATTGTATCTTTTACATTATGACTGTAATATTTGCCGCTGGTCATGAAACAGTTTCAGGGAAATTAATGATTTCTTCAATACCTCTAACAAAAGATACTTATAAACCCAAAGTAGATGAAAATGTCAATCAACTTTAATTAAAAAAAACAAAACAACAGTAAATGGAAAAGAAGTGTATAAAGGGTTGGTAGGACAAAAAAAAATATAGGTAGGACCTGCTTTTTAAGGTCTTTGTGTCCATCACAGTTTAAGTGTGGTGACCTTTTGTTTATAAGTCTATACTAAGTTAAACTTTTCAAAGTTAAAGTAAATTGTCTTACAACTTTATGTCGACACCATAATATATAGAATTGTTATTTTCAAAAGGAAAGGGTGTTTTATATGTCGAAAATTTTCCAAAATTCTGTGAATGTATCGCGCAGTCTCTATTTCAATGCATCATTCTGTAGTTAAGAAGACACGTCGTCGTGAAGCACAACAGTTTTTACACAAACTGTTTCTGTAAATTTTCTATGTGCAAAAATGACCAAAAACTAGCCTTAGAGTTACGTCCCTGCTAAACTGAAGTCTTCATGTTTCAGCTCCAGAGTTCCCAGTGAAGACATATTTTTTGGTTTCACACATTTGAGGTATAAAGTTACTAAATGAATACAAAGTTGAAAATCTCTTGAGCATCTTGACATATACTCGACTGTTAACATATTTGAACTGCTTAGATATTTAAATGGAGTCAATAGACACATTGGAAAAGTCGCATTTTCAACCTACGATTTTCTATTTCAGTTGTTAAAATAGACAGATTTGCCATCCTTACAAATCTGACACTGTAATCCACAATTACATCTGAAAAAAAATAATGTTTAAAAAATGATGATAATCTTCCTTATAAAAAAAATAGCATAACTAATCATTTTAAGCCATTGATGTCCCTCTAAAAGACACAGTACTTATAGTTCACATTCATAAAAATGACAGGAACTATATTTATAGACAACCGAAATACGAGCTACCAAACAGGTCATTTTTATTTTAAAATAATATCATTTCTTCTCTTTTCTATTAGGTTCTTTTATATCCTCTTCGTCGTTTATCAGATATGAAATAACACCTTAACTGCATGTTTGAAAATTTACAATGTCCATCAAATACAAGTGTGGTGTAAACGTCAATGAGCCGCATCCTACCGACAAAAATAACCAAAAGACTTGTTCAAGTTTGACGTTTAAAGAGATGCGAGTTTCCTTCAATGAGACATCATCCCAGCGACAAAATATATGTATGAATGAACTATCCACCTGACTCTGCTACCAATTATTTATTTTTTCTCTCGATTTTTTGGTATTTCCCATAATAAAAATCACTGTTTGTATACTGATTAAAGTGGCATTAAAACTTTGAATTATTCGAAAAACTAAGGATTTTCTTACCCCAGGAGTAGATTACCTTAGCCGTATTTGGCACAACTTTTTGGAATTTTAGGTCGTCAATGCTCTTCAACTTTGTATTTGTTTGGCTTTTTAACTATTTTGATCTGAGCGTCACTGATGAGTCTTATGTAGACGAAACGCGCGTCTGGCGTATAAAATTATAATCCTGGTACTTTGATAACTATTAAACACTAAAAATACATAAATCCATCATTGTTTTATTTCAAACGTGTTCGTCACCGATCATTGGTTTGGTAAACAAGAATCTATCAACTAAAATTGTTATTTTACTAGGGCAATCTTTTACATCACAAACTTGTTACTATTGTATCTTTTACATTATGACTGTAATATTTGCCGCTGGTCATGAAACAGTTTCAGGGAAATTAATGATTTCTTCAATGCCTCTAACAAAAGATACTTATAAACCCAAAGTATGATTAAAAATGTCAATCAACTTTATTAAAATAAAAAAAAAACAGTAAATGGAAAAGAAGTGTATAAAGGGTTGGTAGGACAAAAAAAAATATAGGTAGGACCTGCTTTTAAGGTCTTTGTGTCCATCACAGTTTAAGTGTGGTGACCTTTTGTTTATAAGTTTATACTAAGTTAAACTTTTCAAATTTAAATAAACTTGTTCTTACAACTTTAGGTCGACACCATAATATATAGAATTGTTATTTTCAAAAGGAAAGGGTGTTTTATATGTCGAAAATTTTCCAAAATTCTGTGAATGTATCGCGCAGTCTCTATTTCAATGCATCATTCTGTAGTTAAGAAGACACGTCGTCGTGAAGCACAACAGTTTTACACTAACTGTTTCTGTAAATTTTCTATGTGCAAAAATGACCAAAAACTAGCCTTAGAGTTACGTCCCTGCTAAACTGAAGTCTTCATGATTCAGCTCCAGAGTTCCCAGTGAAGACATATTTTTTGGTTTCACACATTTGAGGTATAAAGTTACTAAATGAATACAAAGTTGAAAATCTCTTGAGCATCTTGACATATACTCGACTGTTAACATATTTGAATTGCTTAGATATTTAAATGGAGTCAATAGACACATTGGAAAAGTCGCATTTTCAACCTACGATTTTCTATTTCAGTTGTTAAAATAGACAGATTTGCCATCCTTACAAATCTGACACTGTAATCCACAATTACATCTGAAAAAAAATAATGTTAAAAAAATGATGATAATCTTCCTTATAAAAAAAAATAGCATAACTAATCATTTTAAGCCATTGATGTCCCTCTAAAAGACACAGTACTTATAGTTCACATTCATAAAAATGACAGGAACTATATTTATAGACAACCGAAATACGAGCTACCAAACAGGTCATTTTTATTTTAAAATAATATCATTTCTTCTCTTTTCTATTAGGTCCTTTTATATCCTCTTCATCGTTTATCAGATATGAAATAACACCATAACTGCATGTTTGAAAATTTACAATGTCCATCAAATACAAGTGTGGTGTAAACGTCAATGAGCCGCATCCTACCGACAAAAATAACCAAAAGACTTGTTCAAGTTTGACGTTAAAAAGAGATGCGAGTTTCCTTCAATGAGACATCATCCCAGCGACAAAATATATGTATGAATGAACTATTCACTTGACTCATGCAACCGGCAATTATTTATTTTTTCTCTCGATTTTTTGGCATTTCCCCATAATAAAAATCACTGTTTGCATACTGATTAAAGTGGCATTAAACACTAAAAATACATAAATCCATCATTGTTTTATTTCAAACGTGTTCGTCACCGATCATTGGTTTGGTAAACAAGAATCTATCAACTGAAATTGTTATTTTACTAGGGCAATCTTTTACATCATAAACTTGTTACTATCGTATCTTTTACATTATGACTGTAATATTTGCCGCTGGTCATGAAACAGTTTCAGGGAAATTAATGATTTCTTCAATACCTCTAACAAAAGATACTTATAAACCCGAAAGTATGATAAAAATGTCAATCAACTTTATTAAAATAAAAAAAAAAACAGTAAATGGAAAAGAAGTGTATAAAGGGTTGGTAGGACAAAAAAAATATAGGTAGGACCTGCTTTTTAAGGTCTTTGTGTCCATCACAGTTTAAGTGTGGTGACCTTTTGTTTATAAGTCTATACTAAGTTAAACTTTTCAAAGTTAAATTAAACTTGTCTTACAACTTTAGGTCGACACCATAATATATAGAATTGTTATTTTCAAAAGGAAAGGGTGTTTTATATGTCGAAAATTTTCCAAAATTCTGTGAATGTATCGCGCAGTCTCTATTTCAATGCATCATTCTGTAGTTAAGAAGACATGTCGTCGTGAAGCACAACAGTTTACACTAACTGTTTCTGTAAATTTTCTATGTGCAAAAATGACCAAAAACTAGCCTTAGAGTTACGTCCCTGCTAAACTGAAGTCTTCATGTTTCAGCTCCAGAGTTCCCAGTGAAGACATTTTTTTTGGTTTCACACATTTGAGGTATAAAGTTACTAAATGAATACAAAGTTGAAAATCTCTTGAGCATCTTGACATATACTCGACTGTTAACATATTTGAATGCTTAGATATTTAAATGGAGTCAATAGACACATTGGAAAAGTCGCATTTTCAACCTACGATTTTCTATTTCAGTTGTTAAAATAGACAGATTTGCCATCCTTACAAATCTGACACTGTAATCCACAATTACATCTGAAAAAAAAATAATGTTTAAAAAATGATGATAATCTTCCTTATAAAAAAAATAGCATAACTAATCATTTTAAGCCATTGATGTCCCCCTAAAAGACACAGTACTTATAGTTCACATTCATAAAAATGACAGGAACTATATTTATAGACAACCGAAATACGAGCGACCAAACAGGTCATTTTTATTTTAAAATAATATCATTTCTTCTCTTTTCTATTAGGTCCTTTTATATCCTCTTCATCGTTTATCAGATATGAAATAACACCTTAACTGCATGTTTGAAAATTTACAATGTCCATCAAATACAAGTGTGGTGTAAACGTCAATGAGCCGCATCCTACCGACAAAAATAACCAAAAGACTTGTTCAAGTTTGACGTTAAAAAGAGATGCGAGTTTCCTTCAATGAGACATCATCCCAGCGACAAAATATATGTATGAAGAAGACACGTCGTCGTGAAGCACTAACAACTGTATTTTTATAACAGCATTATTCTTGAATTATGTTTACTCGTTACTTGTTTAACTTTATAATTTTGAAACTGCTTAGTGATATTATGAAATTGGAGTTAAGATCAATAGACACATTGGAAAAGTCGCATTTTCAACCTACGATTTTCTATTTCAGTTGTTAAAATAGACAGATTTGCCATCCTTACAAATCTGACACTGTAATCCACAATTACATCTGAAAAAAAATATGTTAAAAAATGATGATAATCTTCCTTATAAAAAAATAGCATAACTAATCATTTTAAGCCATTGATGTCCCCCTAAAAGACACAGTACTTATAGTTCACATTCATAAAAATGACAGGAACTATATTTATAGACAACCGAAATACGAGCACCAAAAAGGTCATTTTTATTTTAAAATAATATCATTTCTTCTCTTTTCTATTAGGTCCTTTTTATCCTCTTCATCGTTTTCAGATATGAAATAACACCTTAACTGCATGTTTGAAAATTTACAATGTCCATCAAATACAAGTGTGGTGTAAACGTCAATGAGCCGCATCCTACCGACAAAAATAACCAAAAGACTTGTTCAAGTTTGACTTAAAAAGAGATGCGAGTTTCCTTCAATGAGACATCATCCCAGCGACAAAATATATGTATGAATGAACATTCACTTGACTCATGCAACCGGCAATTATTTATTTTTTCTCTCGATTTTTTGGATTTCCCCATAATAAAAATCACTGTTTGCATACTGATTAAAGTGGCATTAAACACTAAAAATACATAAATCCATCATTGTTTTATTTCAAACGTGTTCGTCACCGATCATTGGTTTGTAAACAAGAATCTATCAACTGAAATTGTTATTTTACTAGGGCAATCTTTTACATCACAAACTTGTTACTATTGTATCTTTTACATTATGACTGTAATATTTGCCGCTGGTCATGAAACAGTTTCAGGGAAATTAATGATTTCTTCAATACCTCTAACAAAAGATACTTATAAACCCGAAGTATGATAAAATGTCAATCAACTTTATAAAAAAAAAAAAAAAACAGTAAATGGAAAAGAGTGTATAAAGGGTTGGTAGGACAAAAAAAAATATAGGTAGGACCTACTTTTTAAGGTTTTTGTGTCATCACAGTTTAAGTGTGGTGACCTTTTTTTATAAGTCTATACAAGTTAACTTTTCAAAGTTAAATTAAACTTGTCTTACAACTTTAGTCGACACCATATATATAGAATTGTTATTTTCAAAAGAAAGGGTTTTTATATGTCGAAAATTTTCCAAAATTCTGTGAATGTATCGCGCAGTTCTGTTAAAAAAATCTCCTTTTACAAATGTTCAGTATTTCTATTCAAATTAGTAAGTTTTAAGAAGACACCAAGTTCGGGTAGGTTTTTAAGTAAAAGTTTTTACAATGAATCTTGAACATATACTCGACTGTTACATATTTGAATTGCTTAGATATTTAATGAGTCAATAGACACATGGAAAAGTCGCATTTTCAACCTACGATTTTCTATTTCAGTTGTTAAATAGACAGATTTGCCATCCTTACAAATCTGACACTGTAATCCACAATTACATCTGAAAAAAATAATGTTAAAAAATGATGATAATCTTCCTTATAAAAAAATAGCATAACTAATCATTTTAAGCCATTGATGTCCCCCTAAAGACACAGTACTTATAGTTCACATTCATAAAAATGACAGGAACTATATTTATAGACAACCGAAATACGAGCACCAAAAAGGTCATTTTTATTTAAAATAATATCATTTCTTCTCTTTTCTATTAGTCCTTTTATATCCTCTTCATCGTTTTCAGATATGAAATAACACCTTAACTGCATGTTTGAAAATTTACAATGTCCATCAAATACAAGTGTGGTGTAAACGTCAATGAGCCGCATCCTACCGACAAAAATAACCAAAAGACTTGTTCAAGTTTGACGTTAAAAAGAGATGCGAGTTTCCTTCAATGAGACATCATCCCAGCGACAAAATATATGTATGAATGAACCATTCACTTGACTCATGCTACCGGCAATTATTTATTTTTTCTCTCGATTTTTTGTATTTCCCCATAATAAAAATCACTGTTTGCATACTGATTAAAGTGGCATTAAACACTAAAAATACATAAATCCATCATTGTTTTATTTCAAACGTGTTCGTCACCGATCATTGGTTTGGTAAACAAGAATCTATCAACTGAAATTGAATACACGATGGTCTTGTCGTGGCTCGGTACTTGAGATACCGTCATTGTGTTATTGTGCTATGGTAAAGTTTTGTATTCTTGTCTTTCGTTTTTGCTTATGCGCTTTGTCTATATGCCATTTTGTTTATTTTTGTTGACATATTTGCTTGTTTTTGTATTGGTTAAGATCATACCACAATGTTGACTGTAGCACCCCTTTTTTGACCATTATGTGTTTGTTTTGTTCACACAACGTTTTCAATATAATCGAATTTTATGCGACTGTCGTACAAGTGACAGGTTTAGATAGCTATAAAACCAGGTTTACTCTACCATTTTCTACATAAGGAAATTAATTTTATAGATATAAACAGATTTTCTTTTATAGTTTAGTTTAAACATATTTATTTATAGTGGATTGGGAAACAAGTTTTTGCAACTTATATAAATCTCTTTTATGTGTTATTTCTGTTTATTTTCTAATTGCTGCAGTTCGAAACAGAATAATGATTTCCTAGACAAATGAAGAAAACTTGAAGAGAGATTCCTTTCTGTAATATGGAGCGTTTTGGATATAGTACACTGAGAAAAGTTGTTGTTTTATGGAGTTTAATGTAAATAAAAAAAAACTTAATTTTATAAATATAAACAGATTTTCTTTTATGTGTTTTTTCTTTTTATTTTCTAATTGCTGCAGTTCGAAACAGAATTATATATTCATAATGATTTCCTAGACAAATGAAGAAAACTTGAAGAGAGATTCCTTTCTGTAATATGGAGCGTTTTGCATATAGTTCACTGAGAAAAGTTGTTGTTTTATGGAGTTTAATGTAAATGAAAAAAACCCAACATTAACCAAACATTGAAACTACATAAATTAACAATTGTTTTACTTGTGATGTTGAATACAAACAAATATATGGTTGCTAAGTGCCATTTAAACTTGTAGTGAGGTGAGATATTTGTTGTGCTTCGTGTTGTTGGCCTGACTGTGACTTAGGATGAAGAACATATATAATAGCGCTGTTTCTTTGCTTTTTATGTGTTTTATTTGCTGTGCATATACTGATTTTGTGGCATGGATGGATATCACATATCCTTTGTGTCTCTATTATATAGGACCAGTTATATTCACTCTAGACAAATTTGGATTGGTGTTAAATTACATGCAAGTGACATTTTTTGAAATAAGCTAGATCGATGTAATAGGGGAAATGTGGTATGATTGCCAATGCGACAAGTATCAACCAAAGTTCAAATGTAACTATGTAAACAATCATAGGCAACCATACGGCGTCTAACAATGATAAAAATATACTGTATTGTCGACAATGAATGCACCGACATCAAGCGTAAGAAACAATTCAAATGAATAAAATAACAAAACAATTCACGAAAAACAAATATAACAGACATGAACCAACGACCACCACTTATCAACAGGCTCCTACCTTGGGACAGTCTAAAAAAAATATGGCGGGGTTAAACGTGAGTGTGTGCGCTTAATCCTTCCCTTAACCTGTTGCAGCACAACATAAGTCCAAACTATAAAAATCAATTAAAAAGTCTCAACTGTTCAGATCGATACAAAGCTGAACAACATCTAACACAAACACGTACTGGACGTAGCAAAGAATATATAAACCCCTTATAAGAACACAAAGAGACAAAAAAATACAGAACTAATGAAAAATTCATGAATCTATAAGACTTTATCGATCAGTACACATCAACAACCATGCGCCATCTTCGAGGACAACGATTATATTCAGTGTCCGATAGTTAATTGACCATTTACATGAGTGTTCAAGCATTCTTGCATCTGATACTTTTAGAAATGGACATTGAATTATAACTTATATATTAAACACAACAGAGCTCGAGATAACAAATTATTGTTACAGTACACGTCAACATCACGAACCAATGCATCAAACGATGTTTTAAAATGACGTACAAACTAAGATTAACTAAAACAAACAATACAAGATCCAGTGACGTACAAACAAGGACAAACTATAACAAACTAGCCATGATCCAGATAACCTTTCTTTGTTAGAAGTTTTAAACTGTCTTTGGGTGTTTTATATCTTTTCAGGCAACTTTCAATGTTGCAGGTTGAATGTATAAATTGACTGCGTTTCTTATTAAATATAATCAATTAGTCAAAAACATTGATTTCGAAACTACTGGTCAGTCTCTTTCTAAGGATGACGTGTTATTTCCTCCAAATTTAATTATAATTTCAAAACATCTAAAAACGTACGCACGATGACAAGATTTTACTCGTATTTGATGAATCAATTGATGTATATCAAATTCGTAAGCGAGCAAACTCGGGTGTACTATTATGCTGCCTATGCAAATAATTGAGACGCCCCGAAAATAAACATGTGAACCCTCAAATTATTAAAAATAGGCTGCTAGTTTTCTCAATTGAATTGTTTCATATATTCATATCAGGGCCTTTTACAGCCGACCATACGGTATTTGTTTTCTCATTGTTGAAGGCCTTACGGTTGCCTATTATTGCTTGCATCTACTTCGTTTGAACTATGGTTGATAGTTTTCTCATTGGCAATCACACCGCATCTCCTTATTTTGTTATGCTGAACTATATGTTGTAGTCATTTTGTAAGCTGTGTTAATCAACATTTCAAAATAGACAAATCTGGCTCAATGTAAGGTATTCTTGTAAAAAGAGAGATAACCAAATTTCAAACGTGTACTATGTATAAGAGAGATAAAAGATACCACAAGTCGAAAATAAACTGACAACGCAAAGGCTGAAAAAGAAGAAGACAAACTCATATACAGACAAACAACAGTACACAAAACACAACATAGAAAAGTAAAGGCCCCACAAAAAACTTGAGTTATATCAGGTGTTATTTAAGGATAATTAAGTAGATCATGCTGCATATATGCGACAAAAACGTGGTGTATATGTCTACAGGTAGATTAGAACACAACCCAGCTGTTCAGACATCACTACGATCGTCAAAATTTTCATTGTAGTGCGATCGTGGCTTAGTGAGATTGCGATATTAGACATGCACTTCTAGATTCTGTTTTAGTTATTCCTGTCAAGTTGACACATACATTTGCGTCTTGGGGGCAACGGTACTCTCAGACGAGTAAAACTATTCATTTATCAAGTTATAAAATTGAGAATGGAAATGGAGAATGTGTCAAAGAGACAACAACCCGCCCAAATAAAAAAACAACAGCAGAGGGTCACCAACAGGTCTTCAATGTAGCGAGAAATTCCCGCACCCGGAGGCGTCCTTCAGCTGGCCCCTAAACAAATATATACTAGTCCAGTGATAATGAACGCCATACTAATTTCCAAATTGTACACAAGAAACTAAAATTAAAATAATACAAGACTAACAAAGGCCAGAGGCTCCTGACTTGGGGCAGGCGCAAAAATGCGGCGGGGTTAAACATGTTTGTGAGATCTCAACCCTCCCCCTATACCTCTAACCAATGTAGTAAAGTAAACGCATAACAATACGCACATTAAAATTCAGTTCAAGAGAAATCCGAGTCTGATGTCAGAAGATGTAACCAAAGAAAATAAACAAAATGACAATAATACATAAATAACAACAGACTACTAGCAGTTAACTGACATGCCAGCTCCAGACTTCAACTAAACTGACTGAAAGATTATGATTTCATCATATGAACATCAGGAACAATCCTTCCCGTTAGGGGTTTAGTATCATACCATCATAACATATATGAGAAGAACATAACCCGTGTCATGCCAACAACTGTTTTTAGAATAAATGTGTTTAGTTCCGATGCAAAGACCTTATCAGTGACTCAATATTAACGCCAAAATATGCAATCTTTAATGACTTGACAACAGTATCGTAATTATATCCCTTCTTAATAAGTCTATTCAAAGGTTTTGTAAGTTTCTGAGGTGAATACTGACACCTTTGTGCTTTATAAAGAATATTACCATAAAAAATTGGATGTGAAATACCTGAACGTATTAGAAGTCTGCATGTTGAGCTATATTTACGAATGATGTCTTTTATACCGATGATAAAATTTAGTAAATGTTTTGACTAGTTTGTGATATCGAAAACCCTGGTGTAATAATTTTTCAGTAATACATAAATTTCTCTCGTTAAAATCTAAAACATTGTTACATACACGAGCGAATCGTACAAGTTGAGATATATAAACACCGTAAGATGGTGACAAGGGAACGTCACCATCTAAAAACGGATAATTAACGATAGGAAATGAAAAATCATCCCTTTTATCATAAATTTTAGTATTCAGCTTTCCATTAGTGATATAGATATCAAGATCGAGAAAAGGGCAGTGGTCATTGTTAGTATTAGCTTTATTTAAAGTAAGTTCAACAGGATAAATTTAATTAATATACATACTGAAGTCGTCATTATTGAGAGTTTTGGTACAGAAATACATGATCAAAAGAAAACGGTTAACCCTTGATTTTACTGCTTCATTTTCTTATAAGAACAAAAGCATTTACCCTGTATACATTACAACAATTTTAAAATGTTTATTCTTTTGCCCCTCTATTGTATTTTTACCTTTTTCATATTGATATATTTATTGCAGAGCGCTCTAGATTTTATATTTATGTATTGTTCAATAAGTGTATTATTTGTGAAGTAGGAGACATAGCAATAATAGCAAATTTACTTGTTTCAGAATCCAAAATAAATATTTCAATTGTATCATATCGTTATGTGATGATTTATCTGAATACATATTGCTTTAACTATAAATGCACTCAAAGCTCTGAACTCTATTACAGATACCAGAAATACAAAGAAGCTTCCGGAAATCATACAGAAATTAATAATAAAAGCAACTTCATAAAGCAAGCTCAAAGCATTTTAAAACCTGTTGATAAGAAATATGTATGTTTTAACATGCATATTCAAAATCTATACAAACAAGGTGAAAGAAATAAAATCAATTTCATCCAAAGAAATTACATCGGAAATCCAATGAGATTAAAGGATTATCGTACCGTTACTAAACAGTCGATAACTAATTAATGTTTTACATGCTCTAACTTGGTTGACAGTTCTTTCAGAATAAATAATACTTTTTAATTGCACGTTCACATTACAGTAGTCATTTAAACAGATCAATATTAATATATGAAAAAGACTTGAAAGGTGAAATTCAGTTTAATCGACGCATGCGCTTTTACTCGTTGCTAGACGCCAAAACTTGACTGCAGACAGTGATAAAAAAACCGACATCCTGTTATCTCATTTAAAAGGTAAGTTGTTTTAAAGCTAAGCTTCAAAGCTCGAAACTTCTTACATATCCTCCTTTCTTTCACAGAACGATTGCACGTCCCAATTATCCAATAATTTTACAATTTTCTGATCAGATTTTTACGTTTCCGGATCGCATTTTATCTTCACAATAATTCCCTACTAGAGCAGAATAATTAAAGTAATTATTTAAAATGCAGCTTCATGGTTCTCCTTGGATGATGAGTTATGTCATTGATTCAGCTGCAATTTATCGCAGTGGCTCTCTACAATAAAGTGAACAATCTTAGTCGTCTCTGATAGTAAAATATCTGCTGCAATAGGACTGAAAGTGTTCGTTTTAAACATGTTTTACGATATGAATGTGTTAATTTATAACAAGTATGTAAATTGAATATTGTATATAATTATAAGTAAACGATTTGACCTTTCCTGTCTTTTATACAGGTGTTTAAATCGATAAGATTTCAACAAATATAAATATTGGTTGACTGGATTTAAATGCTTTAAAATACACATGACACAAGTAGGAAAACAAATTAGAAATGAAATTATTTGCTCATGCTTAAGAAAATCCGTCTCAACATATCTATGTATATATAAAGTCACTCAATGGTATTTAATATTAGGAAAATCAATGTGACTGTCGCGCGGGTTTATAAAGAAGAGATATGTGTTTACTGTTTAGTAACACAGAAACAAATCAATTACCAAGTCCTTCATGTAGGTGTCAGACCACCAATTCATCCACCAATTTCAGACATATCAAAAGTACCCCTTACCTAACAAAAGAATAGTGATTTTCGTGTCATCGTATACTTAAAATTACCACCAAATTTGCCGAAATGAATCTTTTGGTGAAGGAGTAATAGTTTTACATGTTTAAGACCATTTAACATGTTTAGACCATTTAACATGTTTAACCCCGCCACACTTTGTATGTATGTGCCTGTGCCCAAGTGAGGAGCCTGTAATTCAGTGGTTGTCGTTTGTTTTTGTACTACATATTTGTTTTTCGTTCATTTTTATATATTAATAAGGCCGTTAGTTTTCTCGTTTGAATTGTTTTACATGGTCATTTCGGGGCCTTTTATAGCTGACTATGCGGTATGGGCTTTGCTCATTGTTGAACGCCGTACGGTGACCTATAGTTGTTTATTTCTGTGTCATTTTGGTCTCTTGTGGAGAGTTGTCTCATTGGCAATCATACCACATCTTCTTTTTTTTATATTTAGACCATTTTGAGCAAAATTTTAAGAGAGATGTCACAGCTTCATACAATGTTATGGAGTGCAAAGGCAAATATCGTGCAACATGCATTAATGAATACATTAAGTCCAATAGATACGGGGTACAAAATTTATATCGTACTGCGACAAAAAAACCAAACAAACGGGCGTATGACATTTGCGCCGATTTTGAATATATTCATTCTTTCATTTGCGCCGAGGCGATTTAATTTTTTCATTTGCGCCGATTTTATATTTGCTCCTAATTAGATTTACAGGTAAGTTAATAATTGTACATGTACTGTACTATACCATTGGTAAAATCTGGTTATAAATTTTGTTCATTTATGTGTTAATTTTGATTCATATTGTTCTGGAACTTTGTTGTAACATGATGGACATATTGCACACTGAAACGAGCCGTCCGTCCATTCTGTAATCACCGAGGGCCATACATATCAGAAGGTGAAACATAAAAAAACATATCTTACTAATGTACCATAAAATCATGTTAAGCCAGAGTCACCACGGATTCTATTGTCAAAACACAGAACGAGCATAACCGTGTGGCAGATGTCCGAAAGACAGAGGCTAAAGAACTACGGGTACGGTCAAGGAAAAAGTCTGGTAGGCCTCATTCCACTTCCCCGTGGTGAGCAGGGGACAACAGTTATATACATGTTATGATTGATAATTCATTAAATTTGTACAAGTGGCTAACGGAAGAGGTCTATAATGACAAATGAAAAATAACATGACTTGGATGGAGAGTTCTCTCATTGGCACTCATACCACATCTTCTTATACATATTCACCTGTAATTTACCTGTAAAAAAAATCGGCGCAAATGAAAAAAAAATCGGCGCAAATGAAAGAAAAAATCGGCTCAAATGAAATGCAGATCGGCGCAAATGCAAAACGCCGAAACAAACATACGAGTGAATATGAGCAAAATAATTGAACCTTACCATAAAGATGTCAAAATAAAAAAAGGATGAATTAGAACATGTTAGATGAACTGAAAAGGCAAAAACCTTTTCTTTTCATTAGATACCTTTTAGTTTTTAGTTTATTGTTATTTTCAAGTTTTTCATGAGATATTTGCACGTATATATATTTTCTTTTTCACTAGTAGTATTTTAAATAGTAAGTTGTACCACTTCCCGATTTAATGAAATTAAAAAAAATAATACCGTATACCAATGTTGCAACAAAAAGTTATAAAAAGGGCTGGCCTGAGTGGGGATTATAGATGCGTATTGCTGCGTGTTTGTTTTTCTACATTGGCTAGAGGTATAGGGGGAGAATTGAGCTCTCAAAAAACATGTTTAACCCCGCCGCATTTATGCGCCTGTCCAAAGTCAGGAGCCTCTGGCATTTGTTGGCCTTGTAAGATTTTTAATTTTAGTTCATTTATATAATTCGGAGTTTAGTGACGTTCATTCTCACTAAAATTGTGCACATTTTTTAGGGGCATCTGAAGCACGCGAACGGGTGCGGTAGCCTTCGACTGTTTTTTGCTCTTTGGTTGGGTAGTTTTCTCTTTGACACATTCCCCATATCCATTCTCAATTTTACTTTAAAAAAAATCATTAACTTAAGATTATATAAGACACCAAGTGATTTCCTGAAATTTTCGGAATTTAGGGTCTTTTTTTTTTTATTTGAAAGTCACTAATAAGTCTTTTGAAGACGAAACGCGCGTTTTTAATCCCGGTAACAATGGTTATATCCTAAGTTGCAACATGTTTAACAAACTTACAAACGAGAACAGTGATTTAAATGTCTGGAAAAGGCAACTCCTAAAACAAAAATAAAACCAACATGTATACTATAACCAGTCGACAGCTTAAAGTCGTTTCAAATTGATGGTATATTTCAAGAGCAACATATTTTGATGTCGTCTTCCCCAATATCAAAAATCAACCTTGCAATAATCTAGTAATACAAAACAACTTCTAATGATGAGTGCGTTTACGAAAATGTTTAATAAAAACATTTAATTTTTATTTTACAGATGAGCAAGTCAATAACAATTGTTCGTGGAGATACGGATATAGGTGGTGCTGTAGCTTGTAATCTTGCCAAGAATCCTAACTTGAAGGTCAAGGCGATTGTTGTGGACACGTCAGCCCCGGAAGTCCAATCTATGAAATCATGCAACGTCGAAGTTGTTCAAAATAGTCTTAAAGATGTTAACGCAATAAAAGACTTACTATCTGGCACAGATGGATGTTTTATTGTTACAAAATCTGACTTTACAAATCCTCAGTTCGTAGAGGATGAAATCGAACAAGGTCAAAATATTGCCGACGCATGCGCTGCAGCAAAAGTTCCCCATGTAGTTTTTAATACACAGTTACATCCGTTTAAAATAACTGGAATTTCAGCTCGGCATCTGGTAGCCAAAGCGGAAATTGAAGGATATATACGACAAATAGGATTGCCAGTAACATTTATTCTTGTTCCATGCTTATATGAAGATTATTTAAATATTTTGAAACCTTTTGATATGGGACGTGGATTGCATGAAATCGGTAAGTTTAAACTTTGAATAATCATATTCATAAACACATCATCCTTATGTATATACCGTAGCGTATTTTGTAAAAAAAAAAAATCCGTACTCCATGACTGTATACGTTACAACAAAATTATTTTTAAAAACCTGTGTATACGTTATTTTATTTTGGCGGTATTTTGACCAAGGTTATGGTTGTCTATCTGCTATTGTTTAACATTTAACACCTTATTTCATTGATTTTGTAATTAGATTGTGTCATAGATCAAATTTATTTGTTCAGTGTATGTTTACTTGTTTTTGTTAATATGTCTTTTGATCGAGGTAAGTCATTTTGATTGATATTTTACAGTATGTCTTTCTATATTGTGATGTTACACGATAGTTTCAGTTAAGGGTGAAGGTTGGTACCTATTTATAAGTTTAAACCCACCGTTTTCATATGCCCTAAATCGGGAACCTGATGGTCAATTGGTTGTCGTTATTTGATGTAGTTCATTAGTTTTTCTCGTTTCTTGTTTGTATATAGACAATACCATTGGTTTTCAACTTGTCATTTTGGGGTTTCTGTATAGCTTGTTGTTCGGTTTGAGTAAATGCTCCGTGTTGAAGATCCTTCTTTGGCCTACAATGATATACTCTTACAAAAATTGTGTATTGGATGGAGAGTTAACTCATTGGCAATCATACCACATCTTCTTATATCTATATAATTTGGCTAACTTGATTGTTATGTTTTAAAAAGGAATATTATGTTCGTCAAGCTCATCGACAAAATAAATCTTTCCCATTTTGGCTTTAAACCAAATTTGCTGAAACGTTCTATGTTATTGAGATTCTGGTATTCGTACAATATAGGCTAGTAAATTTTATAAGCACAAAAAAATAAAAAAATCCAGTCACTTCGGTACATCACTTAGAGCGCCATTAAGGCATGATATATCTGAGAAGGTCTCTATTTATATGGCACTATGGCACTTTTTGCTTTTTATAGTCACCGAGTTTCAAATTAAAATGTCTTCCACTTTGTAACTAAATCTCAGCCAATCACTTATATTTGCGTTATCATAATTGATTGGTGCAAGTTGTAGTGTTCATTATATTATGTTCATTTTTTCCATAGAAATTTTGCTGATCTAATTAAGATCTAACTTACTGAGTTTTATTGTAATGTTTTTGCTCATTGCTGAAGGTCATGTATGTGTTGACATACATTTGAAGTTGCTTAAATCCACGACATTTTGTATATTATGGATAGTAATCTTATTGGCAATAATTCCCTACTCATTTTTATATCACTTCCATATATTCTTTTCAGTAATTCCAATGGGTGTGACACCTTTCAACATGATGAGTGTAGAAGATGTTGGTGACATTGTTGGTATTATATTTTCAAATAAAACTGCATTCCTAGAGAAAACATTAAGTGTATGTGGCGATAAACTCACCGTCAGAGAAATGGCAGCATATCTTTCAAGACACCTAGCCCCAACACAGTTCAAAGAAAAACAGGTATTTTATTGAAGTACTATACTAATTGCAAACAACGTGATACTAAACACTAGTAGAGACAAATTGCAAACATGATTCTAATTATAAAACAGAAGATGTAGTTGATATGATTACCAATGAGAATCTTTTCACAAGAGACCAAATGACAGAGAAATTAAAAGCTGTATGTCATCGTACGGCATTCACTGATGGGCAAGGGTAGTTTCCATCACCACCTAAATCATATATTGTCTTACAAGCCTTCCTATCCCATTTCTTACCGTTTATACTGATTTATTATTCTACACATGTTACTTTTTTCGTATTTTCATGCATTTATTCGTTTCTCTAAATACGTGTTATACTCACTCCTCTTGAAACTTTTCCACATTAAATATAAAATGAAAACTACATTTAAAACCCTAACTCCTGCTGAATGTTTTTTTTTTTTTTTTTTTTTTTTTTTTTTTTTTTTTTTTTTTATTAAATGTCATCTTTTAACATTGCAATCATTTATTTGATATAATTATTTAAAAATGGGGAGATACCGAAGGAAAGATCACATATGTATATATAAGGATAGCAGAAAACGATAACTTAGAATAAACTACAAACATATAAACATTGTAAAAATAGTAAAAAGTGAGAACAAAAAAGAGAAATAAACAAAATTGACTAGATTGATTGATTGTTGGTTGCTTAAATTGACTAGAAGACACTAGAGTGAAACAACGTGAATAAATACAGCATTGGTTTCTTAGAGTTCAATCTCAGCATGCAGGGGCGGATCCAGCTATTTTTAAAAGCGGGTTCCAATCATATGTCGAAATTATGGCAAAAAACATTGATTGTCAAAAAGAGGGTTCTAACCCACGGAAACCCACTCTTGGATCACCCAAGACCCGCCAATCGCAAGTGATGTAATGATATATCAAAATAAATAAAAAAAAAGTTATCTGTCATGACGGACTCCGACTTGAAATAACTCGGCAGGAAACACACAGGTCTCGCATATTATCATGCTACAAAAGTCGACGGGGAGAGGAATATCATTTGGTCACATAGACCTCTGTCCGAACGTAGAAAACATGATAAAGAGGGGTGTTCGTTATATTATGCGGAATGTATAAATACACAACCATGTCCGGTCGATCGGAATCGGTAGGAATGGTAAGAATTATGTTAAATCAATGGAAAAACCCTTTCATTTATATACCAAATTCAACTTTTGGTAATAAGATTTGAGTATTAGTCCTAAATATGCACGATATTATGCCATTTAATGTCAGGCTATTATTTTACTAAGCAATCAGAATTAGTATATTTTGATGAAACTGCTATTTACCGTTTAAAAAAAGTATGAGCTTTGCAAAAGTATTGTGATTTAATGTTACTGAGGTAAAAATATAATCGGTAGTCTATGCAGTCTATGAATATTCTTTATATGGTTTTTCTATTTATTTTTAGCTAACGGCTTACCAGTATGCACAACTTGGACAACCTTGGTCCCAAGACTATGCCAACATGTTTGACTTTATATTACGCGTCGACCAGCGGTATAACCTCCAAGAAACAAGAAAAATCTGTCCTAAAACACAGACATTTGAAGAATGGGTAAAAAGGAATGTAGGAAAATTAAAAGAAATTTTCCCTTGATTTATTTTACTTCCACTTCACTATAGATTTACTGAAGCAGTATTGTTTAATGTGTATTGTGATATTGTTATTTTGCCTTTTAAGTTTGTGATCGCAATTATTGTTATCTTGTGTTCAAATAAAAATATGCAAGTTAGTATACCACAAATTAAAGAATTATTATATTTTCCAGTTTATCTTCTGAAATTATATAACTACTTTTAAAATACTTTCACTTTTTGACCAAGCACATAGACTTTACAAAATATTCCGTCACTACTCTTTTAAGTCTTTAAATAAAATATTTTTATTACAATTATTAATAATAATTTCTTTTTCTAAAACAAAAAAAAATAGTAAACTATAAAAAAGAAAAAAAAAAAAAAGAAAAAGAAAAACAGAAGCTGTGGTATTAATTCCAGTGAGGCACCTTCACCAGAGACCACATGACACAATACTGTTCACTGTACGACCGTCAACATTTTTGTTGCTATTTTCGAATGCCAAAGAGTGTGCACGCTCAGTAGACTCCTCCCTAAAACTGTAAACTTTAAGCTAAAAAAAAATAATATTACCAAAATCAATATAATTAGATATTTTTTGGGGGTATTTCTTAGAAAAATAATTGAGATTTATTGGATTATACTGTGGTCAACGGAGTCAATTTTATTTTTTTTAAATATTCATTACTCTTACTATACTATTTCGGCGCCGAATTTAATGAGGGTCGTATTTTATGGTAACTGCCTTTAAAAATATGAACTCGTTCAGATGCAACGTGTCTTCAAAAGTACAGTACAGATGAAAAATAGAGGGTGAATAGAGATAAAATGGGTTGGATATTTCTATTTTGAAGTACATCAAACGGACTTAAAAAGATTTGGAAAAAAATTTAAATACTAAAAAGGATATATGCAACACAATTTTCAACAAAAGACATATATTATATGTTAGTGACTAGTATACTGAACAACTCGGTCTTCCGTTGGCTTGAACGAGTGAAACAAAGTTTATATATTACAATATTATAGTAGCACAATATCCTTTTTTACAAATCATGGAACAGAAAGGATTTTTATCAACTCGTGACACTCACAAAATCCTTACACGCACTTGATAAAAAAAACCCAAAGGAACAGCACTTTCATCCCGGGCCTGGCAAAACGACAGTGAGGTCTTCAGTGTGGAGTAAAAACTCAGACCTCCCTGTAAGTTTAACACGATCTCTAGCACCTAATTATGATGAAATCTTCTTTGGTGTAGATATCTTCTTCAGGTAACAATTATACCAATCACCTTGCCCGTCCGTTTATCAAACAAACTATGCTCGTCATTCTTTTTTCAGGAACAACTGAACAGAATGACTTTATCCTTTCATAATATTTCTCTTAGTTCTATTAAAAACGCGTTTGTAAAGTTGAATGAAAACATGTGTTTGTCACTCATGTCACATCATCTACAGAACAGAGTCATATCATATCATAATTAGCCAATCACCTGATGATATTGTAACACATGAGTTCCATTTGAATGTGTCCGACACTTACTTGCAGTGTTTTGGTACATAACTTTCGAAACACGAGAGGGTACAGACTTAAAACAAACATTGTTACATGTTACTGTAGCAAAGAAACCTAACAATTAATGTTTTTAAAAGCTGGCTGAAACCATACAAACGTTCAGACAACAAAAGGACATACCAAGATATAATAAAATTGAGAATGGAAATGGGAAATGTGCCAAAGAGACAACAACCCGACAATAGAAAAAACAACAGCCGAAGGTCACCAACAGGTCTTCAATGTAGCGAGAAATTCCCGCACCCGGAGGCGTCCTTCAGTTGGCACCTAAACAAATATATACTAGTTCAGTGTGTACTAATTTCCAAATTGTACACAAGAAACTAAAATTAAAATAATACAAGACTAACAAAGGCCAGAGGCTTCTGACTTGGGACAGGCGCAAACATGCGGCGGGTTAAACATGTTTGTGAGATCTCAACCCTCTCCCTATACCTCTAGCCAATGTAGAAAAGTAAACGCATAACAATACGCACATTAAAATTCAGTTCAAGAGAAGTCCGAGTCTGATGTCAGAAGATGTAACCATACATCTTGGTAGGAAAGCTGTCACCTAGCATTCAGGTAATTCTTTAGACAATGGGTATGGTAAAAAAAACAGGTTTGAAAAACATGCATCCACGTCTGGTTGGAATATAAACTTTAATTTCGATGCCTCAAGTAGGGTGAGTGTCACACTATCTGTAGTTAAGTATAATATATAACCTTTTAAAATATAAAATCCGTAAGCGGTCCTTTGGTTGCGTTTTGCATGTGGCAAAACTGCTGTAATGCAACCTACCTACGTATTTATACATTCTCGTGTCTACAAAAGTTTTATTGCCGGACAGCAGAATTGAATTTATGTATACCTTGTATACTCAATTCGAATTTTGAAACAGTTATTTAAATAAATATGTCCAAAATTCCTTGTCAATATTAAGCAACTGGCTGTGCAGGATGTATAATACGCAGCCACGTCGGACTATAGCGACAGTTAATCATAATGGGTCCAAGTAAGACAAATTTCTGCCTCTATTTTTCAGTGAAAGTTTAAATTGAACGCCCTAAACTCTTGTTGAAGGTAAATATAGAAAAGCATTTCACACGCACATTTATAAAGTGTATTTTTTCGTTTTTGTCAAACCACAGTAAAGCAAACAATAAAATGACGAACACGAGTTACTTGTTATTTCATATACATATATACGAGTGAAACAAATTAAAGTGATTATAATGGTATACACGTACATATATATTGTACATGTACATCAGATGAAACCATGCAACTAATAAATGATAAAGAGATAATGATAAGTTTATTTATCTACACAGATAGTGATGACCTGTCTACACAGATAATGATGACCTGTATTTCATTATCATAATTGTACACATTACACATAAGGTATGGACTTCATTTATTTGTCCAATAGTTTTCACCTCTAGTTTAAAACTATTTGTTATGGTTGTTTAATGATTATGTGTTGTTTTGTAATTTCATTTTTATGAATGTCTATTCTCATATTCATAATCTTTAAATGTTTTCTTTTCCTTAAAGGGTTTGAGATGACTTCATGTGCGTACACACACTGAAATATTACATTGAAGGCAACACATGTTTCAAATATTCTTGTGAAATTAATTTAATCTCTTAATTTGTTTGCAATATTCATTGAATATTCACACTTATCCTTTTAATCACTAGTATCTGCTGTGGTTCAAATTAGATAAACGGTAAAAATCAAAATGTTTAATCTTACACCGTCCGAACAAGATATCGGTATGCTTGCGATTGCTGCTGTCAAGTGAGTGCAAAAGTGTAAAGTTTGCTGCCGAAAACTTAGTACTATATCCATGTTATCAGTTATATATGCAGGGGCATACGGTATAAGGAAGAAAAAGCAAATTTACTCTGGATACTGTCTTGGCGGTCTGAAAGCAGGAAATCTGTATCTACTTATCACAATGCTCTCATTAGTCAAGCCATGTTGTCTCATTGGCACTCATACCACATCTTATTTCTATGAAAAAGGACCCCCTTTTATATTAACATTTTTTTCAGGGAGAAAGCAAGTTTTATTAAAAGACCTGATGATCCTATGTACTAACAAACTATGACAGAATCAGGTATGGAATGATAAAAATTTACAATATTTCTTAACTTAGGCAGTCTTTAATGGTTTAATAATCTAATTTTTTTCTCAGACTCGGGGAAGATCATTTGATATTCGGGTCGGGGATCAAACATGAATATCTTGGTCTTATCTAATCAAAACTAAAAATGAATAATCTTGCTAAAGACAAGGACCAAAGCTCATTAACTCGACAAGACTTCGGGAAAAGAGGATAGCCGACGACCTTGTAAATGCAGCCATTTGCAGGAAATAGCTATAAAAAGTAAACATATTAAATATTGTTCAAAGAAATGTAGCTCTATTCTTATCTTTTTGAATTCCTAATAGCCATAAATAAATGTGGTATTATTGCAAATATGACCACCATACACAAAAGGCAAAGGGAGTATCCAAACTTATGGATTATTTTGAAACATGAGTTCAATGTAAT
Organism: Mytilus edulis; assembly: GCA_019925275.1. Classification (NCBI taxonomy): domain Eukaryota; kingdom Metazoa; phylum Mollusca; class Bivalvia; order Mytilida; family Mytilidae; genus Mytilus; species Mytilus edulis. The sequence goes on from CM034353.1 coordinate 74,067,674, forward strand.
CATATACTAGTGAAAATAGCCTTAACGGCCTGTTATTTTTTTACTATATGACAATAAGAAGTATAATCATACTATTTTTCGTTCATGGGAAAATATTTATAGATCAGACGATCAACATTTCATTTGTCCATTAGTAATTTCCCTGAATGTTATATTTACTTTAGTGCCTCGCCTGTAGGGTTACATGTACTTTAGTGCCTTCCTTGTAGGGTTGTATTTATTTAAGTATCTTTCTTGTAGAGTTATCTTTACTTTGCAAGGTACACAATTATTATTTCATAATTATACTTTTGAATATAAAAATTGACTATGGACATAGTCAAGAAACTACTATTATAAATTATTTCTTTCAGAGTATACATACACAGATTCATTCAAGGTTACAAACAATATCAAACAAGCATTTGATGATAATGGATACGTCATGATCAGGTATGAAGTGCATGTATCATAAGTCTTTAGTTTTCTATGTTGTGTAAATGTATTCTGTTATATGTCTTTCGGTCACTTTATTTCTTGCCATGGCATTGTCAGTTTGTTTTCGACTTATGAGTAAGTTTGAATATCCCTTTATATTCTTTCGAATATCTTTTTTTTCTAAATAAAATAGATATAATGTGATAGCATGATATATAAAATTATGTTTCATATATGATAGTATATCTGTTCAACCAAGGAATTGTATTTTTATTTTATTATTGATAATAATTCTTTATTTGCAAAACAAACAAAAACCAATTTTGGTTATGGCAAATACATATACAGAACAAACATAATGAAAACTCGACAATATTATAAGAGACTAGAACACACCCGTAATATCGCGGGTCCGTGACTGAATTAAAGTATATAACTATGCGCAAGCCATATTTTAATATTAGTATTGTCATCTGATAAAGTCGTGCCGATTATAAGATACGCAGTTTTCTCTGCTTTCAAATCTTTCTGTTTGAATCCGTCGAACTGGAACTTATCAATTATTGGTAGTATTAATTAGTTGGAAAACAAAAGGTCCTGGAATAGAATATTTTTTAATCAACAGCATTGTCCTATATTAGTTATAAAGTTGAATTCTTTGATTCGCTGTTTTACGTCATGCCCGCTAACAAATTGAAAACTGTACCTATACGCCTTATTTTAGTCCTGATTGAAGGCCTGACTGTAAGATGAAGATAAGAAATAAAAGCGATGATAATGTTTCATAATTTGTATCTATGTTTTATCATTTATGTGGTATTCAACTTCTTTGTTTCCTGTTGATCTGTCATCATGGTCATGGATGAACTTATCATACATGTTTTTAAAGACACAGTGTGTCTTTTGTTTCTTTATGTCTTTGAATATAATTGATCAGTCACTTTGTCCTTTTCCAAAAAGTACAAATGTTCATCTTTAATTATTATAATACTTTTTTTCGGAATTACTTATTATTATTTCTTATTCTACTCTTTCCTGGTTCATATGTGTCATTTTTAGTATTATTAATTCGAGTATATTATTAAACTTTTGCTTTACTCCACATGATCCAAATTGGATTTTTACACTTTTTATTTCTTACCTTATCAATATAATACACGTTTTTATAATGACTTTAAATTAACTCACTGATGACAAGTGCTCAGTATATAAGATAACTTGTTTAACCAGTGGAACATATTTCATAGACAAGGTACTTATGTAACCAGGTGAGGAACAAATCTCACAAATATAGAACTTATTTTACCAGGTAAGGAACAAATCTCACAAACATGGAACTTATTGCACTATGTACGAAACAAATTTCACCAACCCGGAACTTATTTCACCAGGTAAAGTGTGGAACTTATTTCATATAGATGGAACAAATTAAATAGAACTTGTCTGTGAAAAAAGTTCTCTCAGAACATATTTCCTTTGAAATTAGTTCCACTGGAACTTTTTTCACAGGAACAATTTTGGCTCACATAAGCACTGAGCTATTATAGTTGCACTTTGACATCACTCAGATAGACGAGACAATAAAATATGAAGATATAGCACGTCTCGGTCAGCGATAAGAGGTAATGGGGTATATCTTGGTGCGGGAGCACTAAATAAACGGCAACCAAGTGAAGGTGAAGTCTTTCTGTCAAATTTTGTTGTAGGTTGTTGGGTCTGTTTCCCTGTATTATATTAGGTACTAAGTCTTCATTGATAAGAAGTTTTTTAATCAACGGACATGCTACTCTTCTATCATCGATTTTGACCGGCAGTCCATGTACTTAATGGCATACTTATTGATTTACCTGATTCTTTATCAATATACATTGCTTTCTATCGCCTTATCTTGTGATTTATCAGCATACATATCTCTTTACTGGTATTTAATCATATTGTTTGACTACATCGTAGGACGTATTTTTTACAAGTATCATTCCTTGCTTTTGGCTGCATATCACGGCAACTGCTACAAGCTCACATTATAACTTGGTCTATATCGATATGCAATTTTTGCTAAACGTACGTACACAAATATTAAAAAAGAAAATCATTTATACATGTATATAGGCTGCAAACTAAATTACTGTCAGAAAGGACAATTCATATAAAATTATTATCATTTTAGAAAAATGTTTGATGAAGAAGAAATATGCCAAATGAAGAAAGTTCTAGAAGATAGTGACATGGCACAAAAATATGGATATGGTGTAAGTAAAATGAGTTCAAAAACAAAAAGGAGATGATGTACAAAATGATGACACAAAATTAATATAAATTTACTAATCCTTAAATAATCAAAGTCAGTAATGACATTCAACACACATCAAAATCTCTAACCAGGTCGCGAATTCAAGACAGCCGATAGCGCCTTTTATAAGTCTTCGCAAGATGTCGACAACGCTTCAACATTGCCACCTCCGAAACCGTGAACGCTTGGTAAAGCCACCCACCACTGTTTCGGACATTGCCCCAATGTATTGAATCAACAGAAGTGGAATAATATCCCTCGTGTGGGAGAAAATCGGACACGGAAAGGGCTTGAATTATTCGAGTTAATCCGGCTTCTACATAACATAAGGTTCCCTCTGTTGGCATTGGTGTTTTATTTTAAATTTCCGACGTTTCCGGTCTTGTGTAATTGCTTTTCAGAATCGGGTTCCTCAACGTATTTCCGGTCGGGATACCCAGTGTGAAAAACTGATTTCCTTATTGCTTATATTTATATTATTCCACATCTGTTGCTTAAATCATGAAAGATACATTGATGCAGAGTTATCAATGTTCATTTAAATTCAAGCATTTTCCGTCACTTTGTATCCATGGTAAATGTTCACACCAATAACCATAGGAAGCAAAACAATTGATAGCGAATCATCGACATCTTCTCTCAATAGTTTAAATGATAGATCACTTTTTTTGGCAGATCAAAAGCACAATTTCTTTATCTGTCTGCCAATTTCTAAAGTGAATGAGTTCCAAACGATTATAGTTGCATGTTTTAGATAAATATGATTTATGTTTTTTTAGTTATTGTTAGTTGCTAATTTATTCAACATTCTTTCATTTTTGTTTGAATCACTATATGAATTGTGTTCATACATGTAACTGATTTAAGATTTACGAATTCTGAAATCGACCATCTGTACATAAAAAAATGAATACGGTCATGTTTTTATATAATGTAGTTACCAGACGGACAGGGAAAACAAGCTGGACTTGTTATATGGAGTCACCCAGGAGATGACGTAACAGGCATCGTTTCAAGGAGTGAAAAGGTTGTGGACACATGCCAAGAGGTTTGTTTGTTTGTTACTAAGTTTTAATCGCTCTTTTCTTATCAGTTGTTCAAAAACCAATTTTCGAAAAAGTTCCGAAAGCACTGTCTTGAAAATGGTAAAGGAATATACTCTTAAGTAGCAATACACTGTTCCCATGTCAACACAAACCCTTATTGATTTTTTGATTGGTACTTAATGTTACTTTCAGTGCTATTGGTATTTCTTGGCGGTCATTTCATGAATCCGAAAGTACCAAGTAAGAACCACTGACCCTCGACAGGAAAACTAGTCAATTAAGATTGGAATCGAGCACTACTGCACATCTGATTTGTCCGGGGTTCGAACTCACAATTTAGTGTCGTCAGGATAGGATACAGTAGTTGAACTTCTTCGGCCACCGAGTCCGCTCAAACCTTTTTACTAATGTATAGTATTTTGTAAATTTTGTAAGCTTGGCGTGTCGTACCTAAGCGACACAGATATAGATTAAAGTACAAATTCAAATAGAATACGTTTTTCATGTCAAAAAAATTAATGCATTAAATAGTGATAACAAAAATATTATTTAAAAACGTTTTTTTTTTTTTTATCTGTTTGTCATTATTTAAAATATTCAAAAATATATGTATACCTATAAAGCATGAACGAACAAATGAATTTCATACCCCTGATAACCCTAAAAAGTTTTGTTCAATAACAGCTAGTTTATTTACAATGCTACAAAATAAAGACTTCACCAGAAACCGTAAACGTAATAGAGACACAATTGTGGTGAAATCAAGACAATACTGTTAAAAGGTACAAATTGACATCTTTCTATTCTTATTTTTTTCTATAGTGAAATAGAGAGTATAGTGTTCTCATCTTCAAGAATTAAAGATCTAGTTGAGCGAAACAAATACTTTTAGAACCTGTTTAGTGATCTAAATTAATGACACTTTATTAAAGAACAAAGATTTTATGTTGGTAAATTTAATTATAGTACTGAATGTTTTAATTTTTAGTTACTTGGAGGTGGTGAAATTTACCACTACCATGCAAAATTTGTGAGAAAGGATGCTTATACGGGAGGAAGTTTTCTGTGGCATCAAGATTACGGGTAAAACTCAATAAGGATAAAAGTATTTAAATACTCGCTCGGGTATGGGACCCTGGATTCCATCTATGTTTGGCAGTGTAAACTTTCTTTTTATTTCTTCTGCTGAGATAAATTTAAAAATACTTACTGAATAACTTTTTATGAGATTTTGTTGCATGTATGACTTTTCTCAATGTCTTCTCTCTAGACAATTGCCGAGTTGATCAAAGAAACTTATATTATCATAATGATAACCCCTTTTTGAAACTTTTGGTCTTTAAAAAAGAAGGTCCATACAGTTTTTTTGAGTCGGTATATATATTCATCTGAATAAATAAGCAGTGAAAGTAGCAAAATAAAATGCAAGAAATGTTTGTTTTAAAACATTAAAATTGGTATTTTATAACAATCTTTTTTAAATAGAATTATTTTATTTCAAAGGTACTGGTACAAAAACGGAAACCTGTTCCCGGATCTCTTAACCATATTCATTCCTGTTGATATAAGCGACCAAACTAATGGATGCCTGCAGGTAATAGAAAAAAGTATACACGTGTTAAAACTTTTTATAACCATTTGTATTCGATGTTGTAAAGTGGACAAACCTAAAGTTGAATACGACAGAAAGAATTTCAAAACCTAAAACTGTAACAGACATACTTTGATTAGCGTACATTTATTCGTACAATGTACAGACCCGCATACGTTTTAGTTTAAAGTCGAACAAGCTTGAAGCGTATACAACGTGACCTAAACGTATCTGAAACTTATTTGTAGTGTTTTCAAAGCGCACGTAGCGTATGTATTACGTGCGTGATCACATCGTATACGCTTGGCAAACGCTGGAGCTGGATGAAAATTTTTATACTGCATAAAAAATTCCTGGAGTTATAGCGTTCGCCAAGCGTATACCTTTGCATTTCGACGTACTTCAAACTTATGCAACGCGCGTTTCAGTTTTAACGATTGTTTATCGTTCCTCTGGCGTGCAAATAACGTATACGGAGTTTTTTCTGTACGTCTGGTGAACGCCGGTCTATACGCCAATGCGTGACGCCAGCATTACCAACATAAAGGATTAACCTCCTTGTGCCGGTATAAAGCATTTTGTCGTTTTGTTTGTTATAGTCTAAAACTTTTTCATATATTTTGCCTTTCATAATTTTGATTTCGAGCGTTCGCAATCATAGAGAGAAGAGAGATATCAAAACGATATTCAAACTGAAAAGTTGGGAAAAAAACAATAATGTCATAGCAAAAAATACATAACACCAAAAACCCTAGAGGCTCTAATAAGCCTGTGTCGCTCACCTTGGTCTACCTGCATATGATTTAAACACAGGATCCTCTCAGACATGACGTGCATATAATTCATGACACACATCTGTTTTGTTGGATCTTGCATTGCTGACCATTTGCATGTTTAGTTTCTCTCTATATCTTCTTGAGATTTTGCGCAAAACATAAACGAAGGTAACTAAAATCCTCATTTTTAAAAGAGCAAACACTCCATAAAGAGTGATCGTCTGCTTATAATATTGGCAAAATTTTACATTTAAGTAGATCTTGCTTTGCTAATCATTTTTGTGATCTAAAGTGTCTATCAATCATGACTTTATAATTTGTGTCATATAAGGAATTCGTCATTTTTAAGAGCAATAACTCCAATAAGGTGTCGCACGATTTCCCCCATCGGTCTTAAATGTAGATCTTGTCTTGTTGATCATTTTTGATAGATTTTAAGATATCAGTTAATTGATAAAAAAAAATTCGTCATTTTTAAGAGCAATAACTCCAATAAGGTGTCGCACGATTTCCCCCATCGGTCTTAAATGTAGATCTTGTCTTGTTGATCATTTTTGATAGATTTTAAGATATCAGTTAAAAAGCAAAATATTGGTATACATCGTTATGAAAGGACAATAAGTTTAAACTCTAATAAAGAGTTATCGACAATGTACACTTTTTTGTAGAACTTGCTGATCAATTTAGCATTCAAAGTTTCTTTCTATCTATTATAGTTTTCAGGGCAAAAATGATAAAAAATGGTAATAGTCATTTTACTTCAGGGCAATAACTCTTATAAAAAGTCGTCAGATTCAGACGGTTTTGACGTATAGAGCTCAACATTCTGAACATTACTGTCCCTATTTAAAACGGTTTTCAAACTAACAGACAAAAACTTGCATTTCCTTTTATGTGCTATTTTTAGCCATGTCGGCAATTTTAATTGGTTGGCCAGTGTCATCGGACACATTTTAAAATCTAAATACCCCAATGATGATTATTGGCAAGTTTGGTTGAATTTAGCCTTGTAGTTATAGATATGAAGGTTTTTGTAAAAGTTAAAGGACGATGACGCCAAGTGATGAGAGAAGTTAACTTGGTCGAGTGGAAAAGGTAAAAAAAAAAACGACGAATAGACAAACAACAGTTCACAAACCAAACTTAGAAAGCTTATATCTGAGCGACAAGGACTCTACCTAAAACCGGAGGTGATGTCAGGTGCTCCGGAAATGGTAAGAAACACGTATGATCATGGAACGGAAACCATATATTGAAAAAGCGCGGAAGAAAATACGAACATAATTATTAAAATCATATATATATCAAAATAGAAAAATAATGAGCGAAAGTCTGTATTGTGACCTATAATACTCAAATCCACCTTATTTGGACTCTGTTGGATAGTCGTCTCATTTGCAATCATATATATATTTTTTTGCAATCATATTGTGCATAATAATGTTGTAAAATGATGCCCTTTATGGGTTCTTGATTAGATTAATAAAATTCTTATCTTATCTAATTACACCTTCTTATTTAATATTGTTTACATTCTCTTAAAATTTTAGATTTTACCTGGAAGCCACAAATGCGGTAGAATTGATCACTTCCCTGTTGCTGGCCAAAATCAGTGCGATATAGAAAGAGTCAAACAGATCATCGAAAGACATCCAATCAAACACGTGGAAATGGATCCAGGTACCTAATTTTTCAACTCCTTTAGGTTAATTGTAGAATCTGAAATTCATTGTTTGGATGGTTGTTTACATACATATTCAGGATGATATGATTATGAATTTCCACGTGCTAATTCATAAGGTAAAAGTCCGAAGAAAGACATGACACCCTATCCGAACAGATTATTCTGACTCCGAACAGACCAGTTTTGCTCTTACTCCTTAATGCTGCGTGCTAAGTGTAGAAGCAACACATGCTAATTTAACAGTCTTAGGTTTAACCAGTCCGTGGTTCGAATCTACGACCTCCCACTCTCGATGCAAAGAAGGTACCACAAGACTACAAATTCATTTTCTCAATAAATGTATACATATGTATCTATAAACACATTTTTCATACAAAATTATTTAAAGTACAGAAGTGCTATGAAATTATAACAAAACAGTTAGTTCCTATTTCAATTTTATAAACATACATATAAAGGGGTTATAACATATAAAGTTATATTCGAAAAAAATAATCGTAACAATCAGTTGTTACACAATTACATATGCGCAGTCATGCAACCCTACTATCGTTTCTAGTTTATGATTTTTAGTGCCATGTTTAACTTTCGCTCAATTCAGACTATGATTATCCATAACCATTTACAAATTTAGTATATTCTGTTTAAAGGTGATGCTTTGATTTTCCACAGTAATGTTATACATACCAGTGCTCCGAACAATAGTCCAAACAGGCGCTGGGCGCTATTATACTCATATAACCTGAAGTCTAACAACCCTGTATTCAAACACCATCACCCGAATTATACACCACTAGAAAAGGTAACTTCTGAATTTATTTATTTCTTTATAAAAGTTATATTACGTTTTGACTTCCGCTGATTCTGTATTCTAGAACACGGAACTATCTGTATCCAATATTATAACCTCGAAAGTTACGTGTATCTTGTTTGTAATTTCCGATATTACGATTAAGTCACCGGGTTATGGATATACTGGATCCTGCCAGTACATTACCCTAGCTAGATGGTACTGGTTGTACAGTAGCCAGTACTATGATATTACCATAATAGAAATGAAACATTTTGTTTTTAAATTCCAGTTCATAAAATAAATAATGTTATAGTCTTTAGTAAAATAGAGGTGAAAGATACCAAAGGGATACTTAAACTCATAAGACAAAAACTAGCTGATGGCTTTGCTAATTATTGAAGACCGTACGGTGACGTATAGACATAGTTGTTAATGTCTGTGTCAATTGGTCTCTTGTAAAGATTTGTATTAGCAAGCATACCACATTATCTCTTTTATATTGCCAATGCCGTAGGAAAAAACAGAAAAACGATCGAAAGACAAACAGTATATAAAACATATATAGAATACAAAACTAAAGACTCAGCAACAAGACCCATCATGTGCTGCGGAAAGGGTGAACAGAACCTTCTCCACATGTCGAGTTTCAACTCACTCATGCGAAAATAAGACGAAAATGATTATTTTGTCGAATAAAATTGAGAATGGAAATGGGGAATGTGTCAAAGAGACAACAACCCGACCAAATAAAAAACAACAGCAGAGGGTCACCAACAGGTCTTCAATGTAGCGAGAAATTCCCGCACCCGGAGTCGTCCCTCAGCTGGCCCCTAAACAAATATATACTAGTCCAGTGATAATGAACGCCATACTAATTTCCAAATTGTACACAAGAAACTAAAATTAAAATAATACAAGACTAACAAAGGCCAGAGGCTCCTGACTTGGGACAGACGCAAAAATGCGGCGGGGTTAAACATGTTTGTGAGATCTCAACCCTCCCCCTATACCTCTAACCAATGTAGTAAAGTAAACGCATAACAATACGCACATTAAAATTCAGTTCAAGAGAAATCCGAGTCTGATGTCAGAAGATGTAACCAAAGAAAATAAACAAAATGACAATAATACATAAATAACAACAGACTACTAGCAGTTAACTGACATGCCAGCTCCAGACTTCAATTAAACTGACTGAAAGATTATGATTTCATCATATGAACATCAGGCACAATCCTTCCCGTTAGGGGTTTAGTATCATACCATCATAACATATATGAGAAGAACATAACCCGTGTCATGCCAACAACTGTTTTTAGAATAAATGTGTTTAGTTTCGATGCAAAGACCTTATCAGTGACTCAATATTAACGCCAAAATATGCAATCTTTAATGACTTGACAACAGTATCGTAATTATATCCCTTCTTAATAAGTCTATTCAAAGGTTTTGTAAGTTTCTGAGGTGAATACTGACACTGATACTGAAGCCTTTCAAACAAAGAAAAAGCTTCAAAAAACGAAAAAGACAAAACTAAAGACAAAATGCAGTAAACAAAACAGAATATTGAAACTAAAGACTCAAAATCTGCAGGTGATCTCAGAAGCTCCGATATGGTAAGCGGATCCTGTTTTACATGTGACATTGGTCTCCAAATGATCATTATTTAAATTACACGAATAACATACAATTTTCTCCCCATATTTTCAGGTGCCAAACTCAGCAATCAAAGAATGTAGAAATTACATAGATTTCACCGGGAAAGATTTTCTTGACCCAAGTGTTGACAAAACAGTCAAAGCTGACAAAGGACAGTAGTGTTGAACACTTTGGTTAAGATACTATGCAACATTTCTATTGTTGTTAAATTACTTATTGAATTATAGTACTTATAAGGCTCTGATTCAAGCTGACTTTAAAACAAATAAAAGTATTTGTTTATGAATTATCATGGTTTTTATAAAGCTGATTGTTTCCAAGCTGTTGTCGCCTACCTTGCAAGGGCTGTATTGCCAGTCAAAGTCGTTACAAACTTCCATCGTCATTGCCTTCGTCTGAGAAGCTTGCAATTTATTGCAGTTTGAAAATTCAAAATTTATATGATTTCTTTGCTTAACGTCCAGTGCAAATATTTCATGTATGATCGGTACACCATTTTAACTTGACAATAAGTTGCAAATACTTAACTCATTTCAGGATGAGAATTACAAAGTGTTTTCAATAGTAAATTTAAAAACCCCTAAAATGTGAGTCGAAAAAGACAAAGGATTGAAAATTTTGAATGCCATTCGAAAATAAGGGTATGACAGATATTGGTAGATTTTGATCTTGCAACAGGCTTAAAAGAGGGACGAAAGATACCAAAGGGACAGTCAAACTCATAAATCTAAAACAAACTGACAACTCCATGGCTAAAAATGAAAAAGACAAACAGAAAAACAATAGTACACACGACACAACATAGAAAACTAAAGAATAAACAACACGAACCCCACCAAAAACTAGGGGTGATCTCAGGTGCTCCGGAAGGGTAAGCAGATCCTGCTCCACATGTGGCACCCGTCGTGTTGCTTATGTGATTACGAATCCGGTAAATAGTCTAATTCGGTAGGTCATATTCATGAAAGGGAAGGGGATTGTAGTTACGACGTAAGGAACATATCCGATATCATTTGTGAAACGGTTATTCCATAACGGTCAACCAACTCGTGATGGCGTCCGTAAAATTTACGAAGGGATGATTTCAACTTCACCATTTGGAACTCTTGGTTTAATAGCTTCCTTGTGAGCAGCAAACCTCTATCAAGAAAATCATGATAGGAAATGCAAGCACGGGAATATCGTATCAATTGGGAGATATATACCCCGTATGCAGGTGCTGCTGGAATGTTGCTACTTAGAAATGGAAAGTTCACAATTGGAAAGCTGAAATCATCTCTTTTGTCGTAAAGTTTTGTTTTCAACCGACCCTCATTGTCAATTTCTAGATGTAAGTCAAGATATGAAGCCGACTTAATTGTATCTGTAGTATCCTTTATCTCTAGTTCGATTGGATAGATGCGTTCCACATAGTCACCAAATTTTGAATTGTTTAGTGAAAGAACATCATCTATATAGCGGAAAGTAGAGTTAAAGGATATTGCTAACTTCTTGTCTTTCTTCCTAAGAAGTTCCTGCATGAAGTCAGCCTCATAATAATAAAGAAACAAGTCGGCGAGTAGAGGGGCACAGTTTGTTCCCATTGGAATGCCGACAGTCTGTTGAAAAACACGTCCTCCGAACGTAACAAATATGTTGTCAATCAAGAAATCAAGCATCTTGATAATATCAGTTTCAGAGAATTTTTTGTTTGAATCAGAGTGATTCTTTACAAAGTAGGATTTATCCCTCCCTAAGACAAGATACTTGTATCTACGTTGGCCATTCTTTTTTATGAAGCAAAGTAATACCAACTCTTTCAATTTGTCTTTTAGTTTGGAATGTGGAATACTTGTGTACAGAGTAGAAAAGTCAAATGTTTTAATACTGTTACAAGATGAAAGAGAGTTAGATTGTATGTACTCTAAAAGATCTTTTGAATTTTTAAGTATCCACATCTGATTCACGCCACCTCTAGAATAGGCAGTTTCACAATAACTTTGAAGCCCGTCTTTGATTGCTGATAAAATAGATGTTAATAATTTAGAAAGAGGTTTCGTGGAGCACTTGGAAGACCCAGCAATATACCGTTGTTTGTAAGGACACTTATGTAGTTTAGGTATCCAATACAGTGATGGAAGATTTGGTTGAAATTCCAAAGGAACATAGAACAGACCTATGATTATCCAGGATTTCCTCTTTGGTAAGTGTCGTGAGGGTATATGTTGAGTTTCCAAGTGAATTGTCAATACCTAATTCGTTTATCAAGCAGTTGATGTAGTGACTTTTACACACAAAAACGATGTTATTTGGGGCTTTATCTGCGGGGACAACCACATATTTGTCATGGAGGTCGGATAGGTGTTTTGCAACATTTGGGTCTTAAAGGATGGGTCGATTTTTTTTATCGTTGATAGAATGAGCTTTTCTCAACATTAAAAAATATAAATAAACATTTCTATTCTTTCGGGACGTGATTGCGTATCAGCTTTTTAGTACTTTTTTTAAAATGTCTAAATTTTAAATATATGGTGAAATTTTCAAATTGTCAATAAAAATTTAAATTAGACTTATTAAGAATGTTGATATTTAAAAAAAATCGACAAAACAATTAAAAAAAAACTTAAAATATGATAACTTTTTAAAACTTTGAATGGGAAAGTGGTACAGGCAGGCACCCTTGTACAATGAATCTGAGACAATAATCAAATATATGAGATAGTTTAGCATTTTTACGTGACAGGAGTTATCGTACTTTGAACAAATTATTTTCAGTTTTGTGACAATTCAATATTATGAAAGCATATTCTACCGAGACAATTTGACAGGAGTCTTAATATATGTGTTTACTATCGTACCACAGTAACACATTCTCACACATAATTGTTTCTCATTATACTTCATGTGTCATTTCGCTACGTTTGGGAGGGGGAAGTTGGGGAGGGGGGATAAACTCTTAACAACATAACTGGGACCAAAACTTATCGCTCTATACATATATGTTTGCTAACAAAAGCAAGACTTTTCAACTCAACCATAGATTTTCCCCTGGGGTTGTTCCTCAAACCTCATAAAGGTTGCACTTTGTAAATACGGCTCACCACGCCTTTTTTGTGGGAGATAAATAATGTTCATAGATCTTTAGTTTGGTTTGCCTACTGGTTCCAAGATATGTTCTCTATTTTTCTTCTTATAAAGACACAACTTGGAAACTTTTAACATTGTTAATTCACATGAATAGCGGCCGTTTTAAATTCCGTAAAGGACCAACAGTGAAAAGATGGATAGTCATTATAGAATTATAGTAGAAGTTAAGCTCTAATACTTAGCAGTGTGACACATATACATGTTGAAAATATACCACATAGCCATATGTTTGACCTTTAAAACAATTAGTAGTGCATATGAACTTTCCATTCAAGGATATACTTTTTTACGCAGCTTCATAATAAACGTGGCACAGTAGCCGTGAAAGGAGTTCCCAGTATGTGAAATTGCATTGTCTATATTTACAGAATTGCAACCTTTAATGTATTATTTGGTATTGAAAAAAAGCGTATAAAATACATTTCTTATTCATCATGTTGGCTTTGACTTTGGTGGACATATAACTTGACTCTTCCATATCTTTGATTGATAAATATCTTGAAAGATACTCTTACCCTTATACACCATGGCTATACATACAGTGGAGATCACTTCTAACCTCTCATTAGAACTGTCAGAATATTCTGTCATAGAACTGTTCTAACCTGTCCTAGAACAGTTCTAGCTAGAACAGTTCTACCCTAGAACTGTTCTAGGTAGAACTGTCAGGATCAGTTCTAGGTAGAACTGACTAAATCAATTCTAGGTAGAACTGTCAGGATCAGTTCTAGGGTAGAACTGTCAGGATCAGTTCTAGGTAGAACTGACCAATTCAGTTCTAACCGTAGAACTGTCAGCAGAACTGACTAAATCAGTCAGGACTGTAGAACAGTTCTAAATGACGTCACTGCAGAAAGGGCAATTTAGAATTTAGAAGAAAAAATCAGTTCCAATTACTTTACTATATATAATAGCAGATTTTTCTATATTTTTTACTGATCAAAATTTACATGTACAAATATCGAAGTGGATAGGAGGTTATCCAACTCATCGGAGAAATATTTTTATGAGATTGCAAATGAAACATCATTGTTTACGTTTCTTCGTTCCCCGTTTTTAACAGTCTCTTCGTAAATATAACTCTGCATTTAATTCAAGTAAATTTAATCTTAATTTACCTTGTTTGGCTTGGATTTACATTCATGATTTAAGATTCTGTTTGGACAAATGCTCAAACGAAAATTGTACAGTGGATGAATTATGGGATATCATAGTAATGAACACAGTGTTGTTAAACGCAAGAAAACTATGTACATTTGCACCTCGAGATTTGCACTGAGGTCTCAGATTTGCATTATCTCGTTGCCAAACTTATCCATAACGATAATGAATAATATCTGGGAGTCTGGAACGTCAGAAAAATATACTCGATCTGAACATGAATGAAATATTTGCCACTGGACGTAAGGCTACAAACAAAACCAATCATTTTCCTTCTTCAAATTATATTAACAGTATAGTCAGTATACCTTTCCAAGAAGAGAACTTCTCATACATGTACTTTTCATTTTAAAATAAAGTATATGAATCAGTGATGTGAGTGTTGGATGATGCCCTTAAATAGTTCTGTTTAAAAAAAAAAACATCATGAACTACTGACTAAATAAAAATTCACTTTTTGTGACGGTTCATTATTTAATAATTTAAGTTTGGATGTAACGGGTCTTCTGTCGTTATTGTGTTATCAGCGCCCATAGACATAAGTTAGTCATGTTTGTTCAATTTCCAATATTGCAGTTATTTATATATACTACAGTAAAAAAAATATAACCGAAGTACTGTTCAACTATATAGACTCACATAAAAAAGCAAATATGGTCAGTTTTGGTTGATGTGGTCAAAAGATTTTATTATACAACTCAGTCTGAAGTATGAAAACTACTGATATTTGTTTACGATTCAATACTTTGAATAAAAAGAGGATATACTGGCACTATAAATTCATGCGAACAAAATTTTGAGGTCATTGTTTTCCAATATTGCTGTAACTTGTATATTACAGTCCCTCTTGACCTAAAATTAGAACTGAATTACTGTGCAGCTTTATAGATTTGCAGAAAGAAAGAGAAAATAAGGTCAGTTTAGATTGATGCGGTCAAAAGATTTTATTACACGACTCAGTCTGAAGTATGAAAACTACTGATATTTGTTTACGATTCAATACTTTGAATAAAAAGAGGATATACTGGCACTATAAATTCATGCGAACAAAATTTTGAGGTCATTGTTTTCCAATATTGCTGTAACTTGTATATTACAGTCCCTCTTGACCTAAAATTAGAACTGAATTACTGTGCAGCTTTATAGATTTGCAGAAAGAAAGAGAAAATAAGGTCAGTTTAGATTGATGCGGTCAAAAGATTTTATTACACGACTCAGTCTGAAGTATGAAAACTACTGATATTTGTTTACGATTCAATACTTTGAATAAAAAGAGGACATGCTGGCACTTTAAATTCATGCGAACAAAATTTTGAGGTCTTTGTTATCCAATATTGCTATAACTTGTATATATTACAGTCCCTCTTGACCTAAAATTATAACTGAATTGCTGTACAGCTATATAGATTTGCAGAAAGAAAGAGCAAATAAGGTCAGTTTAGATTGATGCGGTCAAAAAGATTTTATTACACGACTCAGTCTGAAGTATGAAAACTACTGATATTTGTTTACGATTCAATACTTTGAATAAAAAGAGGACATGCTGGCTGACTAAAAAATTCATGCGAACAAAATTTTGAGGTCATTGTTATCCAATATTGCTATAACTTGTATATATTACAGTCCCTCTTGACCTAAAATTATAACTGAATTACTGTACAGCTATATAGATTTGCAGAAAGAAAGAGCAATTTATAAGTTCAGTTTAGATTGATGCGGTCAAAAGATTTTATTACACTACTCAGTCTGAAGTATGAAAACTACTGATATTTGTTTACGATTCAATACTTTGAATAAAAAGAGGACATGCTGGCACTATAAATTCATGCGAACAAAATTTTGAGGTCATTGTTTTCCAATATTGCTGTAACTTGTATATATTACAGTCCCTCTTGACCTAAAATTATAACTGAATTGCTGTACAGCTATATAGATTTGCAGAAAGAAAGAGCAAATAAGTTCAGTTTAGATTGATGCGGTCAAAAGATTTTATTACACGACTCAGTCTGAAGTATGAAAACTACTGATATTTGTTTACGATTCAATACTTTGAATAAAAAGAGGATATACTGGCGCTATAAATTCATGCGAACAAAATTTTGAGGTCATTGTTTTCCAATATTGCTATAACTTGTATATTACAGTCCCTCTTGACCTAAAATTAAAACTGAAGTACTGTACAGCTATATAGATTTGCAGAACGAAAGAGCAAATAAGGCCAGTTTAGATTGATGCGATCAAAAGATTTTATTACACGACTCAGTCTGAAGTATAAAAACTAATGATATTTGTTTTCGATTCAATACTTTGAATAAAAAGAGGACATGCTGGCACTATAAATTCATGCATACAAAATTTTGAGGTCATTGTTTTCCAATATTGCTATAACTTGTATATATTACAGTCCCTCTTGACCTAAAATTATAACTGAATTACTGTACAGCTATATAGATTTGCAGAAAGAAAGAGAAAATAAGGTCAGTTTAGATTGATGCGGTCAAAAGATTTTATGACACGACTCAGTCTGAAGTATAAAAACTAATGATATTTGTTTTCGATTCAATACTTTGAATAAAAAGAGGACAAGCTGGCACTATAAATTCATGCGTACAAAATTTTGAGGTCATTGTTTTCCAATATTGCTATAACTTGTATATATTACAGTCCCTCTTGACCTAAAATTATAACTGAATTGCTGTACAGCTATATAGATTTGCAGAAAGAAAGAGCAAATAAGGTCAGTTTAGATTGATGCGGTCAAAAGATTTTATTACACGGTTCAGTCTGAAGTATGAAAACTACCGATATTTGTTTACGATTCAATACTTTGAATAAAAAGAGGATATGCTTGCGCTATAAATTCATGCGAACAAAATTTTGAGGTCATTGTTTTCCAATATTGCTATAACTTGTATATATTACAGTCCCTCTTGACCTAAAATTATAACTGAATTACTGTACAGCTATATAGATTTGCAGAACGAAAGAGCAAATAAGGTCAGTTTAGATTGATGCGGTCAAAAGATTTTATTACACTACTCAGTCTGAAGTATGAAAACTACTGATATTTGTTTAGGATTCAATACTTTGAATAAAAAGAGGACATGCTGGCACTATAAATTCATGCGTACAAAATTTTGAGGTCATTGTTTTCCAATATTGCTATAACTTGTATATATTACAGTCCCTCTTGACCTAAAATTATAACTGAATTACTGTACAGCACCCTTTTTATGGAAGATCAATGCATTTGAATGAGGACAATAAATTTTAGTTGGACCCCCCCCCCCCCCCCTTTTTTTTAGACTGCTGGATCCGTCCCTGGTGGTTTGGGCCGGAATAACGTATTACATTAAGGTCAGATAATTTTGTTATGTAAAACGAGTCATCCTGACTCCCCGAATGACAAATGTAAAATAAATGAAATAATAATGCCCCCCCCCCCGCCGCCGCCCCCCCCCTTCCCCAATATTAACGGCTTAATTTATGTTCAAAAAATGAAAGAAAAACAAATAATTTATGTAACACATCAACAAAGAAAATCACTGAATAACAGGCTCCTGACTTGGAACAGGCACATACATGCAGAATATGGCGAGGTTAAACATGTTCTCTTGCCGATTATAAATCTGAAATAAAACCGGCAAAATAGCAAAACTCTATATAATATTAATCGCTATTTTGCCGAAGCCTTTATATTAAGACAAATATTTCTTCAAACTTATAAATCAATTCTAGCCGTAGAATTTATAAATCAATTTTAGCCGTAGAATTTATAAATTAATTCTGGCCGTAGAATTTATAAATCAATTCTAGCCGTAGAATTTGAAATCAATTCTAACCGTAGAACTGTTCTAGCTGTAGAACTGACCAAATATCTGGTCAGTTCTAGCTAGAACTGTCAGGATCAGTTCTAGGGTAGAACTGTCAGGATCAGTTCTAGCTAGAACTGTCCAAATCAGTTCTAGGTAGAACTGACCAAATCAGTTCTAGCTAGAACAGTTCTAACCTAGAACTGACTAAAAGGTGTCAGGCTGAAAGTTCTACATACTGTTCTAGAACAGTTCTCCTGACAGATTCTGACAGAATTTATGAGAGGTTAGAACTGATCTCCACTGTACTTTAGAATTTTTAGCTGTGATCATATCCCACCTACGTATACCATCAACTGTTTAGTATGTACGACGCTAAAGTGCGATGGTGTTTGCTAAAGTCCGATGCCTCCATACGCTAAAGTGCGATGGTCCGCGAAAGTATGAACGTACGAAACGTGGTTGGATTATGACGTTAGCAGTCGTTTATAAATACAAACTAAAAATGAACATGCTAGAAGATATATTTCATTTACAACTTATCATGAAACCAAATGTCCTAACCGTGCTTTGTCGGCTGAAGCATAATTATGGGTTGGTTTTTTTTTCGGATGCTCAGTCCCCGTTAAAATATTGTGAATTTTATAGGAAAGTAAAGTCTGTAAAATAAAGGTACATGTTTTCATGCGTAAATTATAGATTTTCATCTAAATCACTAGTTTGTATATTGTATGAAAATAAAACATGTGTTTGTACTCGCTACGAAAAAGGTGAAAACTTGGACATCTCTTTTCTCTCACATTTGAATTAAAGCTTATACAAATAAATGTTAAACATTCCGACAATGAACGATTTTTTTATTTGTAAATTACAAAGACGCCTATAAGGGAGGTGTTCAAATAATTGACAGACTGTGTGAACGGTAAGCTACACCAATGATCCAAATATGTGATACGACCGAATAGTTAACAAGAACTATCTTTAAAAAAGATATCCGACGTATTTAAATTTGAGTATATGTTTAAAACTATCATTTCGATAACCTTCAGAAGCACAAAGATATCATTCAAATAACGCTTTCTCTGTTTGTGTTCAGTATTCTCGGTCCTCGTATCTTTCTGTTTACATTCACCAAAACCCCGCAGAAATCTCACATGCGTAGGTGCGTTCTAAAAGTCATGTACGTTCGTACAACAAAGTTTACATTAAAAATTATATAATTGTCCCGAATAAACAGCTGTCACGGATGGAAAGAGCTATTGGAGAAACAATTATTTTAATAAAAATATAAATCTTTGTAAGATCTAGTTCAAATATTTATAGTTTTTCACTTGCTTTCCATCACGATATAGTTAACGAGACGTTTTTTCAAACACAACCAAATCACCCACCATGACAGCATTTTGTCCAATCACAGAAAGGATTTTCGAGCATGCGTATTCTGTTGCTATAGTTAAGCGTCCTTAAGTTCAAAGGGCACAAACCGAAACTATATCCGACTATGTCGGGAAAAATCATCTCCAGGAAATATAGTATTTTGTGACCTAAATTACCTTTTTAGCAATAAAAACGTGGCCGGTCTTCAAAATTTAGAAACAATCACTTAAGCCACACATATTTATAAAGCCTATAACATATTTATACCTTAGCCTACCAGCTTTTGCAAAAAAGACGATATTTTTAACATCCATGTACTTTTACGTTTTAAGCCCTAAAATCTTACCCCTTTTGATCTTTGCACTTTAGCGTGATATACCATCGTACTTTAGCAAACAAACAACCATCGCACTTTAGGGTAAGACACCATCGTACTTTAGCGTAGACCATCGCACTTTAGCGTGACCAACATACTTTAGAGTACCATCGCACTTTAGAGTCCTACAAATATACCAAAAACTGATCAGAATTCCAGCCCTAAACATTGTATTGTAGTGTACTAATTATACTGAAAGGAAACGAGCGCTGTACGGAGATTGCTATTTTTCCAGCGGTTATACGTTTAACATGTAAACACCAGACAGCTCTCTTTATATTTCTTCAATTATTTTATAAAACTATCTCAAGATCAAACGAATCATCATTCTTTCTTGCTGACTGTTATTTATTTTAAAAGGGGATATTCCTGTAAGGTAGTTCATCTTGAATTGTAGAATCACAGTAAATGATCGGTCTAGTTCTTTGCCAAAATCTGCAAATTTGGAGACAGATTTGCAATATAAAACTTATACTGGACATATAGGGAAATTTTCACTTTTTACTTGTAACAAGAAAACAATTTCAATGACAGTTATCTTAAAAAAATATATTATAAAATCTATCTTTTTATATCCTTATTTCTATCTCATAGATTTCTTTTTATGCACAAAAATGTGTTTTTTCATGAACAATCTAAAATTGTTGTTGTTTTTGCAATTTTGAACGACTAGTTACTGTACCTTAATAAATAATAATGGTGACATTAAAAAAAAACCCATAGTAAATTCTTCATTTTTGCAAAGTATAAGAAAATTCTGTCATTTTTTTCTATACCCCAGGGGCCGGTTTCACGAAGCTATCCTAAGACATGTCATAAGACATATCTTAGGACATGTCTTATGATCCTCTTATGACTATCCTAGGACATATCTCAGATCTCGTCTCGAAGCTGTCTTAGGATCATCTTAGCTAAGACATCCTAAACCTGTCGCAAGTTCTTTAAATTTTCAAATATAAATATGATCTACGGAAAAAAATCATGTAAATGTACTATGTCTTACTATAATTTATTCTAAACGTATTGATTAATATAATGACATAATTTGCAAAATAAATATAAAAAAATAAAAGTAATTTATATATAAATTATCTTTAAACAATATACATCAATATAAATATGAAATTTTCAATGCAAAATTATGACATTGTTTTGGTACAAGTGAGTTGAATTCAATTTCGACTTTATTGGTTATAAAAGGTTAAGGGATAAAATCGTGCAATTTTTATATCAATACATCGAATTTTCATTGCTAACAAATCCTGATAATCCGTCAATGTATACATGTTTTAAACAGGAACAGGAGAATAGATAATTAGATAATAATAAGATATTTTTTTTCAAAATTAATATAAAAAATGAGTGTTATTTATATAAATAAACGTATAACTATCCTAAGACCATCATAAGACACCTCTCGCGTTGTCCTAACTTTATGACCAACTTTAAGAGATGTCCTAATTTAGGACCGCTTTGTGAAACCCACTTAGGACTAAGATATGTCGTAAGACCATCCTAAGACATGTCTTAGTCCTAAGACAGCTTCGTGAAACTGGGCCCTGAATTATCTATCTATCTACCAGACGTTCAATCATGTGTCATGTGTCCAAATTGTTTTATATTTGTAAGTGTACCAGCTGTACACGAATTTGTCCATACTTAGTCTGGGATTCAAACTCACAACTCCGAGGCTGACAGGCTATGTAAAAATAGTCTGGGATTCAAACTGACAACTCCAATGCTGACAGGCTATGTAAAAATAGTCTGGGATTCAAACTCACAACTCCGATGCTGACAGGCTATGTAAAAATAGTCTGGGATTCAAACTGACAACTCCGATGCTGACAGGCTATGTAAAAATAGTCTGGGATTCAAACTCACATCTCCGATGCTGACAGGCTATATAAAAATAGTCTGGGATTCAAACTCACAACTCCGATGCTGACAGGCTATGTAAAAATAGTCTGGGATTCAAACTCACAACTCCGATGCTGACAGACTATGTAAACATAGTCTGGGATTCAAACTCACAACTCCGATGCTGACAGGCTATGTAAAAATAGTCTGGGATTCAAACTCACAACTCCGATGCTGACAGGCTATGTAAAAATAGTCTGGGATTCAAACTCACAACTCCGATGCTGACAGGCTATGTAAAAATAGTCTGGGATTCAAACTCACAACTCCGATGCTGACAGGCTATGTAAAAATAGTCTGGGATTCAAACTCACAACTCCGATGCTGACAGAAAAAAAATTTTGAAAGTCTTTTACTCTGGTATATGATATAAATATACATCTCGTATCTCTGATGGAATCAAACTGGATTATAATTGTATATGCAAGATACATGTATGAAAGTTTATGCAAACAAGTTTGAACTCGTCACGTGCTTCGTTGATCAGGAACTCCTCTATCCGAATCTGCTAATTTTCAGAAAGAAAGCCCAGAGGCGGATTGAGAGATGGACAAGGTACCTAGCTACGATTATAGTTAAATCCAGCTTTGTTTTATCGATTCCACTCTAAACTTTATCTAGATTGAAGGGATGTTGCAATTATTTTTTTCAGTTTCACAAAAACTTTAATTGTCAGAAAAATGCACAAGAATTTAACCTTAAAAGATGGACGAAAGATACCGGAGGGACAGTCAAACTCATAGATCGAAAATAAACGGACAAAAAGTCTTGATTTACCTGACATCACATTTGTTTTCCAACGCTGCAGTGGTACCTATATCCGGTGGTGATGCTTTACAGTATGTTCTAAGACTATGAACATATATATATATATATCTAATTAAACTGGTTCTCTAAGTTAAGAAAAAAAACAATAACTTTTGTAACTGCTTATTAGAACTTTTTTAACTGCTTATTAGAACTAAACAATAACTTTTATAACTGCTTATTAGAACTAAACAATAACTTTTATAACTGCTTATTAGAACTAAGCAATAACTTTTATAACTGCTTATTAGAACTAAACAATAACTTTTATAACTGCTTATTAGAACTAAACAATAACTTTTATAACTGCTTATTAGAACTAAACAATAACTTTTATAACTGCTTATAAGAACTTTTTTTTTACATAGCCTGTCAGCATCGGAGTTGTGAGTTTGAATCCCACACGGGACAGGTTCACTCGACTTTAATCTTAATTGACTATCATGATCGTCAGTTTTCCTTCGAAAGTCCGTGGTTCTCTCCGAGCACTAAGACCAATAAAAAACTGATCGTCACAAATAGCTCAATAGTGTTGAAAGTGGTGCTTAACACTATATCCAATCAATCAATCAGTCAGTCAATCAATTAATCAATATACTTTAAAGTCATAAGAAACCTCATATAAAAAAAAAATATGCATACTTTTTTTATAACTCAATGGATAGTTTTCATTTAAAAACTTATGTACATATACGTTTTTCTGAAGAATTTTCTTTAATTTATTCATATTTGGAAGATTTTTACATAGACAATAATAGTGCATTGACTTGACATATCAACGATATAAGGATGAGGCTTAGAAACGGGGAAATGCGAGGCTGTGCCGAGCATTTTCCCCGTTTCGGGCCGAATCCTTATATCGTTGATATGTCAAGTCAATGCACTATTATTGTCTTTATACTGCAATTAAAAAAATAACATTTTCAATTGTTGTTTATTGTGTTAATGTTATTTTTTTAATTTAAATATTGGGAAAAATCCCCCTTTAAAAAGGCCTCATATCACACAGACGGAGAAATATAAAACACGATGAAACGTACATCATTACCGCAATCAATATTGAACGAATTCGTTGCAGACTTAAATATCAACAATAAACATAAAGCATAATGATTTATAGGTTGCAAACAAAAAAATATTAAAAAGTGAAATATGTTTTCCCGAAAATTGCAAAAGAAACAAGTTTGAGTCGTTAAACGCATCGTTGTTTACATTGAAAACAAGAACAGGTTGAAGAGGTCGTATGAATAATTAAACATAATTTCGACGATTTCTATTTAAATATTCATGAGGAAAAGTGATATCAGGTCAGTGACTGTATATGACATAGAAATATACGGTCAACGCATTTTGACTGCTCAAATAGAACGAGTGCAGTATAATTTATTTTAATTGCTTGCTCCCAGGAAGCTTTCCCCCCGATATATTTTCCGTATGCAAAATGACCTCAGTGTGACACATCTCGTAAAAATCCGGTCATCACAATACACATGGATGTCCTTAAAATAAACTATTATCTGAATTTACATGTTAAACAGGTGCTCGATTTCCATGCTTTTTTGTTGATTTGTTGACAAACAGGACTGGTGACAATCGTTAAACTTCGACTTCAAAACACGAACTTTAATTACCTGCCATATTTTCACAACAACACTGACCGATTGAAAAAAAAAATAACGATTATACGAAATTTACACGAAAAAATGATAAATTTGTGCACAGAAGACTAAGTTCATGATGTTTGTATGCATTGGTTCAAGAATTGGAAGAACATTATTTTTCATCGGTCACTCGTTTCTTATGACTTTAATATAAAATAGTCATAAAATAGTAAAAGGAATTGATAAATGTATTACTAGATGTTGTTTTGTTGTATATTATGTTTTGTTTCGTTTTTTTAATCTATATTTTCTTTGCTTCTATTTTTTCTTTTTTTGACATTTAAAAGTCAAGATATAAAATGTCTGTGTCAAATAAAGCCCATTCAATACAAAGATTTAAAAGATTATCTTAAATAATTGACTCGAACACGCATCCTTTAAAAAACAACCCCCATAACAGATATCCCGTAGTCTGCATTATAATACTTCCTAAGGTAAAGGAACTAAAAGTTTTAAGCTAAATCAGCTTATGTAATTCTTAAGGATATATATTTATATTGAATAAATATCTCAAAATTATTGAAGCTTTTCTCTCTCGCAGACCGGCCACAATAAGTAAGTCATTTTTTGTTATTCGAGTAAGTACATTGTTTACTTTTACACTAAAGAACATTTTTGTATATTATTTTGACTTGATTTTTTTCTTTATCAATCTAAATTTTAGACCGGCGAAGGATATTTTAGCGCATTGATAGGATATTTTAGCGCATTGATAGGACATTTTAGCAAAGATAATCGGTCCATTTCAGCGCCATAATTATTTTACACATTTTAGCAAAACATCAATATTATCGATGTCCATTTTAGCGACATGAATTTATTCATAGCATAGAAAAATGATACACATGATATAACTAAAAAAGGTACGATTAAAAAAAACCACCATCATAATCATAAAAATACAACACTAAAAGTCAAATATTAAAGTGTCGATTTGGTCCAAGTTATTGGTTGTATAAACCGGTGCTGTTTGAAAGAATCTGTGCTAAAGTTGATAAAGATACTTCTTATTTAAACATATGCTACTGTGTGTTACAACCACAGCACAATACGTATCGAAAGTTAAGAAATTCAATGTATAGAGTCTCTTACATGTACGTGCTAAAACATAGTACATATGCAGTGATAGAAAAAAAAATAAGAGAATTGCCTTCCAAAGTCATATTAGGGGAAATTATGGTTTGAAGATGAGATTTAAAAAAAATCAGATGTGATATTTGTGTGTTAGGGCCGACCATTTGATATTCTGTGGAGGGAGAGGAAGTTGACACCGAGTAGTCTAAATAGTCGAACTACTCTATATTTAGCCTGTCTGCGGTTTTGAGTTTGAATCCGTCACCTGTCAGGAGAATTCGACTCCAATCTATATTGATTTGGACTGTGAGTTTTCCTACTGGTTATACATTTTCAGCTCTTAAAGGATATTAATTTTCAAAAGCCTACAATGTCGTCTAATAAAACATCACCACAATTTTGTATTATGGAGAAACAAAGTTATGATACCAAAAATGGCCATAACTGAATACATGCCATTACTGGTTAAATCTGCTTTTCAATCAGAACAATAAATTCAAAAGCGATTGCATGATATTGTATACTGTATACATGTCTTACCAATTACCATGATGAATGCTGCTTTATACATTTATATTCTGTTGTTTTGTTACATTATGTTGACTGGTGTTTTGTGGATGTTTATTCTTTTTTTTTCTTATTCCAATTTGTCTCTTATTCTTGAAGGCACTGAATGAAAGATTTAGTTTGAATTTTTTAAAATTGAGAATATACATGTTTTAATGAAATCGTGTTTTTTTTTGCAGGATAATAAAATGTTAACCAAGATTTTATTCGTAGTTTCGATTTTCGTAGCAGCAGTTTGTAAGTATTGTTTATAAAAAAAAATGCCCCAGAATTCTCCGGGAAAATTGCTGAAGTTGAATATTTTTTTAACCAATCAAATAGATAAAGTATTATTACATAATACCATCACGTTCATGTGAACTACTTGAATAAAATATATGGAAAGATTTAGTCTTTAAACATTATACTAGTATATAAGTATATTTATTATTGTGGACACAGATCAGTGTGGATAGTATACATATATATAATTGTTAAATTTTTCCATTATGTATACTATTAAACGCGAAGACCTCATTTTGTATGTCGCTTCTCTTCCTTCCACGATAAATTAATCATCATGCCTCTGTGTTCTATAGGTAACATGCATAGTCGCATTCGTCATTCATTCTTATGATTATTCAGATTGAGTTATTTTTGGAGAAAAACGACAAAAAAGGAGTCCGGATATTGATTACGTCATCAGATCTACTTTCAGTCATAGATAAGACTTCCGGTTTGAAACATACACAAGTACAACCAATCGTATGATAGATAACAAAAATGAAAAATGAATAAGCCAATCAGAGCGTTCTCCATATCAGGTGTTTAGATCGCAAGAACCACAACTAAATCTCCTTAGAGAGGACAATTATTTTACGCGTTTATCTACATGTAAACTACGATTATACTACTTTGATACTAGTATATAGATTGGACTTCAACTTCATCAAAAACTACCTCGACCAAAAACTTTAACCTGAAGTGGGACAGGAACGAACGCACGGATGCACAGACTACATAATGCTAATGAATGGGGCATACACATTTATTGTTGAAAGTGAAAGTAGTGATTTGGCAAAAATGATAGTAGGGTGGAGATTAGAGGGAGGCAGGACATTTTTCGGGACGTCGGGATCGGGTGTTTTTAAGCTGGGGATTTGGGGATTGATCCTTATGGGATCTGGTATTTCGGGAAATGAATTTCTTCAAATTCTGCATCTCGGGATTTCATGTTTTTAAGCCCGGAATTTCGGGATCAGGAACCCTCCGACCACCCTCAAGTTAGCCTTAGTCGGTCTTAGTCATTTTAATGTACAAGATTCATATCCTACCATTGGCATGTTAATAAGGCTCTCAAAAGAAAAATGACTGAGTGATTGTCCTAGAAGCATATTTTATTAGACTAATATAGTCTATATATAAGCAGTTACATTTATTTCATGTTTGAAGCGGTGCAAAGTTTTAATTTAATTTGACTTTTACAAAAAGATGCATTGTAGCAAAGGAGAAGAATAATTGTGGTCTGAGGCCAGAAACACGAAAATAATTGAATTTAACAGAAAGGAAACAAATATCGGACTTCGGAAAAAAGGAGAGGGCTTTTGATACGTTTTATGAAATTCTCCATACATAATATCTTTTACAAAAAATCATCCTACAACAGTTCACAAGCTGTATATGCCCGAGATTTCGCGGGTGTGTTCTAGTATTTATTAAATGAAAGACATATAATTATAACTGTTGTAACATAATGGTAGTAATTTTTTTAAAGGAAATGTCTTATCTGTCATAATAGGTATATTATATTGTAGATGGTGCAACGAAAATTGACGGAGTTGAAGGTGATGTGATTACTCTTGAATGTAATCCTGGTACTTCAATCGATGTCATATCTGCGTTTTATGGAAATAACGTTGATCCAGCATGTGGCGACGCAAGCGCATTGACTACTTTACAGGCTTTAACAAGTGGCAAACAAACTTACGTTGTAACGTTGAATAGCGACACGTTTAGTTCAGATTGTAGCGTAGATAGAGAACAAACGTTTACTGTAAAATTCAACTGTATTAGCAGTAAGTATGAATAATTAATATTTCATTTGAATCCATTATTTTGATTGGCTGATAGTACAACAGCTGTGACTTCACGTGCTTTCCGTCGACAATGCTAAAATAATGCATTGAAAACGTGACAAACGGAAAGCTTGATATGACTCTTAATTTCATGGATGCAGCACAAAATGTTGATATGGTTCCGGGCTTCATACAAAATGTGCCTCGGATAACGTTTTCCCACCGCAATGAAATTATGAAAATGAAGCTTTTATCCTTAAATAGATTTTTAAACAGATTTGTTGGGATTTGATCGATGATCAAACTATAATTGCATTGTGTATCGGTTTGTGTGCTTGAGTTAATTTTCAAATTACATGTCCATTTTTTTTTAAAGTCTGCTTGAAGTGACTGTATTAAATCCTCGAATCAGCTACGCGTTTCATAGAATTTGATAAAATTTGAAATGAAACTAATATTGGTTGTTGGTTTCGCAATTGGTTTTCGATTTCTTGGATTTTAAGTCATTTAATTATCATCTAGAAATAACTCACTGCAATTTATTATTGAAATGTTTTCTGTGTTAATCGAAATAGAGGTGCTATCAATATTCTTTCTACGGGGAAACAAAGATTTGTTTTATAAGATTTAAATGCAAATCGTTACCGTTAGGACGAAAACGCTTTGGCATAACAACCGTTTCAGAATACGAAGGAATATGAATAATGTCATTATCCGTATTCCAAATGAAATTGGCTGAATTTTCAATGTGAAAAAACGTTTTGTCAATCACAACGTTTTGCTGTTCGGTGTTACAAAAAAATATTACGAAGAACTTTTTAGATTCTTACATGACATTTTTTGCCACTTGACGTTGAGCAAACAACAACGAACTACTAGATTCCGAAATGGTAAGTTATTCGGAATTAATAAACTGAATTAATCTGAATATATCCAAAGGACAAAAGTAAAATTTAACTTATAAAATTGAATAATATAAAAATGACGTCCTCTGTTACCTTGACCTATTGTTATTGTATAAACAGACTGCATTAAGTATCTAATGACATTAATCCAGGGGTTAAGAGACATAATGTGTTCAAAGATGATTTTTTTTCAGTTTTATATTGTCTATCGCATGTTGAAACTTATACTTATTTATAGATCTATTGACACAAACTACAAGCCAAGGAGATACTTCAACTATATCTTGCTCCAATGGGGAAAAAATCAAAATAATAAATGCTGAATACAAATCTGGAAGTTCATGCCTTGACCTTAATGCACTGTCAATAGTACAAGGATTGTGTGATGATGAAAGCAGCTGTTCGGTTGCAGCTACTGATACTGTGTTTCCTAATAGTGACTGTGCAGCTAACAAACAAGAAACATTGAGTATTGCATACAAATGCATTTCTGGTAAGTAAATTACTTTATTACTTTAGTTGCTGTGAATTACCGTGATTCAAAATGAAAACCGATAATTTTAAATGT
Organism: Mytilus edulis; assembly: GCA_019925275.1. NCBI lineage: Eukaryota > Metazoa > Mollusca > Bivalvia > Mytilida > Mytilidae > Mytilus > Mytilus edulis. Next base: position 74,097,335 of record CM034353.1, read on the forward strand.
AAAATAAACTCGAAAATTTTACTCCTCTTTATAATAATCTCTAATCATAGATGTTTGTCAACACGTTGTCGATGACGTCGCAACAACGAAATTGTGAATGCCTAGAAAAAGATAATTATTGTTCCTTGATTTTCTACATTACTTCCGTTTATAAGCTCTATTTTAATGTTATTAAAGGAATAACTTATCAAAGAATTATGATATCGAAAGATATTCGACTCGTAACCGAACACCACTGTTAATTAACTAAAACACTTCGCGCATTTTTGAATTATTGTGTTGTTTTGTCACTATATTTAAATTCCTAGATATTCTATAGGTCTGCATTTTTGATAAAATAAAAGTTAAATTAAATGACACAGACCTAAGTTCCGGAGTAACATCTTAAAAATGTAATTAAATAATAATTACATTGTATGTAAAAAGTAAAATCACAAAAATACTGAACTTAGAGGAAAATCAATTCGGAAAGTCCATAATCACATGGCAAAATCTAATAACAAAACGTATCAAAAACGAATGGACAAGAACTATACTATTAAACGAGAAGACCTCATTTTGTGTGTCGCTTCTCTTCCTTCCACGATAAATTAATGATCATGCCTCTGTGTTCTATAGGTAACATGCATAGTCGCATTCGTCATTCATTCTTATGTATTCAGTTTGAGTTATTCCTGACTTGGTACAGGCATTTTCAAATGTAGAAAATGAGACATTTGTTGAAAAGCAATGTGCTACGTCATAATTACATTGTATGTCAGAGACTTTATCGTATGTCAGAGACTTTTAAGTTGAAAAGCAATCTGTACGTCATAATTACATTGTATCGTATATTAGGGTAACACTGATTTGTTCTGGGTCTGATTATGAAAGCATGTTATTTTAATTTGGCATTTAAGAATCTAACGGCTAAGTAATTTTGTCGTCTGTATCTCAAAAATGAAATTTCCATAGTTTAATATTTTGTTAGCCAATCACAACGTTTTGGTATTTGCTTTTGAAGTATAACCCCAAACACTTCAGTTTTTTAATAGCGAACATAGAAATAATCCAGCAAATTGATGATGTCAAAAGTCAATCTTGGGTAACATATTCATAGACCAATTGCTGATGCTGCAAATAAATTTAAATTTTATAGAATATAATGTATTGTTTATAGTATTGTTTATATTTTGATATTTTGTTGTTATGTTTAAAGGTTTTGTTTGTGTTCAATACCCTTTTTATCTAGCAATTATAATATTTTGCAATTCATCACTGTCCAAGAGCAATCGTTTAACTCATTGAACAAGATCTCAATACGATGCGTTATACATTTTTAGTAAATTTTTTTTAATTGCAGCAACCGGACCAGTCTACACACGTTATGGAGCCAGTGGTTGTTCGGTCACAGCAGCAGTTGTTTACAAAGGTCAAATTTTTGTTTACTTTTTTTATGATTTACGTTTATATCTAAAATTATTGATTTAATCTAAATTGATTTTTTTATTGATTGATTGGTGTTTGGTGATACTTTCAACACTATTATGCTACTTCGTGGCGTCGTTTTTTATTGGCAAAGAAAGTCGGACTGCCCAGAGAGAACCACCTACTTCGGTCCAGTAGGAAAACTGACACGTGCGGGAATCGAAATCATATATCAGGCTCAGTGTGACTAAACCCAAATAATCCAGTCCTTCTCCGTAATCGATCTTTCTAACATGCGATGATTTCTAATTTGATCCTTGCTAGTTTTCAAAAGTATTTATAATGCAATTTGCCGTTTCAGAATCTAAATGACTTTCGGTAGGTTCGCTGTTGGTGCCCCACCCCTCCAAATGAAAATAACTTAACGTCATTGGACGAATTTCTTTTGGTTTTGAGGTTAAGAACCAGTCACGACGTTTCGGTGTACACTTTGGAAATATTTCACAGAATGCGTTAGGATTTGAAACGGCCAATTTATGAGCATACAGAAATCCTACCAATTTATTTACAAAAAATTGCCAATGAGACATCTCTCCACAAGAGACCAAAATGACACAGAAATTTACAGCTATAGTTCACCGTACAGCCTTCAACAATGAGGAAAGTCCCATACCGCATAGGCAGCTATTAAAGACTCCCAAATCAAAAATGTAAAACAATTCAAATGAGAAAACTAATCAAAATTGAACGAAAAACAAATATGTATCACAGCAACAACAACACTGAATTACGAGTTCCGAATTACTAGTAGTTAATAAAGTATTATTTTTTGTTATAGGTACGATGGCTGGGGCTAAACATGATGGCAGCGGATCAGGTAGTAACTATCAATGCTTGACGTCAAGTCCAACATATGACGCTCAAAATGCTGCTGTAAACTCAGAACGAGGCTATATATACGGCATGGAGCTTAAATTAGACACCACAGACTCTACCTCAGTTATTGATCTTAGTAATGACGAGAGCACAATACCTTGCACAGTCTGCCAAGTTATCTCGAGTAAATCTGTATTTATGGTAGCCGGATTGCTCACGTGTCCGTCAGGTTATGCTGCCGAGTACACTGGTTATTTAGCTTCCGACTCAACTGCCGGTACGACATCCAAATCTTACATTTGTCTAGACAAAGATGCCAGTTATGCAGGGGCAACTTCGAACAACCAAGGGCTGCTTTATTTAACTGAAATTAAATGTGGTTCATTATCATGTTCTACGTTCACAGATAATGCCGATATTCCATGTGCAGTGTGTTCGAGAGCTGTTACTAGTTCCTGAAGTAGTTATACCATAAGTCCATGTTTAGTGTGTTTTATAGAAGTACATTGAACTTTAAATGAAGATAGCGTCTTTTACATGAAAGGCTATAATTATTAACCTTGAAACATTTTAGTATTTGTTCTGCATAAAAAAATACCCCACCTTTTTATTTGACACATTGGAATATTTAATTAAATGATGTGTACAATGTTGTATTTTTTCTTTTATGGAAATGATAAATGAATATTTCCTCTTTTATGAGACATATTTTTATACATTGAAAGGTGAATTTGTCCCCGCTTTCCGTTTTTAGGTGGCGTTTGTGTTGCTTAGATTTTAGTTGTCTTAGTGGTGTTATGTGTTATGTGTACTGTAGGCATTCTTTTGTTCCATTTTTTTTTTGCCTAGGCGGTGTAAGTTTTTTTTCGACTTATGAGTTTCAATGTCCCTTTTGTATCTTTTGCTTCTCGTTTAAGCCTTTATTGATAATTTACATTTAGCGAAGTTGTAACTACATATTGTGGATGAGAATTGTCACTTAAACTAAACAGGGGCCGACGAAGTATTATGATATAATACATCCATTTGTAATGGAAAACAAAGGATGGGGGTATCTATTCATGACACAAACTCAGTTCCTTCCTTAAGTTGTTCCTAAAGTTTTGTTACATTCCTATTTTTAGTATTTTTGTCACCGGAACTGTCTCACACAATGTAACTCATTAGTTTACTATGAATAAATAAAATGCATGATTGAGGATAGTAATTGGATTTAGTGTAGTTGCGAGGCTTGTAAAGTTTGAAGTGCAGCTTGATCGCTGTGTCTTGAAATTAAAGATTGTATGTATTCAGTTAACAATTTGAAACACAACACGATAAAGACTAGTCTATTTCGTTGAGTCCTATAACTCATTAAAAATCAAAGTACTGAAGTTCTGATCATCGCATGACTGGTGGATAGTCACAGGCGCTAGACTAAGAAAATAATCTTATCTTTATACCTGAAAGTGAGGTTAAGGTAGATAGATATGTTTGTGTATTAGATAAGTTGACTTTTTGATAAATTGAGGATATTGGTCTGTCTGTTTCCTTCATGATGGTCTTGATAGGAGGATAAACATTTCTGTTAGGCTATTTACCTATATTATTTATACTTTTTGTCCATTATTCTCTATTCTTTAAAGGAGTAGGTTCAGCAAGACCCCTTTTTGGCCCCAAAATATAGCAGTTTTACCATATTGGGAAATTGTAATCTTTTAGCTATTTATTGGAAAGTAGAATGCTTCTGCTACATACATATAGGCTGTTTTTGTCAAAACAATGTACATATATCGAGTACTAGCATCATTAAGTCATGCTAAATAACTGAAATCTTCACAATTTCAAGCATTTTAGTTAAATTTTAGACGGTTTCCGTCTTAAATGAAAGTGGCCGCATTCGTGTTCATTCATAATATTGAAATGTAAGTTGTATATGATGATAATACATAACATATAGAATGAAATTCAAAACAGTGTGGCTGCGGCCATTGATTGACACATTAAATTCATCCATTGACTGGGACAATTTACGTGAACGTTTGTCTGTAACGACCACTGTTAACGACGTACCTACGATAGACATTTAAATTGTGGGGTCACCAAAGGTTTCTTAACGCCTTTAATTATAAAATAATTCGTAAAATTAATCAGGAATAACCTTTATGTTTTGATTTATATAATTGGTATAAATCAAACATCGTGTTATTTCTGATTAATTTTTCGAATTACTTTATTAAGGTGTTGAGAACCTTTGGTGACCCCATAGTTTAAGTGTCTTTAAAAAGTACATAGTGAGCAGTGGTCGTTACATACAAACGTTCACCTAAATTGTCCCAGTCAATGGATGAATTTAATGTATCAATCAATGGCCACAGCCACACTGTTTTAAATTTCATTCTATAAAGGTTGAGGATGAACACGGATTTCATTTTTGACAAAAACCATCTGAAAAGTGACGTTTTTTGCCATATTTGATAGATTTTTCATATTTAAGCTTGAATCAGAGCGTTGTCAATGACTAAATCAGTTAAAAATTTTCACAAAAACTAATCAAATCAATTGAAATAGACACTTAAGTGTTTAAAAAGTGTCCAAAATCTTTCGTTACATGAACCTGAAATTGAGGCCAAAATCGGCCCTAATCCTTTTAGAATCATATTATTCTCTGTTCTTTAAATTTTAGAACCATTTCATTCTCTATTCTTTTTTGGGGTGGGGTGGGGGTGGGGGGGGGGTGGGTCTCTTCTTTTACATACATATGTTTGCCAATTATCTATTATTATCTATTCCGTAAACCCCCATCTAGATCCTCATTTATAAGTATGTGCGTTGCTCATTGATGAAGGCGTACGGCGGTGACCTGTAGCTGTTAACTTCGTCGTCATGTGGTCTCTGGTAGAGAGTTGTCTTATTGACAATCATGCTACATCTTCTTATTTCCATATATCAATTTTAATTAATTCAATTCATATGGTTATTTTAGAAACAGTGCAAATAAAAGACAAAATAATTTTGTATTAGGGAATGTAACCATATATGGTTAATAATTCATTTTTTATATAGAATTCATTAAATATTTTAATATACTTATTTTTAATTCCCTTTTGATAAATCAGTTTTAACTTTTTAATCTAAAAGTTTGTGTCTTGAGGCGGATGACAAATATCCTGGTTATGGATTATAATATCAAAGGTCAGTCAAATATACAAGTCATTAAAACATACAAAGTCATCATAACATACAAAATCATTATAACATACAAAATCATTAAAACATACAAAATCATTATAACATACAAATTCATTATAACATACAAAGTCATTATAACATACAAAGTCATTAAAACATACAAAATCAAAGACATTATAACATACAAAGTCATTATAACATACAAAGTCATTAAAACAAACAAAATAATTATAACATACAAAGTCATTAAAACATACAAAATCATTATAACATACAAAATCATTATAACATACAAAGTCATTATAACATACAAAGCCTTTAACCCATACAAAGTCTTTAACCCATATAACATACATAGTTTATAATTTGATGAAAGTCTTACTGACTTTTACAATCATGTATTATAGACAATTTGTCTGGATATTGACTTCAATTTTCTTGCTGTTCAGGCCACACCAATTCCTTGTTCGACGGACCCGCCCGCACATATTTTTCAAAACCATTTTTTTTTATATTCCCGCTTCCCTCACCCCGAACAGTAATCGTGTCTTTTTCCCGCGCCATTTTTTTTTTGTAAATATTAAACGGATAAAAAGGGATCGCAAGAGCGTTTTAGTCAACGTAAAATCTCGACCCTTTAACTGTTTCGATTCATATCAAAGTCAAGGACGATTCTTGAACAAAATAATGCCGATTATCGTTGCGTAGAAAGAGAAGGGACGGTATCATTTGCCGCCGGAACAAAACTATCCATACTCGATACAAGTTGAGCCAGGGGCCTGTTGTTCAGTAGTTGTCGGTTGTTTGTGTGGTTCATAGGTACTTCTCCGTTTGTATCATTGAAAGAATAAATCGTTTTTTTTTCTATTTGAATTGTTTTACACTAGTCATTTTGGTCCTTTAAAGCTTGCTGTTTGGTCTTTGTCAAAGCCCCCTGTATTTATATAGTACGAAAAAGACAAAGCCAGAACAAATATGACACAGACAACCAACAATCGTTACATGTTACACAAAAAATAAAATGTACATACAACAACAAACAACTTGACCCCCCCCCCCCCCCCCCCCCAACAAAGAAGTTGTGCACAAATGTCCCTGAAGTAGGAAAGTTTCTGCCTCTTGCAAGACACCAACCGTGGACTGGTTCTAGTTATAAGTCATGTCCGGTGAAAGAGGAAAGAGAGCTATGACCATTCAATGGAGATCATTTAAAGTAATTGAAATAATTATTCAATTATCTATTCAGGTTAATTTTTGATGTCCTCAGAAAATAGCAGTCATAAAAGGTGGGCATTACATGTCTTGGGGAACAGAAAAACTCCCAACATTTAGCAGTAAGAAATGCCAAAGTACAAAGTTTACCAAAAAAACAATTATAATCGCTCGTCTTTACTTTCCAAGCTTCGCGCCATTTTTTTAATTTTTTTTATCAAATTTGCAAATTAACAAGAAATCAAATACGTGTGGCCTGACAGTCATCAATTAAAAAAATACAAAGTCGAAAAACAAAAATGAACTCACTACCTTAGAGTGCATTTCTTTCTTACCAAATCAGCTGAACCAAAGTCACATGCATCGTTTAATCAGTGTTTACTGACGGCCTGTTTAACTAATATAACGCGGGAAAATAGATTGTATCTATTCAAACGTTTAAACCTGTTGCATAAGTGAACCGCAAACATGAAAATTTGTACACCATATCCGGATTTCGACAATTAATGTCATATATAAATTAAATATGTCATCTCTTATATCCTTTTTTCAACAGCTTAATGTATTACCGACGAAGAAGGATTTTGTAGTTTAAAACAACCAGCTTAATATGTTATTATTTCTATAAGGATCGGTTTCTTTTCAATTTTTGGGGATAAGGTGTGATATTTGGGATGGTAAACCAGCACAAACGGTACTCTTAGCAAATAAATAAAAATCAATCATGGTATCTATGATGAGTTTATTTACAACCACAGCTGTTTGAGTTTTTATTCCCCGAGCACAGTTGTCAGCAATTCTGTGTTGACATGATTTATAATTGATATGGTCAAATAATCATTAATTAACTGTTTACAAAACTTTGAATTTTTGAAACATACTAAGGCTTTTCTACCTCAGGAATAGTTTACCTTAGATGTATTTGGCAAAGTTATTAGGAATTTTTGGTCATCAATGTTCTTCAACTTCGTACTTTATTTGGCCTTTTTAACTTTTTTTTCATTCGAGCGTCACTGATGAGTCTTGTAGACGAAACGTGGGTCTGGCACAAATAAAAACATTCAATCTTGGTATATCTATGATGAGTTTATTGTTGACCTTTTTGTCTTTATATTGTAAAAGTTCATATCGGTTGAAGTTGTTAGCACGAGAGAAACCTTTTTAATGTATTTAATCTCGAAAAAGTGCCCACCATTGAATGTGAAGTTATTGCATTCCAATATCAAAGTAAGAAGCTGGACTAGACATTCAGTTGGTAAGTGTCAGGAGTTGCGAGTTCCAGACTTCCATACCATGTTCATGGGTGATGTTGGTATATAAATTATTGCGGATGTTGGTGTGGAGAGAGGTCACATCAAGCGAGACAAGCATAATCAAGGATTCCATTTTTAAAAATAGTGTGTTGTATCTTAGTGGTCTTATATGAAAATTAACGAATTCTGATATTTTCTCTGTAGGGTGGTCATTGGCAGAAACAATAGGTCTCCCAGGATTATTGACTTTGTGTATTTTTGACAGAAGACAGAAAAGCCCCGGTTTTGATTTTTCAGGTTTGGTATTTAAAATATGTCTTCATTAATATGATTCTGTTCACACATTATTTTCAAGTTGGTGGTAACCTCTTTGTTGAATTGAGGGGTTGGGTCCGAGTCTAATTTCTCTCATTAGAAAGATGACGGTCTACCTCTTGAATGTAATCATATTTGTCCTCAACTATACAACACTGATGCCTTTATCTGCTAGTTTTATTATAATGTCGTCTCTATATTTTAAAGCAATCGCACAGCTTCATCATTAAGAAAGATAAATAATTTGGTTGATGTAGGGCAAGTTATAATATTAAGTTATGTTTAATAAATAAATATCTTAGTGTGCATTGCTTTTCAGTTTTGAACACTTATTTGTCTATACCATGTCAATACTTTTAAAGTATTGTCATTGCAATAATCATAATTGGCTTTATTCGACTCAGACATATTATGGCGTCTTTATTCCATTGGAACTGACTGATTTTTAAGTTTGGTAAAACATGACTTATTTGTTAGTTGTTATAAGCTTTTAAATTATGTTCAGTAACTGCTAATCTATTATATCGGTGCATTTTGCAAGAGGAGTCTCATTGAGGAATGCCAAACGAACTGAATAGACAACTTTCGAGTTCGATGCATTTCCGTCAAAAACTCTGGTTTTAGTGAACGTCATTTGTGCGTTTAGGGGCGTCGTCACTTCCATTCCAATGCTGAGCGAGTGGTTGGAAAACTATAATTCTATATTGTACGAATTATTCGGCAAATTGAATTCTCAAAATTGACAATCAGCATTGCTGTCATTAGGGAATTCTCATCAAGGACCTACAGAACAACTATTATTTTTAGTTTATCCTGCACAATGACGATCACTAAGACGCTTGATGAACGTAAATAGTGCAGAGATACAGGCGACCCCCTCTATCTGGTAAATGACGTCATAAAGGCGCGTATAATTGACGAGTTTTTTCCGGTGGCAGATGAACTCGAAAGTGGTCTATTGTCTCTAAAGACGGTCCCATGTGCGTCCAGTCTTTTTTCTGCTTTTTGGTCGGGTTGTTGTCTGTTTTACAAGTGTCATGTTGCTATTTAATATTTCTCTTCAATTCAATAAAACATTAAGCCAACATTGTCAGTTGAACCGTCAGAAATATCTATCAGATATAGACGGTCCGAGTTGTTTTGAAATGTGACCTGACTTGGTTAAGTTTGTTAAGAGTTGTCTTTGACAATTATATTTCCCCAAATCGACCAAATACTGGTCATTGTACGTAAGTTGACCTACTTGTCTATATATCTGTCAAAACACCGGCCTGACTTAGTTTTATGTAGGAGGTCCGAGTTGCATGTCTTGTATACTGGGGCCTGATTTGTTTTTGTTTTAAAGTTGTAAAGTTCCATGCAGTATGGTGTTACTTGTGGCCAATATACCTATTTTTTCGTCTTAGATTTAAATATGAAGATATTTGCGTTATTTCATGCGCAAGTAGTCCATAATTGTTTCATTACACTTGAGGTAAATTGATTTCTTCAAGCTATCAAAAATTTTAATCTAGTTGTATTTAGAGGGACTAATCTAGTCATTGTATTCCGCTCACTAGACAGAAAGAATCATAGACAATGATGTAAGGGCTTGGACATTATTATTTTAACTTAAGCCATTTGTAGATTGAAATAGAATAAAAATCTTAATACAAATACGAAAATTTGGTATGATATAAACTAATGAGACAAATATCATTCAAGAGCATGAGACAATGAAGTAAATATAAACTTTATTCATGGAAACTAACATTATGTTAAAAATTTAAGTGTTTACAGTGTATTGTTTAAACACTATTCTACTAACGACCGTTTACAAAATGTGTCGAAGATGACTAGCTGTAAAAGTCTGGTTGTCTCCCTTGCTGACAGTTCAACTGCAGTTCACTTATCCTGATTATCTGCTTTCACGGTTTTATCCACACCAGGGTCCATGAAATCTTTACAGAGAAATCGATATAATTTTTGCAGTCTTTAATTGCAGAATTGGGAACCTATTAAATACAAAAATATCGCATTAGTAAACAAAACATGAATATAATGACTTTTTTAATTAACTTTATCTTGGCGGTTGGGGTTGGGGGAGGGTTATGTTTATTGCAATACTTGAGTTATTACATTTCTCTTAATACGACCAATACCCAAGAGAGTTCTAAATGAATGAAAATGATAAAGTTTCTATTCTTTTCTTTAATTAATACTGACTCTTTTCTCCAATGATCGGACATTTTTTATTGCGTCAGCTCCGGTATTGCAGGTACATATATTATAATAGATTATGCCAATTACGGTAAGAAAACAAATATACGCAAAAACATGACAAAACATGCATATGACTGCTATTTGATGCCAAATTCACAGTTCAAATGTTGTATGCCGAATGACCCGCCATAATGAATTCATGAAAACAGCTTGTTTTACCTTAATTGTAAAACTTATGCAGTGAATAAGATGCATGAAGATGATGTTGATGGATGTTTTCTAAATGTCCAGTGACAAGTTAAATTTTCTTACTCCTAAAATACTCTAAAGTTCTTAATGCTGCGTGCTGAGCGGAGAAAGCATCAAATACAAGTTTGTTTTGGGTTTGACTATGCCGGGATTCGAACCCACGACCTCCCGTGCGTATAGCGACGAACACTCTACCACGATACCACCAAGAGGGTCAAAGTAACAGTCAGAAGTACTCCGGTATCGATATGCACTAAATTCATTATAACCAGGATGTTCGCTTCTACGTTTAAAAAAAATAATATATAAATTGATAGTGTATAAATAAAGGAACTAAAAAAGCTGAAAAAAATTTAAGGGTCCGTGTGTTCGTTTACGATAATATACGTTTTTAATAATATATATAGTATATAAGCCATAATTGACAATTTGGCACGAAAATGATTCTCTCAAGATTTTTCATACATTTACATTACGGTGCATTACGTTTGCGCGCATTTATTTGACAAGTAAATTCAGGTAAACTTAGGTAATAATACTTATTTATTTATTAATGTATTCAATTATTTTTAAGTTAAAGTACCCTTTCCGTTAGTGTAAGTCCCCTTATCACCTACGAGGAGGTGGAAGTGGGATTTAAAGCTGGATAAGTCCGTTGTATTATATATCAATACGGAAAGTATAATTATCCATCGTATACTAATGATGATTCCCCCATTTGTTTCAAACAAAACTCCAATATTTGTGCCTTGACAAAACTTTACAAACTAAATTATTTTCCAATTTAAAAGCGAGCACTATTCGGGGTACTTGTTCAATCTGAAATATTCACAAGGAAGTTACATAACTGTATGCTTTAAGCTCTAATTGGATTGATCATGCACACTTTGTTTTTGTCTAAAATTTAAAATGTACAATATATAAATTTCATTAAAAAATATTTTCAAAGTAAATGATTTAAAGCCTATTTATTATGTAAATTAACAAATTATAGTCATTGATATTTTTATTTTATTAATAATTATATTACCTTTTTTACCTGAGTTAACCTGAAAGATAAATGCGCGCAAATGTAATCAAAAGCTACGCTCAAACGTAAAATGTTTTTTTTTTTTTCATTTGCTACATGGATAAAATCGGAGGATCCCGAAACATTGGGAAAAAATGAAACTTGAGGCTCTAAAGAGCCTGTGTCGTTCACCTTGGTCTTTTTTGCATATTTACAATTATTTCTATCTATAATGAACTTAGCCAAGTAGTTACAGTGGATAATATTTTGTAAAAATTTACAAAAATTTACAAAATTTATGAAAACAATAAAGGGCAATAACGCTTTAAAGGATCAATTGACCATTTTGGTCATGTTGACTTATTTGAAGGTCTAACGTTGAGCAGCACTGTACATTATTGCTGTTTACAGTTTATCTCTATCTATAATAGTATTCAAGATATTAACCAAAAGCTGCAAAATTTTCATAAAATTACCAATTCCGGGGCAGTAACCCAACAACGGGTTGCCGAATTGGTCTGACAATTTCAGGGCAGCTAGAAATTGACCTAATAAACAAATTTTGTACCTTGTCAAATTTGCTCTAAATGCTTTGGTTTCAGAGATATGAGTCAAAGACTGCATTTTATACTATGTACTATTTTTGGCCATGTCGGCCATTTTGGTTCGCGTGCGGGGTCATCGGACACATTTTTTAAACTAGATATCCTAATGACGATTATGGACAAGTTTGGGTAAATTTGTCTAAGTAGTTTCAGAGGAGAAGATTTTTGTAAAAGATTATAAAAGTTTACGAATTTTTTTTAGAAATTGACTATAAAGGGCAATAACTCCTTGAGGGGTCAACTGACCATTTTGGTCATGTTGACTTATTTGTAGATCTTACTTTGCTGAACATTATTGCTGTTTACAGTTTCTATCTATAATAGTATTCAAGATAATAACCAAAAAACAGCAACATTTCCTTAAAATTACCAATTCAGGGGCAACAACCCAACAACGGGTTGTCAGATTCATCTGAAAAATTCAGGGCAGATAGATCTTGACCTGATTAACAATTTTACTCCATTGATTTGCTCTAAATGCTTTGGTTTCTTAGATATAAGCCAAAATCTACATTTTACCCCTATGTTCAATTTTTAGCCATGGCGGCCATCTTGGTTGGTTGGCCGGGTCACTGGACACATTTTGTAAATTTGATACCCTAATGATGATTGTGGCCAAGTTTGGTTAAATTTGGCCCAGTAGTTTCAGCGGAGAACATTTTTAAAAGTTGACGACGGACGCCAGTGATAAAAAAAACTCACTTGGCCCTTCGGGCTAGGTGAGCTAAAAAAACAAGAGGAGCGAACATCGTTAAGATAGTTGTTATGGTTAGCTCTTGATATTTGATAAAAAGAAGGATGTATCTGTATTAACGCTAAACAAACCTTTTCTAAAGGTGTATAGTTAGGATGGTGGTGTTTGTAGACTGGATTATTAGACTTGAGACAATAAGAATACAAGAGTGCCCAGCGTCGATTAGGGCTGTTATTTGGTCCACTTGTATGAATCAAGTTTGCGTCAAAAATCAAGGCATCGCCTGTCATAAAAAAAGTTCAAAAAGTTTTAGTGCATTAAAGTAAAGATACATGTAAATATTAAGTTTCATTACCAACAACAAATAAGTTAGTAATGATTCAAATGTCGTAAACAACTATACTTAGTCTTTTTTTATGTGCGAATTTCGTGTATAAAGATAAAATCGCCAGTAGTTGGATGTATTTGCACATTGTACATACATGTACACAAAAATTCATCAAACCTTGAGTTTTCGAAAGATATTTTTGACATTTTTACCTATTATGTCTTTTTGTTTTCTTCAAGCATCGTTGTCAATATAATGGAATTTGATGCAACTGTCATACAAGTGAGATGTTTAGCTAGTTCAATCCACCATTTTCTACACAAGTAAATGCCTGTACTAAGTCAGGAATAGGACAGTTGCATGTTATCCATTTATGTGATGTGTTTGAGGATTAAAATTTGTTTTGATTTTGCCATTTGATGAGGGACTTTCCGTTTTGAATTTTCCTCAGAGTATTTTTTGTGATTTTACTTTTTACATAAAATAACAGTATTGAAAGTAATACCGGGATCAAGTTCTACATGTTTTAGTGGATGTCTTTTCTTTATCTCATTGATTCTTTCTATGTCAGCCATTGTTTGCCCTGCCACTGGAAAATGATCTATTCTACCACATTTTTGGGATCCTGGTAAAATCTGAAAAACTTCCAAATTGACTATCAAATCTTTAAACAACAATAAAAAGGTTAAACTTGATACATGACAATAGGACTTTTTCTACCACACACAGTTGGGGAGGGAGGGACCGTGCAAGGCTTCGATATTCTTACACTTGAGGAAATCATAAAGCCAGTTACCAATATTAGTTTTTTACGATATACTGTATAATTGGATCGGCTACGAGTTATTTTGCACAGCTATATTACTTTGATCCGTACTATAATTTATCTTACCTCCTATACATTTCTAGGAATATGATTGGTTAAAAGCGTCCGCGTTGAGACCGTGTATATTCAATATTAGGTTAGTAGGGAGGCGGGGCTTAATTCAATACACGGTTAGTAGTGGATTTACGACTTTGGCACTGTTTGATTATTTAGAAGTATTGAAAGTTCTGTTTAATATTGTTATATCAAGGTTGTTGATGATAAAAAGTTATTGTTTGCATTATTTTTTTAGTGCAGACCAATTGAAGAAGGTTCTTAAAATTGAACACTTTAACACATTGATATAGAAATAAGAAGATGTGTTATGATAGCAAATGAGACAACTCTAGCCTAAATTCACCAAATAAAGATAGTCGGTAAGATAAATTCGTTACATAGTGTGTGCTAGTGACTGACTTCGCCCTCACCCCATATGGAATTTACTGACCCTGTATATATCATATAAGGTCACTAACACACTATGTAACTGATAATGTTTCTCATCTTGAAAAGTACATATTATGGTGTTAACTGAATCCATATTGTTATATCTTGATGCTTAAGGTTTTAAACTTTATCATGTGAATGCAAATTATGACTATTAAACATTTAAAACCATCGGATTCAATTTATCATAATATGTAAGATAATGTATGATTGGCACTACTATCAATAATTGTAATATGTTTAGACCTGATGGCTTAACTTGCAGTACATGCAGAGTGAAGATAGCTGAATCAGTTACCTGAAGACAACCATTGGATGGTTCACACTTGTCGACTGCTATGAATATAGTGTTGATTTGGGGAAATAGACATCCATTGTTGTACCAGTAGCTAAAATGATTTACAATGATATATAACAGAGATAACAATAATGTTACTTGCCATGTGACTAATTTTTGTCGTCGTACTACATTTTGGTAACATGATTTTAAACAATTGATGTCGTCTTATAAATTTCCAGTTTGGCCAATACTTTGTGTTTTAAGTACTTTAGTAATATTAAAAATGCTATTGAATCGCAATTGGATATACATATATAGTCTCGACAAGTCTCAAGATCGATAAAAGCGTTAGAAAGCACAGCTATGTAAACACTTTTCTCGCTTCTTGAATTTTAGTTATTTAGTATTGATCTTAATAAATTTTTCGCCCCGTTTCATTACATAAAAAATCATCTAATTTTCATACCAAGGATTTGTAAAGTAAGAAATATCTTTAATATCTTGTTCATACTAATATTTTGATTTTATTATACCCATAATCCTGATGCCATAAATGACTTCCGCCTGTAAATGCGTCCTTGCGGATAAACTTAGCGTGATAATGGTAAACTTCACCACCACCAAGCAACCGGAAATGTAAAGCATAGGTAATTGCACATAGAATTACAAATGGTTGTATCTTGGCATAGTCAGGATACGCCAGACGTCAAACTCATTTTGCAGAACTGACTTTTTGAATTTGTTCTTACCTGTCTTGAATATGCATGAACTATTTACAACTGAACTCTAAAAATCGATTGTCAATCTATGATCCATCAGATGTGTGGTAGTCTCTGTTAGATAAACAAAATGAATTAACAACCGACCTTTTTCTAAATGTGGACAGTTTTGCTTGAAACGTATTGTTGACATTTTCTGATAACATTAAAAAATATTTTCAAACTTCATATCTAGTCCTATCTTATTTACTTTCACAGCCGTTGGACGTCAGCGTAATCACGGACTATTCCACACCGTGCTTTTTTTCAAACCTAATATGCATACTATTAGTATTCATATCATTAGATGATCCTGCGGACAGATATTCTTTTATAATTCCTTTTGCTACATGTAATACAAAATCTGCATTTCGTTTGGATATTAAACTTTCAGCACGCTATCATGTCTCCCCATCCTAACCAACAGCTAGTAAATGATATTACCTTCTGACAGGAGTCTACAACCTTTCTACTTCTCGCCACAATACCCGTGACGTCATTTCCTGGATGACTCCATATTACAAGTTTGGCGTTTTTTTCCCTTTCCATCGGGAATCTAAAATGTTCGAAAATGCACTCTTAAAACAATTTAGCTAAATGATGATTTAAAGGCTCTGGTGTATATTTTCACTTTAATGAGGTAAGAATGTTGAATGAAGTTTTTTTTTGGTGAAAATTTTGAACACATCATTACTCTGTAAACATGACAAAAAAAAGAACTTTTTTAAGATAATGCAATTTTGGTACGATGTATGTAGCATTTTTTAGTCACATAAACACATATAGACCATGAATCAAATATATGCACAATTTATTTATGAATGTCATTATTTTCATTAATATTACAAAAGTTTAAGATAATTATCTAATATTGTCAGATAAATGAAAAAAAGTTGACCATACGCCATAACCATGTTTCTCAATAATATCGCTATCTTCTAGAACCCTCTTCACATTAGTCAGTTCCTCTTTGTCAAACATATTCCTGAAAGATATCAGTAAAGCAACATAAAGACTATAACCAGAATCGTTACGGAACATTTATCATATACTTTATGGTGAGTATTAAATTCCATGTTTTTATTAGTAACAAATGTAGGTATAAATAAACAATTGACGGTCATCTGAAACGCTTTCATTCTAAGACACCTTTTAAACTAGTAAAAAACATCGATCGTCCTGAGATTGATAACCTAATAGTACTGCAACTGACCTCGAAAAAGACGCTTAGTTAACGAGTTTAATGTTCCGGAATAACACACGGCTGCAAATTTTTTTAAATGATAGAATAATATCTATATTTTATTTTTCGTCTAATCGTTTTGTATTTTAGCCCTTTAATGGAGTACCCCTCAATTTACGGTTTTGGGTAGTCACTTTAAAATCCAAAAACTAAATGTTTTTGTTAAATTTCCCGCTACTTCCGTAAATATTTTCGATGCACATATCATCAAGGATCATCGGAATGATAAAGACATAAATATAATACCACCCCCGAGTAAAACTTTCAAACTTAAAGTTGGCTGTTTTTCAGATGGAAATTTAACGAGTTTTTCTTTGAAAACGAGAAAACATATGATTCAAAAACATTATTTGACATCTGAGAGGACAAAATATATTATTGCAATACTGGATGCAAATTTAGTTGAGCAAATTCCAAACAATTTTGTCAAAAACTCAAAAATAAAAACATAATTTGTACCTTTCTTAATTACGGAAATTTCCTATCCGTCAATCAGCTCCTCCATTTATTTTTTCCTTAACAATGAATTTGATAGTTTCGATGACATTATGTACATTTTCTAGGATAAGTTAATTTATTTTTGAGAGATTTGAATATATATAGTAGTTCTTTCGTGTATTTTCTGTAAATTAGTTATATTTTAGGTAATACAATGTTGACTATTTATAAAAGTTAACCAAATCCTTCGGATAAGATGTTTTTCCGGATAATGACTAGTTGATATTGTGTGGAAAAAATACATTGTATGTCAATGTTCAACCTCAAAGCAATTAATATGCATGCAAGCGGTTCGGGGGAAAGTACTATTGAAGTTTTGCAGAGATTTTGTGTGTGACAAGGTATTGCTACAACCAACTTCTCTTGATATTCTGCTTTCCTTGGGCGAAGGAGTTGTGAATCATCAGTGATGTTATAAGACTTACACCAGAAGGCAAAATTGTTGCGTCTTTTAATTAGAAATAACAGAAAGCCATATATGTGATCAAACTGAACCACATGTATCCTCACAACCTGACACTTTTATTCGATCTCGTGCTACGTTTCCTCCTTGTAGTTTGGCTATGAAAACAGGTTTTTTTTTGTGTAAAAGCACAACCTTTAAAAATGACTGAAAACTACACAAGACTGAGTCGACTGAACGTGTTGACAGTCTTTTGCGGTGTGCTTGCTAAGTAATCATTTATCCATGCATGGCATGGTAACGATAATCGCGAGTACAGATTTTTTTCAAATTCAGTTTACCTTTCAGCATGCATCACCAAGTACTTATTGAAGTCAACACCTGTGTAATCAGGTAAAACAGTTACTGAAAAATTAGAATTTGAACTTGCTGTAAATTCATTGATAACGATTGTTAGTATTGATCTGTTCTTTCATAAGAAGGCCTTTCTCATGTAGCACATCCTCGACATATACCGATCATTTTTACTCAGATTGTCTCTGATGCTTACCAAACTGCAAAACTCCAGAACAAACTACATGTGACTAGATATAATGACACCTTACAATTCAGACACAGCGGGGCCAAGGGATATCAAATATAGAGTTTAGCTCTGCATCCAATATAGGGGATGCCATATCTGCTGCAAATATAATTGAAGTCTATGATAAGACTTTAAGAATTACACCAAGGTCTGTCTGAAGATATCAAGGATACATAAAAAGAAGAACAATTACTTCACTTTGCTGCCCGCGCTCTTATGAGCTATATATGTCCTCGTTAGGTGTTTCTATGGAAAAGATGCCTGATTCGCTTCTGAAGTTCATTTGTTAGTTAATTGATGAAAATCACACAAAGGTGCTTCTGAACCGTATATTGTCCCTAAAGATAACAACAATTCGTAAATGTATGACTATTACAGAAGAAATCGTTTCTGTATCAACATTCGCCCCATTACATTTGAGATTGGCCGTGCAGTTATATCATGAATATGGGAATATGGGTCACGACTATTGATAGAAATTGATTGAAAATTTGTACTCGCGTGTCTTTTGTGTTTCCTATGCAGAGTTAAGACTGATTTTAAATTACACCATTAGCAAATTGGCATAACATTGTATTCTTTTCAATCACTTCTCTAAAAAATTGATTAGCCTACACTTTTTTACACAGATAATCCCACTAAGACAATGTGCATGCACCAAACTGACTTTGTTTTACACTCAAACAAACGCTTACTCAATGCAAGTCACACTTATGATTTTTTTTAAACCTAGCATTCGCCTCGGTTGACTTCGGTATTTTTTTGTTTTATAACTGATCTGTCCAGACTTTGCAAATACACAATATGTACTTATCTATAACTATAGATGCTAATTTTCACAAAATACACAACCTTTTAAAAACACTGTTTCAGTGATTGAATTTTGTTTTTTTCAGACAGAAAAAAAATTAAAATACATTTTAATTTGATAAACTGGTGTTTTAAAGTTTAAAAAATAATTTTGTAATATACTGTAGTGAAAAAGTATAAACAATATGAAAGTTTATGGATGTGAAAATGTCAAGGCCACCTCTTCTTTTGCTATGTCATAAATGGAAAAATATCAGAAGGTTCCAGATCAACGGCACCTTGTAATGGCAGTTTTTCATATAAATAGTCAAATTTGTCATTTTAACATCGTTTATAGCATATGCTAATGATTAAACCGTTTTTCTAGCATTCTATTGAATATATGTCAGAAAATTTCTCCTTTTTGTCCTTGTCGTTGAAATATTGATATTTTTAGGTCTGACCTTTGACCTCAATTTTACAAAAATGTGACCACTCTTGAATTTTACGACCAAATTTTTCTTATTGTACACGTTTTCCTCTTTCTATCGATATATGATTTAGGTGTGTGTTCTTCCGGAACATTAAAGTTTAAAAAAATGAACTCTGGTTGCAGTACTATAATGTTAACGAAAAATTCGATCTTTTATCGGACAAAAAAGATCGACCAATCACTTTTAGAATAAAATAAACCTTTTGAGCAAATAAATTCTAAATGCATCATTTTCAAACGCATTTACATTCTCTTTGGTCTTTTTTTAAAGGTTGATTCGAATAATGATCGTTCAATTTTGTGCAAATGTAAACGGATCTAGTGGTGTAGCTTGCATGTATGCTCAGATGCTCAAGCATCCACATCATTTTGACAAAAGAAAAAAATAACAGCAGTTTAACTCGGAAGTATCCAAATATAACGGGTGTTGCTAAACGGCGGAAACGGAAAACGGAACCGGAAAGAAATTTTTATATAGACGGAATTTAAGGGGAGGGAAAAAAGAACTAAATGAACATCAATAGATCTTGCTGGTAATTTTTGCTATTAAAAGTTTCTATCTATTTATCATATATTTGAATATAACAGGCGAACATGTAAGTGAGAACATTCGTCAAATAAGGTCGATAACTCCTAGTCATTTGACCGTTTTGACGTGAATGGACATAAGATAGAGCTCAACATTCTAATAAAATTGAGAATGAAAAATGTCAAAGAAGCAACAACCCGATGAAAGACCAGACAACATCAGAAGGCCACCAATTGGTCTTTAACGCAGCGAGAAAATTTCGCACCCGGAGGTGGTATCAGCTGGCCCCTAAATAAAATTGTGTACTAGTTCAGTGAAAATGGGCGTCACACTAAACTCCAAAACATATAAACTAGACTAACAAAGGTCAGAGATTCCTGAAATTGTGACAGACGAAAAAATGCGGAAGGAAAAGGGGGGGGGGGTAAACATATTTTGTGAGATCCCAACCCTCCTCCTATACCTCTAGCCAATGTAGAATTAAGAAACACATATGAAGCAATACACAGTAAACCTAATTTTAAAAGAAGTCCGAGTCCGATGACAGATTAGACATGTTTTTCACACAGTTTTTAAACTAATTGTTGCAAAGTTTAACCAAAACTATCGGGCGACTCCTTAAAAGACATATGTTCAATAACATTTGGCCCAGTAGTTTCAGAGACTGAGACATTTTGTAAAAGTGAACAAAGACGAAAATCGGACGACGAACGCCAAGTGATTAGAAAAGCTCACTTAGCAGGGCCAGGTCAGTTAAAAAAAGAAAGAACTCTCAAAGTATACCACTAAAGACTAAAGCAGGTCTTAGTACTAGCAGAAAACGACCATGACAGAGCAAAAACATTGAATGAATATATCACTATAATTGTATCAACTAAGAAGACATCAACAAAATATGTACCACTAAATAAACCGTTACATCCAAATTGGAAAGACAAAATTAGAATATTGATTCTTTACATAAAAAGTATGAGGGCCAGACGAAATAGGTTATAGAATGTTAAAAAAAATATATATAATGAATTAGCAGCTATCATATTATTATTCACCATTTTTTCAACAATCATCAATTCCAGCATGATATACGTGCTGAATGGACAACAGGAGACATTTGTGCATTTCCGCTATTCAAGTATCTCTAACATGCATTCATTGCAGGATGCATATAGTATGCTCCAACATAATGCGTTACCGTCTAGATTATTATAGTACCATCAATGGTTACGTCTTAGACGCATGATTTTTTGTTGGTTGTTAGTGGCTTTGAACTAGCTGTCAGTTAACTGCGAGTACTACCTAGTGTCTTTTTGCTGTTGGGATGTACAAGTACCCGGCCACGTCCACTTCAAGTGTATTTGTTTTTCGTTCATTTTTTGTACATAAATAAGGCCGTTAGTTTTCTCGTTTGAATTGTTTTACATTTTCATTTCGAGGCCATTTATAGCTGACTATGCGGTATGGGCTTTGCTCATTGTTGAAGGCCGTGGGGTGACCTATAGTTGTTAATTTATGTGTCATTTTGGACTCTTGTGGAGAGTTGTCTCATTGGCAATCATACCACATCTTCTTTTTTTATATATTTACGTTAATGTCGCAGTTGCAATTACATGTATTGCGCCAAAAAATCGTTAAGAACACCTTACAGATATATTTATTTCATATTTTGAAAACGCCCCATATAAACTATTAAATCAAAATTAAACAGCTACAGGAAACCAGGTAAAACACATGCAATGTTGAATTAACTCATTCCTATGCTTCCGCAAGCAAAGAGTCGTGGTAAATTGAACAACATCAAACAGGTCCAACAGACCGTTGATTCTGGGATATCTCAAGGAACTGTTCTGTTCAGGTGTTGTTTAGTAAATGATATCAGTGATATCTTGAAAAAATCGGGTGTATGGCCAGTAGAAACATCAAAATGATCAGATGCGTAGTGTGAAGTAAAGTATCATTTCCGTCATAAAAAAGAACAAAGCAGAATGAGTTTTCAGTTGTCTTGACATAGCACCAAAATCATTAAAAACTACCAAAATTAAAAGTAACTTTCAAATTTCAATATTCCTCTTGTGTGAATGAATATGTCTATGTTAACGGGTGTAACATGTGCAGCTGAATCAATTTACCCTTCCGGAGCAACTGAGATTACCCCAAGTTTTTGGTAGGGTTCGTGTTGCTCAGCCTTTAGTTTATATGTTGTGTTTTGTGTACAATTGTTTGTCTGTTTGTCTTTTGGTCTTTTTGGCCTTTTTTTTCTTTTTTAGTAATGGCGTTGACGGTTTGTTTTCGACTTCTGAGTTTGAATAACCCTTTGGTATTTTCCGCCTATCTTTCTAGATGTTTTCTTCTATAGTAAAACAGAATACTGAATTAGTGACACTATTTTCACTTAATATAATATTATGAAACAAAATTCACGGCTACCTGAGAGATATTGAATTTTCAGTGAAGAATTAAGCATGATATTTAAAAAGTAGCGTGAACAATTTGTTTTTGAAAAACTTGGGACATGACTACGAAACACTTCGTGAGGGCACTGTGCAAATAGTATATATCCATGTAGGCTACTAATTGTTCGCCACTTTTTGCACATCAATTCGTATTAATTGATTTAAATTCTAGGAGATATAATGCTTTTCCTATGTAAATACCAAACACTGAACATACATCAGTATTGCAAGGATTTACTATACAAAACTAATCCTTGAGTATTGTAAATGTTGAGAAAGGCTTGTATAGTGAGAGATTTTGTCATTTTTTTCTTCATAAAACTAAAGTATATACAAGTTTCTATTGTAGTTTCCATATCGGATTTTGTCCATACACCATTGTCCTATTAGGTTTCTTTTAGGTTTTCTTTCCATTATACAAGAAAAGATACAACGAAAATCACCAATGCAGAACAACGCAACAAGATACACCACATCACTAATTTTGTTTCAAGGCAATTAAAAAAAAAACAAAGAAGAAAACTGATGCAAAGGATTTTCCCCAAGTTTATTACTTCACATTCGATTTATAGAATCAAGGCCGATGTCAATCTTTTATAGGCCCATAGAGATTAGTTTCGTGTTGTTGGGTTGCTATCTTATTGACATTGATCAAAATTAAAAAAAAAGAAAAGAAGAAAAGTCGAACAGACTATCCTGAATCGCATGAACTACGTACACATGACTTTAGCAAATATTTCAAAAACATAGTCTCATCATCTCCTGGTAATTATTTTAATACTTTATGCTTTGAAATCTTTTATTTTAAATTCATTCCTCTGGGTTTTTTTTCTTGTGAACATGTGAAATACTATATAAAACATGCCTATGTAGATAAAATTAACAAAAAGAAAAGATGTTAATTCTTTCTGTTTCCGTTTACTGTTTCCGTTCCGTATTCCGTTCCGTTTTCCGTTTCCGCCATTTAGCAACACCCAAATATAACAAGGCTGAGGATATGAGCAGTCATTTTCGAAGCAGTATGCCTGGTCTTTCATTAAGGATAATTTCTTTTATGTAAACAAGATAGTTGAATCGCAGAATAGTGTTTCAAGTTAACTTTTGGTCGTAAAAAAAAAGTCTACGTCATCGGCGACTAACAACTAAAACACCATATCCTGATATCGTAACGGTTCTTGCGACATGGTAAACGACGTGATGAAAAAATCAATTTGTAATAGATAGTGATAAGTCCTAAGCTAATGAATTCCCGTTTCTATCTAAGTTCAAATACTAATTTTAATTTCAATCAGTAAAGAACAAAGATCCAATGTTCCCCGCCAAGCACATTTCATGTCATATTTTATCTATTAAAGGACAAGGAACAAGGGAATAACTAAAAAACACACTTTTTTTCTTTTTCTTTTTTTCTTTTCAATATCTTAAGAAATAAAAGCTTCACAGCAAATGAAATGGGATTTCCATTACAATTTATATTTCAAATGGTCATAACTGGTTAAAAATATTTGATCACGACTTATTTTCCAAATTGTCAAAGACATTGCTTATGATATGAGTTTCACTTAATCTGACAAGAATTGTACACATAAGAGTGCTAACAAGACCGGACGATCGGACGCCCGGTATTTCTATGTCTCCTGCAACGCGTTTAGCTCAGTAATAAAAAAATCAAAAAACCAAGGTTGTAGACTCAAATTCCTGGAAAGAGAAGTCACTTCAGTTCCTATATGTCAAATATAAGATTGGGTGGGAAACTTTACATCAAATATTTATGAATTGAATGATGGTAGTTTCGAGGAAACAATAAAATTTGGTTAAAAATATAAATATATGTATTGGTGGGAATTTTGAATTTAAACAAAAATCTAACTAGTATCGGATTCTGGGGGAGTACATGTGCTTAAATAAAAAATAATTTTCTGCATAAAAAGGTCCAATTTTTTTTTCGCCTCGATCCGCTCGGCGAGACATCCACATCATTTCAACCCTGGCTACGCCACTGATATTTTACGTGTGTGAAATTTGACGTTAAACGAGATTAGTTGCACTCTTTATAAGACTTAATTTCCATACAATCTTCTTTTTTATTTTTTATAAATGAGGACTACGGTCTCATTCTATTCTTAGAGGCTTTATTCAGAAGCGTGTCGCTCGCAATAAATTCACTCTCATAAATAATCGTTAACCATTGATAACACCATCTTAAAAAGTGAAAAAAAAACGGTAGTTTCGTTTAAATGCAAGTACCTAAAATGAAACTGTCAATGTTTGAAACTGTCAATGTTTATTTGCATTTTATCATGCTTTTATGCATTAAGGCTGACTGTCTAAGAATTCACTCTTGTTTACACTGCAGTATACTTGACTTCCTCATATAGTATTCGAAAAATTACCTGACAATGATGTATCCATGGTCGTCATAGGCTGCTTGCACCTCTGGTGTTATATCAAATGTCGCGGTATATTTATATTCTAGCAAAATAAAAAATAATAACTTCATTTGAAAACATGTGAACTGATAAAATTGCTACAATCCACTTTGGACTCATTTGCAATCATACCATACATATATAAAATTATATTCATATCTTGTTTTACGTTAAAACAGAGAACTGAAAAAGAAAATAAAGGAGTATTCAATTATGACAAGTCACAAAGTATAACAAAAATTTCACAGAATAAAAAAAGGTATATTTACTAATTTATGGTATTTTCAACCAGTTTTCTTTAAAATAATCAATGTGGTTTATTATGAAAAAAAACCCAAAAAAAACGTATACTGACAGTGACTTGAAAGCAAGGTCACCATGCAGAACGAACTCTTAATATATGAAAATACTCACCAGGGTTTGTCATGTTGCTTAAAGGTTTATGTTTACTGAAATAACAGATGATATTTGTGGTATAGTGTGAAATTTATTGCAGGTAAATATGACATTTGGGATTTAGGATTTGCTATAAAAATCGGACACACTGCTAAGATGTTTACTGGTTTGTATCCTCTATTGGTGCATGGCTTGCTTGTTGACTCTCACATCTCACTTACCGACAAGCTGTCGACCTATAAGTATATATTGTCTAACCTTCGTGTATCGAACTCCAAAATGCTCTCCAAACCCTCTGCATTTGTTTGCACCTGTCGCAAGTAAGTCAGAAGCCTGTTTTTCAGTGGTTGTCGTTTGTTGATGTGGTTCATGAGTGTTTTTCTTCTTCATTTTTTATATTAATTAGACCATTGGTTTTCCTGTTGAAATTGTGTTACACTAGTCATTTTGGGGTCCTTTATAGTTTGCTGTTCGGTGTTAGGCAATGCTCCGTGTTGATGGTCCTACTTTGACATATAATTGTGAACTTTTTACATATTTGTTATTTGGATGGAGAGTTGTCTCATTGGCACTCAAACCACATCTTCTTATTTCTATCAATTTGTTTTTGTCCTGTAAGCCATCAATCCACTTTGTACATGTATATCATCCCTAACTGACCTATGCTGAAATTAAATCTACCATTGGAATATTTATGAAAGATTTGACACATTTTCATGCAAATTGAATGCGTATCGGGATTGAAGACGATATTTTGTCTAAGTCCGCCATAGAAGTAAAAACGTACTCGTCACGTATACCACCAGATGTAAAATTAAGATCGAAAAAAATAAAATGGTATGATAATTGAATCTGTCAAATGATTATACGAATCTTAAATCTAAAGATATTTGCTTCTTTTTATTGGTATTTTAATAATATACTTACATATAGTTCGGATCAACACATTTTCTATCTCTTAGGCCAGTGCACTATTTATTTGTAATCCACTGTGTTGATAATGTGTTATCTGTTCTAGATAACAACTAGATATCAGATATATCATATGAACTTACAGAAAATGATATAAATAAACTAAGTCACTATAACTTCGTATTTTTTATTTTGCCATTTTAACTATTTTGCTTAACTCGAGCGTCTATTTGACGTTACGCGTGATTGCAGTGGAGGATCCAGGATTCTTGAAAAAGACGTAGAATGAAATCGTTCGGCGAGCCGTATCGAGACAAATTTTATTTTGACATTGTTTTGCTAAATTAAACATCATAGATTTCTTGATGTCAACAAGATATACGGACATTTAATGAAATTTACAATACGACCGACAGGAAGAAAGACAAAAAAAAGCAATTTTTATCCAAATGTATTGTTGAAATGTTTCACCAAACAAGTTTAGTGAGTGTTCCACTCAACCAGGGAAGTGAGTGGTTCAAAATCAACCAAAAATACGAATGATTCTGAAATGACAATGCAGTTGTTAATGGCGGTCGAGAAATGGAGACATAAGGCCACACACAGCAGGCAGGTTGCAGTCGATCCTTGAAAAAAGTACTCTGTATACCAATTCGTCGAAACAGACATTATACGATCACATCCCTCCATTTAGTCTGAACTCCTTTAAAACATTTGGAAACGCATGCAAGAATAGTGATTCAAATGCTAACAATAGTTAATGCCGGCGTCACACATTGGCGTATAGACCGGCGTGCACCAAACGTACAGAGAAAAATGACAAAGTCGGTATACGTTAGTTGCACGCCTGAGGAACGCTAAGCAATCGTTCAACGCGCGTTGCATAAGTTTGAAGTACGCCGAAATTCAAAGGTATCACTTGGTGAACGCTACAACTCGAGAAAATTTTTATGCAGCTTAAAAATTTTCATTTAGCTCAAGCTTGTGTCTAGCGTATACCTGTACGCTAAACGCACGTTATACATACGCTACAAGCGCGTTGGATACGCTACAGATAGGTTTGAGACACATTTAGGGCACGTTGTATACGCTTCAAGATCGTTAAACCTTAACTGAAACGTATGCGGGTGTGTTTGTACTGCCGGCGTCACCCATTGGCGTATAGACCGGCGTGCACCAAACGTACAGAGAAAATTGACAAAGTCGGTATACGTTAGCTGCACGCCAAAGGAACGCTAAGCAATCGTTAAACGCGCGTTGCATAAGTTTGAAGTACGTCGAAATACAAAGGTATACGCTTGGTGAACGCTACAACTCGAGGAAATTTTTATGCAGCTTAAAAAAAGTTTAACGCGCTACAGATAATTTTGAGACACGTTTAGGGCACGTTGTATACGCTTTAAGATCGTTCGACTTTAACTAAAACGTATGCGGGTGTGTAAAAACACCCCATAATAGAACGTCCAAGATACGACAGGGACCCGTCTCAAATACGTTCAAGAAACTTTTTTCCTTCGTAGCGTGCATTCCATCTACGTTAGACAAACGCCAGGCATACGCAACCATACGGTTCTTGAACCCTGATAAACGCTTAGGTACGCTTCTCGTACGCCCAATACACGCTTAAAGCTCGTTGTGCACACGTTACAGATATGATTGACAGGTTGAATGCATCCAAAATTACTAGCGCATTGGCAGCGTACATGATTTTTTAACACGCCTGGCGTACGTCGGAGCTATACGCTGATGTGTGACGCCGGTATAACAATCACCCTATAACAGAACGTCCAAGATATGACCGGGAAACGTCCCAAATACGTTCAAGAAACTTTTTCCTCCGTAGCGTGCATTCCATCTACGTTAGACAAACGCCAGGCATACGCAAACATACGCTTAGGTACGCGTCTCGTACGCCCAATACACGCTTAAAGCTCGTTGTGCACACGTTACAGATATGATTGACAGGTTAAACTGATGTGTGACGCCGGTATAAGGCACGCACCATATATGATTTTATGAGGGTGGCCTTGGATTTACATGCTAACAATAAAAATACGCCCGTTTTTTATTCATTTAATGCTTTAATGTATACAATATTTTCGTTTTTTTTTAATAGCAAAAACGCTTTGATTTAAGGTGTCATGCTTGTCATCCTCAGCCTTAGCAATGTGTTACCGGGGTAATTTAAATTTCAAAACGGCTATTATAAAGTGGCGTTTTATTTGACATACTTGTCAACTCCACGGTAGCGAATCACATGACTTTGACATTATACAGAAATTATAAAGAACACGCAAATACGAGCGAATAATATCCTTATACATGTAGGTAACGAATTGTCGCATAAACATTGAATATACCGAAATCTATTCTGATTAATCATTTTACTGTCTTAATTAAAAAAACACTCTTCGCTCCCTCTGGATTCGCCACTGGTCTGGCATACAAATTGATTGAGTGAATCTTTATTGCATTAGCAACAACATTGATTTAGCATAATACAAGGTATATACATATATGACAAATATGACAGAATACAGAGAACAATTAAATAAATTAAATAATGCAGAGATAACTTATAATAATATGAATAACATATTAACTGATAATTTGCAATCTCAGTTTCCATCCAACTTTAAGATAATTACATAGTTTTTTAGTTAAGCTTTTTGACCCAGCTTGTAACAGAAAAAATAGCTTTCGTGTATTTGGCCACGAACAATAATACTTTGGCAAAAAATAACATCTAAGTGTTCTATATGCAGGACAAATCAACACAAAATGATATTCATCTTCAATATTATTCATTTTACAACATCTACAAATACGATTGTCTCGGAATATTGTCATAGCGACCTGTTTCTAAATATTATTTCAAGCTTCCACTACGTAGGTTTGTAAGTATATTGGTATTAAAATCATATTGTAGATAATTCTCCATACAAAAATCTAGTTTGAAACATTTATAGATAGACAGTTTTTCACAAGCATTAATATTAGCATACCAGCTTTGATAATATTGATCGTTGATACGTGATTTATATATAATTAATAAGGTCAAATGACACATTTATGTGATCTTGGTTAATCCATATATAATTCAAACCTAAATTAAACAAAAGGTCTCTTACATTGGATGCCCAATTTGTTTTGTCATTAGAAGCATCAATACATAAAACTTTATATACATCATACACAATATTTGGTTGGTCCTTAATTAAATGCAACCAATATTTAACAATTCTATATTTTCTTGAAATACACATCGGGAAGTGTCCGAGTTCACCACATAAAAACAAAATTGGTACAGTTTTACCCAAGTTGAGTATATATCTACAAAAACGATTATGGACATATTCTACTTCGTTGGCCCGATGAAATCCCACACCTCGGACGCATAGTTCAGAACGGATCCAACCATACTATTGAATAAAAAACACTGTTGACTTGGACCAATGAATTCTCTTTTTATCGAGTTGATTAAAGATGATAGAGCTCTAGCTCCTTGTTGTGCCATTCTTTTTTGAGTTTGAACAAATTTACCATTGAAATGTAGCAGCATACCAAGGTATATTATATGATTTGACGATTTCATCTTCTCGGCCTTCGAAATAAAAATGGTCAGTTACGGGCTTCCAACCATTTCGAAATACAACAATTTTTGTTTTGTTCGTATTTACAGTTATATTCCATCTCCTACAGTAGAATGAAAGTTTATCTAATAAAATTTGCAATGCATCGGGAGACTTTGCTAGCAGAACTGTATCGTCAGCAAATAATATCAAATATATGAGGTAACCATTAAGTTCGAATATGTCACCATTGTTATCCACTTGTATATCACTGATTATATCATGAAAAATAGGAACAGGAGAGGAGAGACAGGTTCCCCTTGTTTCACTCCAAGAAAATTTACAAACGCATCAAATAAGCCGTCTTTCGTTCTAATTCGTAGACGCACGGTTTCATATACTGCTTTAATAATTGTTATAAATTTCCCACTGACTCCACTTTGTAGTAACTTGTACCAGAGAATTCTCCGAATTACCTTATCAAAGGCTTTGCGGAAATTGACAAAAGCACAATAAACTTTAAACTTCTGCTGTAATATGTGTGATATGATTCCATGTAAAATGAATATGGCATCAACTGTTACAGTTGACCGGCCTGGTCGAAATCCGAACTGATTGTCAATAAGCTTTTCTTCGTCATCGGCCCAATTGATCAATCTGTTAGTCAAAATAGATGTAAAAATTTTTGACATCACACTTACTAGAATTATAGGACGGTAATTATTTGGGTCGGATAAGTCTCCACTTTTTGGAACTGTTATAAGGATTCCTTCTGTCCAAAAATCAGGGAAAATTCCCCTATTGAATATGAAATTAAGCATTTTCTAAATCGGAACAAAAAAGTTCGGCCCGGCAATAAACATTATTATACATCCATTTATGGCGTAGCCGAGGACATACATATCCCGTACTGCACTACAGACTTATATTTTTTAGCTACGAGATAAAAAATTATATAAAAATCTACAGTATGATTTTTTTTGTTCAATCATTAATGAAAGTGAAAAAGTGAAATAACAATTCAATTTTAGCAACCACTATGGTTCAATTTTGTCAAATTAAGCTAAGAAACATTGTTGATAAATTATTCACTTGCAAGTGAATAATTCGACCTCATTGAATCCGTATTCCTGTGAATTTCAATTAAACCATTTAGCTAGAGATAGATTATGCACGAATTGTGCGTGTTCAGTTATTTCAAAGGAAAGGAATACCAACATTGAAAGTGAAACAAAGGTAAATCATTTTATTTACTGACTCGATCCACAAAAAAAATCATACTAGCACCGGTAAAATAGGATGGTTACCATATACTTTTAATCTATATTATGAAATTAAACAAAGAAAAATTCAACTGCACGAGTTGCGCTTTTTATTCATACCTATAGTTTATATCTCTTATATGACCATCGGAGGTCTTCGGAGATCAACTTGATAGTCAAGACTAAAATACACACAAAAGGAAGCTACATTTTATCGAGCCCATGCCCTGTAAATTGTTGATTTAAGACTTTTTTTTTAATTTTGATAAATGTTTTACATGGTTATTAATAAAATATTAGAATTTGAGTCAAAACGGTGAACATGAATTTGACAGCTAGGGCCCCTTTAATTTGTAATATGAGTACATACAATCATATAGATAGGATTGCGTGTCATGTAAGAGTAAAGAAGTTCAATCGGACGCTAAATGGTAAAAGACAACAACAATACAAACGTATCGCACATGTTATAAAGCATAGTTTTTGTTCCGTCTCTTATCTATAGGCAAAACTTTATCTATTTATCAGTGTTAGAGATAAACTTCAAGACATTTGACCGCAATAGGAAGACGAAACTTATTAATAAAATATGGCATTTCATAAATGTGTTTATACTGTGGTTATTCTGGAACTATGGTATCGCGAATGTTTGTGTGATTACCAGTATCCTGAACAATACGTTAAGGAAATGTTGGGTATAAAACTAAACTTGTTAATAACCAATTAAATATAATTGATTGATGTTTACGTCGTTTGACATTTTTTGAAAGTTCGAAACTTTTGATGTATACAGTAAAAAGCCCTTTTTCTGTTTTTAGACAACTTTAATGATAGACTGACGATGATGCAGAAAGAAAACACCTATCTTAGGGATGAGTTTAAGAACCTAAAAAGGGAGTGTTTACGACCCAAAGACAAACAGCAGATGACAGATACCCGCAAACGTATTCTCCTAGCAGGTAATTCTTTACAGAAGAATATGATAAAACAAGAGGCTCTCAAGAGCTGAGATAAAAAAAATATTAGTATACTAAACGCCAATTTAATATCAGGATTTGAAAGGTAAACATTTTACTTTCGAAAAGGCAAGAACAGAGCATGCAAAATATAAAACATGGGTCAAATATATAAAACTGTCTTGACCTTCAAACGGAACTGATCCTTTAACCCAGTTTTAAAGGCCAACAGATAGATGAGGTCATGAAATATAACAACAAAGTTCATACGCCAAAATAAAAAAAAACCTACGTACGACAACGGTCTTCTTGATTATTCGACACGATTTCAAAGATATAGTATTACGTACAGACATTCGTTGTCTGGTGCCAATAATTGAGTCCGTTAATCTCATTCATATTTGTTATGTAAACATTTACAGTATGATTGTTGCAAAGCGTATATTTTTTTTTTATAAATTTAATTCAGATTTACATATTTTATTTTTTTCATTAATTATGGATAAATATATATCTATAAATATATGATCTATTCTTGCTAGTTATTATTCGCATGCCTTAGTTTGGATTAGTAAAACGTATGCAGTAAACTAATTATCTTATAATGCATTTAATTTGCATTATTAAATGGCAAACGATGCTTTCTTGATGTGGTTTCATATACATGTATTGTTTTTTATGATGTATATCTACATGTAGTTTATTTTCTTATTGCATATATCCTAATGTTAAAAACAAATGTATCTATAAGATACTATTGAAATACGCAGCACCGTTCTTATTCAGGTCCAGATTCTCAAAGAGTAGCATTTTCTGTAACCTTAACACACAACGCAGTTTTGGGGTACCATACACCTATTGAATTCGATAGAATACTCACCAATGTAGGAAATGCATACGATTCAAGTGATGGTAATTTTATTGCTCCTATCAGGGGATTGTATCTCATGTCTGTTTCAATAATGAACGTTGAGGGTCACTCAGAGCACACGGAAATAGTACGAAATGGCGTGCAGTTGGTTGCCATGTACTCCGATGATGACGACTACAGTATGGCGAGTCAAACTATTGTAGTTTTGCTTGAGACAGGTGACAAAGTTTGGGTAAGAAGACTTTTTGGAGGATCAGCTACTATTCTTGGAAAACCAAACGAACCATACAACACATTTTCTGGAGTTCTTCTTTTTGAAATGTAGGATCAATTTGCATCTCATACAAATACAAATTGATCATTTTGTTTTTCTTTGTTCTAATAACTGATTAGTGGATAGTAAAATTTTTGTTGGCGTAACGGTTCTTTGGAACCTTCATGCTGAATTTAGAATGATGTATAAAAAGAAGATGTGGTATGATTGCCAATGAGCATCTCTCCACAAGAGACAAAATAACACAGAAATTAACAACTATAGGTCACCGTACTGTCCTTCAACATTATAAAAAAGGTAATATTTAGAAGGTTTTAACACTGAACTCATGCAGACAAGCTTGAGTCTAGTGTTTTAACTATATTTGATCCCTTTTAGCCGAACTTACAGATAATTTAAAATTGAATTTCTTGGCATAACTACAATTAAATTTTGTAGCTATTATGACTTGTGTTCACCCTGATATCATATGTGCATGCTTTGGTTCGATTCTTTTTCTCATTGGGTTCTGTGTTTAACTGTGTTCCATGGTGACAACTTGACATCAAATACTTTAAATCAATATAACTATGATCATCCTCAAATCATTTATTCAAGATTTAAATAAATGTATATAAATTACAGTTAAAAAAAGCAACCAATTTTATGTATTTCCAATATAATGGTTCTACTTAAATATTGTTCTCCACTGATGGTGTCAATCTTTGATTCCTGAAATATACACGTGCATCACTTGGTTTTAATGTTTGAGATGCTTTATAAATTGTTTTCTATACAATTCTACTATGTTGCAACATAGTGGTAATTTATACTTATTTTGGTTGACAAAAAGAAACCTATAATATTCTCACACCGAACAGCAAGCTATAAAGGGCCCCAAAATTACTAGTGCATGTAAAACCATTCAAACGGGAAAACCAACGGTATAATCTATATAAAAAACGAGAAAATTCTATTATTTTAGTGCAAGATTTTGTAATGTGGGTGATTGTTTCTGAAAAAAGCAATGTGTATGCATTTTTTTCAAAGGATCCTATAATTGTTAACTTTGATCCATGGAGAAAATCCTCTCTGATTTGGAATGCAAAACAACATCGAAATCTTAATTCAAAATGTCAAGTGATTCCACAGAAAATCATTGCAATGTATTTGATAAATCTGAAAGTTTTATTAATGTCTATAATATTTTAAATGCCACACCATTAAACATTTTTGAATCTCAAAATGTGGAAATATCTTTTGCATTATTTTATTATAAAATGAAATTTTCCATCATAGAGTAACACTGTATAAATATCAGACCAACGAAACGTTTCTATTGCAACAGTCTGTACATGTGTGGTTACAAAATGTAATTGAATTTCTAGAACATCAACTATAGTTATTTGACTGCAATTGTGTACATACAGAGACCGAACAAGCATTTTGAATACTTTGTGGTTAGCTTATATATATATAGAAGATAAAAGCTAATCTCAATATGCATTGTTACATTATCGCAAATCAATAAATTTATAAATTTGGTTAACATCATAAATGTGAATGTGACTGCAACATGTTCTTAACAAGTTCGGTGGCATGTAAACTGGTTCCCCAACTCATAGCAATCCCAACGCCACCATGTCCGTAGTTATGGACGACCTGGAACAAGTATTATAAATTATGTTAAGATATATTTATCATATTTCATAATTATTTATAATTATTTTCACACATTTTTGTCTTAAATATTCGGAAGCGTATACTTAAAACAATTAAAAAAACAAACTTTTGAAAACCTTTTGACTTTTTAAAGATCCTTTAATCTAGACTAAATGGGTGCGGAATTTTTCAATCTAATTTAATAAACGCAACAGTAGTATACTGCTGTTCGAAATTCATTAATCGATGGAGACAAAAACAAATCCGGGTTACAAACTGAAACCGAGGGGAACACATTAACTATAAAAAGAAAACAACGAAACAACAGAAAGACTGACGTGAACAAAAACAAACAACAATTAATGCAACACACACAGAAACGAACTTAACTTGTCACTCCTGGAGCGACATATCTGAAAACGGGATCGATGAGAAATTGGTTTTTAATTAGATAAGGAATTTTCTCGCTGTCTTGATGGCCCATTGGTGGCCTTTTGTTGTTTTCTGCTCTTTGGTCGGGTTGTTGACTCCTTGTGACAATTCTCAATTCTAATGTAATATAACTAACAAGTTTTGCTGTTTTTTTTATGCAATCAAAATCCATGTTTTGCAGCAAAGAAATTATGAGATACTAGAAGGAAAATTTACTACAGTTTTAATGTAAAAAGAAAAAGAACATGGAGGTTTAAAGAAGAAAAAATAAATTTCACAGAAGTCAAAATTTTCAATATCAAGATGTTGAAAATTTGCGTTCTTATAGTAAAAATTCCATCTTACTGACTTAAAAAATGTATAGTCTTAGAAACTTCAAAGTTAATATCATAAGATTTTAAAAGTTAGATATACACGCAAGTTGAACATGTAAAGTAAATTCTGTACTTAAGTATGTAAAATTTTGACTATACAAAGAAGATATATCCAATTAGTTTTATAGCATTGTCATTAATACATTTTTGTATTAAACAAACAAAATTAGGCAATATGTGCTATTCACATTTGTCAATTGTCGGTGAAATTGATATACGAAAAATAGTGAAACATTATGTTTTCATGGAAAATGTTTCATTAATTCGTTTTGTTCTGCGCCCTCTAGCGGTCTGTAGCAATCGGAGTTCGACTAAATATAACGACTGACATTATTTGGGTTAAAGTATATGCTGCTTTATTTCTTGTAATTAAATGATTAAAATCAATGATAACATTGCTTTAAAAATCTTGTAAATTGGTGTTCATGTACACCGTAAATTTTGCGTCCTGACGCGTTCCAATTTATCGTGTTTGGTCTTTTAACGCATATGTCCAAGACCAGTATTCTGAATTGAACACTTTAATGTTCTAATACTGGTAATGGGGATTGAAACAATATTTCATAGCTTCAGAGAAGCTTCATTCGACATCTATGATCCAAAAGATCCTGAATTTATTGATTCTGTGAAGTTTGGTTAAAGTAAGACGGTCCTCAAATGATTATGCACGATTCTTCATTTAACCAGTTGATTTTGTTACCAACAAATACAGAAACACCTCAAGCGTTGGTAACATGTTACAACATCTTGAATGGAGCAGTCTCTCTGACAGAAGAAAAGACTCCAGATTGGTAATGCTTTACAAAATTGAACACGAAAAGGTTGCAATTCCTAAAAATAATAAATTAATTCCACAAAAAAGACAAACAAGACATTCTAACTCGAACAGCTTCCAAATTCCATCCTGCATAACACAGTACAGAAAAGAATCCTATTTTCCAAGAACTATATTACCGACTAGAACAAACTACCGGATAACATTGTAAATTGCACTTCAGTAGACTCTTTCAAATCTTCAATTTCAAAGCATCAATATTAACTCAATTACAACATCTTACTTTATTATACAAAACATTTTTATTTTTTTATTTTTCGTATTTTTAAAAAATTGTACATTTTTCAATCTATGTCTTGTTGTGAGTTTCCTCCTGTGACATAATCTTCAATTTGTTGAAGGCGGTCACTATATGGTAGAATAGAATAGAATAGAATAGAAAATGTGCTCCTATTGTCATTTATTAACATACGAGAGTACATTGTATACATAATTGAACAGAAGAAAGCTATAAAACGACTAAATATCATTATTTGAAATTTTACAATGATCATACCTTTAATTTTCCAGTTGACAAGTTCATTATTTCAGGTTCTAAACGTAATGGACTCCTTGATGGTCGCAGACCTACCCATTCACTGTCTATTTGCGCCCCCTAAAACAGGAAAATTAAACTTTGCATTACGTTGTATTGAGCTAAAGAACTTAGTGTCACAAATAACAAGAAGCTGCTAAGTGCCAGGATCTCTCGCTTACAAAACATGGAGTAAATATATTTGTAAATTTAATATTATTTATAGCTTTTTTGCATAGGTTATTCAGAAAGTCTTTGCAATGTTTTTGATAAATCTGAAAGTTTTATTAGTGTCTTGCTGTAATATTTTGAAGGCAGTGACTATTCGTCCGGCTAGCCGGACAAATAGTCAAAAATGTCTATTCATCCGGCAAGCCAGACAAATAGCATTTTTACGGTTTTTCGCTATTTGTCCGACCAAAAATATAATGATGAAGATATAACATCGCAAAAATGATTCTCTCTTTTGTTGTTCTGCCTATGAATTTCCTGTTAGGAAAATAGTCAGGCCAATGATTATTGGCTTCATTCGACATCTATGATCCAAAAGATCCTGAATTTATTGATTATGTGAAGTTTGGTTAAAGTAAGACGGTCCTCAAATGCTTATGCACGATTTAATTTGTTCGGCGATTTTTAATTCATAGGAAATTAGAGAAAAGGGTAGGCACGTGTAACCTGTCCCCAAAAGAAGGATTGTGTTTTCGATAGAATTTTTTTTCAGAAAAAAATGTACAATGTTTATAAGTTACAACAGAAAAAAAGGGGGGATATCCCAACCCGTGGTGTCAGATTCCCAGTCCAGGAATATCAGTGTATGTTCATAGATCTCCGTTGTAGTATAACTTAAAAATAATGCATCCAAGCAAGTTTGATATAGTATTTTTTCCGAATACGGTTTTGCCTCCATAAAGTAAATGGGGGTAAATTATCAATTTCACTTTGATTTATTCCTCACAGTTAACATGTATACGCTATTGTTCTGGAATCACTCCTATCGAAATTTGTTTAAAGCAATCACATTCTCTCTTGTTTTCTTTATGACACCTTTAAATATAAATCACGATATCCGATTCTCAAAACGTCCATTGCATACGCGCGTTAACTTTGTTATCCGACACCTCATCCGGGACACTTTCCGCGTCACATGACACTTTTATTAATATTGAATATTTGCACATCCGCAGACGGATGGCCGGACGAATAGAGATTTTAACTATTCGTCCGGCTAGCCGGACGAATAGACACTCCGTACTTGGCATGCCACATCATTTATCATGTTTAAATCTCAAAATGTGGAAATATCTTTTGCATTATTTTATTATTAAAAGAAATTTTCCATCATCACTGTATAAATATCAGATCAACAGAAAATGTGCAACAGTCTGTACATGTGTTGTTACAAAATGTAATTGAATTTCTAGAACATCAACTATAGTTGGTTGACCCCCCCCCCCCCCCCCCCCCCCCCTGATTTATATTGCTGATCAACATGTAGTGCATAGTTTGTATCTATCTTTCAAACGAAAAAGATCACTTAAAAATAAAAAAAACAATCATTCAAGGACTATAACTCTAAAGGAACAATTGTAGTTGAATAATTTTCGTTTTTACCTGAAGTGGAGGCCAAAACTTATAACATTTTTGTTGAATTTCCTGCTTATCTTGTTTGTCTAATTCTAGACTGTAATTATCAGCTTGTCTGACGCCACCAATTATCGTCAAATCTCCACTATAAAGGATAAATTCAAAATTAGTATAATGCTTTTAGTACCTATATATACAAGTAAGTACAAGTATCCTACCGTAGTCTAAAATCGTTCATCTTGTCAGTTCGTTAGGTATTTGTGTTTGAACTTAACACACGGGGAAACTCCGCATTGACGTCACTACGCTACTTCCGGCGTAGAAAAACAATGTAGAATACGTTTTTTCTGCACTTTTGAATAAAAAAACATTTCTGAAGGTAAGTTTTCATTGTTGTTCTCAATTATTACTAAAAAATACCAAATTTCTAATGCCCGTTTTAATCCCGACTTCCGAATGTCTAAAAACATTCTAGAACTTCACAAAATCCCACTTCCGGCCTCCATTGCTTTGTGTACATTCCATTTAGCGTCATCAATCTTGTGGCAGACAATACAGGTCAAGCAAATCGTATTTTTAGGGATTTTAAAATGACATGCTCCTTACGTCTTTCGCGATTTTCCCGCGAAAAAAGCCCAACCAAAATGAAAGGAAAACTAATTGAAAAAACGATGCCCATGCCATAATTTTGTACAGGAATATAGAGTAGGTTAATGAAAAATAATTTACATTTATTTTTCATAGAATTTTCTTTTTTATTCATTATAAAAAGATCGATATTCTGACCATCATGACTGTAGATAAATATTCATACAGAATTCCATTGATGTCAAAAGGGATGGCAAAAAAAGAGTTTTCCTGTTGAATAAAACCCAAAATTATTGCAAACTATTTTGAAGCAATATCCCACATAACGTAATTGCCGTAGACTGGAAAATCCCCTTAATTGACAGTAGAGCAATTTGATTGGGTAGAACGAATTGACACCACGTGATTTTGACGCCATTGAAATTTAAATGTAAACAAACAAGGTCAGAGGGTTCAGTATGGGACAGCATCGTACATTTAGTTACTGACAAATAATTATGAGTTACCAAGCTTGACAATGCATGGTAATAAAAAATGAAAGCTAAGTGTACTGAAAAAATAAGAAAAAAATAGCCTTAGGATAACGACTTATCATTACACCTGGATACCAATTGAATACTATCTCCTTGTGACAATCTTTTCTGTAAATTGAAGTCTCTCTAAGATTTTGAAATGACTGTGAAATAGAACATTTACATAAATTTTCAGTCTGAGATTTTTTGTTTTTTAGATTTTAACATTTGCAAATTTCACACTTTTTATAAAACAATGCGACAGCTGAAGCCCAACTCATGATGCGGGATTTTCTCGCTGTGTTGAAGACACATTGTTGGCCTTCTGCTGGTTTCTGCTCTTTGATAAGGTTGTTGCCTCTTTGACACACTCCCCACTTCCGATTTCTATTTTGTATTGCTTGGTAAATAATATATCCACTAAAACCAAATAGGATAGGTTAACAAACAGAAATGCCAATGAGAATGTGTTCTTTACAAGTGCAACTAGTCTTGAGTGGTCACATAAGATGAGCTTTGATTTGTACCCTTATGTTCCCTTCTAGACTAATTGAAAGTTTCTGAACTAAACATTCGATGCTAAACCAATCTGTTCGAGTAGCACGTAGCAAATTATTTGAGGAATGGAATGAATAAAAACTTATAATATAAGTGGGAACAAAATGGGCTGATCCTAGTACTTGTTGTGATTCTACAGGCACTCATTATAAAAACTTTCCAAATTCAAATACCTGACACAGTGTCTTATTTTCTTTACTATGTGTACCATTAGTGCTAAATTGACAAGTTCCAATATTTCATATTTTTGTGTTGTTAGAATGGTGATTGGTTTTTTTTTACAGGGTATTTTTTTTCCATGTATATTTAAGACCATGAAACATATACGGAAGTTATTATTACACACAATCATTGCTTATTATTTCTGAGATATATTTTTGTATAGTTTGACATGCATTTTAAATACATATTATAAAAAAAATCTATCAAAAAGGTATTCCTCCAAAAGTTTTAATTTTCAAATGCTTGTTGCACACAATTTTGATGTATTTTTGTATTATACATTACTTATATCTTTTGATACATACTTTGGTAATATGTACTTTCCATCGTCTGTATACATCCAGTATTTTATCCAATCAGCTCGCAGCTGTTAAAACAACAACAACTGTTTACATATACACTTTTGTACTTATACATCTACCATATATAGTGAGCGCCTTCGTGCCACTGGAGGATAACTTACAACAAGACGTTTATAATAGGTTAATTTTATTTATATAATAAAAAAAAAGAAAAATAAGTATTGCAAATATTTAATGTATGTAATAAGTTTGATGAGAATAGCTGAATTTCATATTGATGCTTTGAGATTGATGATCTGAAAGCGTCTACTGTTGTGCAATTTATGATGCTATCAGGTAGTTTGTTCCAGTCCGTTATGTGCTTGTGAAAAATGATTCTTTTCTGTACTAAGTTTTTTTTGCGCCTGTTGTAAGTCAGAAACCTTAGTTAGTCTTATAAAAAAGAAGATGTGGTATGATTGCCAATGAGACAACTATCCACAAAAGATCAAAATGACACAGACATTAACAACTATAGGTCACCGTACGGCCTTCAACAATGAGCAAAGCCCAGACAACATAGTCAGCTATAATAGGCCCCGATAAGACAATGTAAAACAATTCAAACGAGAAAACTAACGGCCTTATTTATGTAAAAAAATGAACGAAAAACAAATATGTAACACATAAACAAACGACAACCACTGAAATACAGGCTCCTGATTGTATGTTTGTTAATCAGTCAGACATTACACATTGGCTACATGTATAGGGGAGGGTTGAGATCTCCCGAAACATTTAATCCCTCCACATTTTTGCGCCTGTACCAAAGCAAGAGCATATATTCTTTGTAAGTCTTGTGTTATTCCAAAAAATTGGATCAATTGTATGTTTCGGAGTTCAATGTGGCATCCATTCAGTTGTACTACTTTACATTAGTGTATAGCAGCCAGCTGAAGCGTTCACGGCTCATTAGTACGATTGGGCTGTTTTAACTAGTAGGATCATACCTTTATTATCTGACCGCTCGCTGCGTTCACGGCTCATTGATACACTAGGGTTGTTTTAACTAGTATAATCATACCTTTATCAACTGACCTCTGACTGCATGTATCTTGTCGTCGTTACATAGTTTCATACTTCCTAGTCCAGTACAGTTCACTACAACATCGTATTTACCTACAAGCTGTTAAATAATTATAATGTTTTCTTTTATTTTCTTTTACTGTTATTTACTTTTCCAAACATATCCGTGTATATTCAAACTATACATGTTTGCTTGATTTATA
Organism: Mytilus edulis; assembly: GCA_019925275.1. Classification (NCBI taxonomy): domain Eukaryota; kingdom Metazoa; phylum Mollusca; class Bivalvia; order Mytilida; family Mytilidae; genus Mytilus; species Mytilus edulis. The sequence goes on from CM034353.1 coordinate 74,139,499, forward strand.
TATACGCTTGAATTCCTTTAAAAATATCTTTGTTATAGAAGTGGGCCGTATGACTTTTACTAATAAAAAACATATTTCAGTTTACACCATGCTTACTTTGAGATATGAAAAACAAACCCCATGGGATATGGTAATATCCTAAAGAAAAGCTGACAGACTTAATGACCCCCTAAAGTATTTTTAAAGCATTAAAAGTTTTTAAAACGTAGAAATATGTAATACCAGACTGTGTATTGAGTTAATTTTTCAAAAAATATAGAATAATCTTTTAGAAAAATATCTACAAAAATAAGAGGATATGGTATGATTGCAAAGGAGACAAAAACTTTTCACCACACGACAACTAGGCTTAGAAACGATGAAGTTAGAGGCTCTGTTGAACGGTTACGCATGCGACTGATCTCAGCTTAAGGTCATACACGGTCATTGCCTGTATATCACAAATAAAATATAGTAAAACTATATTGACTGCGCGATTAGAAAGATTGCAGTATACGTATAATACATCATAGAAACAAGTCGCAAAAAAGTGTCTCCTTTTAAGTTAGAAAAGAAAGCTGTTCAATTAAGTTTTATGACAAGACTTAGTTCAGATTTACATGGAATATTGTCTGTACCAAGTTAGTTTGTCTACATGAAGGGATCCCTTGATGATTTAATATATTATGTGTTTATGGAGTCATTGGAGTTTGTTCAGTTTAAACTTGAAGGGGTGTTTTATTTTACACTAGTTACGGTACCAAATATTCATTTTTCTGTAAAGCCCATCCAGACCCTCTTATACGACATACAATTTTTTTCATCTTTCCATGTGTAACGTTATACAGTATACCATATTTTATTTTCGGTAAGTAAAGGAAGACAATTATAACATAAAAATGCAGCATTAAATTTACACAACGCACCATACTTTGTTGGTTAAGCTTGATTTAAGACTTGAATGCTTCTTTTTCGTAATTTTATTGTTGTCCAACGGGATGATCGAAACACAGAACGCGCGCACAATCAACGCTTTTACAACATTTCAAAATAACAAATACACATTCAATTAATATCTTGATTACATTTTTAAGCTACAACCCCGAAATTAAGAATAATAGCAAAGTGTTCGTTTGTTTTTGTATGCATTGTATTGGAGATATCACGAGAAGCACGTGTTGGAATATTAAATATTATTGAGAAATAAAATATGATGCCTCGCTATAGATTTTGGCAAATCAAAAGTACGAATTCTTATGATTTAATAATTACATTGCATGTATGTTTCTTTATGATACGTTATTTTGATTGGCTAACAGCAATCTCGCATCATTCTGAAATTAACCTTCATTTCTTTCAAAATGAAATGTAACATTCATGATGACACGAGCTTCCACAATAAAATGATCAGGTAAATAATTACATTAGATGTATGTTTCATTATAATATTTTATTCTGATTGGCTAACTGCACATCACGTGTTATTCTGTAAGCAGTTGCATTGCTCAATACAACTTTTCATTCATGATAACACGTGCTCCAACAATAAAGTGCACAGGTGAATTAAATAATAAAATATATATAAAATTCGTGTTTTCATGATCATAGCTAAAAAATGTAATTATAAGTATTGAATGCTTCTTTTTGTAACTTTATAGGGTTGTAAAAGCGTTGACCGTGCGTACATTTTTAGAACTTCCGCGCTTCATATAAAATGTACTTCGGTCAACGCTTTTACACCCCAATAAATTTACAAAAAGAAGCATTCAATTCTTAAATAAAAGAAAACTTTATAAAATCGTGTTTTCATGATGACACGAGCTTCCACAATAAAATGAGCAGGTAAATAAAAGAAAACTTTATAAAATCGTGTTTTCATGATTTGAGCAAGAAAATGTAATTAGAATGAAATTCAAAACAGTGTGGCTGTGGCCATTGATTGACACATTAAATTCATCCATTGACTGGGACAATTTACGCGAACGTTTGTCTGTAACGACCACTGTTCACGACGTACCTACGATAGACATTTAAACTGTGGGGTCACCAAAGGTTTCTTAACGCCTTTAATTATAAAATAATTCGAAAAATTAATCAGGAATAACCTTTATGTTTTGATTTACATAATTGGTATAAATCAAAACATCGTGTTATTTCTGATTAATTTTTCGAAATACTTTATTAAGGTGTTGAGAACCTTTGGTGACCCAATAGTTTAAGTGTCTTTAAAAAGTACATAGTGAGCAGTGGTCGTTACATACAAACGTTCACCTAAATTGTCCCATCCAATGGATGAATTTAATGTGTCAATCAATAGCCACAGCCACACTGTTCTGAATTTCATTCTATTAGTATTGCATGCTTCTTTTAGTAATTTTATGGGGTTGTAAAAGCCGTTGACCGTGCATGTGCACATTTTCAGAATAAAGCGCTTACGCACATTTTCAAACCCCAATAAATTTACAAAAAGAAGTATTCAATTCTTAATTTAATGCGAAAATAAAGTGTAAGTGATTTGTAAAGAAACTTTTTAATAATACCTCGTTTAAATGTTCTACTCGCCTTCCTTCAATTTTTCCTCCATCATCTAAATATCTAAAAATATAATTTCATTTCATTCAGTAAATATCACGTTTAAATGTGTGCATCAATGGATTCTTTTAAAATTAAGGTTGTGGATGAAAGGCCAACCTCCCCTGCATTTGATTTAATTAGACAGTAAAAATTTAGAAGTAAAAAATAATGTGATAATGTGATAATTCTTTTACACTCCTGGTAATTTTGTCCGGATTGAATATTTTTTTCATATATTGCTACGCATGTTTCTTATTCGAGGCTTCGCGAAGAAGATTCTTTTTACTATTGTACACATTTGTATCCTGCATTTTGTGATGCAGAATATTTATTCCAGTTAGTTCTTTCAAAGCCAGGTCATTTATTTTCCTAATTCGCCTGCGTAACTCCTGACCCCCCCCCCCCCCCCCCCCCCCCCCGAAAAACAAATATTCATCACCTAAAACCGAAATATTACATTTAATTGAAAGTTTTTTTGAAAACGACCCTGTAAGTTCTAACTTTTGCTTATAAAACCATTATTGTTTAAGGCTTATAATTTCTAAATCTTATTCCGGATATAGACCTCATTCAGACAGCCTCGATTTCACATCAAACGTACGAGATCTAACTGAATAGTGCGGCAATAAGACGGATTGATTTTTTGATCTATTATCTCCTGTCATTTTTTTCAAGCTAAAGTCTAATGAAACTTAAAACAAACGATTATAAGTCATAACAAATGTCAAAAGGTCGTGATTTTTTTGTGTCCGGTACTTTTTGCTTCAACTTACAGTTTTGTTAACCATGGAAGATATTTCTTTACATATGTTATCACTGTTGTTATATGGTAACCATACCTACAAATAAATATCAGTACTGTGAAACACACTTATATATTTTTAAATTTTTTTAATTCAATTCGTAGGTCAATTTGTTTTTGTGTCTTCAATGGTTTGAAGTACCTACATTTCTGTTGTGCTTTTAATAAGGGATACGATGGAGCTCGTAAAAAACCTATATATATATACTTGTAATTATAATGTTATCGAAATAATTGAATAAGGGTAGGGGAAGAAAATAATTCAATAGCATTTATACATTTATGAAGATTTTGATAATTTACAAGAAAGTTCACTTACAATTCTTTTATTGTAAAAAATAGCCATTTAATATAAAAAAAAAAGAAGATGTGGTATGATTGCCAATGAGAAAACTGTCCACAAGAGACCAAAATGGCACAGACATTAACAACTATAGGTCACCGTACGGCCTTCAACAATGAGCAAAGCCCATACCGTATAGTCAGCTATAAAAGGCCCCGATAAGACAATGTAAAACAATTCAAACGAGAAAACTAACGGCCTTATTTATATAAAAAAAAATGAACGAAAAACAAAATATGTAACACATAAACAAACGACAACCACTGAATTACAGGTTCCTGACTTGGGACAGGCACATACATAAATAATGTGGCGGGCCTAAATATGTAAGGGGGATCCCAACCCTCCCCCTAACCTGGGACAGTGGTATAACAGTACAACATAAGAACGAACAAGTATATCAAACATTATTCATTTTTTTCAAATTGTAATTTTCAAATGACTATTAAAAGTAAAGCGACATACCAAATGCTTGTTCAAAACGCCGTTCTTTTGAAGTTCGGTCACGTTAACATAATATTAAGAGTGAACTTTTTTTCTAACACAAACGATGCAAACGGCTAAGCGCGCACATGTTTTGATCATTTGTTTTTGACATACATTTGCAAAGTTTACATAAACTTTGACAATCTATGCACTCGCTAGAAATGCGTCTACAGTTTGTTGTAGATCCTTTGTTAGTCAAACACTACATTTGTTTCTAACTTCAACCTGCGTTTGTAAAAAAATCTGTTTACCAACAACATGTGCATGCATTATTGAAAGTTCAAACAGGGTCAGTAAACACTAATTAATTAAACGATGTATTTGTTTCTACTTTTGTAGCGTTTAGAAAACAACAACAAACGCCACACAACGTTTACCTAATTTTGGTTAGGAAGAAATGCACTCTAAATATAAAGATTCCCTCAACGATATAAATAAAGATAACAAAATACGAGTAAGATGAAAAGAAACCGTTTTGAAAGATATTTCACACATATGTTTTTTGGAAAAATGAACTTTTGCAGTGTTAACGTTTCAAAAACTACGCAATCTTTACATTATAGGATTAAACACATTTTTTCTAGAGGTTATTGATGTGTAAACCGGGGCGATTAACTCACAAACTGAATAAAAGTCTTTGGACTTTTATGTTGAGTTTGGGAGTAAGATTACCTATTACCATCTTGACTTTCTAGAAACCATAAATGTCCGATAAATACAACGGAATCTTAAATGAAATAGCACCTACCTCAAAAAATTCATTTTAATTAAATGTTATCCGAATTTGAAGCGTACACGTAACGAAATAATGTTTCCCTTGAAAATTTCCATTCGTATGACGTCGTGTTTTGCCATCACGTAAATTCGCCAAATCCTTCATGAAATTTCGCGGAATTTTATTAAATTTAATTTTTATACATTTTCGAAGCTTTAGTGAATTAAATTTCTTTCTTTTTTTTTTTGGGTTATATATGCACTAGGATAGTCACAACTGTTATGCAATTGTTTTTATATCTCAATTTGCTGAAAATCCCGGGATCACTGCAAACTTGTGTATCGCACATGAATAGATTACAAAAGTAGTTTCGGAAACATGGTTTATCGAAGAGTAAACTTAGAGAAAAATTCTTATTGACCAATCCAATTTATTCAAGTATTTATAGATACAATGTATGCAAATCATATAAGAATTATAAAAAAATAATCCTTGCTATTTACCACTTACTTATAATTGTTATACATATTCAAACTTCTTAATTCATCGTCCGTCATTCTTGAAAATGTATATACATAGTCTGCGTACAATGGATTCTGAAAGATGATATAGAAAAAAATAAAATACTCATTTAAAAGAAAACAAAAATAGGATGTGAAAACTTACTTTATATATTTTCAATACTAATTTTATTTTTCTGTCGTTGCCTTATTTTTGCAATATAACATAAAAGAGGGTCTAGATGGGGTCGGTGCTTCAATTCTGTATTCCTTCTTTAGTAATTTCAGTCATTTTTCTCTATCCTTTATAATTATTTCTTGGTATTCTCCATTCTTTATGTTTTAGCACCGCATTATCCTCTTTTCTCTTTTTTGTGGCTTATTTGTTTTAATTCATTATACTTTTTGCCCATTCTGCATGTTTTCTCTAAAATTATCTTTTCTGTAAACCCCATTCAGACCATCATAGAAGTATTCTTAACATATCTAATCGTTCTATGCAGTGTTTTGTTGACTTAATTGTCCTTTCGTCACCTTTCGTTTTGATTGCCATGGTTTCGCAAGTTTCTCTTCGACTTGACGCCTTAAGCCTTTTTTTTTTTTTTTTTTATTTATTTTTATTTGACCTACACTAATGTTGTATTTGACAATACTGTTAGAAAAAAAAAATGAACTTATCTTCTTTTTTTAGGGGAGGGGGAGGGGTTGTGATTCTAGTTGACTTCTAAATGAAAAAGGAAATGCGGGATATATGACAGTGACACAGCTACGCAACGACTTCGAAATCTAGAGGTCAACATACGAGTCCCAACAATAATTGAGTGCATGTACAACTAGTCAAGCTCTAAATCGCTCGCGTATAAAAAACAGGAGATTTATTTGAAAGAAAAAGATATCTAGAGGGTTGAAACATGAGAAAAAAAGAAAACACAAAATGTTTTGATTCCAAAGGACGATCAGATCAAGATGAGTAAAGGTCAAAAGTAAGTCAACATTTACGTCTTTCAATTAAAAAAATAAATAATTAAGAATCAATATTTGTAATATGACAAGTGTTCAATGAAAATTAAAAAGACAAAACTAGGAATAAAAATAAAAATAAGTCGATATTGTCTTACTTTAATTTCTTCGTTACAAAAATAGTATCCAGCTACCATTTGATTTCCGGAGATACCAGCTTGTGACGATAATGTTAAACCAGAAAACCATTTCCAGGAATCAACCGTCCATTTTCTTTAAAAAGAATGAATAATGATCATTAAGGTTTATATTAGAGATTCTTGATAAAGAGACGTACATGTATGAGTACAGTATTCATCAATGATTATCAACATACATGAATGAATGAATACTTTATTCTCTTAAAACAATTGTTACAGAGAACATATACATATTAACAATATACAAACTTATATAGCATGTGTGAATTACATATACATATATAAAGTGATACAGCCATCTTATATTTCACAGTGGTATCTTACTTTAACTTTATTTAAACCTGTTTATTTAATTTTGACCTTAATTATTTATCCCTAATAATTTTATTAACTTTGTATTTGCATTCAGGTAACGCAGATCAAATGTATTCGTTCATAGTGTCTTAATTTACGTTTTTTGATTGAGTTAAGCCTTCCAATTGATATTTTATCGTGTGTATTTCTATGTTGTAATGTTATACAATTGTGTCAGAAAAGAGAGAAGGTTTGGTACCAGTTAAACGTTTAATCCCGCTGCAAATATTTGCACCTGTCCTAAGTCAGGAATCTAATGTACAGTAGTTGTCGTTTGTTTATGTAATTTATACGTGTTTCTCGTTTCTCGTTTTTTATATAGATTAGACCGTTGGTTTTTCCGTTTGAATGGTTTTACACTAGTAATTTTTGGGGCCCTTTATAGCTTGTTGTTCGGTGTGAGCCAAGGCTCCGTGTTGAAGGCCGTACATTGACCAATACTGGTTTACTTTTATAAATTGTTATTTGGATGGAGAGTTGTCTCATTGTCACTCATACCACATCTCCTTATATCTATTTACATAATAAATTGTACATTTATAATAATTCTGTCTTGATATATGAATACGGGATAGCAACTCAAAATTTATGCAACTCCCAAAATTCACCTTGAAGTCGTTACCGAAAGAACCCTTTTCAAAGAAAAGATATGTCTGTTTCTTAACCTTCATCATGCAGGAACGATCACAGCCGAATATTTGAAAGCCAATGATGTATGAGAACCGAGTTGAAGAGCTATTATATATGACCAAAATGCCGGACCTTTAAAAAGCCAAATCAATCTAAAGCCAACTTTGCCTGAGCACTATAGGTATTCTTATGTATACATAGCGGGAAAATCCAGCACCCGAGGAGGATGAAAGAGTTGTCTTATTGGCACTCATATCACATGTTCTTATTATATATATCTTTATTGCAAAATTACACCCATGAGGGTCAAGCAATACAATGAAACAATAATTATATTAGCTGGTCTTTAAACTAAAATAAGTACTAGTTCAGAGAAAATGGATAGTTTGTTTTTAATAATATCTTCTTTGATAGATCTACAGAAGAGACCAGAATGATCTCGCTCACAAAATAAACACTATCCTAAATGATCATCAGCATGTGTTTATTTCTTACTGTATGTCGGAAGACGTCAATGTTATGTTTACTTCCTAACAATTCGGTGCATTCTGGCAAAATCATGACCGTATTTTCAAGTTTGGCAACATTTTAAGTATTGAAATAAGTTAAACATTATTAATTATCTAATCATATTAATCTTGCATACTATTAGTTGTTTTTGTTAGTTTATGTGCCTGTGTACATAAGTAGATTTGTGTATTTTAAATGACAGGAAGACTTAAAAATTATCATCCGGTAAAATTGTGCTATAACGGATTTAAATCATCTATAATACTAAAATAACGAGGTCCAATTTGTCAGCCGTCATAGGGTAAAAACGACAAATCAAAGAATTCAACTTTATATAAAGCTAATATAGGACAATGATGTTGATTAAAAATTACACCACTCCAGACCCTTTTGTTTTCCACATAATTAATATTGGCAATAATTAACATGTTCCGGGTCGAATCCGATACCGATATCAAAAGTATATTTTTTCCAGACCATATGCGTATTCGGACCGTACGCGTACGGTCCGGACCGTATATGTATACTCGTACGGTCCGACCATACGCGTACGGTCGGACCGTATGAGTATACGCGTACGGTCCAGCTAACCATGCATGTTTTGGGATCATATGGGTTAAATTTAAACAAACATTTATCAAAATCTTTATTTGTAGTCATACAAATTGTTATTTTTACAATTAGATGGATACAGTGAATAAGCGAACAATTGAAATTAAATATTTGTTTAATTGTATATCTGAATCCTATTTTGTTACTCTGGCTCAAGGTGACACTTGCTCAGTACCACAGGGAATGTCATGTTTTTTTTACATTGACTTGTTTTATTCGTGCATGTTCCTTGGCATATGCATTTTTTAAAAGTTCCTAACTAAAACAATTGTCCTCCAATTCCGATAACTTCAGTTTCAATGAGCATACTGGGCTGCAATTAATGAATTACTGACATGCTAAATACAGGAGATTAACAGATAAAATAAGCGTGATTTGTTTAAATAGTTAAAATATCTTAAAGTTTTTATTTCATTTACTATTAAAATTTTTATATTAATTTTAGATATAAGTTATGTTGATCTGTTATATACATTTGTATCTAATAAACTTGACCAACTTTTTAATATAAGTCAGATCGTACGCGTACGGTCCAAATACTCATACGGTCTGGAACATATTCACCTGGGGCCTGTTTATCGAAACTGTCCTAAGTTCCGTCCTAAGAATTTCTTGGGACAGAATTTAGGATAAAGTTAGGACCGACTTACGACACGTCTCAGCATGCACATCAAAGCTATCTTAGGAATATCTTAGCTAGGACGTCCTAACCGATGTCCTAAGTATTGGCGGAAAAGAAAATACAAATTAAATATGAAAAAAAAAATATGATATCAAATTTTATCAATTTTTTTGTTTTTTAAATATGATTAATTAGAAACTACATGTAGTTTTAGATTAAACGTAATAAATAATTGTACATTTAATCTGTGTAAAACAAAACAGAAAAAAAAAATAACTACAAATTATCAAACTAATTGTAAAAAAGATATAATTATAATCTGTAAAAATCATTACATATTTTTGAGTGAGTTGAATTCGAGATGACACGGTTTTTTATTCTTCAACAGTTGAAAGGCAAATCTCGTGCATTTTTCAAATCATACGGAGACTTTCAACTAATTTACTACTGCTAAAAAATAATACGTGTGAAAATGAGCAAAAGACGAAATTAGAATATATCCTAAAGTTAGGACCATCCTAAGACCCTCTTAAGACACCTAAATTGGTATCCTAAAGTTAGGACAATTCCTAGGATTTTCCTAAGTTGAGACATGTTTGATAAAAGGACTTGAGCCAAATCTATTGATCAAACCTTACCTCTCTAACCCAAACTTTGAATTTAAAAAATTAATTACAAAACTTAGAATCAGTGACCATTCATTATTAATTGGAAAAGGAAGGCATTTTAAAATTCCTCGCGAAGAGAGACTTTGCAAAAAATGCAAAGTACTAGATGATGAGAAACATTTCTTAATAAATTGTTCTCATAATTCAAATATTAGATTAACATATTTTAATTGCATTAACAGAGAAAGTAATTCATTTGCTAATCTCACTGACAATGACAAAGTTATATATATACTTAACCCATCAACACCAACACAAGTGAATAAACTAGGATCCTTTATAAAAAAGTCAATGGAAGTGAGGACAGGGGACCCTTTAATATTTACCTGAATTTGTGTATATATATTGAGTTACTTAGTTATTGTCTTTATTTGTTTTTGTTGTTGTTATATGTCACAAACTGTATAGTTTATATGGCAATAAAACTTTGAATTGAATTGAATTGATAAACCCATTTAGGACTAAGATGTGTCCTACGTTGGTCTTAGGACACGTCCTAATCCTAAGAGAGCTTCGATAAACAGGCCCCTGTTACCTATTTTTAAAATTTTAAAATTTACGGGAACTTTTGTGGGATAGTTTAGTACTTGCTAACAAATGCCATCGACAATTATGAATCATTTTATAGTACAACAAACATGGAGTAATATTGATCATAAAACTCTTCCAAATTTTCAATGTTTAAAAATGCCTCAGATTTGTTAGCCGGAATGACATAAAACAGAGAATCAAAGAATTCAACTTTATTTATAACTCATATAGGACAATGCTGTTGATTAATAAATACTCCATTCCAGGCCCTTTTGTTTTCCAAATAATTAATATTACCAATAATTGATAAGTTCCAGGTCGACGGGTTCAAACAGAAAGATTTTGAAAGCAGAGAAAACTGAACATTTTATAATCGGCATGACTTTATCAGATGACAATACCAATACTAAAATAAAGCTTACGCATAGTAGTGGAAGATATTAGCAGGCAAAATCGAGGGAATTGTGCAAATGATGATACAAGCATGAAAATTACCACAAAGCATCATTATTATGTACTTTTAAAGAAACAACTGCTGGCCATTAAAAAAAATCATTTTTTCAAGATGGCCACCGTCGTTTTCTAAAATGACTGTTTTTTCAGTTTGAAAATACTGATTTTTTTTCTGGAAAACATTTCGTTTACCTTCTTTTAGTGAAAAACAGCTGTCAGGTTTGGTAGCTACCTTCCTTACATGTGAATAATTCACTAGACATGAGTATTTAACATATACAGGGTTTGCGCATGCGCGAAAAAATTAACAAAATTCATTAAAAAATATTTCAACTATTTACTATAAAATAAGTGATTTGGGATTTTCAATGATATTATGATTTGGTTTAATATCATTCTTCAAGTTTATGACACGAATTGATAATTTTGCGCATGCGCAAACTCTTTATAGACATAATGAGTCATTTGTATGCACTACCAGGGCAAACCGTAGTTCATCTCATTACTTTAAAAAGCAAGTTAGTGTAAAATCTATGATGCCACTGTTTAAAAACAAGCCCATTCAGTTGCAATGATCAGGCACTTGATGGATAAGACGGAAAATGTGGTTAATACGAAAAAAACATCAATATTAACGGCAGATCAGTCACTTTTGGTAATGGATAATCAGTGGGAATCGCCTGATTTGTACAAAGAAGATAAGTTTATCGTCATTTGAGGTGGATTTCACATTGAAATGACTTGTTATAAAATTCTGGGTGATATATTACGTGAAAGTAGATAGACATATGTCCTCACTAAAACCATTATTGCAACACCTAGAACGGCATATTCTTGTATGCATGTTCAAATGTACCTAGCACTAGACACGCGCATCAGATAACTCTATGTGTTTTAGCTTGGATTGTATATATCGGCTTAAGAAAGGTAAACACAGAAGTTATAATCATGTCATGACTCTGTGACGTTAAATGATTTGATAGACTGGTGTAAGAAAATATAGTCATCTCTACCACAGTTCAATTCCTGGCGTTCAATATAAAATAAAAACTTCTTGTGAATTTGGTAGTATGCTCATTTCATGAGTCAGATTTTGTACAAACAGTCCATATAAAGCATGATACCGTATTCATTTAGGTCTTGATCGTGTAACATATTCTCGATCGCTACCAACCTTTTTCAAGATATGGCTTCTCTTCTCTTACGTCACCCACAGGTGGCAATTGATTTTGAAAATGATAATTGCAATGTACGTAAGACCAGCAAATATTTTTCTTATAAAACAATTGATCAGACAAAAAACTCAAAATCATACAATTGAAAAGGGCGATGTGTTGTCATAGGTTTAACCGAAGACCCCATTTAGACGTATTAATGGTAGCTGGACCAGAAGTCAGTAGACTATCAGATAAATTTGCAAGATCTAGTGGTTTGAGGCATTTTATAATAGATGAACGACTTAATGAACACAAAGGATTTCTCTTAAAAGATCAAAGGCAAATAATTTGAAGATCGTTTAAAGCAAATACAAAACGAAGGAGAACCGGTTTCTTATAACCAGATAAAAAAGAACAACTTCCTATTATGTCGGTAAAATAAAACTGTACACGTTTTGTAGATATCTTTTCTAGACTTTTATTTCTTGTCACAGTGGACAAACTGATTTGGAATATTTCTTAATCCATAAAGACAAACTGCTCCTCCGTTTTTGTCTTCGGATGTCATTTTAAACAGTGGTATGAAATCGGTGCAAATGGATACACTTGAAACATTTTGCAATTTGCAGATCCAAATTCTGACGCATTTACCGTTGATGGGGCAGCAATGGTTAATTCCAGGCCACCTTGTAGGGCAACAATATTGGATGATTTTGCACTTGTGTCATACGATCTTAAATAAAATCTTTCATCGATAAGTATTCAAGAGTAGACATTGTGTTAGATTTACTAAAAAGACAAAAGTTGGGTTCTGGAGTAGTTTTCTCTATGAAGATGACAACGAAACGAATTTTTTGCCGACAGAAATGCTTTTATATAGACTAATAAGGATACTTTCCAGCTACCCCTTGTATGCATGGAGAAGCAGATATACGAATGTTTGTCCATGATCGGCATGATTATGAAAATTGTTGTAAGACGGTTATTTAAGGTAGCACCGACACAGATGTAGTAGTATTAAGAATTGCAGCACTCCAAAAATGTGGTGGAACAAACTGAGAAAAGGTTTTGGCAGGAATGAAGACTTTTGATGACTTCCTGTACGTGATATATCAAATGCGTTTTGTCCTCGTATAGCTACTCTTCCTTTCATTCATTCAGTGGATGTGACACTAAGGGAATAAGTCAGTTTGGATGACATGGGAAGTATTTCAACATGTAAGGGACGTACTTATTTCTTTACTGAAGTATAAGGACACATACATGGACATAAATGAAGCATTTGTTTGCATCATATCTGACAGAACAACATCACTACTTGCTGTTAACGAGGCACGATGTAAATGTTTACCCAGGTAGCAGCGGCATTGTGATGTCGTTCCGCCTACAAGAGGTTTTTTTTCCGGAGCACATCCAAAGAGCAGCGTATCAAGGCGGATAAGTTTGGGCTCAGCCTGATTTATGTACCAATTCATGAACACTGGGGTTGGATGAAAGAAAAAAATCGATGACAGTTGGGAACCAAAAAGGACTTCTACGGCTGCCGTTAAAGTTGCATCCTCCTGTCGGGAACTTTTGAAATTCGGAGGCGAAAATTCCAGTTGTGTTGGTGACTGTAAATGCTACCGTTCTGTCCTTCCTTGTACGAGTTTTGTTATTGGCTACTGTCAGATAATTATAAGATAACGAACCTGTCTTTCTATCAAAATTAGGCATTTAATCTTAACAAAAATTAAAAAATTTGGCCGCCATTTTGAAACCGGAAATCACTCTTTTTTGTCATTTATGTGTTGTTTTTTCGTTCTTTAGGAACTGTTATTAACGCTTTATAAAAACTTACATTGGATTATACCTATAACACAACTTTCAAGGATTTCAACTGGATATGACTCCATTTGCAAAATTATCGGTGGCCATCTTGAAAAAATGGAAATATTTGATGGCCAGCACCCGATTTCTTTTACTTATCATTTAGTCCACCTTTATACCAAATTTCATGCTTGTATTTCATGCTTGTGTAATTATTTGTTAAGTTGATGAAAGTTATTAAAATATTTTCTACGTTTTTTGCCTCTAATTAGGAACCGGAAACCACTATTTTTCTTCATTTAAGTGTTGTTTTGTCGTACTAAGGAGCTGTTTTTAACGTTTTATCATAACTTACATTGGATTATACATTACACATCTTTCAAGGATTAAAATCCCTTGTAAAATTGCTTGAAAGTAAAAAAAATCGAAATTTTTTACTCTTTTGCCGACATTTTGAAACCGGAAGTCACCTATAGTTTCATTAATGTATTGTCTAGTGGTTATTTATGAACTGTCATTTGCTTTTTATCAAAACTTATAATGGATTTTACATAAAACACACCTTTCAAAGGATTAACAAATAATGGCTAATTTGATATGACGCCATTTTCAAAATGTGTGGTGGCCATCTTTAAAAAATGATTTTTTTTTCTGGCCAGCAGCGGATTTTTTATAAGTATCATTTAGTTAACCTTTATACCAAATTTCATGCTTGTATCACGATTTGCACAATTATGTCCATAATATCTCCCACTATAGTAATATACTTTAATTCAGTCACGAACCCGCGAAATCAGGGGTGTGTTCTAGTAAATATATAGTGGAGTTTTAGAAAGAAAATGCACTCTGGTATATTATCAATAAATAACTATAACAATGTTTTTGCGTTACTTGGAAAATAAACATCACTACCTTGCAATGCTTTCTGGTACACCGGGAAGTAGTTTTGCTGTTGGTTTGAATATACCTCCTGCACCGTGACTCGTTGTTTCAGTTCCAAACTTATCGGCTATAATTGTGACACCCATGTGGCAGGGCTCTCTTTATATTGATTGCAGTAGATAGTCCGACAACCCCAGCACCCAGAACAGCAATATTTGTCATTTTTCTGCTATGAATGTTTATTTTCAACGGGTTTGCAATATTCTACAATGAAATTATGCACATATTAATTATATTTTTCCATCAAAATTGATCAATATATATATATAACAGTTTCCTGAAATTAATCTTAATCGTAAACTTCACAGATCTAAACTTTGTGCATTTCAAGTTTCCACACATTTTTTGTAAAAATAAGATGCAATAAACAACTAATACTGGAAAAGTATGGTACGTTAGTTTAAAAGTACGATATGATAAATAACAAATACACAAGTATAAAAAAATCTCTGACGGTGATAATATATATATAGGCTATGTTTACCTGCTTAAATCAAATATGTAATAAAAAAATACCTTCAAGTGGTACTTTTTGAGTAAAATGAGGTCGAAATTTCAGACATTTGCTCAAAATTCGGATTTGCGGACGTATTTTTCCTCCCGACAGAAATGCATGACTTTTTTGTTTTAAAAGATAAACACAAGCTGTTTTTTGTTAAATTATTGATAAGTTGTCTTTTATACAAGTATCCTATAGATTTATAAAATATTTTGTTTAGAAATAACTAAAATTTATCAAATATTCAAGAATGTAGAAAAAACGTCATTTTTTTGCTGTATATTTAAAAAAATTTGCATAATTGACTTTTTCGTGAAATTTGGTACAAATAATCTTCATGGTTTACGTAATCAAACCGAATGTCATTTAAAACAGAGGGGTCCATGAACTCTTTGAAAAGTTAAATCAGTTTGAATGATAAAAATCAGTCGAAAAATGCATCTTTTCCCGATATGTCACAGTTTGACGTCGCGAAAATAACATTTTTAAAGATGTAACACCACTAATTCAGGCCCGGCCAGAAAGCACATACCAGAAAGAAGAACACATTTAACACAAAATAGTTCCTACGCATGAGTGTAACTTTCAAAAAATGTAGAATATTTAGGTATTTTTGGTTTCAAATGAAAGGTGAAGGACTGTTGATCATTGTTGAGCACTTTTTGACTTTTAATTTTGAATATTAAAAAAACTGCACCACTTTTTAAAAAGAGGGTACATTTTGTCTGTTTGTCAGATCTGAAGTACCTGTTTTGGTACATCCGAACTTCCGGGAACCAGTTCTTTCTTATATGCCATTAAAGGTATGTTGATTTTTTTCAGTACAAGTCACAACAAAGTGTTGCTTTGACATGCAATGATTGTCACTTTATTTGAACTTAAAACAAAAGAGGTGTGCCTGCTTGAAATGGAGGAATTTTACATAGAAAGCCATGAATTAGTGGTGTACTTCCTTTCAACCTGCTCAAAGTAATTTTTGATTGATTAATGTCTGTTACACGTTCAGTGGAAAATATTTCAGGGTGATCTACAGACACGCTTATATCAGTGATTGCACTTCATAACAGCGGATTTCATACAGAAATTTTATAAACATCACAGGAAGACAACCATGTACAACGATCAGAAAAAATATAGGTAACAATGGAGAAAAACAAGAAAAAGTTTGGTCTCTTTTCAAACTGTCAATAAACGAATAGGTGTGCATCCCAAAAAATAAACCTGATGCAATGATTGATCAACAACAATAATCATAACCTTTAACAATAAGACTAAAGCCAATAAGAAATGTGCAAAGTAAATAAAGGCAACAGTAGTATGCCGCTGTTCGAAATTCATAAATCGATTGAGAAAAAAAAACCAAATCCGGGTTACAAACTAAAACTGAGGGAAACGCATCAAATATCAGAGAACTACGACAGAACAGAAACACAACATTAAAATATAACACACACAGAAACGAACTATAATATAACAATGGCCATTTTTCTGACTTGGTATAGGACATTTTTAGAAAAAAAAATGGTGGGTTGAACCTGGTTTTGTGGCATGCCAAACCTCCCGCTTTAATGACAATGTTAAATATAACATTAAAATGACAACATTACATGACAGGACTACAATGAAAATAAATGGTAGAAATATAGGACAGAGAAACACCCGAACAATAGCTAACAAAAGGTACCAGGTTTGAAATTTAATACGCTAGACGTGCGTTTCGTCCACACAACCAGTGACGCTCAGATAAAAAAAAATTGAAAGCCAAACAAGTGCAAATTTGAAGAGCACTGAGGACCAAAAGTTCTAAAAAGTTGTGAACAATACAGCTAGGGTTATATGCCTGGGATAAGAACATCCTTATTATTTAGAATAATTCACACTTTTGCAAACAGTAAATTTTATGAAATGAATATATAATAGATATACATGATAAAACCAAAGTGGTGACTACTTACAGAATAAAAACGGATACATTTTGTAAAGCAACCTAAATACCAGCACATAAAAATGCACAGCCGAGTTAGCCAAAGCCAGTTCAACGCACAAAGTGACGTCACATTTGAATTTGTAAAACGATTTCCCAAGAACAACTTTATACATGTATAGCATTTTACTGGGGTATTATTACTTCAGAACCTTAATAAATCTCTATAATAGTGATCACAAATTTTAGAAAAACTTTTGATATCAATTTTTTTTAAGCAATGAAAATGTATAGCGATTCATCGAAATCTAAGACGTCATGACAAAACACACAACATAGAGAACCAACTTCGAAATAGACATGTTCACTTCTTAAGAGATTATTGCCATGCAAATGTGCTCATTAAAATGGTTTAATGCTTTATTTTAAGGTTTATTTGAAATTAATTTAGTTAAATTATTTTGTCTGTTATGAACATTTATTCATGTGTTTTATATATGCATACCTAAACACATTCATAACTGATTGATTGCCATTTATTTATTATTTTTAATACACAATATATTATACATGATGTCCTTCAAGACCTGTGTACATATACTTTCAGGCATTTCAGATTAATTCATCTATAATAACTTATAATCATTTCCAGTATTTGTTTATGTCTAAATTCTCCTCCAACACGTTCGTCCTGAATATGCATGAACTATTTGCTACTGAACATTCAGTAATTAACAATCAATCATCATCCTCCAACACGACTGCATTGCAAACATGAGAGATATGATATATATGCACATCGCCACACATAGTTCTAGAATTTGAATGTCATAACATATAATTTTTCGACTTCTTTTTTTCCATCAATGCATCAAAATCATGTTGAGATGGGTATTCAATGTGGTCATTTATAAATTTTCCACTTCCTGCAATAAAACACATACTGAATTAAGAATGATTTCCACTTAGCTGTTCGGTTTACATAAATACGCAGCTTCGTTTGAAGTCCTGTTTAACTTTAGAGGGCTTTTTAGCAACACCCGTTTAAAACGTTTTCCGTTTTCGTTCTGTATTTCGTTTCCGCCATTTAGCAACACCCCGTTGTCGTTAAAGGATATTGTATCGATTCTTTCGTGACTTCTGCAACGACATATTTCTGACCTTGTGTACACTCATCACAAATTTCAGTGGAAACTTCCACTCTGATCTCGCTCTGCAAATTCTTGAAACATTTGCCATTGGACAGTATCCAAACAACAATGAATCAATCAACACACTAGTAGATTTAGACGCGTACGTATGAAGCAATGAAGCATTCAAATATTAATTATTTTGGAAGTACAATACTAAAATAGATATTGTAAGGCATACCTTAATTTATTCGTAATTCCGCTTACATCGATTGATTGTTGGTTGCTTAATGTCCAGTAAAAAATAGTTTATGTATGTTCAGGACGATGTCAAATGAACAATTTTAAAATACATCAGGTATAATTGATCCTTAATTAAGGCCGTTCGGGATGAAGGTAGATGAAATTGAAATGCATCAGGAAAATGTGGGTGCATCTATAGTGGATTAAGATAAGAAATTAGAAACCCGTGACGTCAAAGAGTTGGTGCAATGTCCTTTCGATAAAATGTAGATCGAGAGTGTGATACTGTATCTTTACGGGACATCGGATGTAAAAAGTTCCCACAAAGCCAATTGGACGCCTCACTAAATTGTCAAGGGTTTCACATCTATAGCTGGTTATAAATATGACATACAAACAATAAATACTGTTATCAATTACGTACAGACAACAAGATAATCAGCCTCTTGAACAATACAATAATACAACATATGAAATATTTGTTTGAACTGTCAATTATACATTTGTAAATAGTTGCTTATTTAAAATTACCTTATTTCCTTATTAGTATGTTTATATTTATAAATGTCCTTCAAAAGAACGACTTATGAAAATTATTATCTCCCTTGAAATAATATTACTTAAACATGGTCATACACATGTATATTGATTGTGTTTATTTTTAGTTCAGGTAAATTTCCACGTCAGGTTCAGCGACCATTTAAAGGCTTAAACTAAATAATATGTGATATCTGACACGTAGTTTTGTAATTAACAGTCTTGCATACTTTACATACAATAGTTAGAGGAATTATTAATCGGGTTGTATCCAGAATTTTTAAAAAGGGGGAGGGGCGTAATTCCATTAAACGTTATAGATACTGATACTGAAAATTTTAGACGAATTATTGCAATATAAATTGTTAGAAAACTGATATATATCTATATGTATATATTTTCAGACGATCATAGGGCGGCAAACACCCTCCCGAGATACACTCTATATATATAATATCTAGGATCCGCCACTGTTCAATTAATATAATAATGTATTGATGGATAAAGACTAAATAAACTATATAAAGATCTATAAATAAATCAGATTTAAAAAAAAAACTTACTGTTTAGTTTCATTAACTATGTGTATACCAGAAGAACTACGTAATATTTACACAGGAAAATGTATATCATATCAAGTACTAAAAACTCTTTACTGCAAGTGCCAATACATTAATCACCTTCTTCTTAATTTGTTCGACACACGTATAACTATGTTCTGTAGTTGAAATACGTGCAGCATTGTAATATCAAGGTTGTACAGATTAAACAGACATGAAATCATTGAAATCTGGTAACTTATATATCTCAGTGTCGATTTAAGCACCCGGGGTTGATGCGCTCCAGGAACTGACTCAATGGCTAAAATTTAATGTTATACAAATATGCTTGAGTGCAAAATAGACGTGATGACATGATTGATTGTTTTATGTACATTTGTGTATAAATGCTTGATTGATAGTTTCGTATAACGTCCAGTGGCACATATTTCATACATAAAATTGAGAATGGAAATGGGAAATATGTCAGAGACAACAACCCGACCAAAGAACGGATAACAGCTGAAGGCCACCAATGGGTTTTCAACGCAGCGAGGAAATCCCTCAACTGGAGTTGGGCCTCAGAATATTCAGGACGAAGGTATAATAAAAAGACTTAAATATCATGAATAATTTTTAGTAAAGTTATATTTATCTGTATTGTTAATATATATATTTTACAGGTTAGATTGATAGGGTTTTAATATGTCTTTTTTTCTAAAACATTTTGTAAAATGAACACAAACACTATCATCAGAAACGAAAGAGTAAGACTTAATTTAATTTTTCTTATTTCATATTGTTCTTATTTTTCTGATTCAATGGAAATAGTGCAATCAATGTAACGCAGGCAAATATAAATTTTGTAATAAATTTAAATTTCGACCTTGAAGAAAATAAGTCGAAGTGCAGCAGACTGCAGAATAAAATAACAGTTATTGTTTATAAAAAACAAGAGCACATAAAATAAAATAAAAAATAAAATGACTTGTTACAGAAAATTTAAACAAAATCTTAAAAAAAGGAAAGGAAGAAAACTCATATTTGCTACGCCCGTGTTACATTGTTTTTTTTTATACCGACTTAATATATTAAATTTTATAATGAAAAGATATTTACCGAAGGTTGGGATCAACTCGAGTAAAAACTGTTTTAAAATATTTTTTTTCTATTTAGGAACTGAAAAGTGCCGATGCCGTTAAAAGTTTTATATCTTTCTGAAATCAACACCATGATTGTATAATATTTTTTTTTTTTCTGCTACAGATAATGTCAAACACAACATTAAGAAATATGATCTAACGTAAATATTTTTGAAGTTTTTTACAAAGAATTTGTTTTAGAATCAGTTTAAATTAAATGTTATCAGCCAGTATAGCTTTCACCTTAAGTGATATAGCTCAGATGTTGTCTGGTTCCGTTGTCCTTGATTTAACAATAGTTTACAAAATATTGATATTTTGTTAAGTAAGTACGTATGCTCTGTAAACAAGTCTACAATATTCCGTTCACGCATTCATGTTTTCTCATTAGCGGAAGGTTATAGGGAAAGTAGACTGTAGTATTACATCTGACGTTTTTTTGTACCCAAGGCAGGTGAAGGAAGTCAATGTTAGAATACTTTGCTTGTATACAAGGGTATTATTTATATGTTTATGTTTTTATGAATAACTGCAGTGTATATATGTACAATATATATTTTCTCAAACACAGGGACATATTTTCTTGAGAATTGTTCGAAAAAGCTTCCACAATTTATTAGATGTGAAGTAAAATGTCGGGGGCTATGGATACTGTAAACAGACTTCGTTCAAAGATGTCATTTGACTTTAATTCCTAAAACAGAATAATGAATTAAAATATCACACATACATGTTTTGTCCAGCTTTCTATAAATATAAGAAGTGGTAAAGTTAGAATGTGTCGCACATTGAAGAAAAAATACTGCTGTTTTCTCCTATATAGATCGATATATTAGAAGATGTGATATGAGTGCCAATGAGACAACTATCCATCCAAATCACAATTTGTAAAAGTAAACCATTGTAGGTCAAAGTCTTCAACACGGAGCCTTGGCTCACACCCAACAGCAAGATATGAAGGGCCCCAAAAATGACTAGTGTAAAACCATACAAGCGGGGAAACTAACGATCAAATCTTTTATACATTTAACGCTACTCAAAATATTTTGAAAAAGGCTGATTAGAAATTGCACGAGTAAAAAATGAAACGACACATTTTTTTTTCTTTTTGACTAAGTGTCAAATAAGGGTGAAATGTGAAAACAAACTCTATATTTTAATCTTTGCTATGTTTATAGACATTTTTACTTAAAGCACACTCAGATAATGTTGATTTCATCTTTTGTTTGCTAGTATTCTTTTTTTTTTTTTTTTTTTTTTTTTTTACAGCGGATGACCGTGAGGGCATTCTGGTGTATTGCTTTCTCCTAGATTTCCATTATATAATATTCGTTTTGGGTTTTTAACCGATCTATAAACATGATGAATTCATCGACATCATCAAGTGCAAACTAACATTCCTAATTATCGCTTGTAATAAATTCATTTCTTCAATGAATGCTCTTCAAATACTTTTTAAAGAAGATAATTTAATAATATTAAAATGTTTTGTTGTATGTATATACATATAAGTAAAAAATCATTAATATCTATGCACACGCATGCGGAAGAATATCTCAAGAACGTTTGCAATCTCAAGGAACGATAACTCTGCATGAATGATTAAACTTTTTTTGCGGGAAAATACGAATGCCTACTCAAATCCATTCTATTAGAAAAATTGAATTATTACAGAAGGGTGTCCACCATGCACTTTCACTGCAATATTACTAATATAGTATAATAGAATGATATAAAAGTGCATGTAAATTATATATACATGTAACTGTAATATACAAGTATTAATATAATATATAACAATAAAACAGATAAAATTGTGAATTGAAATGGGGAATGTGTCAAAGAGACAACAACCCGACCATAGAACA
The DNA here is from genome assembly GCA_019925275.1 of Mytilus edulis. Lineage (NCBI taxonomy): Eukaryota > Metazoa > Mollusca > Bivalvia > Mytilida > Mytilidae > Mytilus > Mytilus edulis. Next base: position 74,162,228 of record CM034353.1, read on the forward strand.
GACAATAACAGAAGGTCAACAACAGGTCTTCAATATGCAGCGAGAAATTCCCGCACCCGGAGGCGTCCTTCAGCTGGCCCCTAAACAAATATATAAACTAGTTCAGTGATAATGAACGCCATACTAAACTCCAAAATTGTACACAAGAAACTAAAATAAAAAAGAGTATACTGATTTGTATCACTACAATATAATAGTCATTACGATGAGGTTGAATTCCCTGTCATTTATTTATCATCCATGCACGAACTTGTCCCAGAAAAACAATATATCTGTACATTAACCTCACTTTCAGGTATAGAGGTGTGATTTGTTTCCGTGAGACAAGTGCTTGTCGGACCATCCACAAGAACTTGAGGTCATCCGATCTTCAGTACATCAGTACTTTGATTTTGGTTGCTCTTTCATAATTAGCCCTTTTCTCTCTCTCTCGATACTTCTTGTCTGAGAACTTACTCATGTTGACCACTTCGATAGATATGTGATAATGTGCCTACCATGATTGCTGGTTTTGATTAACAAAGATAATTTCAAGAATTGAAATTTTGTAATTACCATCAAAGTTATTCGAAAAATTATAATACATATTACGGATATCATTGCATGATATTATATAATTTGTTGAACGGATTATTAGAATAATCTCCTGTAACGGCTTCTGGATTTACATCTAGTCTATAAAACTAATTAACCACAGTACGACATCCAGCTGATTAACAGAAAAAGTGCATCAATAAATCTCGTTATGACTGTCTGTTAGCAGAGGTCATGACTGGGGCGGATTTTAAAGGCTGCACTAGTACCGACGAACTTTGTCACTCTATTATAAACTAATTTAGAACATTAATCCATCTAATCTTCCATTCCATATATAACGCAGTTTCTCATGTAAATGATTTGGGAACATGTTGCCAAGGTTCAATTCAGCACACTCCATTATTTCAAAATTCCATTTGAAATTTCACCTTTCATTATCAATTTTTCTTTAATGATTCGATTTGCATTTCGAATTTACATTTACTAATAATTATTTCTAAGTCGCATCTACGATCACTTTAAAGACCTTTTGTTTATGGATTGGTAACCGATAGAATCCATGATCTTACTTCGCCGATGTATTATCTTTATTCTCACAAACCAAATTACAAAGAGATAAATGTGGAGTTATATCTTCCTTTTAAGTAACTTTGTAATATTTCGCCGCATTTCACAAATAGATCAAGACATAACGAGGTGAACATGGTGAATAAGGAAATTAAAAGATGCAAGTAAAACTAAAACTTTCAGACAATTTTTTTCTCGAGAAAAACATGACGGAAAAATACCATGTCCACAACTGAAAAAATTAAAGAAAACAAAGCAACACAAAACATTTTCTAAATAACACCTTTAGATTATAGATTTTAGAATATAAATGAGCAGAAATCGAAACTAATTTGATCCACCAATTTATTCATTTCTTCTATAGAATTTTAATTTTGCAGATATTGTATGAAACCAAATATGGTAAAGCTGACAATTTTCAATGTGGAGTGGCTAAATAGTCATACACGTATGCTCCTACGGTAGATTTTGATACATCTAATTACATGAAAGGCTAAAATTTACTAAGAGACCGTGTACATGGACTCACTTTAAAAAGAAAATTCTTTATCTTATATGAAAAAAAAACCCCACAAAAGTACTGCAATTTAAAAATTGTCTTCCCGTACACTTTTCGACGTACGCTTTTCCGTATGCAGCGGCCTTAACAACTAGACATCTGGCCCGAGAACACAGTTATTTCGTAGTGCATTTCTTTTAGAAAATAGATTCAAATTTAAAAAATCGCGCCTGCTCTTTCTCAAAAAGATTTTTACAGTGTAGTGTACTACCAGTGAGACAAATAATATCAAAATTCTAGAAACTTCTACCTGCTCTAACTCAAAATATTGACAATTCTGTGTTAAGGGGGTGTAAAATTCAGTTTGACAGCTTCAGACGTGATCAAATTTGACCTTTTTGAACTGGACCAAATCACTACTTTACATTAAGATTCAGCACCCAAATTTTTTTAACATGTAATTACATCCCCCTACTTAATATTTCATGCATTTAATATCAAGAAATAAATTGGGAAGTGTATCAAATAAAACATGCAAGTTATACACTGTTTAAACTAGGGAACGAAAACCAAAGGACGATTACTGTGTCCTTGGACCATCTTGTTGTGGTACTTTGGCATCCACATAATTCTAGTGGGAGGGGAAACATGGGATGAAGGAACAGATACACACACGAGGAAGTAAAATAGTGTAAAACGATTCTAAAAGCATATCTAAATCATTAAACAACTGTTATGACAAAGTTTAATTTAAAAATCAAAGTTAAAAAATCAAAGTTTTATCATCCATGCACCAACTTGTCCCAGAAAAAAAAATATATCTGTACATTAACCTCACTTTCAGGTATAGAGATGTGATTTGTTTCCGTGAGACAAGTGCTTGTCGGAACATCCACAAGAACTTATAATTATTTTTTTTTATTTGACACTATTTTAAAATAAAATTAAATGACGCATGAAAAATAAAACAAAAACAAAACAAACATGGCTATATTGCATATTTATGTTTCACGTGCTCATGATTCTGTGTTGATTGTATATTAATGTCACTATACATGTATGTACACTTCGGCACTAAAACTCAAAAGTTAAATATTATTAGTACGAAAAGTTTGCACGGAATAAACTATGTTGGCCGATTATATACAGTCCGACAAACGTTAAGCACCACCTATTTTTATTGCATCGACACTTATTCCTTTTTAAGAAAATCAATCATTCCTCGAAAAAGAGAAAATATTCATGTAGAAAAATAAACAATTAACAAACCACAAACTTAATTAACATGTTTGAAGGTTCTATGCATTTAAGTTTTGCGTTCATAGAAATAGTGTAAATTACACAAATCAGAAACGGAATTACAGTTTCACTGTGATTTTTTTGTTGACAACAGTTAGTCACCCGATATCATAAATTTTTTCTACAAACAACCTTTTGTATGCTCGTCAAATGTACATGTAATGTCAATATTTGAGTCAATAGCATGTGTAACAACCTCTCTTCCGGAACAGTTCCATAACACGGCGTCTCATACTCTGAAGCCTTCTGAACTTTAAACAAATGTCACTCTTAAATCGCCAAGATTTTGGAAAGGTGAAACTCTGCGATTGAGATTTCTAGCAATGGCGTCCCAGACATGTTCGGTAGGGTTTATGTATAGAGACAAGGAATGCAAAACGATAGTGTCAATGGCTTCTTGCTCTTTATACTCGGTTACAATCCTTGCCCTGTGTGGTCTAGCGTTGTCGTCCATCTGCAAGGGTCTTGACCATGTTGACGCAATTGTGTGATTATCAAAATAAGGGACTACAATATTTCGAAGCACCAAATCCGTGTATGTCTGTTCGTTTATGTTATACCCTGATTATCAAAATAAGGGACTACAATATTTCGAAGCACCAAATCCGTGTATGTCTGTTCGTTTATGTTATACCCTACAGAATATGCAAACCAAGCTTACAATGGTATAAGAGGCAATCCCATACTGTAACACCGCCAGCACCGAATGCAGTCGTTGGACAAATGTTGGTTAGGTAATAAGCCGTTCTATTTTCCCGCAAAATTTATATTCTGCCGTCTACTGGTCGTAACAGAAACCGACTCTCATCTGAGCAACGAATTTGTTGCCAGCTTCTCTTGTTCAAGCGTCGATGGTCTTTACCCCAATTGAAACCAGACTGTACAGTGCATGGCGGTTAGGGCAGGTCTTTTGACAAAATGACGTGCTATTCAGTTGCCTCTATGAAGTCCACGGACCAAAATTGAATGTTCGAACACTAAAACGACCACTCTCGAAGGCCAGTGGTGTCTAAGCTGTGGGGCAGAGGTTAATGGATTGGCTTTAATACAACGGATAAGCAGTCGGTCATCACTACGGGTAGTTAAACGGGGTCGTACGGACTTTGGTCTATCGTTTACAGTTCCTATGTCAACATGACATTGTAAAAGTCTATTAATGATGGTGTGATCAACATTGAAATGGTCTCCTAAGTTTCCAAACGGCATTACCATGGCAATTTCATGCCAACGTTTAGTCACAGATAACTTTTGATGTCTTGCCATATTACTGAATGATGTGATGAAGGTCAAATTTCCCCTGTACGGGGGACAGTAGGAAGATCATTTAATCGTATCGGAACTAGTGTATTTGTAAAAGTGCAGTTGTCTTTTAATAAAAAGTTAATACAAACTTTTAAGTTACTTGACGGGTTTATCGGAGTTCAATCTTTTTGGTCGTAATGAACTTTCTGAGTGTATGTTGAAAGCAATTCATAACACCAAACATTAATATTTTTTCGCAAAAAATATTGCCAATTATATTTCGGTGGTGCTTAACTTTTGGCGGACTGTATACATTACAAATTTATAATGGAATTAGAAAAATCGTACATATCAAGGACTTGGTTCAAGTACTTAAACTGTTATTAAAAATATAAATATGTTTCTTCGACATGTTGACTTCGAACCAAAAGAGACACGGAAGAAAATGCCTATACTTACTAAGAACTCGAGCCTATTCATCGGTATGATAGCTAAAAAGAAATGTAGCAAATACATACATTCTGAAATATATGTTTTAGGGACTAATATCATAAAAACAAAACTTCTAACAGCAGTTGTTATTTCCGGTACCACCAATTAGTTATGTAATTGTACTGAAACTAAGGTCACACTGCTTCAAGCAAAGTTGTTTAAAGTCTGTTTAACAGTTATATATAGAAGGACTCGATAAAGAGTTAATCAGATAACATGTACTGTTGGCATGTACATTAGTATCATAATACGTATGCTTGGATTAAATAATTGAAACTCCAAGAATTAAATTAAATAGCTCACAAACTTTCTTGTATATCGACATCAAAATCATCAACGCTTTCCAAAAAAAATTAAAAAAATGTAGCTGTTGTAAATATCTAACAGATGTGTCCAATTGGCAATTTTGTCCGATTTCCTATTATGATATTTTGATTGAGTGTGGATTAGCATGGTGGGTGATGCATGTATAACAGGAAACGCGTACCGTCAACACACCTGGTTTTGCTTCTTTTGTTGTTCACACGATTCTCTTAAGTTTTGTTTGTAACCTTGTTTTGCAAACTCGTAATCGATTGAAGGAATTTAAACATCAGGAAACTACTATTCCCTATACAATGTGAAAAGTTAATGCTCTACTTATAATGGCACATGTAGCGTTCATTATCTCAAGTTTAATGTTTGATGGGATGCCATTTCAGGTAATTTGGTCAAAATCACGGAACATATTTGTGGCCATCAGTGACACATATATTCCATAAGGTTGTGTGAATGAAAGCTATGTGGAATATGCGATAGGTGAATAAATTGCTGATTGTTTTAGATCATTCAATTTTTAGCCAAGTAGTGTCCAGTTCATGCTTTTAAAGACGATTTAAAGATACCCTGCTATCTAAAGCAACAAGCGGAGCCTACCTTTTTGCGTACAAGCTTACAAGGTACCTGTTCTTGAACACATTATTTTGACCTAAATCAGACTGATGTGTGCTATATGTCAAATAGTTGACATATGTCACCGGATATATTTATCCATTTTGGTTCATTATTATGCAGTTCATATTAATTGTGTTTTCCGTGTTATATGTTTTCCATTCATATCATATTCATATTTCATATGATCATGTTTCTTGACGATTGACGACAATAGTTTTGCGCTGCATATTTTGAAATAGACTATAGCTTTATACGCTATGCTTTGCTTTACGTACTCAATATTTAAATTAGTACAATAGAAAGTTAAAGCGATTCTTATTATTATTTAAATGATATATATTTATATTTAAATAGCATGAGTTTTGCATGAGCTCAAAGCGCGGCAATACTAACCATATATATATTAATACAATTTCACTTTTAAAGTTAGTCACTGGTCATTATTACAATCGGGGAGGCGGCAGACTAATGTCTACGCTGCAGGTACTTGTAAATTTATTTATTCTTTTAGCAATGTTTAAAATGTTTCAATTAAAGTAAAGTTATTTTAGTATTTCATATATAGAATTCAGTATGGCTTGAAAGCCGCATTTTGGTATTTAAGTTGAGGTCAGAATAAAGCTCCGTTGCATGCAAATATTCAGTATATATATTGTTCATATTTATTGGAACATTATTGTAAACTTGGTTTACAATTTGTATATTTGCAGATTATATAATAAAGTATTTATATATTGGACGACTCATTAAATGCAGAAATGGCCCACACGCATTACAACGACAAGTTTATGGGTTTATGGTGATTTATCCCTCATCCCAAGTCGATTTTATATGGTGTTCCATTCTTCCTGCGACACATTGGAGGTTCCACCGAGATCGTCCAACGTTTATTGTTATACAGTCAAATTCGAGAAAATGGTTCCGGAACAATTCAGGGGCGGATGCAGGAATTTTCGAAAGGGGGGGGGGGTGCTAACCCAGGGCAAAGGGGGGTGCAGGGGGGTGCAAAACATATGTCCCGATACAAATGCATTGATCGGCAAAAATAAAGGGGGTGCGCACCCCCGAACCCCCCCCCCCCCCCCCCCCCCCTGGATCCGCCACTGCAATTTGTACCGCTACTTCATGGTGAGACAACAACCACTTGTCAACTTTGATGTCAGCAACTGCTTTATATATTGTGAATTTACGACTGTGAAACCCTGTTGTTTGAAAGGTATATTTGAAATTCATATTTCTTATAGTGCGCATATCTACCGGGAAGCTCATACTACATCATGTAAATATGTTTGATGTTATTTATTATTAGTGAAAGTCAATTTACAAATTTCAACTGAAACATGCACGGTCAGCATACCTGTGAAGGTGAATGTGTATTGCTTTATCACGTGACAACCTAGACATAGAAGGAATTTAATCGATCAACGTTCCGCACGGATGGAGATTTTTACAACTGTTGCCGGTGAACTGTAGTAGTATTTATTTGACATTCATTTATGAAAACAACCTGTTATAAATATTTATTGATTTAAAAATTCATTGTGTTTTATTGTTTGAATATATTTTATCATCTTTACTGTATTTTACAGATTTGATTATTGTTTGTGCATGAATAGAAGCACGCACCTGATTTAACAAGTTACGCACTAATAGTTACAGCAGCGACGTAAGAAAGCGACTTGCATTGACACAGACATATGAGTAAGTTCACCATCATTACATCATTTTCATTTCATTCATGTGTGTTGTCCTTGTTTTGTTTTGTTTATTTTGTGTTGTTTTTGTCGTTGGTTAAAGTTCAAGTGATGGCTGAAGCGGAGTCAAAACAAGGTTTAAAAACTGAACCTAAGGTTTCAGAAGAACACGTTCAGAAAATGATTGAGTTTTTGAATCATAATACAAGCTTTAGAGTTGTAACATCAGATGAGTTTGATAAATTAAGTAGTGAGAAGCATGTATCTTTTGGACATAGTACTCCTATAAAGGGAACTACTGCTCATACTAAGCCTCCTTTGGCACCTGTTAGGTCTTCGTCTATAGCAAGAGTGGCAACTTATGCTGCAGGTTTTGGTAATAATACTACCGTTTCTTGTTCAAACTCTTCATATGCAAAACCCAAGATACCTGTATTTTCTGGGGAAGAAAAAAGTGAAGTGTCTTTTGACGTATGGAAGTTCGAAGTTAAATGTATAATACGGGAAGGTAATTATACAGATACTATATTATTGCAGTGTATAAGAGGGTCCCTAAAAGGTAAAGCTAGGGGTTTATTGTTATCACTCCCAGATGGGGCTACACCCACACAGATTATTGAAAAATTAGATGGGATATATGGAAATGTGTTCAGTAGTGAAGCATTGCTTCAAAAGTTATACATGGAAACTCAGAAACAAGGTCAGTCTGTTGCTGATTATGGTATGAGACTTGAAGATATTGCCCAAAAAGCTGTTGAAAAAGGTCAAATTAGCTCACAGGCTAAAAAACGACATGCTTAGATCAAAGCTGTGGTCAGGTCTCAGAGATCCCCTTTTGAAAAATGCTAGTCGTTATAAATACGATACTGTTGAAAAATTTGATCAGTTATTAAAAGAGATCCGATCTATTGAATTGGACTTATCAAATTATGCCTCAGGTTCTGACAATAAGATTCAACATCAACCTGCGGTTGTTGAACAGTCAGGTATGCAAGAGATGATTAAGTCCATGAAGCTCTTGAATACTAGAATGGAATCATTTGAGGGAGAGTTAAAGAAATTAAAAGAAAGTAAACCTGATGATCATACAAGTTCGTCAAATAGTCAGTTTCGTGGCCAAGGTCGCGGGAACTATCGAGGGTCTGATAGAAGGGGTAGATTTAATAATAACCGTGGCTGGCGTGGCCGTGGTTATACAGGAAACCAACAAAACCAGAATTATAATTCTCAGACGAGGGGTTTAAACGGGTAAAGGTCTCGGTTGAGGGACAAACCAGAGACTTATATAGGCCTGAGAATGTGCCTAGTCCCCAAACTTGTTGATACTTGTACGCAGAGCATTCTTGCTCAACGTATGATTGGTTTAGCAAATGAATCTTTTATTTACATTAATAATACAAAGTGTAAGGCTTTGTTTGATACAGGGTCCATGATATCAACAATATCTGAAGGTATGTTGAATGAGTTAACACCTCAACCTGAATTGAAAAGTTTAGATGACTTTAGTTTATCAATTAGTGTGGCAGGAGGTACCACTTTACCGTATTTAGGTTACATAGAAGCTAGTATAAAGGTTGATTTTGTAGAGCAAGATTTTATGATACCATTGTTGGTTGTCTCTCTTACTGATTATAACAAAAATGTACCTGTTATTATTGGTACAAATGTTATCAGATTGTTAGATTCATGTTCTATGGTTGGTAGACAGCAAACTAACATAGACAAGATCCCAAGAGAGTGGGATATTGCTTTTAATTCTATCAAAGATGAAGCAATAGGTCAAGTTTACTCTACGAATAAAAATCCCATCAAGATCAAACCTTTATCTGTCTTAAATGTATCTGGTTTAGCAAGGTCTAAGACACCAGAAGCATGTACAGTAGTGACTGAGAGTCTGTCAGATGACTTGTCAGATGTGTCAGTATGTCCACGGGTTGTAAACGTTAAGGGGTCAACTTGTCGGGTCCCAGTTAGAATATTTAACATGACGGCCAAAGCTATGGTCATAAAACCTAAAACACACTTGTGTTCTCTGAATGAGGTTAAGGTTGTCCGTCATGTAGATGTGCAAAGTGCTGAAAGCGCTGTTGATGAAGAGAAAGGGAGTTTGTCTGATCAGGAGTTATCATCCCTAGGAATTAACTTAGAGAGTTTCGATGTTCCTGATGATACTAAACTCAGATTGAAAGGTTTAGTTAGCAGGTATAGGTCTATTTTCTCCCAAGGACCCACTGACATTGGGCTCACAGATCTGATGGAGCACGAGATCCAGTTATCAGATGACAAACCCTTTAGACAACCTTACAGGCGTATTCCTCCAGCATTGTTCGATGAGGTAAGAGAACATGTACGTGAAATGCTGGAGGCGGGCTGTATAAGGGAGTCTAACAGTCCTTACGCCAGTAACGCGGTTCTCGTGCGTAAGAAGGACAGTTCTTTGCGTTTCTGTTTAGATTTTAGATCTTTAAACAAGAAAACAATTCGGGACAGTTATTCTTTGCCTCGCATTGACGAGACAATTGATTGTCTAGCTGGGGCTAAATACTTTACGCGACTGGACCTTCGATCGGCATATTGGCAAATGGGCATTAAAGAGTCAGACAAGCATAAGACCGCGTTTTCGTTAGGTCCATTGGGGTTCTATGAATTCAATAGGCTCCCCTTTGGTCTGACAAACGCAGGGGCATCGTTTCAAAGATTGATGGAAAGATGCATGGGAGAAGCTCATTTGCGTGAATGCTTAGTATATTTAGACGATATTGTGGTATTTTCACGTAACATAGATGACCATTTTGCTAGGCTTGAGTCTGTTTTTAGTCGTCTTAAACACCACGGCTTAAAACTCAAAGGTAGCAAGTGTGAATTTTTTAAGAAGGAGATTAAATATCTTGGTGTTATAGTGTCCGCCGACGGTATCAAAACCGACCCAGAGAAAGTTATAGCAGTCCAAAATTGGCCAGCTATAAAGAGCATTAAGGACCTTCGTAGGTTTATAGGTTTCACTTCCTATTACAGGAAATTCATTAGAGACTACGCTAAGATTGCAAAGCCTCTTAATGACCTATTTCTTGGACACCCTACGAACAAGAAGAACCTTGGGTCTAAACGAAAGAAGTCTAGTAAGCCTAGTCCTTGGAAATGGGGTCCCGAGGAACAGAATGCTGTTGATCTTATTATTGAAAAGTTGACAAACCCACCAGTTCTTGCATATGCAGATTTTTCATTACCTTTCATTGTAAACGTTGATGCAAGTGGTACCGGTTTAGGTGCCGTCTTGTATCAAGAACAGGAGGGTAAAGAACGGGTGATAGCTTACGCTAGTCGTAGCTTACGTGGCCCAGAGAAGTTATATCCAGCCCATAAAGAGAATTTTTGGCGCTTAAATGGGCTGTAACTGATAAGTTTCATGATTATCTCTTTGGTAGCAAATTTACCGTTAGAACGGATAATAATCCACTTACGTACGTTCTCGGTAAAGCTAAATTAGATGCTACCGGCCATAGATGGGTTGCTTCATTGTCAAACTATGATTTCAGCATTGTGTATAGAACAGGCAAGTCAAATATTGACGCTGACGCTCTTTCTAGACTTCCGTCCGATTGTAAAGAAGTTTTTAGTGACGTAGTTCAGGCTATTTGTAAATCTATAGTATTAACTCCAGATACAAACCCTGCTATTGAAACTGTATGTTTGTCACATGATATTCAGTTTATAGACAGCGATAGCGAGATTTTAGCCGATACATCCAAATTCGCTGATATAGATTGGACGTATGAGCAGAGACAAGATTCATGCTTAAGTAGAGTTATTGATTTAGTTACAACCGGTAATAGACTCACTAAGCGTCAGATGTCTCATGAGACGGATCTTGTCCGAAGATTATTGAGAGAATGGGATAAACTTTGTCTGAAAGATAAGGTTTTATATAGGAAAAGCTACATTAATCATGAAGCTGTGTTTCAACTAGTATTACCTTCTATTTACCATGAACTAGTACTGACTGCTCTGCACGACGATGTAGGTCACCAGGGGCGCAATCGTACTTTATTACTTGTGAAATCAAGATATTTTTGGCCGGGTATTGATAGAGACGTAGAGAGAAAAGTTTCGAACTGTCAGAACTGCATACTCAGAAACGTCGAAGTGCAGGAATTCTGCGTCATTGGTAAATATATGTTCTTCCTACCCTTTGGAGCTCATTTGTATAGATTTTCTAACTCTTGAGCAGTCAAAGGGAGGATATGAGAATATTTTGGTCATTACGGATCATTTTACGAGGTACGCTCAAGCTATACCTACGAAAAATCAGTCCGCTAAAACTACAGCTAAAGCATTATGGGAAAATTTTATTCAGCACTATTCTTTTCCATCTCGATTTCACAGTGATCAGGGACGAAATTTTGAGGGTAAGGTTATCCAGGAACTGTGTAGATTAGCAGGCATAAAAAAATCTCGCACTACTCCGTATCACCCGCAAGGGAATGGTCAGTGCGAGCGTTTTAACCAGACTTTATTAAACATGTTGGGTACTCTTGATGATGAAAAGAAATCCAATTGGAAAGTGTATGTTGCGCCGTTAGTACATGCCTATAATGCAACAAAACACGATACAACTGGATACAGCCCACATTATCTGATGTTTGGTTGGCACCCGCGGCTTGCCATTGATGCTTTTATAGGTAATCCAAACCAGTCTGTTACAAAAGATCACTCTGCATACGTGAGTGATTTGAAAAAACGACTGCAGTTTGCCTATAGAACAGCTGAAAAATCAGCCGAAAGGACTGGGAGACGTCATAAAACGCGATATGATTTGAAAGTCAGACAGTCAGTACTGGAGCCTGGTGATAGAGTTCTACTTAAAAATGTGGCGTTTAGAGGGAAACATAAATTAGAAAATAAGTGGGGTAAACAACCTTATGTTATAGTTTCAAACCCTGACTCTGATATTCCGGTTTATATCATCAGACAGGAACACGGTGGGGGCCGTAAAACAGTACATAGGAATATGTTACTTCCATTACTTCCATTCCCATTTTAAACCCTCAGTGTAGTGAGAACTCCCAAGATAAGAGAAATGTAGTTTCAAAGAAGAAAGATTGTCCGTCTGTATTAGTAGACAAAGTTTTAGACTCTGATAAAACAGTGGACGAAATCACTACGGACGACCAAGTTGTTTCAAATACTTCATCTGATATTTCTGAATCTGATTCAGAAGAAGAGTTTTTAGTGCACGATTGCCCGAGGCGTCGAGTAGATATAGTACTGCCTCTGAACCCTTTAGCGGATGAATTTTCATCCGGGCATTTTGAATCTAGATGAAGTAAGTCAGCGATCTAGTAGTCCTGACAGTAGTATTGAACAATCTGATGGTCAGAGGTCAAGTATTTTAGATGTATCTGAGTTTAGCAACCCAGTTCCCGTCAGTAGTGAATCAGAAACCAGTCCTGATAATCAAGCGTCAAGCGCCTCTGATAATCATGCGCCGAGCGCTTTAGATTATGTCCAACCAGAGTCTGAAATTCAAGTGCGGCGGTCGAGTAGACAAGTGAAACCGCCAGTCCGTTTTCAAGATTATGTTAGATACTAGTATTTTAATGTTTTAACCTTTGAATATTTTTTATTGATATTTGGAACTTAGTTTTATTTCTATTTAGTTTCATTTTTGTTTGTTTCACAGAAATGAATCAGCATACATATATTTACACGTCTAGTAGAGGAAAAGTTCTAGAAGGCAAAGTTCGTTGTAAAACGTTACGTGTAGTGCCTGGAGGAAAATTGGAAACTTTGTGCAAATATGCATATGATGATCTTAAAGATATAGACGGTCTGAAAATCGTGTATTTCATAGCTGGAATACCGGATATTTGTTCTTTAGAAAGGAATCGTAGATCAAATTATGAGGAATCATTTCTTAAAAGAACTGACAATAGTTGTTTTGAACATGCATTGAGACTAAAGAATAGTATAGTAAATACAGAAACTAAATTGAAAAGTATAAATTGTAAGGTAGTTTTTGCTACTATTACACTATGAGTTTCTGTCTTTGGAATTTACATAGATTGTCTATTGGAAAAACAAGTCATTTAAAGTATGAGAATGCATACGATAGGATGCAGCTAGAACTTAACTCCATTATACAGGATGTAAATAATTTTATTACAGAATTTAATCATACAAATCATGTTATCACTCCATTTTTTCATTCTCCTGTACATAAATGTAAGAGTGGAAAATTTAGATATTTGTATAACAGATTAGTGGATGGGGTACATCCTACATTTGATTTGGCAAGAATTTGGATTGATCGTTTGTCAACGGCAATTCAAAGCAATGAGGGAAGATTTTTTTAATTTTATTTAACTTTTTGATATTTTTTTTGTTTTTTGTTATTTGTTTGTGAATCCTATTGGGTGTCTTGAATTTTGGTCATTGCTATATGGTATAGAGGCGTTTGCCGCATACCTATCTAGAATGCCCAAATTTCAAAAGTGTCATATATTATTGTATAAGGTTTGATATATTGGTTTCGATATAGTTTCGAGACGAAACTTTTTGTAGGAGGGGGTGTATGTCACCGGATTTATTTATCCATTTTGGTTCATTATTATGCAGTTCATATTAATTGTGTTTTCCGTGTTATATGTTTTCCATTCATATCATAAAATTGAGAATGGAAATGGGGAATGTGTCAAAGAGACAACAACCCGACCAAATAAAAAACAACAGCAGAGGGTCACCAACAGGTCTTCAATGTAGCGAGAAATTCCCGCACCCGGAGGCGTCCTTCAGCTGGCCCCTAAACAAATATATACTAGTCCAGTGATAATGAACGCCATACTAATTTCCAAATTGTACACAAGAAACTAAAATTAAAATAATACAAGACTAACAAAGGCCAGAGGCTCCTGACTTGGGACAGGCGCAAAAATGCGGCGGGGTTAAACATGTTTGTGAGATCTCAACCCTCCCCCTATACCTCTAACCAATGTAGTAAAGTAAACGCATAACAATACGCACATTAAAATTCAGTTCAAGAGAAATCCGAGTCCGATGTCAGAAGATGTAACCAAAGAAAATAAACAAAATGACAATAATACATAAATAACAACAGACTACTAGCAGTTAACTGACATGCCAGCTCCAGACTTCAATTAAACTGACTGAAAGATTATGATTTCATCATATGAACATCAGGCACAATCCTTCCCGTTAGGGGTTTAGTATCATACCATCATAGCATATATGAGAAGAACATAACCCGTGTCATGCCAACAACTGTTTTTTAAAAATAATGTGTTTAGTTCCGATGCAAAGACCTTATCAGTGACTCAATATTAACGCCAAAATATGCAATCTTTAATGACTTGACAACAGTATCGTAATTATATCCCTTCTTAATAAGTCTATTCAAAGGTTTTGTAAGTTTCTGAGGTGAATACTGACACCTTTGTGCTTTTTAAAGAATATTACCATAAAAAATTGGATGTGAAATACCTGAACGTATTAGAAGTCTGCATGTTGAGCTATATTTACGAATGATGTCTTTATACCGATGATAAAATTTAGTAAATGTTTTGACTAGTTTGTGATATCGAAAACCCTGGTGTAATAATTTTTCAGTAATACATAAATTTCTCTCGTGAAAATCTAAAACATTGTTACATACACGAGCGAATCGTACAAGTTGAGATATATAAACACCGTAAGAAGAATGACAAGGGAACGTCACCATCTAAAAACGGATAATTAACGATAGGAAATGAAAAATCATCCCTTTTATCATAAATTTTAGTATTCAGCTTTCCATTAGTGATATAGATATCAAGATCGAGGAAAGGGCAGTGGTCATTGTTAGTATTAGCTTTATTTAAAGTAAGTTCAACAGGATAAGTTTCATTAATATACATACTGAAGTCGTCATTATTGAGAGCCAAAATATCATCCAAATATCTAAAAGTATTATTAAATTTGTTTATCAGATGTTGTTTCGATGGGTCTTTGCTTATTTTTGTCATAAATTGTAAACTCATAACAATACAAAAACAGGTCCGCAATAAGTGGTGCACAGTTAGTCCCCATTGGAATTCCGATAATCTGACGATATACGGAATCCCCAAAGCGAACAAAAATGTTATCTAGTAAAAATTCAAGGGCATATATAGTATCAAAGCATGTCCAATTAACATAGTTTTTTTGTTTATTGCTACTAAAAAATGACCTAAAAGAGTTTGAACATATATATTCACATTCTGATTTTTTTAATGCCCATTTAATTAGGTGTGTGAATTTTTTCTTAATGAGAATGTGAGGCAATGTGGTATACAGGGTAGAAAAATCAAAACTTTGAACAGATTCAAAATCTCCAATATAAGCATGCAATTTATCAAGTACTTCCAACGAGTTCTTGACACTCCAAAAGTAATTTATTCCACTATTTTCGAAGGCCTTATTTGAACAATTTATTATCAGGTTTTTAATTGTACCAAGTGTGCTGGTAAGAAGAATAGACAATTTAGTAGTTGAACAATGTCTTGAAGACGAAATAAATCTATATTTGTAAGTGGTTTTGTGTAGCTTCGGAAGCCAATACATAGTTGGAACTTTCATTGTATTTGGCTCTGCTTGTAAAGCGGTGGCTAAAAATTTGTTTGTTACAGATTTCGTTTTCTGAAAATGGAGTCAGTTGGAATGTTGGTGAATTGGTGATTTCCTTTTTCAGAACCTCAATGTAAAATTTACGTCAAACAATAATAATATTATTAGCAGCTTTATCTGCCGGGACAAAAACAAATTCCTTGGCTAGTTCTTTTAGTTTATGTTTGATACGAGAAATAGGTTTATTGTGGTTATTGTTTATAGTAAAATGTTCTTTAAAATGTTGAATACGTATATCAACTATCTTCATTACTGAATTAAAAAAAGAGTCCAAAGATTTTTTGTCAGCTTTTTCCCGTTTTGTCCATTTCATACAGTAAGTATGGAGTGAGTCGTGGATGATATTACGACACTCATTCCAATTAATAATTGACGGGGGACGATATTTAGGTCCTTTACTGAGGAATGATTTTAACTCTCGGTCTTGAACGATGTTAAGATCTCCTGTTATAACATGGGAAATGGGTCCATAAATATATTCGGAATTACTGCAATTACATATTCATATCATCATGTTTCTTGACGATTGACGACAATAGTTTTGCGCTGCATATTTTGAAATAGACTATAGCTTTATACGCTATGCTTTGCTTTACGTACTCAATATTTAAATTAGTACAATAGAAAGTTAAAGCGATTCTTATTATTATTTAAATGATATATATTTATATTTAAATAGCATGAGTTTTGCATGAGCTCAAAGCGCGGCAATACTAACCATATATATATTAATACAATTTCACTTTTAAAGTTAGTCACTGGTCATTATTACAATCGGGGAGACGGCAGACTAATGTCTACGCTGCAGGTACTTGTAAATTTATTTATTCTTTTAGCAATGTTTAAAATGTTTCAATTAAAGTAAAGTTATTTTAGTATTTCATATATAGAATTCAGTATGGCTTGAAAGCCGCATTTTGGTATATAAGTTGAGGTCAGAATAAAGCTCCGTTGCATGCAAATATTTCAGTATATATATTGTTCATATTTATTGGAACATAATTGTAAACTTGGTTTACAATTTGTATATTTGCAGATTATATAATAAAGTATTTATATATTGGACGACTCATTAAATGCAGAAATGGCCCACACGCATTACAACGACAAGTTTATGGGTTTATGGTGATTTATCCCTCATCCCAAGTCGATTTTATATGGTGTTCCATTCTTCCTGCGACACATACAAAATACAAATATCATTGATATCAAGTCTAACTGGTTAATAAAAAATGTCACCGCGATGTTATCTTTTTGAGCCGATGTGACGCAAAGCAAAAATCAATTAAATGTCTTGGTATCTTTGCCCTTTTTTGTAGTACATCAGTCAATCAACCATTAATTACAAATATAAACATATTAAGTTATGACCTACAATGTTAAAATATGGATCCTTGCCATTGTTATTGTTGCCAAATATACAGTCTTTGTTTACATTTTGAACTATCCAAGTAGAAAGATATTTTAGGTAAATATTATGGCAATTTGAATGAAAAATGTGATTGATAACTAATATAAAACATCAATAACACTTCAACAGTATGAAGGTTTTTCATAGGGTCAATTATCTTGCACAATAAAGTAAGCAAACATAAAATATATTTAACAAACCATTATCAAAATGTACTTTTTATTATAAAGATTATTTAAGAAAATATGTTTCATTAAAACAACAAGATATTTTAGTTTATTGAAAAATTATATTTATTTCTTGACTTCATAATAACAATTATATTATAACTTACTGCTCAAAAAATGAAAAGAAAACGAGTAAACTTTACAATACAAATTTTATTGTGCATCAAGTTTAATGAAGAAAAGCAGGATTTTTTTTCAGTTGTCAACATATTTCTTCAATGGAATACGACGTCAGATAAGGTACCAAGGGCGCAATCTTCATCCAAAGTCGATGAAAAAACGGACACAACGATCATATAAAAAAAACGACAGAAGGACTTTTAATAGGATACCACCTACCGCCAAACAACAGCCACACAAAGCCAGCTTCTTCCACAGCTAGCAAATGACTAAGCAACTCGACCAACACTACCAACATGATTTGACTGAGATGCTCTGAAAGGTAATCAGTTTCGTATTAATCATCACAATACTCATTTTAAATGCCCCATTTAAAATGTTGTATGCCAGATGCACGTTTTATCTACTACGAAACTTTCGGAGATTGTAACTTTAGATAAATATGTAACAAGTTGTAGGTTTAGCTAGCTATAAACCAGGTTTAACCCACCATTTTATTCGGAAAATGCCTGAGACAAGTCGGGAACATAAAAGTTGTTTTACATGCGTCCCGTTAATCACTGTTAAAAAAGTCAACTGTTTGATTTTGTCAGTCACCCTTTTTATGAATTGACTTTGGAGTTCGGTATTTTCATTATACATTTTTATTGATTACTTCAAGAACATTGAACACTATCTCTTACAAAAAGGTAATGGCGTATTAAAAATCAAAATTCTTCCTTTCTGTAAATAAGCAATCATCCTAATAGAAACGATCAATGCTTTCCCATCTTAACTACTTTCTTTTAATATTTGATATTTTTTTTTCAGAAATAAAGAGGAATATTTAGTTTCATTAAAAACGTCTGAGAAGGATAGCTGTTACATTGACGAATTGACAGAATAATTTGTGTACTTATTATATGTTGATGTGAAACAACGTTGTGAAGAATACTTCTTACAAGTGTTGGTTCATTTAAACTTTAAGTAATACAACATTGTCATACAACTTCAGATAAAAATCAAACTGGTTTTTTGACCTTTTTCTACTGACGTTAACTTGTGAGTAATGGATTCCTGCAATAAAATTATTATTGCCAAGTATGTCTCCCTGTGTTCAATCTAATAAAATCCATATAGAAAGAAATTACTTATAATTATTCAGAATACTTTGGACGTTCATTTAATTATTTCATAGAGTTTAAAGTGAAATTGTTGGTATCTAATAAAACAACGTGAACATTAAAACAGGTTTTAGAGATTAACATACGGTTTTTATCAACAGACAAGTGTTTACCATATGTCATAGCTTTCATCTTAGACCAGACAAATTGCAAATAATTATTACAAGATCAGAACCTTTACATGATAATTTGAAATTATATTTAAATGTCCTAAGTCAGTTGCCTGTAATTCATTGGTCTTCACTCAGCGTCTTTTATTTTCTTGTCACACATTTTGTTTTAAGTTATTTCAACCCGTAAATGTTTAAATTTTACTTTTTTCATAAAGAATAAAAAATCACAAAAAAGTCTCTCATTGGAGACCGTTAACTTTTTTGGTCCTGTATCCACTTATTCCAAGACCAAATGTTGCAAACTGATAATAGGCGTTAAGAAGCCATGCAAAAAAGTAAAATCATAAAAGAACTGAACTCCGAGGAAATTCAAAACGGAAAGTCCATAATCAAATGGCAAAATTAAAAGCTTAAACACATTAAACGAATGGATAACAACTGTCGTATTCCTGACATGGAACAGCGGTATACTACTGTTGCCTTTATTGGAACAGGCAGTTTTGTATGTAGAAAATGATGGATTCAACCTGGTTTTAAAGCTAGCTAAATCTCTTAGCAAACAAGTCAATATGAAGAAAAAACATCGAATAAAGACGTTATTTAAATTTTAAAAGAACAACTAATGAACAAGTTTATTTACTTCAGAAAATAAATCTCAAAGTAGAATAAGATAAATAAGGTAATAGATCCCAGATATCTATAATACTAAAAATAACGAGGTCCAATTTGTCAGCCGTCATCGGGTAAAAACGACAAATCAAAGAATTCAACTTTATATATAACTTATATAGGACAATGGTGTAGATTAAAAATTACACCACTGCAGACCCTTTTGTTGTCCACATAATTAATATTGCCAATAGTTAACAAGTTCCGGGTCGAATCCAATACCGATACCAATAGTATATTCATCTGTTACCTTTTACCTTATCTGTACGTTCTGCATCTGACAGGCGCACCACCAAACGCTGTATTTAGGATTTGCTATATACACGGGACATAATCACAGGGTTAACACTACTAAATTCAATCATTGTCAAATTGTTCCCTATTGCAGTATTTCAATCAGTAAGACTTTCTAAGATAACAATACGAATTCTAAAAATCTGGACTTAAAATGAGGCATATAGGTACAGTTTTCAATTTGTTAGCGGACATGACGTAAAACAGCGAAAAAAAGAATTCAACTTTAGTTATAACTAATATAGGACAATGCTGTTGATTAAAAATACTCCATTCCAGGACCTTTTGTTTTCCAAAAAAATAATATTACCAATAAGTTCCAGGTCGACGGGTTCAAACAGAAAGATTTTGAAAGCAGAGAAAACTGTGTATCTTATAATCGGCATGACTTCATAAGATGACTATACCAATACTAAATAAGGCTTACGCATAGTTATATACTTTAATTCAGTCACGGACCCGGGATATCACGGGCGTGTTCTAGTTCTATTTAAAAACAACAAGCTACTTACTCTTCTCTATAGGTTTCACATACAGTACAAGAGGACTGAAACAGGAACACTATTTATATACTTTAAATTAACTCTCAATTTTCTCGGATATAGATTCTTACTTCATCATTTGTTATAACAGAAAGAATAAAGTAATTTCGTTTCATGTCTTTTACCTTCCCGAAAAACAACTTTCAGAATAATAAATACTCTTTGCCAGTATACATATTATATAATTTCCTTTAAAGTCAATAAAAGGGGACGCAAATTACCAAGAAGGGAATCAAAACAAATAAGTTTAAAGATTCTGACGAAGTCATTGCAATAAATCAAACAAACCGAAATAAACAATCTACAAATCACTACATTAAAGCTGAATAAAGGCAGCAGTAGTTTACCGCGGTTGAACAGTCATAAATCGATTAAGCACAAACAAATCCGGGTAACAAACTCAAACCAAGGAAAATACATCAACTACAAGAGGAAATCAATGGAACAACAGAAACACTGAACTACAGCAATAAAAAACGCCAATATCAAGACTGAGCAACATAAATTACCAAATCGGGAGTTATACCAGGTGTCCCGGAGTAGAAAGAATACCAATTCCAATTTAGCGTATGTAGACGAAATAATTACGATTTTCATACTTGGGTAAGTCTGCTACGGATGATCCCGATAACAAAAGTATGCGTGTTATACACAAATGTGTAGGAAAACCAATTTAAATTTACGTCATGTCAAGTTTTAGTGGGGTTGACAACCGAGAAATCGGTATAATAACGGAATTTCGCGACTGACTGACACTTTTCAAAAAGTGCGAGTTAAGTACCTTGTGTTATACTAAGGTATAAAGGAAGAAAAAAAATCTGAGACAAGTGCCTGTGTGCAAAATATATTATTTGAAATCATAATAATGGAAATAAGTTTACTGTGTAGTTCATATGTATTGTTATACTCTCTAACTGTGAGTTTAATAGTAGTATGGACACCTGCCTTTTTGAGTTTTTCATCCTTGTGGTTTTGCCAAACAGGTTATCTTTCTCTTAAGTGTTCATCTTTTATTATCTCAGTAAAAACATTGTATATTATAAAAGCTTGTACACAGAAAGAAGCATATCCGAAATAGTTAAATGCTTATGTGATGACCTAGAATACGAAGGTTGGATGAACATTTGATCGCATATTGTAAAATTTGATAGTTTTTAAATGTATTAAAAATTATACGAGTTTGAGAATTGTGAAAGAACTAGATCAAGGCTGCGTAAAGAAAGCTAGTTCATTGTATTTTGAATTTTTGTTTTTAGTTTAATTAGGATACTCCTGTACACTGCAACCGGTCGACTGAAAGAAAATCTCAATATTTAAACAATGTTTTTTTTTTGTATTATTTTGTTTTTGTAAAGATTCCTTTAATTGACGAGAAAGAAATATGAATTTGTAAAATGTCAGAATAAAACTAAAATGCGTCTTACTTCATGTCAGAATTTTGAAAAAAGGATAATGAACGACCGAAATCGATAGTTTGACAACTGAAGGCGATATACAAGCAAGAGACAATGAAATCGTTACTTTGAAATATGTTTCACTTAAAAGGAATTGTATCGCTGTGTTGAAGACCCATTGGTGACCTTCGGCTGGTTTGTGCTCTTTTGTCGGGTTTTTACCTCTTTGACAAATTCCACATTTCTATTCTCAATAATACTACATATCTTTTTGTCACCATACATTTGTGCCTCAGCACACTAGTGACATGTGTTGATTTGATGTGAACTAGTATGGCGGCTGATTCATGGAAAGCAAGAGACGTATATCTTGTCAATGTACCAGGTCTTTCTCATTTCCGATATCATGCGATTTCCTCATTTGTTTTTTAAATCTACAGATTTGTTAAATATCTAATCAAAATTTCCATTACAAAAACATAATTATGGTATTGGTGCATTGACAAATAGTAAAATTATCATGAAATGACTGTTAAATTCCAACATTGAAAGCAAAAAAATTAGTCTAAGGTGTTAACTCGATTTTAAAATATGGAAACAGTGACTTCTGAAATGCGTCAGTGAACCTCACAGTCATGAGGCATAAGCTGTTTAAATGAAGATACGTATGTAGAAAATAAGAGTTTTAAATTCATTTTGCAATGATGAATGCTGCTTGCATGTAATTGAATAAAGAACCGTTTTAAATCAATTCTTTAAAGCGGCCCGCTGGTGAAATTTTGTGAAATGAAATAAGGATGATCTGGTGTGATTGCCAATGAAACAACTACCAAAAACAGGGTACGTGGTGTTTTAAAAACGACAGGTCATTGTACTACATTCCAAATTGAGCCAATCCCTTCACCGACTTCAATCTATAAAAGCTCGAAGTGACAATAAGGGAAACTATTGAAACAAGAATATCAAAAGCCAGCTCTCTGCTATACCAATGAACGAAAAACAAATACAAAACAATGCGTCTTTAATTTTAAGAATTTCATGTTCATTAGTTGTCGTTTGTTGATGTGGTTCATAAGTATTTCTCGTTTCTCGTTTTTTTATATAGATGAGACTGTTGGTTTTCCCGTTTGAATGGTTTTACACTATAGCCCTTTATAGCTTGCTGTTCGGTGTGAGCCAAGGCTCCGTGTTGATAATAAACTCATCAAATATACCAGGATTAAATTTTGTATTTACACGAGACGCGCGTTTCGTCTACTAAAGACTCATCAATGACGCTGAAATCCAAAAAAGTTAAAATGGCCAACGAAATGCCAGTAGTTATCTTATCGTTGCCTTTGAAGACCGTACTTTTGCTAATAATGGTCTGCTTTTGTAGATTGTGACTTGGGTGGAGAGTTGTCGCATCGGCACTCATACCAAATTTTCTTATATCTATCTATAGTACTTGATCAATTTTCATTAAAAGAACTATAAGTATCATTAAATTGTTCTTTGTTTTTGTATTGTAAACACATGC
This sequence comes from Mytilus edulis, assembly GCA_019925275.1. Lineage (NCBI taxonomy): Eukaryota > Metazoa > Mollusca > Bivalvia > Mytilida > Mytilidae > Mytilus > Mytilus edulis. The sequence continues at coordinate 74,185,601 of CM034353.1, forward strand.
TTACTTCAGACATTGCTAAAATATAATAGCAATGTTTTTGTTATGCACTGTTCATGACTGCTGTGTAAGAAATGTAATCAGAAGTATAATGCATGGTAATGATACAATGAGTGTGTCGTATGCATTTTCTGATAGCTTTCAGATTGAAGTTTAAATTTTAATCAATAATTTGTCAACATCAACTTTTTACCTAACATAATCTCATTGCAGTCTCCTGTGTCTGTCAAAGTCAGGACCTTTTCAGTTTATAGATAAATTACGCTACTTGTTTTTGTCCTTTAATGGAATTATATATTGATGGAATTGTCTTATTTTTATTTACATTCTGTCTATACTCGGGCCGATTAATAGCTTAACATATTTGATAGACAAGTGAGTCCAGTATGCTAATCTATATATATGCCTTTCTGTGTTGTTTGGTTGCATTCAACTGTCTAATTATATATAGTAACAATCATTTACTTTGAATTCTGTTTTTTAAGATGTCATATAAATTTAGTTATCAAATGTATTGATATTCGAATACTTTGACCAAGTTTACACATCAATCCGCTGTTTCAAAATAAACTTTATTATTTTTAGTAGCTATATAGATGTAGAAGTAGAACAACGTGTTTTAACATAGTTTTTTTTAATTTCTTTCTTTTTTTTATCTTTGTCTATGTATTTTGAAAAATTCCGTCTTCGTTCTTCAAATACTTATTTCCTAATGGAAAATAAATGTCAAAACAAAACAATTTCAGTCATACATCTCTTGACATTTCCCGAGGTAAATATTTTGAAGAAATCGAATAATTATTCATTAAAATTAAAGCTGCTGATGCCACAGTATTAAAAAAAGTGACTATTAAATATATGCATTTTACAATCAGTCATGTATGACATGTATGAGTGTTCTGAAAAGATATGTTTATTTCGAATTCAATATTTGTATAAATACTAGAATACGTTAACTGAATATCCGATATATCTGTCTAGACTCTAATTTATGTATCTAAAAGCTATGTACTTCGTACTTTTATTTCATACAGCAATAAATTAGGAAAAAATAGCCAATGTACAGATTCGAACAATCGACGTTGAAAAAAACAACATACAAATGCAGTTAAATTGTTTTGCATAGAATTATAATTCCCTTAAAAGAGGGACGAAAGATACCAGAGGGAGAGTCAAACTCATAGATAGAAAATAAACTGACAACTCCATGGCTAAAAATAAAAAGACAAACAGACAAATAATAGTACAAAGACACAACATAGAAAACAAAAGACTAAGCAACACGAACCCCACCAAGAACTGAGGGTGAGCAGATCCTGCTCCACATGTGGCACCCGTCGTGTTGCTTATGTCATTACAAATTCGGTAGGTCACGAATAGGTAGCAACTTACCTGACCATATAGGAAAATAGGTGTTTAGTCGGATCTTAACACGTACTTGTGATTTGGCTAAAACCGGTTTTGTTCAAAATATACGAAGAAATGTCGAAATGTTCAGGACTTAATTAAATCCGTATTTCGGTAGGATGGTGCAAGCATACGATTTTTATTGCGTCTTACACTTTGAGAAGCGAATAATCTTCAACTACTTTATTCAAATATTGTGTAAAAACGTTAATTTTGAGCTATGAAAGTCAAGTGGCTCGAGTATTTTTCTGAGGAAGTTTTAAAAAATTGCAAAGAAATATTTTTACATTGGGTTAGCTTTCATTAGTCTTAACTATCTATAGATTAACAACTTTTGGTTATATTTATAATTTAGAATCATCATTGAAGGTGGGGGACGATTTCGCAGATAATTAATTATATTGATGTGCCATTTGTATGCAAGAGTGACATTTCGTTGTATTATGTGCCAATTCGAAAAAGTTATGCGAGTATTCTCTCCCCTTAACAGGTTCATTATTTTATAATTAAGTTTAGGTTTCTGATATAATTTTGAATAATTACAAAATGTATCAATTCAATATATTTCAGTGTTTGTTATTGGTGTATCAAAAACATTGATGTACGAATATAATTTCATAAATTTGAAACGTTTAAAATGATTACATACCAATATAAAGAACCGTTCATCATTTTTGAAAAAGACTGAACGAAAATCGATTTATTTATCTTCCCTTGGTGACAGATTGATTGGGAAACGAACCAGCGTAATATAATGGTAATCACAGAGAGAGACTAACAAGCAATTTTTAATTGTAGCTTATTCAACGTTAAAACAATTTTCCACTATAAACAAATGTTACTTTATACAAATATAAGGACTTTGTTAGCATAAATAGATATTATGATTTTTTATTGCAATAGATTAATATGCTACATAAGGAACATATCCGATATCATCTGTGAAACTGTTATACAATAACGGTCAACCAACTCGTGATGGCGTCCATAAAATTAACGAAGGGATGATTTCAACTTCACCATTTGAAACTCTTGGTTAAATAGCTTCCTTGTGAGTACCAATCCTCTATCAAGGAAATCATGATAGGAAATACAAGCCCGGGTATATTGTATCAATTTGGAGATATATACTCCATATGCAGGCGCTGCTAGAATGTTGCTACAAAGAAATGGAAAGTTCACAATTGGGAAGCTGGAATCATCTCTTTTGTCGTAAAGATTTGTTTCCAAATGACCGTCATTGTCAATTTCTAGAAGTAAGTCAAGATATGAGGCAGACTTAGGTGTATCTGTAGTATCCTTTTTCTTTAGTTCGATGGAATAGATTCGTTCAACATAGTCACCAAATGTTGCATTATTTAGTGAGAAAAACATCATCTATTATAGCGGAACGTAAAGTTAAAGGATATTGCTAACTTCTTATCTTTCTTCATAAGAAGTTCCTGTATGAAGTCAGCCTCATAATGATAAAGAAACAAGTCTGCAAGAAGAGGGGCACAATTGGTTCCCATTGGAGTTCCGACGGTCTGTTGAAAAACGCGTCCTCCAAACGTAGCTAATATGCTGTCAATCGAGAAATCAAGCATCTTGATAATGTCAGATTCAGAGACTTTTTTTGTGTGAATGAGAGTGATTCTTTACAAAGTAGGATTTATTCCTCCCCAAGACAAGATACTTGTATCTACGTTCGCCATTCTTTTTAATGAAACAAAGTAATACCAACTCTTTCAATTTGTCTATTAGTTTGAAATGGGGAATACAACTTAAAATTCTCTAAATTTCAAAGAATTGGTAAGACCCTTTTTGGCCCTTCGAACTAGAATATAAAATTTTTTATTAATCTATCAAATGATATTTTATAGACAATTAAAGATATTAAAAGGATTAACGTTGTCCCTTTAACCAAATGTCTTTTGATTTTTTTTGGTTGTTGGTTGCTTTCTCATGGAAACACACCTTAAATTTACCTTTATTCCCGTTTAGATTGTTCAATAGGATTTGTTCTACCTAATTTACTTGATTTTTTAATTGATTGATTCGTATAGGTAGACAAAGGCTACAATCTAAACATAGAATGAACAGATATTAATTGACTGCATATGAATTGTCTGAATAGAACTGAATATACCGCAAAATATAAATCTGGATTTAACAGAGACTAAATCAAGTATGCCTTTTTTTTTGGAATTTACGACAACGAAAATAATATATGTACAAGACACGACGTGAGTAAATCAAAGTTGGAAAAGGCTACTGCAATTATTATATCGCTTTTCAAAAGCTATACCTAATTTTAACATCTGTTCAGGGTCCGTTGAATGTAACATTCTGTCATCTGCATTTACACTATGAAAATATATTGTTTTTGTATTCTAAATTTAAAACATTGGTAAACTATTATTGCCTTTACATGTATGATTTTTAATGCTTTTTGTTGTGCATATTCTTGCGGTTGTTCACACATCGTTGTCAATGTAATGGAATTTTATGCGACTGTCATACATGTACAAGTAATGAATTTGGCTTGCTATAATTATAGGTTAAATCAACAATTTTCTACATAAGAAAATATCAGTACCAAGTAAGGTCAGGAATATGACATTTGTTATCCATTCATTTGATGCATTTGAGCTTTTGATTTTGCATCTGCTTAGGGACTTCTGATTAACATTTTCCTCGGAGTTCGGTATTTTTGTTATTTGAATTTTTCTTTAAAAACATCAGTTGAAACTAAAATCAAACTTGATTACAAAACTTCACTTTCGATGTATTTTTATACATTTCAATTAAATAAATTTTTGAAGTGTTGTGTAGATATATTTACAGATTTTTCGGTAGAAAAGGCAAAATCCACGTTTGTCAACTTTAGAAATATTAAATCAAACAAAATTTCGATAAGAAGTATATTTGATTGTTCTGTGACACAACAATGATTGATTGCAATTAACATAAAATCTATTTGAGTACAACTGTCGAAACAAAAACTGATGATTGTATCGAAAAAAATTAAATCAACGTTTAAAGTTTCTTTAATATTGTGTATGAGGGATTGTTTGCAAAAGTATGAATTATTCGAAATACGAAGGATTTACTTATCCCAGGCATAGATTCCCTTAGCCGTATTTGGCACAACGTTTTGGAATTTTGAATTCTCATCAACTTTATACTTGTTTGACTTTCTAACTATTTTGATCTGAGCGTCACCGATGAGTCTTATGAAGACAAAACGCAAGTCAGGCGTATCACATTATAAGCCTGGTACTTTTGATAATTATTTACACCACCGGGTCGATACCACTGCTAGTGGATGTTTCGTCCCCAAGGTTATCACTACCCTGGTAGTCAGCACTTCGGTGTTGACATGCAAATCAATTATATGGTCATTTTTATAAATTAAATATTGCAAAAGTATGAATAATTCGAAATACGAAGAATTTTCTTATCCCAGGCATAGATTGCCTGACCGTATTTGGCACAACTTTTTGGAATTTTGATCCTCAATGCCCTTCAACTTTTAACTTGTTTGGGTTCTCAATGCTCTTCAACTTTATACTTGTTTGGCTTTTTTACTATATTGATCTCAGCATCCTTGATGAGTCTTATGTAGACTAAATGAGCGTCCCGCGTATCGAATTATAAGCCTTGTACCTTTGATAACTATTTACATTACTTGGTCGATGTCACTGTTGATGGAAGTTTCGTCTTCGAGGGTATCGCCAGCCCAGTAGCCAGCACATCGGTGTTGACATGAAATCAATTATATGGTCATTTTTTTAAAATTAACTATTTGCATAAGTGTGAATTATTTGTAATATTAAGATTTTCTTATCCCAGGCATATTTTACCTTAGTCGTATTTGCACCATTTTTTTCTTCAACTTTATACTTGTTTGACTTTCTTACTTTTTTATTTGAGCTTCTATGACGTGTTTTATGTTGTCGAAATGCGCGTTTGGCGTATCAAAATATGATAAAATTGAGAATTGAAATGGGCAATGTGTCAAAGAGACAACAACCCGACCAAAGAGCAGACAACAGCCGAAGGCCACCAATGGGTTTTCAATGTAACGAGATAATCCCGCACCCAGAGGCGTCCTTCACATTGCCCCTCAACAAAAGTGTACACTAGTTCAGTGATAATGGACGGCATACTCAACTCCGAAATATAAAAGATAAGACTGTTAACTTCGATAACTATTTACAAGTATGTTGAACCCATGATTTGTTCTCTCTTTTTGAATTGTGTTCCAATTTCTTACCTTTTTGACTTTAATTTGTTATCCCAGGGTCATATTGTTTTTGCAGGGACATTTATAGCATACACTAAAGTATTGGTTTGACTCATAATGACGCACAACATTCGTGATTGATGACATTCTTGTCATTTGCCCAGATGATGGATAGTTTGTCTCATTGATAATCATACTATATTTCATTATTTTCATAGAGTACAGTGACGTTTACTTTGTCGCAATCTCAATTTGATTATTTGTGAACATTTTCTGAAATCGCTTCTCCATTGTATGAAATTAACTAAAATTACCAGAATATATTTATTATTGATGTTTATATTTATTGATTAAAATTGACTTGGGACTATAAATGAAGTAATCTGTGTATTATAATCCTGATATCTTTGTTTTTCATCTTTATTGACCTTTACATTTTATTTTGTTTACAACATGAACTGTCTGAACCTTTGTTTGTAGTCTTTGTGAAACAGTTAGTGAATTATAGAAACGGGATTTATAAATATTTACATCCTTTAGCATTTTCTCTATCTACCAGAGTTTAGAAAAAGTTGATATCAGTTTCTTCGTAAATTTTACGGCCATCAGGAGTTGGTTGACCGTTATGGAATATCCTTTTCACAGATTATAACGAATATCTTCCAAATGTTGTAACTAACATCCAATCCCTTTTCTCGAATGTGAACTACTGAATAAGACTAATCACCTGGTTTGAACTTCACGACGGGTGCTACATGTGGAGCAAGATCTGCCAACCTTTCAAGAACATTTGTAATCTTATAAGTTTAAGTACGTACGAGTATATGTTAATTGCAGCTCAGTTATTGTCAGTAACAATTTACCGTATCTAACTTTATTTATATCGAAAGAAATACCGAACTTGAAAACATGACAATTAGCGTTTATAAATCAATGATTCAAAGAGGCAAAAGATACAAAAGGGGCATTATATTCAAAATCATTAGTCATTAAAAAAAGTTCAAAAGAGCTAATTTGATCAAAGTACAAACAACTGTACACATAAAAAACCCGCAGAAAACCAAAGACTGCGCAATAAGTTCCCCTTTCCCTACCCCATTACCCTCCCCCAAAAAGAACAACCATATAAGGGGTGATGTTAGTTTATCCGGAATTGTAAGTCGATCCTGCTCTTCATGTAGCATTACATAAAACTGATAGACCTGATTAGATTCTTTTTTAAGTCCTTTTCCCTCTGTCATACCAGGCAAGATAATCTTGGAAGACATTTTGGTAAAAAGTGTATTTAATTACTCTTATGATTTGTACAGTTGCTTATGACAAAAAATCACAATACGCCTGTTCCTATAGTTTCGAATTAAAGAACTTAAGATGAAGTGCGTTTTAGGTCAAAATAAAACAAAACGTTTTGTTCATTTCAGATCTAGACAATTGTTTAAAACATGTAATTTGAAAGTAAAAAACCGACATGTTAACAGTATTTATATGCAAGACTTTAAAAAAATACAGTAGTAGTAGACTGCAGTAATTGCAACGAATATTCAATATCCGAAACAGAAGTAATTGAGTTCATGCTGCTAGCATCTTTTATGTTAACCAGAAACCATTTGTTAATGAACAATTGCCAATATCGCCTTATCCGTTTAGTCAGTTACAAAAGCAACAAATATACCATGGCCTATTGGGAAGTGAACTTACGTAAAGCAAAAAAATAAGATGCATGATTGAAACATTTATGTGGTTTATCTACTTCAGAAAATATATCCCAGATTTGTACTGTACATTACATGTAACTATAAATACTTATGGTAGGTCTTTAATAGACATTCATGAAATAGTTAAGTAAAAGAAATTTGACAATAATAAATACAAAGGATTATCTATTCCAAGAATGTATTATCTTTATTTGACAAGCCGTTCGGAACTTCGGATATTTAATTCAGAAAATACATACCAGAATGTTACTGTACATTATATGAAGCTAAATGTTTATGGTAAGTAAGTCTTTAATAGACATTCATAGAATAGCTAAGAAAAAGAAATTTGACAATAATAAATACTAAGGATTTTCTATTCCAAGAATGTATTATCTTCATTTGACAAGCCGTTCGGAATTTCAGGTCCTAAGTGCTCTTTATTAGTTATTTTACCTATTTAACGAGCGTCACTGTGATGAGTCTTTAAAGACATTCAACCGGTTTTTTTTAAATCCTGGGATTTATGATGATATTATTTACTTTGCCTCTAAGGGAGATATTAATAAGTATATAAAACCACGAAGTTTAAAACAGAATTGTGTATTCCCTCAATCACACATTGAAGGATAAAAAAACTACATTAAACCCTTTTTTTCCCTGAACATATATTAATGCCCTTTTCAAAATAATTAGTAGCAGTAGTCGATGTACATGCATTGCTTATAATGGATATCTTTTATCAGAATAAACAAATTTCGATTTTTATATTTCTTTTTCTTAATTTCACGAGATGTTATAGAGATGTGTATGTTCGAAAGACATACATTTTGCCAATATTTCATGAAACGGAAAACAAAAATTGAAGAAGACACATAAAGTTTTCAATTTACATATCAGTTTTTTATTTTATTTATATCACAATTAGTATACAGTTAAAGTTTTCACTGATTAAATGAAAACAGTGAATTTTGAAGGGTTTTAAGACCGGAGCTTTTAGTAGTAGGAATGTTTACAGTCCAGAGTTGTTTTGATTTAAAACACCAGGAATCCTGAACGAGATTTTAAACGGTCTAAAATCAATTTTACTTACATGCATATGTTTGTTAAAAAAACAAATAGCAACGTAGTGCCCTACGTATCCTTCGCCAAATTGTAATTGTAAATTTGATTTTTATCAAATTTCATTGAATTAATATTTTTGGGTTTACTTATGTAGTGTGTAAAGTGTCAACGTTTTACAGGAAAAGCTAAAGATTTATAAACCTCTCACTTGTAGGACAGTCGCATCAAATTCCATTATATTTAAAACGATGTATGATCAAAACAGACAAAATAGGTAAAATAGTCACAACATGGGTATAACAGTCATCATTGTGTCACAATCTCAAAACAAACAAATATTTAACGAAAAAGCACACAAAACATCTATCAAATTTAAAAACCACATTCATTGTTTTGCGTGTATGACGTCAGGAAATATAAACGTCACATAGGGAGAAATATAAAATAATTATTTTCAAAAAAATTAAAAATTCACATGGGGAATGGTGGTATACAGGGTTAAAAAATCAATAGTTATGTTAGAAATAATTTCAAAAACAGACCGAGATTTAAAATTATCCAGAAGTTCTTTAGAATTTTTAAGAATCCACATATGGTTAGTACCACTACGCAAGTTATACAATTTAGTCGTTGAAAGTATTTTCAAATTTATAATAAAACAATAACATTATGACATATGCTAGAACAATAACATAAAGGTGGGATCTTTAAAAGTACAGCGTGACGTCATATGAACCAAAGAAACACAGAAAGTCGCACATACAAAACACACCATAAAAAATTAAAGATAATACAAACACATTGACGGGATGTTAAAGTACCGAGCCACGTTAAATGGATATCACAGAAAACAGACCAAACATTAAAAGTAATATAATAATAGAACAAAAAAATATAAAAGGACAATATAACACGTTGTTAAGATGATAAACAACGTCTATTCAACAAGATAGCGTTTCCACACCAGTATGCATCACTCACTTGTAATTTTTAAACCGTGAACTAAATATGTAAGGCCAAATTTGAACTTCATCACCTATTCCTTTGAATTCCGTTAAAACATAATAAACATTAGAATTTTGTTTGCATGTGTATCTTTATACATTAAGAGAACATTGATATTACTTATTAATTATGTTTTTTTTTTCTTTCTTTCTAATTAGATGATAACATGACATTTGTTATGTCCTATGACATACAGTCATATAATTTATATTTAAATTAGTGTATTGGAAAAATCACTGATGTAATTGTGGTACAATAATCCTAATACTTTTGATGTCATTGTACGAATGTGTGGAATTACCAGACTACAGACGACGATTGTGAAGCATAACATACTTACCCGCATATAACTTTTTAAAAAGGATGGCGTCATCTCCTTTATTGCAGATATTGTTATTATTTCATTCATTTTACTTTGAATGTTAGTGTTAATATAAATAATACCGCGAGAAAACACGAGCACATTTATATAGATCATTTAAAGCCCTTGTATCTTCATTCCAGTTCATTTACTTTAACAGGAGTGATCTATGCAGGATCACCCTAGCGTGTGTTACTTCTCTTTTATCGGAAAAGTGAAAATTTATGTACAAATAAATCCAATGTCTCTAGTTGTAATTGAACTCACGACCTTCAGCATATATATCCGTGTGTACCTCTGCACCAAGACGACTGGATCATATCAATTTCTCTATTAATTTAACATATTTAAATATTGTGTCCGGGGCTCATAAAGGGTATATATTTAGATGCTTTTTTATTATATAATCTTGAACAGGTTGGATTCTAACTTGGTGTAGCATGGGGTAACCAATTCTAAAAGATACGTTTTACATTTCAAATTTGTAAGCGTTCGAGCATTTCTAGTAACAATACACTCGTTGGTAGTCGTTGGATGATGTCTGTTTTAAATGCTTTTCGTTCTTTGTTGTTATATTATTCTGGCTATTGGATTCCTGTATTTGAATTATTTTATATTTAATCATACCTTAAATACGATTCTTTTTACGATTTGCTCCCATTATTGAATGCATAAAGACCAAATGTTAATGTTACTGTTTACATCTTTGTCTTTTAGTCTTTTGGGCTGTATTGATAGTTGGGATATTTTCAATCATACTTAATATCTTTATTTTAATTTGAGAAGCGCTTACGACGGACAAATCTATAAAGTGTTTTGACCATATGGCAGACTAATAAGTAAGTACTCTCAAGGGAATATATAACAAAATATTATATTAAGTTTCGATTCAGAAGATACATTGAGATAACTCCAAAAAGAAACGATATCGTTTGTGAAGTCAGGATAACGTCATCCGCCATGCGAAATAAAATTTCTCTTTTGCAACATGTGTAAATCGGTAAAATAACAAATTAGATCCCTATTCTGGTATCTATTTATAATGAGTTTGAACGCAAATACGCAGTATTGGACAATTGAATTCTCGAAAGTGACTGTAAACTTATGTCAAACTGATAGTGTGTCGACTTCAGCCTTTCTACCTAATTTACAATCACTGGGTCCATGTTACTGCATTGAAGTTTTTTTTTATCCCGCGGGGTATTATCAGCTTAGCAATGAGCACTTCTGAGATATCATTGATATAGTCATAATAATAGATTAGGTGTTATAAAAGCTAAATATACTTTGGATTTTCTTAACCAGAAATAGAATACCTAAGCTGCATTTGTGAAAACCTCTCCGAATTTAGGGTCCTCAATCATCGCCAACTTCGTTCTTTATGTTTATTTTGAAAACAAAACGCGTATCTTGCATATAAAATTTAAACTTGGTATCTATGACGAGTTTATCGTGATAAAGGAACACATAAAACAATCTGATCTCCTGATATTATTTACCATGACTTTAAATGAGTTCTACCGAAGATTATTCAGAATAAGTATCTATAAAAATTCTCGATTACACTTATCCTATTGTCAATCTCGAAGATATATAATACATCTTCAAAAACAAACGGAATCATACTCTCTATATTTTGCCTGTTTTTATCATTATCTATTTCAAGAGATCTTAAAAAAAAAGATATATCATTTTCCAAAATCGAGTGTGATTAAAAGCTAATTGTCGTTAATAACATTTCCTTTATATAAACGGTCGATAAGATCAGGAATCCCAATTCTTAATCTAGAAAATGAATTTTACCAATTTCCTTATATATTCAATAAAGACCACAGAAGTATATCGCTGATCAATAGTCATAAATCGAATAAACTGAAACAAATCCGGGTCACAAACAAAACCACGGATAAAACATCAACTATAAGAGGAAAACAACGGATCAAAAGAAACTGTGAACTTCTAAAAAGACAAACGCCAATATTACATATACATAGAAACGGACTGTTTGATTACAACTGGTAACAAATGATTTTTGAAATTTAAAAATTGATATCTGTAAAAACTTATCCAAAGCATACTAGCAGTATAGTTTTCAACACAACATCTATTAATGCCATCTGTGATATTAAAGCAACAATAATAGTTTATGAAACTGTAAAACTGTAATCCCTGCTTGCATATTGGAATAAAATACCTTAGAATTACAAAATACAGACGTTAAAAAATTGTCTAAAGGCAGGTACGAAATATTGTCCACCTTCCAAAATAAATAATATAAAGAATAAGATCATAGTCATAAACCACTTAATTTTGTCACCCTGAAAAATGTTGATAACAACATGTTGGCTCTTTCATACAAATTGATGCATCTTGATGAACATTAAGGAGGAAATTTACAAAAATAATTTTACTAACACGAATTCAATATGTTTGTAATGTGATTTCGACATCTTTTTTAAATTTAATACTTTTATTTAGTTTTTTTTTTACTTTCGTCTCAATTTTTTTTTATATAACTCATGCTAGGCCAATGACCGATATCAAAGGCGATAAACTTGATATTAAAATAACAGGATATTCTACCCCGCCAAACAATCATATGTCTACCAGGAAGTCAAGAGCCTTGTTAAAGCTCTGTGAAATGCCATACTTTTTTTTTATATCAGCTCATAGTTTAGGTAATGCTGGCTGTTCGTTGATGGCATATATGAAACTTTTTTTTTTAAACTCGGTGCAATTCGGAGTTTAGAAGAAAATATGGATTGGAGCTTGACATATGCATATTGCATAGCCACTGATATTTTGTTAGAAACCGTATGTTACCTTCTAGGAACACAAAGTGTCGTAAGGCTTATTCTCATTAATACATACACATCATCATTTTAAAAGAAAACAAGAATGTGTCCTCAGTACACGAATGCCCCACTCGCACTATCATTTTCCATGTTCAGTGGACCGTGAAATTGGGGTAAAAACTCCAATTTGGCATTAAAATTAGAAAGATCATATCGTAGGGGACATGTGTACTAAGTTTGAAGTCGATTGGACTTAAACTTCATCAAAAACTACCTTGACCAAAAACTTTAACCTGAAGCGGGACAGACGGACGGACGAACGAACGGACAGACGGACGGACGCACAGACCAGAAAACATAATGCCCCTCTACTATCGTAGGTGGGGCATAAAAATCACAGAAAGCGTTTTGTGTTGACATAGCACACACGTCGTAGTTAATTTAAGCAGAATCCGGAAAGGTTTCAAATGACATCATAAAATGTAGTGCATTCGTACCTCTCATAAAAACGCATCGTAGATCAAGAAACAAACACTAAACTAAGAGCTACTAAATATAACTATAAGGTTTCCACGTCCAAGAATCGACCTTCTAGATTCGAAACAAAACCTTATACATTTCGTTTTATATCTGTATCAAGGAAATGTTTCGCTATAAATTTATACCATTGTCACCCGATAGTCTCCGTTTTTGTTCATTATGATATCAAGTCTTTGATTTTAAGCAACATGGCATTCTCAATTTTAATTTGACGGATTTTGTTGCTCATATACATTTGAAATAAATGAAGTTAATGACACTACATTAAGACAAAATGGATGGTATAAATTTAAAAAAAAACACAACTAAAATTCAAAGTATCGTAAAAATTTAACTGAATGCACTATAAACCTTCAAAACTATAACATTGTACAACTCGACACTAAGATTCAAATAATAATTGCTTCCTTTATACAGAAGCTGAAAGATATTTGTTTAAACATTCAACATTCGATGGGAAATGTAAAACTAATAATTATGGTCAACAGGAAGTGTCTACATTACAGATGTGAAAATTGCTTTTACTGTCTACTACAATGATCCAGAGCAATTATTTCAAAAAATATTCAAAACTAGAGACAACAATAGTTGACATAATTTATGTTGAAATCTGATAATCCCGTTAGAACATACGAATCAAATCAAAAAGAGTTTAGGGCCACATGACCAAATGCGTCGAAAGGTTAAGCGTCACATGCTCATATATATAAATTCATTTTCAGACATGCGATAACAAATTCGGTACACATCTGACATCGGTTTATTAAAAGAGAAGACGACTACTCCATTATATAAAGATGAAGGACAGTTGAGTCGAGACACTAAACCACATAATATAGGTCAACCGATTCCTGATTGTGACCGCAACACTGATGCATAATCAATGGCAGACGTGTTTTGTCAGAGCTACGTTTGAATAGAACAAAAAAAATATTTAAACATACCAAATTTGTGTGAATATGCACGAGCATAACTTCTTTTATTTTAGATCTTCGCTCTCATCACATATGTATCGTATAAGATCACTTCCTGGTTCAATTCCCGTTCGGGATGAAAATTTCAAGGACTGAATTTTCGGCTCTCCCTTGACACCATTTGCGAGTATGGTCTTGAGAAAACGATGATAGTCCGTCGGAAGGAGACGATAAATGGCTGTTCCGTGTTAAGAGTGAGCCATATCTCTTGCACGTTAAAGACACCCTTGTAGATTTCGAAACAGAGCAGGCTATTGGATTCCTGTATTTGAATTATTTGATATTTAATCATACCTTAAATACGATTCTTTTTACGATTTGCTCCCATTATTGAATGCATAAAGACCAAATGTTAATGTTACAGTTTACATTTTTGTCGTTTAGTCTTTTGGTCTGTATTGATGGTTGGGTATTTTCAATCATACTTAATCTCTTTATTTTAATTTGAGAAGCGCTTACGACGCACAAATCTATAAAGTGTTTTGACCATATGGCAGACTAATAAGTAAGTACTCTCAAGGGAATAATATAACAAAATATTATATTAAGTTTCGATTCAGAGGATAAATTGAGATAACTCCAAAAAGAAACGATGTCGTTTGTTTAGTCAGGATAACGTCATCCGCCATGCGAAATAAAATTTCACTTTTGCAACATGTGCAAATCGGTAAAATAACAAATTAGATCCCTATTCTGTTATATATTTATAATGAGTTTAAACGCAAATACGCAGTATTGGACAATTGAATTCATGAAAGTGACCGTAAACTTATGTCAAACTGATAGCGTGTCGATTTCAGTCTTTCTACCTTATTTACAACCACTGGGTCCATGTTACTGCATTGAAGTTTTTCATCCCGCAGGGTTTTATCAGCTTAGCAATGAGCACTTCTGAGATATCATTGATATAGTCATAATAATAGATTAGGTGTTATAAAAACTAAATATACTTTGGATTTTCTTAACCAGAAATAGAATGCATTTGTGAAATTCTTTCCAAATTTAAGGTCCTCAATGATCGCCAACTTCGTTCTTTATGTTTATTTTGAAAACAAAACGCGTATCTTGCATATAAAATGTAAACCTGGTATCTATGACGAGTTTATCATGATAAAGGGACAGATAAAACAATCTCATCTCCTGATATAATTTACCATGACTTTGAATAAGTTCTACCGAAGATCATTCAGAATAAGTATCTATAAAAATTCTCGATTACACTTATCCTATTGTCAATCTTAAAGATATATAATACATCTTCAAAAATAAACGGAATCATAATTCTCTATATTTTGCCTGTTTTTATCATTATCTATTTCAAGAGATCTTAAAAAAAAGATATATCATTTTCCAAAATCGAGTGTGATTAAAAGCTAATTGTCGTTAATAACATTTCCTTTATACAAACGGTCGATAAGATCAGAAATCCCAATTCTTAATCTAGAAAATGGATTTTACCAATTTCCTTATATATTCAATAAAGACAAACAGAAGTATAGCGCTGATAAATAGTCACAAATCGATTAAACTGCTGAAACAAATCCGGGTCACAAACAAAACCAAGGAAAAAACATCAACTATAAGAGGAAAACAACGGATCAAAAGAAACTGTGAACTTCTAAAAAGACAAACGCCAATATTACATATACATAGAAACGGACTGTTTGATTACAACTGGTAACAAATGATTTTTGAAATTTAAAAATTGATATCTGTAAAAACTTATCCAAAGCATATAGCAGTATAGTTTTCAACACAACATCTATTAATTCCATCTGTGATATTAAAGCAACACTAATAGTTTATGAAACTGTAAAACTGTAATCCCTGCTTGCATATTGGAATAAAATACCTTAGAATTACAAAATACAGACGTTAAAAAATTGTCTAAAGGCAGGTACGAAATATTGTCCACCTTCCAAAATAAATAATATAAAGAATAAGATCATAGTCATAAACCACTTAATTTTGTCACCCTGAAAAATGTTGATAACAACATGTTGGCTCTTTCATACAAATTGATGCATCTTGATGAACATTAAGGAGGAAATTTACAAAAATAATTTTACTAACACGAATTCAATATGTTTGTAATGTGATTTCGACATCTTTTTTAAATTTAATACTTTTATTTAGTTTTTTTTTTACTTTCGTCTCAATTTTTTTTTATATAACTCATGCTAGGCCAATGACCGATATCAAAGGCGATAAACTTGATATTAAAATAACAGGATATTCTACCCGCCAAACAATCATATGTCTACCAGGAAGTCAAGAGCCTTGTTAAAGCTCTGTGAAATGCCATACTTTTTTTTTATATCAGCTCATAGTTTAGGTAATGCTGGCTGTTCGTTGATGGCATATATGAAACTTTTTTTTTAAAACTCGGTGCAATTCGGAGTTTAGAAGAAAATATGGATTGGAGCTTGACATATGCATATTGCATAGCCACTGATATTTTGTTAGAAACCGTATGTTACCTTCTAGGAACACAAAGTGTCGTAAGGCTTATTCTCATTAATACATACACATCATCATTTTAAAAGAAAACAAGAATGTGTCCTCAGTACACGAATGCCCCACTCGCACTATCATTTTCCATGTTCAGTGGACCGTGAAATTGGGGTAAAAACTCCAATTTGGCATTAAAATTAGAAAGATCATATCGTAGGGGACATGTGTACTAAGTTTGAAGTCGATTGGACTTAAACTTCATCAAAAACTACCTTGACCAAAAACTTTAACCTGAAGCGGGACAGACGGACGGACGAACGAACGGACAGACGGACGGACGCACAGACCAGAAAACATAATGCCCCTCTACTATCGTAGGTGGGGCATAAAAATCACAGAAAGCGTTTTGTGTTGACATAGCACACACGTCGTAGTTAATTTAAGCAGAATCCGGAAAGGTTTCAAATGACATCATAAAATGTAGTGCATTCGTACCTCTCATAAAAACGCATCGTAGATCAAGAAACAAACACTAAACTAAGAGCTACTTAATATAACTATAAGGTTTCCACGTCCAAGAATCGACCTTCTAGATTCGAAACAAAACCTTATACATTTCGTTTTATATCTGTATCAAGGAAATGTTTCGCTATAAATTTATACCATTGTCACCCGATAGTCTCCGTTTTTGTTCATTATGATATCAAGTCTTTGATTTTAAGCAACATGGCATTCTCAATTTTAATTTGACGGATTTTGTTGCTCATATACATTTGAAATAAATAAAGTTAATGACACTACATTAAGACAAAATGGATGGTATAAATTTAAAAAAAAACACAACTAAAATTCAAAGTATCGTAAAAATTTAACTGAATGCACTATAAACCTTCAAAACTATAACATTGTACAACTCGACACTAAGATTCAAATAATAATTGCTTCCTTTATACAGAAGCTGAAAGATATTTGTTTAAACATTCAACATTCGATGGGAAATGTAAAACTAATAATTATGGTCAACAGGAAGTGTCTACATTACAGATGTGAAAATTGCTTTTACTGTCTACTACAATGATCCAGAGCAATTATTTCAAAAAATATTCAAAACTAGAGACAACAATAGTTGACATAATTTATGTTGAAATCTGATAATCCCGTTAGAACATACGAATCAAATCAAAAAGAGTTTAGGGCCACATGACCAAATGCGTCGAAAGGTTAAGCGTCACATGCTCATATATATAAATTCATTTTCAGACATGCGATAACAAATTCGGTACACATCTGACATCGGTTTATTAAAAGAGAAGACGACTACTCCATTATATAAAGATGAAGGACAGTTGAGTCGAGACACTAAACCACATAATATAGGTCAACCGATTCCTGATTGTGACCGCAACACTGATGCATAATCAATGGCAGACGTGTTTTGTCAGAGCTACGTTTGAATAGAACAAAAAAAATATTTAAACATACCAAATTTGTGTGAATATGCACGAGCATAACTTCTTTTATTTTAGATCTTCGCTCTCATCACATATGTATCGTATAAGATCACTTCCTGGTTCAATTCCCGTTCGGGATGAAAATTTCAAGGACTGAATTTTCGGCTCTCCCTTGACACCATTTGCGAGTATGGTCTTGAGAAAACGATGATAGTCCGTCGGAAGGAGACGATAAATGGCTGTTCCGTGTTAAGAGTGAGCCATATCTCTTGCACGTTAAAGACACCCTTGTAGATTTCGAAACAGAGCAGGCTATTGGATTCCTGTATTTGAATTATTTGATATTTAATCATACCTTAAATACGATTCTTTTTACGATTTGCTCCCATTATTGAATGCATAAAGACCAAATGTTAATGTTACAGTTTACATTTTTGTCGTTTAGTCTTTTGGTCTGTATTGATGGTTGGGTATTTTCAATCATACTTAATCTCTTTATTTTAATTTGAGAAGCGCTTACGACGCACAAATCTATAAAGTGTTTTGACCATATGGCAGACTAATAAGTAAGTACTCTCAAGGGAATAATATAACAAAATATTATATTAAGTTTCGATTCAGAGGATAAATTGAGATAACTCCAAAAAGAAACGATGTCGTTTGTTTAGTCAGGATAACGTCATCCGCCATGCGAAATAAAATTTCACTTTTGCAACATGTGCAAATCGGTAAAATAACAAATTAGATCCCTATTCTGTTATATATTTATAATGAGTTTAAACGCAAATACGCAGTATTGGACAATTGAATTCATGAAAGTGACCGTAAACTTATGTCAAACTGATAGCGTGTCGATTTCAGTCTTTCTACCTTATTTACAACCACTGGGTCCATGTTACTGCATTGAAGTTTTTCATCCCGCAGGGTTTTATCAGCTTAGCAATGAGCACTTCTGAGATATCATTGATATAGTCATAATAATAGATTAGGTGTTATAAAAACTAAATATACTTTGGATTTTCTTAACCAGAAATAGAATGCATTTGTGAAATTCTTTCCAAATTTAAGGTCCTCAATGATCGCCAACTTCGTTCTTTATGTTTATTTTGAAAACAAAACGCGTATCTTGCATATAAAATGTAAACCTGGTATCTATGACGAGTTTATCATGATAAAGGGACAGATAAAACAATTTCATCTCCTGATATAATTTACCATGACTTTGAATGAGTTCTACCGAAGATCATTCAGAATAAGTATCTATAAAAATTCTCGATTACACATATCCTATTGTCAATCTTAAAGATATATAATACATCTTAAAAAAAAAACGGAATCATAATTCTCTATATTTTGCCTGTTTTTATCATTATCTATTTCAAGAGATCTTTAAAAAAAAATATATATCATTTTCCAAAATCGAGTGTGATTAAAAGCTAATTGTCGTTAATAACATTTCCTTATATATGCAATAAAGACAACAGAAATATAGCGCTGATCAATAGTCACAAATCGATTAAACTGAAACAAATCCGGGTCACAAACAAAACCACGGATAAAACTTTAAGACGGATCAAAAGAAACTCTGAACTTCTAAAAAGACAAACGCCAATATTACATATACATAGAAACGGACTGTTTGATTACAACTGGTAACAAATGATTTTTGAAATTAATTTTTTTTGATATCTGTTAAAACGTATCCAAAGCATACTAGCAGTATAGTTTTCAACACAACATCTATTAATTTCATTTGTGATATAAAAGCAACACTAATAGTTTATGAAACTGTAAAACTGTAATCCGTGCTTGCATATTGGAATATAATACCTTAGAATTACAAAATACAGACGTTACAAAATTGTCTAAAGGCAGGTACGAAATATTGTCCACCTGCCAAAATAAATAATGTAAAGAACGAGATCATAGTCATAAACAACTTATCTTTGTCAACCTGAAAAAATATTGATAACAACATGTTGGCTTTTTCATACAAATTGATGCATCTTGATGAACATTTAGGAAGAAATTTACAAAAATAATTTTACTTACACGAATTCAAGACTTGTTGTTTTTAAAGAGTCAAGGACGACATGTTGTTACACCAGCCGTTTATGGGTGTTCAGTTTTGTAGCTGTAGTCAGTTTCCTATAACTGTTATGTGTGTAATGTGATTTTGACATCTTTTAATTTAATACTTTTATTTAGTTGTTTCATGTTAGGCCAATGACCGATATCAAAGGGGATAAACTTGATATAAAAATAACAGGATATTCTACCACACCAATCAATCATATGTCTACCAGGAATCCAAGAGCCTTGTTAAAGCTCTGTGATATGCCATACTTTTTTTTATATCAACTCATAGTTTAGGTAATGCTGGCTGTTCGTTGATAGCATATATGAAACGTTTTTTTTTTTAAACTCGGTGCATTTCTGAGTTTTAGAAGAAAATATGGATTGGAGCTTGACACATGCATATTGCATAGCCACTGATATTTTGTTAAAAACCGTATGTTACCTTCTAGGAGCACAAAGTGTCGTAAGGCTTATTCTCATTAATGCATACACATCATCATTTTAAAAAAAAATCACAGAAAGCGTTTTGTGCTGACATAGCACACACGTCGTAGTTAACTTAAGCAGAATCCGGAAAGGTTTCAAATGAGACCATAAAATGTAGTGCATTCGTATCTCTCATAAAAACGCATCGTAGATCAAAAAACAAACACTAAACTAAGAGCTACTACAGATAACTATAAGGTTTCCACGTACAAAAATCGACGTTCTAGACTCCAAACAAAACCTTATACATTTCGTTTTATATCTGTTACAAGGAAATGTTTCGCTATAAATTTATACTTTGTCACCTCATAGTCTCCGTTTTTGTTTTATTATGATATCAAGTCTTTGATTTTAAGCAACATGCCATTCTCAATTTTAATTTGACGGATTTGGTTGCTCATAAGCAATTGAAATAAATGAAGTTATTGACACTACATCAAGACAAAATGGATGATAATTTGTTTAGAATTTCAGTTCTAAGTGGTATAATATCCCATTGAAAATCAAATTGATATAAAAATATGCCATCAATGGCTTCAATCTATAGTATTTGATCATAATCTTATACATAAGAATCTAACGAAGTCATGTATCATGTTATTCAAAAGGCAACTATAACAATAACTTAAAATACCATAGAAAAATGAAAAACTGACCCTATCAGGTTTATATATGTTCCGGACCATATGAGTATTTGGACCATACGCGTATGATGGGTGAGATTTTCTATACTTCGGATGGCGTATGTGAATGATTGTTCTTGACTTATATGTCCAATGAGACCTGTGTGCGTCTAGTGTACAAATTTTACTTGGTAAATTTGATAAGATGTTTATAATTATTTTACATGAATAGTTCACCTTTTGTGGATGTTTTTAAAAAAAGTAGCCTTACCCATAGTCATAGTTCATTATCTTACCTGTAATACATTTCTAGAAACATTATTAGTTAAAAGTAGCCACGCGGATTATTTCAATAAACATGTAATGGTGTTACATTGTGTGCGTCTCTTAATAAAAACAACAATGAAAAATTTTAACATTTCAAAAGACAAAGAAATTGATGATGGACGATTGAAATATATTGATAAAACACATTTTTATCTAACAAGTTGTTATTGTTGTCATTTGTTTTTGTATAAATTAATGGACGAAGGTTCTTAATACTAACGATACTGAAGACTTGATCACTTTGCAACTAGTGTAAATACCACAGGGTAAGATAGTCGGTAAGATAAAATTGTTTGACAGTGTGCTAATGACCTAATACGATATAAATGGGGTCTGTTAATTTCATATGGTGATTCGATCTTCGCTCTCACCACATATGTATCGTATAAGGTCACTTCCTGGTTGGATTCCCGTTCGGGATGAAAATTTCAAGTACTGAATTTTCGGCTCTCCCTTGACACCATTTGCGAGTATGGTCTTGAGAAAACGATAATAGTCCGTCGGAAGGGACGATATTATGCGTCCCGTAATAAAAACAACAATGAAAAATTTTAACATTTCAAAGGAGAAAGAAATTGATGATAGACGATTGAAATATATTAATAAACACATTTTTAGCTAGCAAGTTGTTATTGTTGTCATTTGTTTTTGTATAAATTAATGGAAGAAGGTTCTTAATACAAACGACATTGAAGACTTGTCACTTTCCAACTAGTGTAAATACCACAGGGTAAGATAGTCGGTAAAATAAAATTGTTTTACAGTGTGCTAATGACCTGATACGATATAAATGGGGTCTGTTAATTTTATATGGTGATTCGATCTTCGCTCTCACCACATATGTATCGTATAAGGTCACTTCCTGGTTCGATTCCCGTTCGGGATGAAAATTTCAAGTACTGAATTTTCGGCTCTCCCTTGACACCATTTGCGAGTATGGTCTTGAGAAAACGATGGTAGTCCGTAGGAAGGAGACGATAAATGGCTGACTCGTGCTAAGAGTGAGCCATATCTCTTACACGTTATGACACCCTTGTAGATTTCTGAACAGAGCAGGCTAATTCCGCTACAAGACATCACTCGCACCCGCAAAGTGGAAAGGGATTAATATAAGTTGCAAAACTTGTTTGTCAATCCACTATAAATAAATATGTTAAACTAAACAAGGCATGTCATCGCCTCATATTCTATACCTCCACAACAGAAAGTGACAAGAGCGGTAAGATCGAATTAGATGACGGGTTTGGCATCAACTATCCTGACCTACTGACCACACAACCGCATACATCGCCCTTCAACATGGAATCCAAAGAGGTAATGGAAGCTACCATCATGGCAGAACGGCCAAATACTCCATACCAGACACAACACCGCAGTCGGAGTAAGACGAAAAGTTACAAATCTGTAACTACGTAAATTAGTCTGCAATATCGAGAACTGACGGATAGCCGTAAGGTGAAACCTATCATCATCAACCTTAAAAAATAGTCTCATCTAAGTCATTATAACTGAAAGGATGTACTGGGTCAGCTCATATTTGTCCGCCATCTACGAAATTGGTTTATTGATAGATGGATCAACGACTTTCTACTTTCGATGACAAAAACCAATCCAACGCTGTACAGTATACACTGTTGTCTATGTAAACACCCGCGTCAGCATACACTCTTAAACCCATTATGGATGGAGGATTGTTATGTTTACTGATATCCGAGGGCCTGTATCCTATGTGTTTGTTAATGAGTCGTAATTTCACTCTCTTCCGACTTTAGTCCTGATAATGTTTCCTGTCATCGTTAATACTATGTCCGAGCCTCATCGACCAGTACTTCATGTGCTGACTAACTTGGCCCTGAAAGTAGCCGTTGTGAAGGGAGTACAAACCGAACAACAACAGTAAAAACAAAAATGAAATCAGCAAAACCAAAATAGACACTTTGTTCCAACTTGACAACAACAAAATCATTTAAATGCTCACCAAAAGTCTTCCGTCACCGAGCCGATCGTGCGAAGGCTGTATAGCCAGTCAAGATATCCATCAACATCTAAAAACTATGGGATTAGTTAACATTTGGTGTAACTTCCCCTTTTAAAACAAAAACAAAAATCTGAAAGGGCCAACAGACAAAGAATTTTATAATGACCGATTGACAGAAATTCTTAAAACAAATGTTAAGCTAACAATTTGTTATAATTGTTGACATTTGTTTTTTGTATAGACAAATGGAAGTAGGTTCTTACATGTAATATTAAGTTTTGAAGACTGAATTACTCCGTTAGGCCGCTAGTCTAAATAACACATGAAGATAGTCGGTAAGATAAATTCGCTACATGATGTGCTTAGCTAATATAATATATATTTATAGTATTAGGTCACTTCCACAACATCTAGATCTAGACTTTGTTAGATCTGTAATTTCAGACTTAGATTAGTGCGTTATAAATAGGACATGCAGGATGAATTGTAATATTTAGACTTAATACATCTGCATTTAAATTGGTAACATTTTAATTAAACGAAGATCAACACTGTTGCACAGCTGTTCCATGTTGACAGGTCAAGTTCAATGTCATGGACATGCATTATTACATATTCTCGTAAATACATTGGTACCAAACGCAATCAACTATGATCATGTAATCCGCCCATTTGACTATAATTTTCACGCTAAACAATTCAGCTTGCCTTCGCTCTCACCTCGTATGGAATTTACTGACAACATACATATCGTACTAGGTCACTTCGACAACATCTAACTAATATTATTGTTAATATTTATAATTTACAGAGATAGAATAAACATAATTGAGCAATTTGAAACATATCAGTTATAAAAAAGTTTCACGATCAGTCGTTCCGTTCTGAATCGTTCTATGTTATAATAAACTCACAATGCGACTGTATGTACCAGTCTTGTATTACAACTCCAGTTTCCAGTGCATGTCAAAACATGGAGGGAAACAAAATAGTGCATTTTTTTCTGAACTCAATTTTTTCTGTTTGATTATAGGTTTATGCTGATTTGAAACATATATATAGATTTTGGGGATATCAATCCAGGAAAGAGGAAGGATATCATGTTTACTGGAAGTGGTATGGCCTAGTAAAAACAGCAAACAGAAAGTAGAAAAAAAAATGTTTTGACTTCAGGTTTACGTAACTTTCTTCGTGGCATGACCCACTTTTTTTCTCTCGATTAAATCACAATTTCACATTAGTACATACATGATATGAACATGAAGTTTTTTTTCTATGTAGCATTTTTTATTTTTTTTATTTTCAAAGACCAGCTGTTTTGCATGTAATCCTATGGAGCAGTCAATTACAAAACTGCAACCTGTAGGACGAACAAACTTACAATGCTATTTGAAACGATTCTTGGATAGACAAGAAACAAATAATATTGCTTTATATGCGTCATCGCTTTAAGCAGTAATATTATCTATTTCTAAATGCATCGAAGACATTCCAACCAAAGTGAACAGAACAATTCAATACATGTTTCTATGTTAAAATATCTTGTTTCCTCAGGTAAAGGATTACGGAAAACGATAGGAAGTCAGTAACGTATTCCTTTGTTATTCTGATATTATTCCTTAATAGTTGAAACATATATATGGATAACAATCTTTATGTTGGCTTTAAACTAGCTTTATTTCCTGCTACTACGTATTAATGTTCTCAGATATGACATTTGTACTTTTTGTCTTTTGTGCGTTTTTTCCGTGCTTTGTGTAAATTAGAAGGGTTTACTTTTAAAGTCCTTTTCAACTGTTTAAAAAAAAATATGTTCATATACTGTGCTGTTACAACACTAGCTCAGGTTTCGGAGATTTGGTCGCCTTAAAATCTAAATGTGCCTGTCCTAAGTCCGTTATTTATAATTCCGTAGGTGTTTTGTTGCTGTATATCATATTTGATTTCCGTTTATTTTTTGTACATAAATCAATAAAGAGTTTTTTCTCTTGAATTAGTTTGCAGTTGTAAATTCGGGGAATAATATGGATTTTCTCATTGTTAAGTGTTGTACGGTGACTTATTTGCATAATCTAAGAAATGAACATTATATTCAGAAAAGAAAATTCAGTACAAGAATAAAATTCTTCTTCACGCAGTGATCGACTATACTACATTAGATTTTCTCATTATTGAAGCTTGTATTTTATTACATTCACTTCTTTTGAACTTAAGTGGAGAGTTATCTCATTGGCAATTACGACGTGGCTCTGCATTTTTAAAGATTCCGCCATTATGTTATTTGTTCTATTTTAATGCTATAATGTTATTTTTGTTCTAGTTGAGATTGTGACACAGTGGTGACTGCTGTGCCACTGTTTTGAACCAAGGACAATTTTTCCTGTTGTGTCTGTTTTGTTCACGCATCGTTGTAAATATAATGGAGTTTGGTGCGACTGTAATACAAGTGAGAGGTTTAGCGCTATAAAACCAAGTTCAATCCACCATTTTTTACATTTAAAAATGCCTTACCAAGTCAGGAATGTGACAGTTGTTGTCCATTCGTTTGATGTGTTTTGTCATTTGATTTTGCCATTTGATTAGGGACTTTCCGTTTTGAATTTTTCTCAGAGCTCAGTATTTTTGGTGATTTCACTTTATACCACATGTCTATAATTTTATATTGTATATGATAAACATCACTTAATTGTTAATCTTTTTCTCGAATTGTTTAATGTGAAAACTACAGTCAAAAGGACGCATTACATGACCATAGCTGATTGCTTTTGGTACGAATGTATTAGTGCAAAGTTTGTAGTAGTGCATGCCTTTTTATCCATGACATTGACCTTGACCAGTCAGCACGGAACAGTTTTGCAGCAGTGTTGACCTTGGTTTAATCAAAATGCAGACGTAATAAGTCTGAATATTGTAATGAATCCTATTTATAACGCACTAATCTAATTCTGAAATGACAGATCTAAGAAAGTCCACAGCCTTAATACAACCTTAATACGTTGTCACACATATAATCTCTATAAGAGTGTCGCCGCTTTATTAAGGATACAAATATGAATGTTGATGCATAGTATAAAAATTAAAAAGATTGCGAATGAGACAACTGTCCCCAAGAGACCAAATTACGTTAAGATTATTAATAGCTTTATTCGTTTCTAAATAAGTAAATGAAGGATATTATTTTGGGTCAAGCCACATTTTTTTGTAGGATTTAGCATACAACTGCAGTTATTAAACTAAAACTTAAAAAAGAAAGCAAGAATTTATGCATGAACTCTTTCAATTTAAGTAGACTTGACATTTTTATAGAAAGCACTTAAAAATTGTCTTTTAAAACATCAAAACATCTCCTAATTTGATGCATCATTCTTTATTTAAAACTCATATGCTCTTGTCTTGTAAATTTCGCCTTATTTTCTATAAACTATTACAAAATTTAAATCTGGTATCTATGATGAGTTTATTTTGGGTGAGCGAATTCATTTTTGATGCATTAACCATTTTTTGTTAATTTATTTTTTCAACCCTCTAAATTATTGGTTGATTTTTCAGTTATTTCAAAGATTTTAATTGTAAACAGTTTAACAAGTAAACCAGTAGTAAAAAGGTTGTTTTTTTTTGCGATCTTAAAATATAGTTTTAAATGTCATATTTGTATGTCAAATCTAACAAATTAGTCATTAACAAATACAGCACAGGGAAATCACAGATCTCAACGAAAAGGAATTTAATAATAAGCATTTATTCATTGCTATAAAAGTCAATTAGAAAAAATATTCAATTGAAAAGTTGAGATGTGAAGTCTATATCAACTTTGTGTTTTTGTTGTTGTCAGGGATTAGTAATGGACTGTTTTTGTGTTTGTCTACTGTGTATGGATTTAATGTGTATTTAAACTGATGTTTACAGTTTGTTCTAATGCTGTGCTGTAACACTACTGTCCGAAGTTAGGGGAGAGTTGATTAATCACATACATATTGAATCCCGTCACATTCTTTGTGTGCAATGCTTCAAGTCCCAAGTTAGGAGTCTGTAGTTGATAAGTTGTCGTTGGTTAAATTATTTTTTATAAATTATGTCGTTAGTTTACTCAATTGAAATGTTTCATTTTCTTCATGTCGAGGCTTTTTATAGCCGGCTATACGGTATGAGTTTTTCTTATTGTCGAAGGCCGTATAGTATGGTTGTCTATAATTGCTTACATCAATTTCATTTGATATCTGGTGGATAGTTGTCTCATTTGGCAATCATACCAAATCTTTTGATTTTCATATTAAGAAGAGAAAAGTACAATACAATTTGACCAATAAAACTAATAAGCATTAAATACTCATCAGAGAAGTTCGAAAAAGAAACTAAAACAGGCTAAATAATGTAAGAAGTTGAAGAACACTGAGGACCCAATATTGTGAAATTTTTTACCAAAATACATCTGGTTTAAAGGCAATCTACCCAAGGCATAGAAAGTCATTAACATTGTAGTTTGATACAACTATATGTGGTTTGTTTTCTGTGAAAAGCTACAGTATTGCATGACTGTTCATCCACTTTCGTGTCCTTCAACCTTGTATTTTTAAAAATGGAGTGTGTTACATAAAGAGGGTGAATATTGCTATTACCACACCCCTAACATGACGTTTTAAATGTGGTTCGACTTTTTACAAAACTGTAAGCAACAAGAACCATTTCTTACACAAACTATAGCACAATACCAAATTATAATTTAATTTGATTACAAATGAAAAAATGTTATACTCCGTCATGTTAATGTTACAGTAGTAACTTTTGTGTGCAATTGTTGTCGGATAAATGAACCATGTCGGATAACGACATTTTCTTATATTCATCACACAATAAAATTCAAAATTCGTAGAAAAACGATATTGTTAATTAATAGTATTAGGATACTTTCAAAATATCCGTTTATGAAACGCAGAGGCAGCTATCAGAAACTCAGATGAAAAAATCCAACAGATGAACACCGAAAATTACGTCTTCGAACGGAAGGGAAACGAAGATCAGTTCACAGTCAACACAAAAATCGAAAAGATGAAAGAGCCCTGAAGTCTGCTAAAAGAAACACAGGGCAACAATAAAAGCACAGAGGTCGCAATGAGGAACATGTGTGAAGGTTTGGACATTCTTACTTATCGACAAAAACTGATTAAGCTCGCATATCAGTCCTAGAACGGATGAAGAACATTTAACGAGTATAAAACGCACAGTCTAGCAGATAATTCCGAAGACGAAAAACGCATAATACGTGCAGAAAACAAAGAGTCGATGAAAATGAAGAACGACAAAAAGTTCACATACGTACAACTTCTTACAGTGCCCCACAGTCTATTCAGTTCAGCTTAGTTAATCATCAGAATAATGCTAATATTCCTGTGGTGAATCGACATGGAAAATGTGACGAGTGTGGTTTATCAGAACATTAGAGGCCAGACCATTATATAAACAGGGTTGGCAAACGCATAAAGAAAAGTCTGATAAGATAAGTAATAAATTATTTACTAATGATGTATATGTTAACGTTTGTAAAGAAACGCTACAGTTTCATGTAATTCATATGTAGGCAAATTAAGAAGTTCAATTGATTATTGGCGAAATATTATTTGCGCTTATGAGACAGTTATTGAAATCATAGAACATGGATATAAAATACCTTTTCACACAGAACCAAGGGAGGTATTTTTGAATAACAACAAATCTTCGTTAGAAAATTCAGAATTCGTAGAAAAACGATATTGTTAATTAATAGTATTAGGATACTTTCAAAATATCCATTCATGAAACGCAGAGGCAGCTATCAGAAACTCAGTTGAAAAAATCCAACAGATGAACACCGAAAATTACGTCTTTAAACTAAAGGGACACGATGAGCAGTTCAAAGTCAAAACAAAAATCGCAAACAAGATGAAAAAGTCTGCTAACAGAAACACAGGGCAACAATGAAAGCCCAGAGGGCGCAATGAGGAACATTTGTGAAGGTTTGGACATTCTTACTTATCGACAAAAAATGATTAAGCTTGTGAATCAGTCCTAGAACGGATGAAGAACATTTAACGAGTATAAAACGCACAGTCTAGCAGATAATTCCGAAGACGAAAAAGGCATAATACGAGCAGAAAACAAAGCGTCGAGGAATTTAAATGAAGAACGACAAAAAGTTCAAGACACGTACAACTCCCTACAGTGCTCCACAGTCTACTCGGTTCACCTCAATCAATCAACAGAGTACAGTTAACATTCCTGTGGTGAATCGACCCGGATTATGTTCAGAATTCAGAATTCGTAGAAAACGAGATTGCTAAACTAATAGAATTAAGATGCAGTAAAGAATGATCATGTAGACCTAAAGTTATCAAACCGTTAATTGTAGCTAACAATAAACACAAATTAAGATTAGTTTTAGACTGTGGACACATTAATCCGCATCTTCGTGAATCCAGATTTAAATATAAAGATGCTAGCATAGCCAGTCAGATGTTTAAGAAGGAAGATCACTGCTTTACTTACGATAAATTTTGAGAACGGCCTACCATCATGTAGAAATATTCGATCCACACAAGACATACTTATGTTTTGCATCGGTCAAATTAAGCAAAGTATTACGTCTATGTTTTACAATTTGATATATCCATAGCTGGTTATATATTCACGAAAGTTGTAAGGTGTATTGTTAAATATTAACGAAATTCAGGTTTGAAAGTAATCAATATGTGGGGCTGGGGAGATAAGTAAGGCCCAGGACACTGGCATAGTTGTTCGGAAAGTACTGGAAGATTCTGGGTTTTTAATAGCAGAAGATAATACAATTGGACACCTAGTCAAAATGTCGTATGGTTGGGTTTGGAATGGCAATTTGACAAAGGCATGGTTTCAATCACGGAAAGGCGACTTTCAAAATTGTTAGATACATTGAATGAAATTAGACACAAAATAGGTAAAGGAGAAATACACGCTTCGGCAAGGTTTCTTGCTTCAATAATTGGTCAGATCACATCTATGCAAGGGGTAGTTGTTCCTGTTATTAGATTACGTACAAGAAGTATGTACGAATGTAGATCTCTTGATGAGATAGTTTTCTTGAAGGAAAACATAGAGAAAATGAATGGCTGAGAATTGCATATTGTTAAGCAATACTCAAGTGTAGTATACACAGATGCCTCGGGCATATGTTTGGTAAAAGCCACAGACGAAGAGATTGTGGGTAGTTGGAACGATGCAGAAAAATTTAAAAGTTCCACTTTGAGAAAACTTGAAGCAGTTTATAGAGTACTGCAGTCTATATCTTTGTCATTACGAGGACAAACGGTTGCACACAGACAATCAGAACGTAGTTAAGGTGGCTCGGCCCTTTAACAGTGCGCAAATTTTAACGCATGTTTCTTACGACGAGTGCCTTGGAAACGGTCGCTTTTGGGGGTCTTCTCAAAAATAGCTTTGGCGATCTTGGAACGCGGGCGTGTATGAAAGCACCCTTGACGATGTAAACAAGTGATACAAAACATTCTTCAAAACAGGAAATACGAACGGTCAGAAATTCAGAGTGCTTTCTTCATTTTTCGCATAAAAGTCTAAAAGGAGAGAAATATACATGATTTAAGCATAACATTAAAAAAACGAATAAACAAGTACTGACAAAGTCACATGTATGACGTCGACGGTATTTGGTGCCGCTTCGCTCCCAAAACGCATTCTCATCTTACACGGTCGCCCCTTGGGTCCGCTCGTACCATATTTTGAATTCACTTAAATACCGGTTGAATTAAATGATGTCTTGGAGATTTATTTTTGAAAATGTTTTGCCAATGACGGAATGATTTTAAACTGTAAACAAATGATAGCGATGTAAACAACTGCATGCCATCGTACAGCTTTCAAAAACAGGTAAAACCCGTACAGTATGCTTTAAAGGCATCAGGGCGGGTTCATTTTCAAGCTATCCGTTTGGCGTTTTATAACAGTTTGTTTCTGTCATAAATCTCTTTTATACTTAACATATCTTTATTTCCAAGTATTTTTAAGAGTTTATTCCCGAGTATGCGATATATTTTTCCACTTCAAAATTTTGATAATTATAGTTAAATATTTTTTTAATTTCCCCAAAACAAATTTGAATATGCCAATTTTCTAACAGACTTAATCCTTGATAGGCACACCTAACATTTTCATTTAAAGATTTGTTTACCTTATCAAATAATGAGCACGAAAATCATCTGATAAAATTAAAATAGCAAATGTATGTGAATCAAATAAAATTTATATCATACCAGAGTGGGTACCTAGACAAGAGAACGTTAAAGCAGATACAGTTAGTAAAACTGTTGATTGCAATGATTGGAAGATAGACAATATTACATTTGAATATCTAAATCAGAACTGGGGTTTATATACCGTAGATAAGTTTGTCACTGATTACAATGCAAAATGTAGCATATTCATTTCTAAACACTGGTGTCCAGGTACACAGGGTATTGATGCTTTCAATAGACAATGGGGTAAAGAGATTAACTGGATTTTGCCACCACCTTCAGACATATCCCGATGTATACACAACATGATACAAGATAAAGCAGATAGCACTTTATTTGTTCCTTTATGGGTTTCAGATCCATATTGTCCTCTTTTACATCTTTTACACAAAGTCTATGGTAATTTTGTCGAATTCGAATCGTTCATTAAATACAGTAAAATTTTACCATCAACAGTTATCAAAAAAGGCCGAGGTAGAAATTGTATATTTGGAAAATCCACAGATTTAAGGATGTTGGCTATACTACGATTTTAATGTATTTATTGTTTCTACAGGTTATGGTCTGAAAAGCAGGGTGTTGGAGCAAATACAGATGGAGGTATTCTTCCTGCAGATTTTGACGAATTAGGACGTAAGATTACGTCGTATTTACTACAGTTCAGGAGTGACAATACTAACAATAAATATTTTTAACCTTTTAAAAGGTGGGTGTGATTTATATTGAAAGAAGGGGGAATATAATTGCCAACAAAGCCAATACATGTAGCCTTATATTTAGCCAAATTGATAGACACAGGTTCATCTTATAAGTAGTTCAGTCAGCAATTTACGGTATAAAATGAGCACATACAGTACAAGGTCTTTTAGATCCCAGAAAAAAGGCATTTGTGACCAATTTACAGGAGTCATCTAAACGTCAACCACATAAACCACTTAAATCGAAAGTTAAAAAGGAACAGCTAGACTCAACAGAGGTTAGTGGTGATATAAACATAGGTTTATATTCTTTCAGGGCGGGTGTAGCCACTGTCGCAGCTAAGGCTGATGTAAACGAACGCTGCTGGAAACGGCACGGTCGATGGAAAACTGATACTGCTAAAGATGGGTACGTGGCAGACTCACTTACACATCGCTTAGAAGTTACTAAGAAGCTAGGCCTTTATCCTTTTATTTTATTGAATATTATTAACACTTTTCCGCTATTTCCTTGTGTTTTCTAGTCTGCACGGCTAAATGCCTTGTTTTTTGTTGTTAGTATTGTAGTGTAGTTAAGACACGAGGTTGATCGCTTACAAACTTGTTAAACCCAAAATACGCTCTTTATATAAAATGTATATGCCTGTCCAAAGACAGAAACATGTAATTCACTGATTGTCGTTGTTTGCTGTCAGCAATATTTGTTGAAGTCTATGACATATAATTGTCTGGTCTATATAGATGGTTGTCTCATTGGAACACATATAAAAGAGACGATGTGGTATGATTGCTAATGATACATTTCTGCACCAGAGGCAAAATTGTAACGATAGAATTGTATCTATTATATGTCACCATACGGATTTTGATGATTATCAAAACCCATACTGTACCACAAGCTATAACAGGCTGCGTAATGACAAACCTAAAACAATTCAATCGAGAAAACTAGTGTCATGACATGTTCATATCTTTTTTTTATATTAAAAATAAAAAAGGCAACACACAACACTAGAAAAGGAAGCATAAATACCCTAATTACCAAATCTTTCTGCTAGTGTGCCTTGTACTTTAAAACTTTTAATGAACGTAGTAACTCCATCGACATTAATATGAAAAGAATATAGTACCTAAATGTAAACCAACACCCTACGTGACCAATTAACCGATATATCCTTTCGTTAGACGTATAATGCTTATTTCAAGAAAAAAAGCTTGGCATATTTATTATATTTTCTTATCCTTAATTAAAGTGATATATTGGCTTTCCGAATTGCTTTGTATTTTTTTAATTGTCCTTTGAAGAAGTTTAAGATCCTCAATGCTCTTCAACTTTGTAATTGTTTGGCTTTATAAATATTTTGATTTGAGCGTCACTGATGAGTCTTTATGTAGACGAAACGCACGTCTGACGTACTAAATTATAATCCTGGTACCTTTGATAACTATTATGCCTCCAAGTTTTGACTTTTAAAGCTCTTATGTCAAATATTAAGAACGGACACCATGTTCTGTGCAGTAAGAAAGAAGCATTCACTTAGTTTTCAAATATAATTTGGATACTAATGACATAGATATGATACACGAGACTGCTGCTCTTGGCAAAACAGCCATTCACAATTTCGACACATGTACATGTATTAGTTAATAGAAATATATTGGTTTGTTTCGTGTTTAAAACTGGACGTCACTGGTGAGTCTTATGTAGACAAAACGCACGTATGGTGTATTAGATTATGAGTCTGATACCTTTGATCACTATAAGCATGTCGAAATGTCCTATTGTTATGTTTATTTGTGTATTTCTCGGTACTGAATGTTCTTGCATTTATTTGTACGGTAGTTCTGCCCTGAATTTTCTTGCATTTACAAGTACTGTAATCCTGTCATGTAATATTGTCATTTAAGCGTTATATTTAACGTTGCAATAAAAGCGCGAGGTTTGGCTAGCGGCAAAACCCGGTTCAACCCACCATCTTTTCTTAAAATGTCCCGTACCAAGTCAGGAAATGGCAGCTGTTTTCTTATAGTTGATTTCTCTGTGTGTTGCATTTCCAACATAGAATGACATAGATATGATACACGAGACTGCTGCTGTTGGCAAAACAGCCATTCACAATTTCGACACATGTACATGTATTAGTTAATAGAAATATATTGGTTTGTTTCGTGTTTAAAACTGGACGTCACTGGTGAGTCTTATGTAGACAAAACGCACGTATGGTGTATTAGATTATGAGTCTGATACCTTTGATCACTATAAGCATG
The DNA here is from genome assembly GCA_019925275.1 of Mytilus edulis. Classification (NCBI taxonomy): domain Eukaryota; kingdom Metazoa; phylum Mollusca; class Bivalvia; order Mytilida; family Mytilidae; genus Mytilus; species Mytilus edulis. The sequence goes on from CM034353.1 coordinate 74,220,289, forward strand.
TCGAAATGTCCTATTGTTATGTTTATTTGTGTATTTCTCTGTACTGAATGTTCTTGCATTTATTTGTACGGTAGTTCTGCCCTGAATGTTCTTGCATTTACAAGTACTGTAGTCCTGTCATGTAATATTGTCATTTAAGCGTTATATTTAACGTTGCCATAAAAGCGCGATGTTTGGCTAGCGGCAAAACCCGGTTCAACCCACCATCTTTTCTTAAAATGTCCCGTACCAAGTCAGGAAATGGCAGCTGTTTTCTTATAGTTTATTTCTCTGTGTGTTGCATTTCCATTTTGGTATTTGTTGCACTTCAGTGTTTCTGTTGTTTCGTTGTTTTCCACTTATAGTTGATGTATTTACCTAAGTTTTAGTTTGTGACCCGGATTTGTTTTCTCTCAATCGATTTATGACTTTCGAACAGCGATATACTACTGTTGCATTTATTTAAAGTCGGTTGCTTTTTAACTTTTGATTATATTTTAAATAGAAATTTGCATTAACAAAAGTTATGAACGCTCTAATTTTGACAATGTAATATTGTAATATTAAAAGCAAGATGTCGGATGCAACCTTTGCTGGTCATTTCTATTTAAAAGATTGCAAATGAGTTACATTGATATAAAATTGCTAACTTTGATATTTTCAGCTGATTTGATAAGTTTTAAATAATAAATCTATAAGATACAATCTGTAATGTAGTGTTTAGAACACTATAACTTTATATTTTATTTTTGATTATGCAAAAAAAAAAACCCACAACCCAATATAATGTAAAATAATAACGTTGAACATTCATGTTTGATGTTTTCTGTATATCTTTTCTGAACATCAATAGCATAATAAATTCATGCTTGTAAATTTGATATTATTAAATGGTCATTACATCCGTTCAATAGGATATTACAACTAGAATTGATTCTTCTTTTCTAAAAACAGAAACCTGGTGAGCACAGTCTATTCCAACACCTGCGACAACCCGTTTCATAAATAAACACAATCCGCTTTCCTGTACTTGTCTATCATTCGACGTGTTGGGGAGTTAATTGAACTTTAAAAGCGTTGCATGTATACTTCACATTAATTTAAAAGAGGCAAACTATTCATCACACATTCGATATCATATTGCAGTTTGATGAATCGAGATACATACATTCCATACATTCACATTCTAATGGCTTCTAAGTAAATAAACTGTTATATATCGCAAACTATTGTCCGAGAGTTATACATTTACAGTAAAACAAACTACAGAACGAGAGTTATACATTTACAGTAAAACAAACTATTGTCCGAGAGTTATACATTTACAGTAAAATCAGAATCAGTTCCCTAACATATCCATTTTAAAATTGAATGGATTACTTAGTGTACTGTTTTTATTTTTATTAAATTATTATATCAACATAATTTTATACTATAACACACTATTAAAATAAGGAGATGAGGTATGATGTCCAAGAGAAAACTCGACACCAGAGACCAAAGAGAAAGATGTAAACAATTACAAGCCACCGTACAACATTATTTAATGAGCAAAGCTATACAATAACACACAATTACAAAGTATGATACAAATGAGGAATAATCAACAACATACTTTTTAATCAAACAATAAAAGAAAAGCAAATATATCATGGCAAACAGCAATCATTGACAACCACTGAATTACAGTCTCCCACATTTAGACAACTAAAGACTTAGCAACACGAACTCTATCAAGTAATACCAAGTGCTCCAGGTAAGAAAGGCATATCCTGCTCCACACTAGACACCTAGCGTGTTGCTCATAGCATGTATACATTCGGTGATAAGTCTCATTCGATGATATCACAATAGAAGAATATATTTATTCTTATAAATATTTATTAACTTCTTTCTTATAAATTACATACTTTTACATTCGATGCTTAATGTATCTAAATATCAATCAATACCTTCAAAACATGTCGAATCAGCATAGAGTCTACAAATAAACATGTTCCGATTAAGAGTACCCTTATCTTTAATTTGTAAACGTGTATGCATATTAGACCAACAAGATACTTAAGGAGGAAGAATAGGTTTGAAAAGTAAGCTTGACTACTTAAACTTATCTCCGTTATCGACGATCCCGTTGTTGACAGTTTTCATTTCTTTTCTCAGTGGGGCATTTGTTTTAACCTCTATGACCTTTTAATGACTAAAAATTGAGACAAACGCATTAGGATAAAATTTTCATTATAAATGCTGCGCTGTTAAAGCAATAATGAACATGACATTTTGTATAAGTACGTTGGGTCCTGATTTTCGAAAGTATCTTGAGACTTAACATTTACTAAATAAACTCATTGTATAGACATGTGTACCCGACCAGAAGTTTCGTCTACAAAAAATCATCAGTGACGCTCGAATAAAAAATAAAATAAAAACACTTTTAATTATATGGCCTTAGGATGTTTTGGAAAGTGTATTACTTACAATTTTGAGTTATCCTAAAATGAACTGCACAGTAAGGACTATGTTTAAAAAAATTGAAAACAACATGTTTAATCATTTCTTGCGTATGAGGCACATTTCTGGATTTACCTTCATCAGGAACGCTCAAAGCCAAACATTTGAAATCCGAAGATGTACAAGTACCGAAACCGTTGAAGAGCTATATGTCAAAAATACCTAAAATAAATAGCCAAATCCATCTAAAGCCAACTTTGCCTGAGGGAGTGGAAACCTTAGTTTCTTAATAATTTCAAAATTTATCAATTGACAATTTTACTTAGTAAAGTTTGTTAAATCATGCCAATACCGAAGTACTGACTGCTGAGCTGATGATACCCTCGGATACTGATAGTCCACCAGCAGAGATCGACCAAGTGGTGTAAAAAATTGAAAACACGTTTAAAAATTTATTGCGTCCGAAGCGCTTTTCTAGATTTTTAAGATTGTTTCAGATTAAAATTGCGTTGTTCCCTTTACGTTTACAATGACAAAACATTTATTTAATTTTTCTTCACTTAGCTATTTGTGCTTTGTTATTTATAAAGACTATATATTATAATGAAATCACACTTCTAGTCATTTCAACTGCGATTTAAGAAAAAGGTAATGTCCATTTGAACTATTCCCAATAAGTTACTAAATTGTAAGGCTTACATAAAAAATCTGTCTAACCGAATTCTCGTAACGGTTCATGATGAAATGTCAAAAACATGCATGTAATAACTATATGTATGATTTGATAGCCAGGAAAAGAGCACATGGAAATATGTATTTCCCTGCAAAAATGCATTTTACGACGTGAAACGTCATAGTTTTGTCTTGTATTTATAATTTTCAGAACCTCGACATCTTTCTAATAATTTTTATTGCAAACGTCTGTAACAGAAAACTTCAAACATGATATAAGTACAATACAGAAAATTATATTATCTAATTGCAAAAATGGCATTTAATCAACACATTCATTATGACTATTTTCTTTATTGTTTCAACTTCTGCGTCTTCGTTTATCGTCATTTTCATTAACATATAAATAAATATTATTATATCTAAAATAATCGTGTATTAATTAGGTATATTATTTGAATGCTGAAAAAGATAGAACGTTGTTACATTGAATGTAATTGTTACCTAGTATACAGGAGCTATTTCAGGACAAACGCTTTGGTTTATAGTCTATGATAGTCAAGGTATAATATATGAGAACATGTCTGAAGCTATTTTTGAAAACCAGGCCTCATGAAATGTGGTTGTTTAATGACATTTCCATTTTATTAGCACTCTTTAAATAAGGTTATATAGAATATAATTATGCACTTTAAAAAATATTTAAGCGACAATCAAACACACATTTTTGCATTATTTTTTTTTGTTTGTTACATGATCTCTCACTCTTTCACAGATAAACATTGTCTTTACAGCAAACTTTCCACAAGCGGTAATGTAACTGTCTCTTCTGGTGTGTCAACGGGTTTTGGAGCTGGTTTCCGTTCACGCTTCCAGGTTTTAGCTGATCGCGGTGTTTGTGTTGCTCTATTTCGAACTGATCTGAGCTCTAATCCTCGATGTCGTCTATCGTGTGTACTTACTACGGCGTCGGCGTCATCAACCAACAATGATGACGTTATATTTATTGACCTACATTTGAATGTAGCTTTGAAATATTTTCTAAATGTCTTACTCATGAAAGAATAGATAAAAGGGTTGACAACAGAATTAGCATACGAAAAACATGGCGCAACGTTTTGTAAATGATAAATAAAAGCGGAATTTGAATTGTCAGAACTAACTGATATAATTGCCGCCATGTGTAATGGAAGCCAGGAAATGGCGAAGGCCAATGCTACTATAGCAACAAGTCTAACTAATCTACCTCTTCGTTTCATTGATACAATTGTAACAGGCGCAAGGCGTGACTTAGTCATTGTTTCTTTCATACGTCTAGCAATTTGTAAATAACAAAATCCCAGAATGCACTGCGGTATCACATAAAATAAAACCAACATCGCGATGGCATAAATTTTGCTGTCTGTTTCAGATAGCTCTTCTAAGCAAAAAGCCATGAGATGTGAAGCTTTAAATTCTCTGTTGATGAATATTACAGGCATGAATGAAGAAAGCGATAGAAACCATATACAGAGAATCACAAAAATACAACGTTTTTTCGTCCTGCAAAATACAAAAATATAAAATATTATCATTCATGTTAAAACGCTAATGTCAAAACACATAATAATGCAACTCCCACCATATATCATTTACCATTAAACACAGTGCGTTTGTCTTTTTACCAACTTAACAGTTTTCCCGTTTATGTAGAAATCAAATCGACTACTATATTGGCCACGTATATGTGTATAATAAGATTGATTGAATGGTTGTTGGTTGCTTAACGTCCATTTGTAATATGTGGTATGATTGCAAATGAGACAACTATATTCTGGTTGCGGTATGCATTGTCTGGCCATTTGCAGCCAGTCAAATGCTTATGGACGATGTCTTATTTGACAAACTGTTTGAGTTTTGATTTGAACCGTGTTACTTTATCAGACTACTGCGTTCCCCGCAAGTTGGTAAACCTTCCAGGAACTGTTTTAGGTGGTAAAACTTATACCTTATCGAATATTCTCGATTATTTCATTGGCATTATTTACTTTTCCATCATTCTTTACAGTGGAGCCACCCATATTGTAGTTCTTTTAGATAATTTTACAATCAAAAGTAGCAGGTCTGCTTTATATGTTGATCTTGTTCCTCGATATTGTCACAGATGGACGACTAGTATCTATAACAAACGTGATGGTTTCAATTTCAAATTGTCAGCCTTCCGTTTCTCAGTAGTAAAAATGGATTTTTGGCTAATAACAAGCAATCAAGCACTCACACAATTGTAATAATTGAAGATAGTTGTACTAAATCAGTCAGATCTTGCGTGATTTTATGTTTTGCGTTCCTTTGAGATTTAGAATAATTGTAGTATAAAATGAGTACACATGGTAATTAAATAATGGATAATAAAAAAGTTTAAGAGCTTTAAACTTCCAAAAATTGAAAAGAGAGAAAATGCAGACAAATTATGCTATTTCTTTTTACAATTGCTCAATGTTTCGTATTAAATCAATTCAAAATAATTCTATTACTCGCATCATCATAAATATGAACTCTCTAATTCTCTTCGATTCATATGCAGTGTATTATATAATACATAATATAACTGATAGAAAATCATATTCCAAAACCACGACCTCACTTAACTGATATAGGATATTAAACCAGAGTCTACTATTTTTAGCTTCATCATTCCAGTATAAAGGAATGCGATATGACAGACTTGATCAAATACCAATGTTGGATAGAATTGGCTTAACGTAGCATAAAAATGTCTATTGATATTCATAATGGTCGGTATTTTCAGTATTCAAATTCAAAGTATTTAGGTATTCTACCTTGAATTCGGGGTTATTGAGATCAAACTTTTGTTAGATTTGTTTTAAATGCGAAAATGTACTGAAACACGACATATCTTAGTAACTAACAGAGTAAGTAGAGTACAAGATGAAAGACACATTATGTTAAAGAAGCATGGAAAAAACCATTTACAACTACAGATGCAAAAAAAAAAAAACAAAGGTCGACAAAACACTTCAAGGAAAAAGAATTTAAATGTTGAAACAATTTTCCCGTCAAATTCGTTGTATGGACATATGCGCTCATTGGGAAAAAGAGGGGGAGGTGTATATGTCATTCAACAAGTGGTGAAGCGTGAGTTATAACTCGTTGTTTTGCAAGTCCCCGCGGTAATGGGCAGATTGAGACATGAAGCAACGCTCTGGAAATTTGTACCTCTCAACCGGTATTTTTGGCAAATACCCCTTGTAAGCATGATATATTTGTATAAAAGCTATCAATTTGTATCTTTTTGTTTTGTTTTGAATTCTTTTTGAATCAAAATGATATGTTTGTTTCAAATTTCATGAATATAATTTGACTGCTAAAATCTGTGCTGACCTCTTTCAAACATATTGGTAGACTTGCTACATTTCCATTTCTTTTATTTCTTTCTTACTAATTTATATGTTTACTGATAAGGTACCAGTCTTGTATTACAACTCCAGTTTCCGGTGCATGTCAAAACATGGAGGGAAACAAAATAGTGCATTTTTTTTTCTGAACTCATTTTTTTCTGCTTGATTATAGGTTTATGCTGAATTGAAACATATATATAGACTTTAAAAAAATCTTGCATCTTTTAGAGGATATCAATCCAGGAAAGTGGAAGGATATCATGTTTACTAGAAGTGGTGCGGCCTAGTAAAAACAGCAAACAGAAAGTAGAAAAAAAATGTTTTCACTTCAGGATTATAACTTTTTATTCTTCGTGGCAAGACCCACTTTTTTTCGATTAAATCACAATTTCACATTAGTTCATACATGATATGAACTTGAAAAACATTTTCTATGTAGCATTTTTTATATTTTTTATTTTCAAAGATTAGCTGTTTTGCATGTAAGCCTATGGAGCAGTCAATTACAAAACTGCAACCATAACTGCCAGTCTACTGATTGCCTTTAGAGAAAGGCTTCCTCCTGCAGATGTCAGTATAATGGTATTCTCCTAGTTATAGCAGTAAAATTGTTAAAGGGGCAAAATTGAAAACAAAAACATAATTAGGATTGGACATGTAGCAAGTCTTACATATTGGGTGGAATTAACACTAAAACTACTCATATGGAACTCGGGTAAATAAAAGGTAACGACCAGAACTTTCATCTGCGCCAAAAAAGATATTTCTTGGGCCCTCCCAAAAATGATTAAGTTATGAATTCACCAAGGTTTTAATACCAGATACATTGTAAGATCACATTTATTAAATAGTCAGATACTAAATCGTTTCAAACACAACCCATTTTATATGTGCCTGTCACAAGTTAGTAGCATGTAGTTCAATAGTTGTCTTTGGATCATGTTTGTATATTTTCTGTTCGTAAATTATTTTGTCACAATTTAGGCTCCTACTTTTTTTTCAATTTTATTGTTTCATATTTTTCTATGTCGGGGTCTTTTAAAGCCGACTATACGGTATGCGTTTTTCTCTTTGTTTACAACTGCATATAATTGTTTAAAGCCACTTCATTTGCACTTTGGTAGGTATAGATGTGGCATTGGCAACCATACCCTATCTCCTATTAACTATATTTAAAGTACCTACCTAATGGATAATGCTATTATAGGATGAACAATAGCGAGGTACCTGTCTATTCCAACCGCTGCTAAAGTCAGGACATGTAGGGATAAACATACCGTCATCATATACTGCACAAATTTACCTGTAATTAAAAAGTTGTCAGGACATGTAGGAATAAACATACCGTCATCATATACTGTACAAATTTACCTGTAATTAAAAATTTACACCAGGACATGTAGGAATAAATAAACCGTCATCATATACTGTACAAATTTACCTGTAATTAAAAAGTTACATCAGGACATGTAGGAATAAACACACCGTTATCATATACTGTACAAGTTTACCTGTAATTAAAAAGTTACATCAGAATATGTTGGAATAAACATACCGTCATCATGAATACTGTACAAATTTACCTGTAATTAAAAAATTACACCATGACACGTAGGAATAAACATGACGTCATCATAAATACTGCACAAATTTACCTGTAATTAAAAAGGTACTGTTCTTATATGAATCAATAGAAGCAATGCGCACCTGCAAATGAAATGTTGTATAGCATTTATGTTCGGATTGATCGTAAGGAATTTCACAAATACATTATGTACTTGTATCTTTTATATTTTTTAACATATTAACACTGAACTAAACAACGTAAAGTGCGGAAGACATCGTTCTTATGAGATGGTATGATGAGGCAAGCATCTTTTTGGACCCTTAATCTAACTAGAGGCTCCATAATGAAATTAGCCCAGAATGTGACAGTGGAAAATATTTTGTAAAATTTTACAAAAATTACAAAATTTATTAAAATTTAAAAAAATTGACTCTAAAGGGCAATAACTCCTTATGGGGTCAATTGACCACTTTAGTCATGTTGACTTATTTGTAGCTCTTACTTTGCTGTACATTACTGCTGTTAACAGTTTATTTCTATCTATATTATTCAAGATAATAACCAAAAGCTGCAAAATTTTCTTAAAATTACCAATTTAGGGGCAGCAACCCAACAATTAGTTCTCCGATTCATCTGAAAATTTATGGGCAGATAGATCTGGACATGATAAACAATTGAACTCTGCCAGATTTGCTCTAAATGCTTTGGTTTCAGAGATATAAGCCAAAATCTATATTTAACCACTTTGTTCTATTTTTAGCCATAGCGACCATCTTGGTTGGTTGGCCAGGTCACTGGACACATTTTCAAACTAGATATCCCAATGATGATTGTTGCCAAGTTTGGTTTAATTTGGGCCAGTAGTTTCAGAGGAGAAGATTTTTGTGAAAGTAAACGACGACGGACGCCGGACTTCAAGTGATGAGAAAAGCTCACTTGGCCCTTCGGGCCAGGTGAGCTAAACACGAATCAAAAAAATATAATAACACTGAACAGTATTCATATTTTTAAATTTCCCTTTCCTCAGGGCTTGACAGTTATTGCATTTAAGGTAAAGATACAAAAACAGTCAACATACATGTAGCATCACTTTCGGAACGGTTAACACGATACATGTTAGAGAGAACGGATAAACCAAACGGATTTTTTTTGGTGCTACATTATTTGTATTATTGAAAGATGTTAACTATGTTATAATACCTGTTTGGGTAAGGTCTTTGGTCGGACTTTATAAGTTTGAAGCTGTGTGTAAAATGACATTTTTTTTAATTGAGAAAAATTAAACTCGCGATAAATATTATCATTTCTGCATAAAAGAAATGCGTGCATATTATATCATTCTTTTCATTTATAGATAAAATGAACAGAAGTTTAAATGCTGTTGAACACTTTTTTTTACGGGAATTCAGGGGCAATATAATGGCTCTTATACCGCCTCCTGTACATAAATAAATAATAAGGAATATATCTTACTCTGTTTTGTGGTGCCTTTGATAACTTACTGAAAGATTAAAGACCGTACGTATTCGTTGATTTGTAGTTGATTCTATCCCTGTCCATGGCAATCATACTTAATCTTCAAATACTGAATAGGTTTTGTACTTTTAATAGAAACCAAATAACGTTCGAGGCTGATACTTCAAAACGTGCAGTGCACCATGTTGAACGATTACAAAGATCAAGACCATTAGGTTTTAGCGTAGTTCTTTTAAATGTTCAATAATGTCATATATTATTGGTACATACCGATTATTTTTCGCAGAAAACAAATTTAAAAACTATTACAAAGTGTCAAAAAGTTCTGCAAATTTTTAGATTAACTTGAAATTTAATTTTGTTCCTGAAATTTAATCCTGATTTAGAAAATCTCGTTTTGAATGTGTGTTCTTTATAGTATTGTCTTTGACTTTAACATTCATGAACAACACTATGCAACACGTGGAGCAGGATGCAGCAATAAAGAACACCCCCGGTTTTTGAGGAGTTCTTGTTGCTTTTATATGCTTGTATGCAAAATTCATATGTTTCGGAGGTAAGTGTGACGTCTATTTCGCTGAATTTGTACACATTTTTGTTAAGGGGCCAGCTGAAGCACACCTCCGAATGTTGTATTTTCTCGCCGTGTTGAAGACCTTCTCGTGGCCTTGGCCGGCTTTAAGCTCTTTTTTAGGGTTGCTGTCTCTTTGACACATTCCCCGTTTCCATTCTCAATTAAAAAAAAATACCGTTCTCTTTAATTTTTCAGAGTGATATCTGTTTATTTTAAAACCGTTGAATCAAATACACAATGTACCCAATGTACCCAATGCCATCACAATTTTTCTTCATTAAAAGAAAACTGATAACCACGAAAATTAATGAATCCAAAGTGGTAGTAGAGAAAAAAGACCACTAAAATAAAATGTAAAAAATCACTTCATTTCTAAAACAGTATCATTGTTTTGTTATTTAATCATGCAATTGTTTAAATTTAAAGGATGTAATTTCGTGTTTACTTCAAGAATATTGATCGCTTACGTTCATTTAATGTTAATAAATAAAATACGAATTGAAAAAAATATGAAAACTAAGATATTTAAAAATCATTTACAGGTATTATGTCATGCGATTAATAAGTTGTACCGAGCACAGTACAAGTAGAAGGTATTGAAAAGAAGCCTACAGTGTTTTAATCTCCTGGTTCTTTGTCAAATGTCGGAAATACAGATCCATTACCGCATTTGTAATTATTTTAAAACGATTAAATACAAAATTGCTCAATATTGCGTGGGTGAAACTTGACATCAAAAGGGAGACTGGAAATTGCATTCAGGTCAACTTTCAATAGGTTTTAAACTGTTACATGTTCACACCTAAGTTTCGTGTAGTTTGTAATAGTCACAGAGTACATAGCAGTTATCCTAAAACCAGTCTTATAACGCTGTTTTCTGCTCTTTGGTAGGGTTGTTGTCTCTTTGACACATTCCCCATTTCATTCTCAATTTTAGTTAATTTGAATTTGCAGTGTCTAGCCTACTGAGCTACTCCTCGTTGGCCTGCTAATACATCAAGTTTTAAGTTTATTTATTTGTAATAATTTAAAAGCTATGACATACTCATGACGTGTTCTAAAATAAACCATTTACATTTAGATCAGTTTAAAATGTCATACTAACTTGGCACATCTACACGAAACTGCAAAATATTAAACTGATGCAATTACATGGAATAAAATTGGATATCTAGATCGGCTAGAATTTAAAATAATGCAATCTTCGTTGGTATATCTTTATCACAAATGTACAGTGTAAAATCAAGCTTTGAAGATGTCTGAGTGAAATAAACCAATAATGAAATGCATAGACATACAGATAGTATGGAACAGGAGGAGATGTATAGAGTACGTGTACGTCAAGGGCAGATATTATTACAAACAATGGAGATGTAGAGCATTCATATATGTCACTGACGGATATAAATTGAAACAGAAGATGTAGAAAGTACGTCAAAGACATGTAAAACTATGAACATCTGGAGATTTAGAACATATATGTGGGTCATTATAAAAAAAACCATGCAAAACTATGTTATTTGGTATGTTTAAGTCAAAAGACATGAACATATATCAAAATGTATCAAAATAACTCTTGCATATGTTAAATATGAATGTTTTGTGATACACTATTATACACAAAACATCCTTAATGTTTTCTTAAAGCCTTGGATATAGCCAAAATCAACTGTTATTTTTTACAAAAATCCTTTCAGACCTGAAATAGGTCTTTTATTTATACCATTTGTTATTAGGATTTATCACTTTTTATTGCATTTTGATACATACAAACATCTTATAATGATTTGGGAGGTGTATGTTGGTTTTATAACAAAAAATTCACCAAAAGGAAAAGTCTTATTTTTAAAGTCAATGGTGTAACCATAAGACAAATTGGTAGGATAAGAGTTATTTTTCTCAAGATCTCAGGAGTTGCAATAGTTTCTCCCTTAGCAATGTTACCTGTAAGCATGTTATGCAAAAGAAAACAAACATTTATGTTGAAAATTTAGTGAAAAAATCTCAAAAGTCAGTAAAAGCTATATCATAATTGAAAATAGTGTCCATGGTGTACCCTTCTAAAAATCATTTTTGAAAACATTTCCCATGTTGCCTGAACTTTGAATTATGAAATATATTGATTATAGAAACATGCACCAGTAACAACAAATAGAATAAGGGAATAGAGCACTTAATTCGTAACTAAATCTTAAAAGAGGGACGAAAGATACCAAAGGGACAGTCAAACTCATAAATCTAAAATAAACTGACCACGCCATGGCTAAACATAAAAAAGACAAACAGACAAATAATAGTACACATGACACAACATAGAAAACTAAAGAATAAACAACACGAACTCCACCAAAAACTAGGGATGATCTCAGGTGCTCCGGAAGGGTAAGCAGATCCTGCTCCACATGTGGCACCTGTCGTGTTGCTTATGTGATAACAAATCAGGTAAATAGCCTAATTCATGAAAGGGAAGTGGATTGTAGTTACGACGTAAGGAACATATCCGATATCATTTCTGAAACGGTTATTAAATACACCTTAAATCATTGGTGTAACTGTCAATGGTGAGACAATTTTGATAAAATAACACCATTGACCAGTTTAGTAACACCACTGAATATATCATGACAATCAGCATTGTTTTTGTTTCTTTCATGCTTAACAACCGAAACATCATATTATTTATGAAAAACAATACTTATTTAATGTTTTAACAATACTTAACAATATCATGTACATGTATTATGTCTGTTTGTTTTGTTCACGCATCGGTGTCAATATAATGGCATTTGATGCGACTGTCATACAAGTGAGAGGTTTAGCTAGCTATAAAACCAGGTTCAATCCACCATTTTCTACGTTTGAAAATGCCTGTACCAAGTCAGGAATATGACAGTTCTTGTCTATTCGTTTTTGATGCGTTTTGTTATTTGAATTTGCCATGTGATTATGGACTTTCCGAATTGATTTTCCTCTGAGTTCAGTATTTTTGTAATTTTACTTTTTACATATACAAAGTTTTCACAAACTGATCATTTATGCTGGTAACACCAATGACACTATTTAGTATCACTATTGACATTTTTAGTTACTGATGTTATGTTACATGTATATAATTTGAGATATTTTAGCCTAAGAACTATTTTTTTCATGTTTTTCTTTTGCTCGGTGTTCTTGGCTTTGTATTCAGTACTCAATAAAGGTAAGATTTGAAATGTGATGTCAATGGTGATACTTTTGTGTCATTGGAGTTACTGAAGGGTCAGCGGTGTTACTTTATAAAAATGCGACATATTTTTTTAAATTTTTATTCATAAATGAAGGTGTTTTTAGGTCGTGTACGAAGGATTAGGTATATTATTATCTTTCAATCCTACACAATTCACATACATGTATATTCAGTTTAAGTGTATTTTTTAGAATTTACAACGGCCATAATTAGGACAGCCAACTTTTTTACGACAAAGTATTCTGAAATTTATGTTTGAATAGAATGCACAGCTATATGAATAATGTCAATAAGTCGTAATTTAAACCTAAACAACAAATTGGAACAGTTGTTTGATGTTAAACAATACTATTTAGTACCTAAATGTATGCTTTAAATTGGTAACACCATTGACACGATTCTATCAAAGGATGACTTAACATTGTTAAAATTGAAGGAACTCTTCATTTTTCCCATTGCATATTTCTGAATATCGATGCTACCATACTATAGAATACTGATTCACATTTAAATGTTTTAAACAATCACATCATTTTTCAAAATATTACCTCGTCGAAATTTGCACTTTTTAAAAAAAAATTACCCATGTACGTCAATGACATATAACAACATGAACAAGAGAAGATGCCGAGCATAGTTACATTTACTTTAATGACAAATTACTAAAAGAAGAAATGTAGAGAATACATGTAAGTCAACGACAAAAAAAAATACAAACAGAATGAGATGAAGTGCAAACATGTAAGTCATACTGAGTGACAGATACAGAGATGTAGAACATGCTTGTCCGTCAATTACAGATATAAATATGCATGTAGAACATGCATGTCCGTCAATGATTGATATACATCTAACAGAAGGAGATATAAAGCATGCTTGTCCGTCAATGGTAGATATAAAAAAAGCTAGAAGGAGACCTAAATTCTAAATGTACGTAAATGACAGATAACAATACGAACAGACGCAGATGAAGATATACATGAACGTCAATTATATGACGTTACGCACGGTATTCGGTCTATGTTTCATTTGACAATTTCTTGATGTATAAGTATGACAAAAACAAATCAAATCTACGCATTATTGAATAGTAACTTGTCTTGATTTTTTATTTGAATCGAAATTAAATAAAACCTGATTTTAATAAATTTAATGTTATGTTTCATTATATGATTAAACAATGATTTTTATGTTCATAATTTGCCGTATTTGCCGTGTAAGACGTAGTTCAACAAGCGCCAAACATCCAAATATAAACGAAGAAGAAATACTAACTACTGAATGGATTTCGATAAAATTTGTACAGATGGGATATGATATGATCATATTGATTATGTTAAACGGTCACGATAAATATCCTGTCAGTTCACAATCTAGCAGCCATTTTCAAAATTCCATATAGCTGTAAGATTTGAAAATTCGAGTACACAAAAATGAAAGCAAACACTTCAATATTATGATATTTTCATATAAATAATAGGAAAAGTTCGCCACCTTTACATAAAAATGTAATTTTTTTGAATTTTACAAAAATGTTTTTATTTTTAATTTAGCTTCTCTCATTTTTTTTTTCTTCAGTATTTTCCGTGTAAATGTTACCGTAGAGCCATTGTTCAAGATTTTTTAGTACGATGCTAATTTAGGGTATTTCACATTTGTGACAGGCAAACGAACTATGCAATCAAATGTTATTACTGAAATGTGATTTTTTTAAAGATTTGGTTAAGCTTTCAAGGTTAAGGACACGCCAAATTTTTTATCAATTTCCATCAAGTTGTCCGTGTCTCCCGTAAATGTTACCACGTCCAAATTAAACGATTTTTGCACGGAACGTGAATGTAACGTTATAATATATAATTGTATTTCCCGTTTACTGAAAGTGTAGCATGTTGTCTCTTAAGCATTTGACACGTTCTGTGTGATATTTTTTTTGAATAATTATTTAAATCATCCAAATTTTTAAGCCATTTGCTGATCGTAATTTTAAGCGTCGGATAAATAAAAGTATCATGCAAAAGATTAGGTATTTTTAATGCAAAATAATTGCATTTTAAACCAAGTGACAAAGAAATTAACAACTGTAGGTCACCGTACGGCCTTCAACAATGAGCAAAGCCCATACCATATAGACATTACCAATCATGATTTTCTTGATATGATCCAGCGATTTTCATGTGTTAATTTACATGTAAATTTATCAAAATATTACTCTAAATTTTCGGATATACATATATGTAGCACAAGCTTTGATGCCGAAGCTTTCGTTTTTGGATTCTAGTAACATAGGTGCGTCTGCTAGTACGATTGCATATGTTGTATACACTAAAAGTCATTTCCACGCATCCGATAAACAGACGCATTTGAAATTACTCATTATATTTCAAGAACTGTAGATCACTTTTTAATTTTAAATAATTACATTAGATGTATGTTTCATTATAATACGTTATTCTGATTGGCCAACTGCACATCTCGTGCTATTCCTGAAACAATTGTATTAGACAATAACATTTATCATTCATGATGACACGAGGTCCCACAATAAAGTGCACAGGTAAATTAAATGAAAACTTGATAAAAATCGTGTTTTCATGATTCTAGCTAAAAAAATGTAATTATAAGTATTGAATGCTTCTTTTTGTAATTTTATAGGGTTGTAAAAGCGTTGACCGTGCGCACATTTTTAGTATGAAGCGCTTCCGCGCTTCATATAAAATGTACTTCGGTCAACGCTTTTACACCCCAATAAATTTACAAAAAGCAGCATTCAATTCTTAAATAAAATCAACAATTTTAAACTGCCGTTTTCATTTTAAAATCTGAGGATGAAACTAGAATTATAGATAATGCAAACAGAGGATAAATAGTAGCTGTTGCTGCGATTGACCTGAACAAGGATTATTTTTCATTATAATCTTCTTGAAAGATACATATTTAAGATGTTGATAATACGAATAAAAAGACCCTGAAATTATATTCGCGAACTGTTGTTAGAAAACTAGTTGAAGGTGGGTAAATAACATTTATACTCTTGAAGCACAAAAAGCTTTGGTACTGGCTGTTTCCAATCGATATAAATGCCTAGTCCCAGATACTTGTGATGACAGAATTCTGAGAATCATAGAGGATATATAAATGCATTTTGCAACAATTGACATGCTTGGGCAGTGACAAATATTTGAAATATACACTTTCATTTTGTTTTAAAGAATATGATGTCAAAAATATACCAGTAATCAGTCATGTTATCGTGTAGATTTTTTTTTAAATAGTTAAACATCAAAATGCAAGCCGTTTTATAAAAGCTGCAAAGCTTTGACGTTTGGTACAGAAGTAGGATGAAATAATTGAAAAACGACGTCAACTAACGTTACCATTACTAAACCGAACACCGTACGTAAGTCAATGTCAGTTATCAGTACGAAAAGAATAAAATTTAGAACATCCGTGTCCATCAATGACAGATAAAAATACAAACAGAAGGACATGAAGATGGAGAGCATGGCAGTGAGTGTCCTGTATTGACATAAATCAGTAGAAACAAAAGAAGATGTAGAGTATGCATGTACGTCAATGACAGATATCAACACGAACAGAAGAAAATATGCATGTGCGTGTCCGCCAATGACAGATACCAATACGAACATGTGATATACAGCATGTATGTACGTCGATATAATAGAATATAAAACTTTATTTTGATTCAGCATAGTATAAAGCAGACAAACATAAGCAGATAAGCTCTAATAAGATTTATATCTAATATGAAAACATATACAAAACAAATAATACAAAGCATCATGCACATATAAAACAAACAACAAAATATAGCCAAGCAACAACCAAATTTTCAGATTTTTGACAATCTTATTTAAAACTTATAAATTTATTAAAAACATTTGATCAGATATAGTACTCCTTGGCATGTGGCTTGAACTTCTTTGGGCTACCTAACAGCCAGCAGCAGTAAAATAAATGTAAGATCATATTTGAATGATTTATTACCTTTACCAGGGAACATCTCATATATTACTGTATCTAAAAGAGTATATTATAAATTAACATTTAAGAAGACTGTTCAAACAAAAAAGAGAAATATTACTTAAAATCGTAAAAGTTTCTAGAGCCTAGTCCTGTTTCTGCTCACCAGAAGTATTACAGATACCTATACGAACATATGGAAATGTGCATGTGTGTCCGTCAATGAAAGATACTCCGAGAACAGGAGGCGTAGAGCATGTGTGTCCGTCAATAACATAAAGCATACGAACAGGAGACGTAGAGCATGTATGTCCGTCAATGACATATATCATACGAACAGGAGACGTAGAGCATGTATGCCCGTCAAAAAGATATACCCCATGAACTGCGGACGAAGAGCATGTGTGCCAGTCAAAGACATATACAACACATAGAGGAGACGTAGAGCATGTGTGCCCGTCAAAGACATATACCACACAAACAGGAGACGTAGAGCATGTGTGCCCGTCAAAGACATATACCCCACGAACAGGAGACGTAGATCATGTGTGTCCGTCAATAACATATATCATACGAACAGGAGACGTAGAGCATGTGTGCCCGTCAAAGACATATACCCCATGAACAGGAGACGTAGAGCATGTGTGCCTGTCAAAGACATATACCCCACGAACAGGAGATGTAGATCATGTGTGTCCGTCAATGACATATATCATACGAACAGAAGACGTAGAGCATGTGTGCCCGTCAAAGACATATACCCCACGAACAGAAGACGTAGATCATGTGTGTCCGTCAATAACATATATCATACGAACAGGAGACGTAGAGCATGTGTGCCCGTCAAAGACATATACCCCATGAACAGGAGACGTAGAGCATGTGTGCCTGTCAAAGACATATACCCCACGAACAGGAGATGTAGATCATGTGTATCCGTCAATGACATATATCATACGAACAGAAGACGTAGAGCATGTGTGTCCGTCAAAGACATATACCCACGAACAGGAGACGTAGAGCATGTGTGCCTGTCAAAGACAGATACCAATATGAACAGGAGATGTAGATCATGTGTGTCGTCAAAGACATGTACTCCACGAACAGGAGACATTGAGCATATGTGTCAGTCAATGACAGATACCAATATGAACAGGAGATGTAGATCATGTGTGTCCGTCAATACAGATACTAATATGAACAAAAGGAAATGTAGAGCATGCATGTACGGGAATTGCGTATACCACTATGAACAGAAGATGCAAAGAATACATGTATGTCATTGGCATATACCAATACGAAAGAAGATGAAGAGATATATGTACGTCAATGACATATACATTTTTGTACCAATACGAAGTGTAAAAAGAAAATTTTAATTTAAACAGAATCTGCTAACAGATAAAACTCCCTAGCGAAAAAGGGGATAGAAATAAATGAAGTGTCCCCTCAACTCTAATGAGCCAAAGTATTGGCTATATATATATATATATATATATAAAATGAACAAATTTTTGAATTCCAGCACGATTCAAATGCAATAGGTCAGTTTTGTGAATTAAAGGGATTACAGGTCTATGATATCTGTCAAAAAAATAATTGCAAGCGGACATATAGCTAACCTCCACCCATCCTTTTTGAGAAAAATCAAAAAGTTGGGAATTAAAATCCTAAGCTTACCGGTCAGAAAATTTTAAAATCTACTGGTCTAGGTAAAATGGAAGATAAAATAATTCTACAGGAGGCGTTTACACTCCTAATTTCCTGAATAAATCCAAGGAAAATTCAAAACAGAAAGTCTTTCAATAAAATTTAATGACAAAATAAAAAGCTCAAACACACCAAACGAATTGAAAACAACTATCAAATTCATGACTTGTAAAACAGAAGTAGAGATACATGCATGCTTAATGACGTGAACCAATATGGAAAGGAGTTAAAAGATACATGTACGCCAATAACACATACCAATACGAATAGGAGATGCAGAGGGATATATATATCACTCAATCATTCGTCTAAAAACGTCCTCAATGTGGCACGCGGCTGATATTTTACGATTTCAATTTACAGAAAGCATTTCTACAACAAATTTTCTATTTTAATTCTTTTTCAGAGCAACTATTTGTCTAAAACTACTTGGTTATTTCAATACTTTTGAAGAAGGTAATTGTCGTCATAAATATATAATAAATGACACAAGGAAAAATAGCAGTGACTGCAACATTTGATAATGCCCTCGTCGTGTATCCGTCAATACTACTGTCCCTTGGGCAGTCAATACATCACAATAATTCCCTTTTCATTAAGAACTTTTATGTAATAAATTTGTCCATCATGACTTTTATTCTCTTCCTGACGTAATTTCAAAAAGTTAAATCACTGAAGCTTTGGTTTCCGGCACCTGAAAATTTACAATGTATGCACAAGAAATTGATATCAATAAAATCAAAGAGCAAAACACTTAAGAATAACTATTTGTGTCATTGAATTATGTGGGTGAAATGCCGACGTATACCTAAATCCATTATTTTGCACCTTAAATTGCAATTATTTTTATTATTCTCTCTCTATATATATGTATATGAATTCATGTCATACGATCAGTTTTACTATAAAACACTTGTACATAGACTTTCTCTCTAAGGAAAATCATTTATGTATTATCTCAAACTTCAAATATTTACTGCTAGCTATAATTGTCATTACGTAGTACTCAAGTACTGACAGATTTTTCAGATGAAGTTACCTTAAGGTTGATACCTCTTATTAGAGATTGAGACATTGCACAGTGCAATCGAGAAGGGAAAACCGTGTTGAGCGAAACATGAACAAAAATAGAAAGAAGACAGTATTAACCGATTCTGAAAATTTTAAAACATCAAATTGTAACTTTTAATGATATGACTAAGTGTGATCAAATGAGAACGCTTCCAAATATATATAAAATTGGGAATGGAAATTGGAAATGTGTAAAAGCGACTACAACCCGACCATAGAGCAGACAACAGCCGAAGGCCACCAATGGGTCTTCAATGTAGCGAGGAACTCCCGCCCCGGAGGCGTCCTTCAGCTGGCCCCTTAACAAAATGTATACTAGTTCAGTGATAATGGATGTCGTACTAAAATATATGTATATATAAAAATAATCTCGCTCCATCTTCTCACTTATTATACACAACTAAATACGCAAAAAAAATAAAACCTTGATACATAACTCGTAGGTTAAAGATTGTAGCATAAACATGTACTCATTAGAATTGAACACTCCTTTTAAAATGTTCTAGGGGTTTAAAATCGTGAATCGTGCACAAAACTTTATGATGTTGGGAATCAAACGCGTCAAACAAAATGTGCATCGGTCAGCACTTTTACACACAATACAAATACAAAACGATGAAGACACTAATCGTGATCGCTTTTATAAAAAAAGTTTAAAATGATTCAAATTAAGTTTCAAGTTATTTATTATACCATTTTACTTCTAGAAATAACGCTCACTCACACGACAATCACCTTAACTACAAGCAATTTAATATTTACGTTATACTTTTATATGGAGATTAATGGGCCCTATTGGGAAACTACTCGTTACATTTTCATGTCCCCATTTATGGGCATTATGTTTTCTGGTCTGTTCGTCCGTGTTCGTCCGTTCGTCCCGCTCCAGGTTAAAATTTTTGGTCGAGGTAGATTTTGATGAAGTTGAAGTCCAATCTACTTGAAACTAAGTAAACATGTTCCCTATGATATGATCTTTCTAATTTTAATTCCGAATTAGAAAATTTATCCCATTTTCACGGTCCACTGAACATAGAAAATGATAGTGCGGATGTGGCATCTGTGTACTTGGAACACATTCTTGTTTTTTATTCTATCGGTATGTTTTGCTGATGTAAAACTTATGTTTTTGTTTTCGTGCATTCGCGATCGAGAACGCGTAAATTGGTATTATTTTTAAATATTTACTACGTACTGTTTCTCTTAATTTTGATTCCCGTATGTTTAGTTCAATTGAACAAAAAAGTTTAAAAACTATATTATATATATGTTATAAGACTTGACAAAAGGGATCAATCATTTCCAAGATTAAATTAAAAAAAAATATGACTACATTATATCATTTTGTGACATATAAAAGAGCAACCTTCAGCCTGTCGTTTTGTAGCATTTTGTAGCATGTTGTCATGGCAACAGCATTTCAGTCACTTCATTAAAAAATTTACTTTCAGTTTGACTTTTCAATAATGTGGCATTGAACATTACAAGAGAGACATAATT
Source organism: Mytilus edulis (assembly GCA_019925275.1). Lineage (NCBI taxonomy): Eukaryota > Metazoa > Mollusca > Bivalvia > Mytilida > Mytilidae > Mytilus > Mytilus edulis. Next base: position 74,241,891 of record CM034353.1, read on the forward strand.
GTCTAAAGGAGTCATCGTGTGCTGTAAAATTGGAGCCATTGATGTTATTTTATACGAATACACATTAAGGTAGCAAACCAATTAATATTCCATTGAAAGTTTATGACTTTTCATATAATACTATATTTTTTCAAAATATTATTTCAAATTGTCCTGCTTTTTTCATACCAGACATAAAAAGAATTAAAGACGTGATGAACACAATTGAAGGACTCTCGTGAAACTACTGATTGATAGAAATTGATTATCAGTTACATACAATAAAATGTCTTCAAATTCATAACCAAAAAATATGTAGTGTAATCATATAACTGAACGCGGAAATTAAAAGATAATGGAATTTTCTTCGAATTTATTTTCATTTATGGACGAGTTTCTTTTTTCAAGGCATTTTAGTTTTAGATTTTTGAAGAAAATAAATACGAATATAGAGCAATTGTCTCGATCAACATCAAAATGAAATCAAACCCGGAGGTCGCAGGCCATTATTGATTCATATTTGTACTTTTATAACAAGCCGTTATCTTATATTAAGATTTTAGTTTGAAACAAAACAACAATAAACTATCTGAAAGGTGAAAACTGACAGAGAATAATTCAAGATTAAGGAAGTCTTTCTTATACAGCTTATAACTGAAACACTGATTATAAAGCTATTTATAGAAGTGAATGAACTGGTCGTCAAAACTGTCTGCTGTAGCAGTTCATGCAGTGTTTTTGTTGCTCCGTTGTTTTCCTCTCTTACTTGATGTGTGTCCCTCAGTTTTGGTTTGTGACTTGGACTTGTTTCAGTTATCGAGTTATGACTATTGAACAGTGGTACATGTATACTACTATTGCCTTTATTTCTCAATTGACTTAAAAGCAATTATTAAAAATGTTTCTCTTGTCTCGCTGAAAAATATGTTTAAGCTCAACATGCAGACTTCTTATACGTTCAGGTATTTCACATCCAATTTTTTATGGAAATATTCTTTATAAAGCACAAAGGTGTCAGTATTCACCTCAAAAACTAACAAAACCTTTGAATAGACTTATTAAGAAGGGATATAGTTACGATACTGTTGTCAGGTCATTAAAGATTGCATATTTTGGCGTTAATATTGATTCACTTATAGGGTCTTTGCATCGGAACTAAACACATGTATTCAAAAACCAGTTGTTGGCATGACACGGGTTATGTTCTTCTCATATACAGTATGTTATGATGGTATGGTACTAAACCCCTTACGGGAAGGATTGTGCCTGATGTCCATATGATGAAATCATAATCTTTCAGTCAGTTTAATTGAAGTCTGGAGCTGGCATGTCAGTTAACTGCTAGTAGTCTGTTGTTATTTATGTATTATTGTCATTTTGTTTATTTTCTTTGGTTACATCTTCTGACATCAGACTCGGACTTTTCTTGAACTGAATTTTAATGTGCGTATTGTTATGCGTTTAATTTTCTACATTGGCTAGAGGTATAGGGGGAGGGTTGAGATCTCACAAACATGTTTAACCCCGCCGCATTTTTGCGCCTGTCCCAAGTCAGGAGCCTCTGGCCTTTGTTAGTCTTGTATTATTTTAATTTTAGTTTCTTGTGTACAATTTGGAAATTAGTATGGTGTTCATTATCACTGAACTAGTATATATTTGTTTATGGGCCAGTTGAATGACGCGTCCGGGTGCGGGAATTTCTCGCTACATTGAAGACCTGTTGGTGACCTTCTGCTGTTGTTTTTTTCTATGGTCGGGTTGTTGTCTCTTTGGCACATTCCCCATTTCCTTTCTCAATTTTATTGAGGTATTGCACATATTTGTATCTTTTTGTACTGCTTATGGCGTTGAAATTATTTATGAAGTGTATCATGGCATTATGTCTCATAAGCAGGTTAAGAGCTCTGTGTAACTATGGTAACTGGAAGGATTATGTTATACGATATAATTTGTTATTCATTTCGTAATTTGTTAAAGATAGTACCCTTAATTAAGAAGTAATCTGATTTTTATGACATAATGTACTGGTTTTATTTTTACATAATATGTAAAATATGTAAAAATACGTTAAAGTGGTATGATTGTTAAAAAGACAACTATTTGCAAATGTCAAAATGAAGTGGATGTAAGCTATTACCGTACGGCCTTTAACAATGAGAAAAAACCTATATAGTCCGTTAAGTCGGATAATATAAAAAAAAAAAAAAATATTTGAACCAATTCAATTAAGATATATCGGCCTATTTTATAAGAATTTATAATTACATTAGATGTATGTTTCATTATGATACTTTATACTGATTGGCTTCCGCGCTTCATACAAAATGTACTTTGGCCAACACTTTTACATCCCAATGAATTTACAAAAAGAAGCATTCAACTCTTAAATAAAAAACAAGTTTCATAGAATTGAACAAACGACAACCACAGAACTATAAGCTCCTGACTTTGGGCAGGCACATATAGATATAAGAAGATGTGGTATGAGTGCCAATGAGACAACTCTCCATCCAAGTCAAAATTTGTAAAAGTAAACCATTACAGGTCAAAGTACGGTATTCAACAAGGAGCCTTGGCTTACACCGAACAGCAAGCTATAAACTGCCCCAAAATATAACTATTGTAAAACAATCAAGTGGGAAAACCCAACAGTATAATCTATTATATAAAACAACGAGAAACATTGATGAACCACATCAACAAACGACAACCTCTGAACATCAGGTTCCTGACTTAGGACAGGTGCAAACAAATGCAGCGTATTAAAACGTTATAATAGGTAACAACCTTACCCTTACTTGAAACAAACGTGTTACATGTTTACTGGCACCCCCTCTCCCCCACCCGACCAGGGAAAGTAGTACAAATCAACTAACGGTTCGACAAAAGAACAAATAATAAAAACAAACAAAAAGGTATTAGCTCATCAGATCGATACAAAGCAGAAAAATCAACTAACAAATAAAAAAAAGACCGGATGTGACTGGCAATTATACATCCGCACAATAAAACACAAAGTACAGATGAATCGCAGTTACTTACAGCTATTTTAAAGCAATTAAAAAAAAGCTGAAATGTATGTAGAGGAATGGCTGAAATTTCAAAAAGACAAGTTTATTAATAACCCAGTCATAATTCCATGTGCCTCTGCCATGTCAGGAACCTTGTCAGCACCAGCATTATCCTATGTAATAATTATCTTAAATTAAGATATCATTGTTTTTTAGTATTAGTTGGAAATGGCAGATTTCCCCTGTTATTAAATGTACTATACTTTCAACAATTTGGAGCTTGGTATAATGTAGTGCCATTTTTCTGTTGTTATAAACTGTATATATCTTCCTGTAAAATCATTCCACCTAAACTATATTTCTAGCCTGTCAGCACTGAGGTTGCATATTCACGGGACAGGTATGTGTTTGTGACTCAAAATCTTACTTGACTAGGATAGTAAGTTTACCTACTGAAGGTCGGTTACTCTCTCGGATATTGGGTATTCTCCACCAATAAGAACGTGCCGTCATGAAGTAGTCAATAGTTATAAAAGTGGTGTTGAACTCCAATCAACGAATCCACACAAAGTGCCATACACTACATGCATTTATTGCTATTGATAATTGTTTAATTCTGTTTCTTCTTAAATTGTGCTAGAATGGTTCTTGTGTATAATAAAAGGGTACCACATTCCATGTTTTACATGTTATTTTTTTTACATGAAATAATAATAAAAAAAAACTATTCATTGATTTACCTTCGATAAATTGTTGGTTTTCTTAAGAATGTTCTCTTATTTACCTTAATTTTAAAAATGTTCAAAGTGAGCATGCGTCCATCAAAATTGCAACTTGGTTGCCTGTTCAGTATTCCACTTTATGTCGTTACATGCATATGGCAGTACAAATAAGTACCCACATTAAGGTACTGTAAATTTTACTAACGATTAAAAAATTGAGATGGCTTTCGTGTGAAATAAGTTAGATAAAAAGGCTTCATCTCCAGGACATATTTTTGCACGATACTATAACTAATTCTGTTTAAAGTGTTGTTTTATGTAAGAAAACCAGACATGTATTTGTAAACAAATAATGATATAACGAACTATAAACCTTTTTTGTTTCATGTACCTTCGATAACGCTAGGAAACCTTTCTTAATGTTTTATGTATTACTGTATACCAATTTGTATACCGCCTTGAAGTAATATTGAAGTGCATCATGTCTTATAATCATGTTATAGTTACGTGTTACTAAAATATTCTCCGTTTTGAGTTATAAACAATAATTATGTCATGGAATATAAATGTAATTTAGAATAAAATCTTTAATATCTATTAAAGATCTGCATTGCATTGTTACAGCAACTTGTCATCTAATTTTTACAGACTGTGGATGTTCTTGTGAAAACCAATGCATCTTTATTAAGTAGAAAAATAGACTGAGTAACTGAAATTTAGCAACATAGTTTTAAATAAAACAATGTTTCAATTTTGATAGAGGAAAACAAGACTCTATCTGGCTATAAAGTTGGCTCCGAGTTTTCAAATTGGCGACAAAATATAGCAGCTGGCGATTTTTCTGGCTCCAAATGTTTTGAAGCCCGAGCATCCCTTGTATCTGTTATATGTAACGAAATATTTCGGTGAAATAGGCATACAAGTATAATTATGTTCAATCTATGTGACAAAAATGTAAATGTAAACGGCGGTATTATAAGTATACATGTATCTGTTTTACGTGACCAAAAAATGTCCTTGTAAAGGGTGGGTGGTATAAGTACCCTTATATTATGGGTTTCGTGGTATTTAGATGGCAGTATAACGTAATTTCTATTGTAAATGCATGCATAGTACGATTCATATATACGTATATGATTTGACGATACACGTACATTGTATTTATTCCATGAGACGAAAATGTCCATGTAAAAGATGGGTGCTATAAGAATACAAGTATGTTACATGCGACATAAAATTTCCAGGTAACAGGTACATTTTGTAAGTGGTATAAGAATACCAGGATCTCTTTATTAAGGTGTAAAGTTGTTCAGCAATACACACTTAAATATCATAAGAGTAGTTAATAAGAAGATATGGTTATGATTGCCAATAAGAAAACTATCCAGAAGAGACAAAATGGCACAGAAATTAACAACTATGTAACATTCAACAATGAGAAAAACGAAACCATAAAGTCATATCTAAAAGACACCGAATTGACATAAAAAAGTGTTAAACAATTTAAAAGAAAGAACTCTGAAATCAAAATATCCAAATTTCTAAATAACTTTTTAAATGACAGATTTGTCGAGTAATTTGCTGCAATGATTTAATTATTGTTATATTTAGAAGCGTCGTTTATTTTGTTAAATTTGAAATTAAAAATATGTATTGCTAACTTTATTTACTCAGTATATTACATAACTTAAACAATGATGGTACATGCATACTATCTTTGCTGATTATTAAAGATGTATTTCTTATAATGTTTTATTATTTCACAACCATTGATTTGTATGGATTACATTGTAAGTAAGAGATTTGCCTAGAAAAAAGACTCTTCAGTTTTTATAAAACATTATAAGTTATCATGCTTTGACCCAACTGACATGGTTATTTAGACGGTGTCGATTTCGCCCTCACCGTTCAACAATTTTCGACTCCGTCTAAATAATCATGCTAGTTGGGTCAAAGCATAACATTTTTGTGCGGTTATGCTAATCGTATTAGGTATATAATTAATGAAACGTTTAATACACAAGTGTCCTAGATTTCACTACGCAATAATAACATGTTAACCCTGCCCACTGACCTCACTCTTAATGTGTATTGTGTAACCTCATGATCTATTGATTTTTCATGTAGTGCATAGTTCATCATGTGTTTTTATGCCAACTAAAGATAGAGTCTGGTAAAAGACGATTTGTTGATACTAGTGATGAAGAAATTGAACAAAAACGTTTGAAAATGAGTGCTGACAAAACAATAAAACAGAATATAGCAGCAGCCACTATTTTCAGGGAGTATTTAAAAGTAAAGAAAATGGATCCTGGATTTGACCAGTATGACACCTTAAAACTAGATGAAGTGTTGGGTCATTTTTATATGGATGTCCGTAAAGCTGATGGAAATCGTTATAAAACAAATTCACTGCAATGCTTGAGATACTCATTGAATAGATATTTAAAGGCTCCACCGTACAATAAAAAAATTGACATTGTGAATGATGAAAGTTTTAGCGCTTCCAGAGAAAATTTTAAAGCGGCAATGGCAGAACTTAAACGCATGGGATTAGGAGACGTCGAGCATTATCCGTGTATTGACGAAGCCGACAGAAGAAAAATGTATACCTCAATATATTTATCACCAAATACTCCATTTGGACTTCAAAATAAAGTTCAGTTTGATATTCGCCTGTATTTTTGTCGAAGGGGAATGGAAAATATGCCACAAATGACAAAATCCACGTTTTCTGTAAAAAAAGATCCGAAAACGGGGCTTAAATATGTTGTTAAAACTTTAGATGAGTTGACAAAAAACCATCGCAGCAGTGACAAAGAAAAAACTTCAGGGATAATGCCAGAAAATTCCGGTTCTGAGTATTGCCCCGTGTCCTCCTTTGAAAAGTATGTAAATAAATTAAATCCAGAGTGTGACAAACTATGGCAGAGACCAAAAGATCAGTTTTGGGAAGAGGACCCTTCATGGTATTATAACATTCCTGTGGGCGAAAAAAGGCTTGGCAATTTCATGTCATACCTGAGCAAGAAGTGCAACTTGTATGAAATTTACACTAACCATTCAATACGTGCTACCGGGGCTACTGTTCTAGCTAAAAACTCATATTGAAATGCACAGATCATGGCCGTAACTGGACATAAGTCAGTAGCATCCCTTTCTTTGTACCAGCGGGTTGATAATGATGATAAGATACGTATGGGACAGACATTAACAGAAAGCATCACTGAACCTTCTAAAGCCTTAGCTTTAACTGCTGGTGAAACATCATCAAATATTCGTGCTTTACCAAGCTCAAGTTGTACAGTGCCTCCTAAAACTTTAGCAATTGCTCCTTCTACATTTCTTCCTCTACCGAATATTACAACAGCCAGCACCACACTTATGAGCACAGAACGTAGTTCCGTTACTTATAACGTTGGACAAAAGACTATGTGTACATCTGCTAAGGAACACAAAGCGCCGCCGTTGCCATTTAGTGGACCTTTGCCATGCAATACGTTTAAGCCAAAACATTTAAGTACAACCCAACAAGGAAACAGCACACAGTCATTTAATGAATAATTGCAAGGTGTTATTAATAATCTAAATGAGCTGTTTAACGATTTTACTGAAACTGCCGTAAACATAAATCGTACTACACTTTGTCCACAAGTTTTCAACAATTGTTCTGTAACTATTGTTTATAAAAAAGAATGACTTCATTTTTAGAAGAAGAACAGTTCTGATAGTTTTTGAACATATTTTTATTTACCGTTTGGTTTAATGTGATCGGGAGCATTTCACTTTGTTTCATTCCATCTTATATTTTTTTTCTTATTTATATTTTTAACGGTTTTCTGGACGAAAAACATTTTTTTTAAATCTGTTATTACTGTTAAGTTTGTATAATACAATACAGAGATGTATAATAAATATATGTTATTTGAATTTCTCTACATTGATAAAGTCATTGATTGCGTCATGCATGTATAGATGTCAACTAGTGGAAATTTCACATAAATACACAAAGGTTATCACAAGACAGCGTGTACCTTACTTTGTTCTTTTTATAGCACACCAAGTCAATAGTTATAGGTTAAAGGTCAACATATTACAACAAGATTTCTGATTGGCTACAGGCACATGTTTTGTAAGAAGGTTTCTTCTATTAGGACAATTTGATTGGGTTGTGTACGGCGAACATGGTTATTTAGCAGATGGCAAGGCAGCCAGTAAAATTCAAGTTTAATACAACTGCATAACCGCACAAAATTATTTACACACCTACATGCCAATTTGTTGAGATATAAGTCGCCTTTAGGTTGAACATATACATCATTCTCATTTTTTTTTATCGTTATAAGTATTGGGATAGCGTACGCTCTTGAACAAAACGTATAACAACATGCAACAAGTTGAAAGGTATCATACGTACAAACCGTATAAACAGACCTATAGTAACATCGGTTTTCATCTTTTGTGTAAGGTGGATGGTCCTTAAATAAGTGCGTTTGTTTTAATTGCTAGATTAAATGGTGTATAATGCACTTTCAGCTCTATTGTGTTATAATTCCATTGCAGTCAGTTTGTTTCTGTGGAGGAATTCAGAGAGAACAATCGACCTTCAGAAGCAAACTGCAAAGTCCAGTAAAAAAAGAGTCGAGCTCACCTGCCTTGAAAGATGAGAACGAGGTTATGTCAAATTGATGCTTTTCCGAATTCATCCATAAAATGATCATGTCTGTACCTATTGTCTACTTTCACACTACCGTTGTTTTTTTCTATTAATCCAAAAGGAACAAGTAGTATTAATTTAACTGTCTCATTTTTCCCAAATTTGTTGTATTTTTAAGATTTGCATAGTTTAATATGTAGTTTTAGCAGCTATATTTGGAATAACTATGTCTCAGAAGGTATTGAACAATATTCATATTACTAAAATTTTTATAGCAATACAACCGAAAGAATAAAAAATATTAAGAGAGCATTTCCATATCAAATGATGATTTGTTTTCCAATTATCATTAAAATACTGCCTTGAATCAAACACGGTGCGTTGCAGGGACATAGCTATACCGGGCGTTCTTCCATCACTCCATCCGTCTGGGTGTCCATCCGTCCGTTCTTGTAAGCACTCTCACGTGTTTAAAACTCACCAGATTCTTATCAAATTTTAATTTTTGTTTATCATAGATTTATATCAGAAATATCCTTGAATTAATATTAATTATATGAACAATCACCTTGTAAGTGCTCTCACGTGTACAATGTTGCCATATTTTGTCTCCAACAAGTTCAAAATCGGTCCCAATTCACAATTTTACAAAGAGGTATTACTTGATTTATTTCACTTGATTGGGCGGGGTTGAACCGCTTCTCTTATTTAAGACCAGTCAATCTATAGACAGGTGTTTCGGGATAAACTCATTAATGAAGTGTCAAGTTATTCGTCTCAAAGCATACACTCAGTTCATTTGTATATCGGTTTGTTGACACTGATAGGGGATAAGAAATCAACTATAATTATAACGGCCATCATCCTTATCACACACATCTTCAAATAGACTGTCCTTATGCAAGTTGGAACGTAAGCTCCGCCCGATCAGTTGAAATGACATTGGTAATATCACCCTGAGACAAATAAATTTTATGGACAATGACAGATATTTATAGTTGTTTTTGAAGAATTCACATAAATTGTATGCATAGTTCTTTTGCATGGACAGATGAAATATGTGCAGCACGAGGGATATTGGCACTTAAGCTGTTCCTTTATTTAGACAACATAAACTATTCAATAGATACCACATAGAGTAAAAAAACTGAAGATTCCTATTGAGAAAGAAATAAAATTGGGACTTTCCAATTGTAGATGGTGTTAGTCATCACGACAAAAGCAGAGGATCACGAAATGTCTTTAAGATTAAAAGTGTTTGCAGGTCTTTGTAAGCGTTGTCTTTAACCTGGGCATCAGCTGTTTCTTTGTACATAATATAATTGAGCTGTGAAGAATTTTGAAGGTTTTAACCGATTCTCTTCTTTCAAATAGGCAGTTGTGACTGTGTTGAAGCGATTAAATGGAATTGTTCTTAAATTGCAAGAAATCAAAATGATATAATCATAGAGTTTCTACAAATGTTAGCAGAAAAATATTAGTGCATTTAAACGAATTTATGACTTAATTTATTGATGTTTTTGTGATTTGTTTGATTGACTATTTTAATAAAAAAAAATCATGTCCACATCTTCTCTCATCTTCTGTGTTTCTAAGAAAATTAAATCGTATTCTTAAGTATATATTTTTGTTATAAATATTGAGGTGATTGGCACATCGAAGGAAATATCTGCGACGTTCACAAACATATGTTAGATCAATAGACATAACACATACTAATCAACAGAGAACTTTTAGGTTAAAGTACATAAAAACCGGAATTTGAGTTAATTTTTCCCTGATGTGAGTCACTGTGGACCAATTAACTTGTGATCCGTTCACATGAGTATCTGTTTCCTGTATCTAATTAACTTGTCTCCTGTTGTCAGCTGGATACACTGTATTGTATGTATAATTACTAAGGTTCGTACGGAATTTGCATTTAAGTTGCCGTGGTTATTTGCATCTGAACAAATATGAAAAAAAATCTATAATTATAACCACTTTTTGTAAATGATGAAAATGACACTAAATAAATGTGGGGTGTCTTTAGCGGTTTTGTGTTCTTAAGCTTTGTCAGGAACACAATTACTTGAAAGACAAGATTTTATAGATACCTGAATACGCGAAGAGCCATGTGACCAATCTCCGGCGCAGAGCTCACATCCGTTCCGTACTTACTTCGTATCACTACACTAAATATGTATTGTAGTGTACTAAGTATACGGAAAGGAAACGAGCGCTGTACGGAGATTGCCATGTGACTAGTCCGACTAAAACAGAATACTGAGTTTACCTCAATGACAATTGTTGCTAAAAGGTAGACTTTGCACGAGTAAATAGGAACACAAGTTGTTCAATGGTATAATTGAACATATCAACGGTAATTTTTGGAAAGGTATATTATAATAGTTATCAAAGGTACCAGGATTATAATTTAATGCGCCAGACGGGCGTCTTCTACATAAGACTCATCAGTGACGCTCAGATCAAAATAGTTTCAAAGCCAAACAAGTACAAAGTTGAAGAGCATTGAGGACCCAAAATTCCCAAAAGTTGGGCCAAATGCGGCTAAGGTAATCTATTCCTGGGATAAGAAAAACCTTAGTTTTTAGTTTTAAATCATGGAAGTACTGATGAACTGATTACTGTTGCATTGTCGTTTTGTTTTTTGTTGCACATCAGTGTTTCTGTTGTTTCGTTGTTTTCCTCTTGTAGTTGATGTGTTTATCTCAGTTTTGGTTTGTAACCCGGATTTGTTTTCTCTCAATCAATTTATGACTTTCGAACTGGGTTTACTACTGGTGCCTTTATTTACTTAGTATACCATCGGTGACTAAAATTCACCAGCAGTGTAACCAACATCGTACTGAAACACCCCCCCCTCCAAAAAAAAAAAATAACCCAAAAAAAACCCACTCTTTACATTTGGTGCGTCCGTAGCGTAATTCTTTATATACACTCATCAAGAAAGTTCAAACACAGTTCAACATGTGTTGTCAAAAATAGAAAAATACCTGATGCGCGAAAAACCAAAAGAAGTATTTGTTTTTGGAAATGACAATTTGTTGTCTTCTCCAATTTGATTATTTGATTCATCACTCATAGTTAGAGATACAATCACGGTACGCGTTGATTATATGATTTCATCAATTCAAGATAAAAGGAAGTGGTAGAGTTTGTTTCTTTAAATTATAATTTTTATTTCCTAATAGATTTGTCAAGACATAAAACGCACGAATATTTTTTGAACTTTTGGGAAACATGAAGTTCATTCAACTTGCAAAAGCCGAGTTTACATACCGTAGGCGTATCTAATACTATAAAGAAAATAAGATCAATATGAAAATCAAATGTTTTGCTTAGACAATATTAAACAATTTCAACAAAATCGTTAACGTCTCATTACTCTCAAGGCTAATGTCTAGTAACAAACTGAATCGAAAATCAAATATTTCAAAGTATGTTGATTGTAATTAACATCGTCACAAACTTAAAGGTCACTAATATCATCGTTGGACTTATCTATGTTATTAAGCAACTGATTAGCGATGCATCAAAACTGATACTATTATGTAAGGACAGAAAACTGTTAAAGAGACAATTGATCGATCATGAGTTGTTTAAGTGTGCAAGTTTATTTGCGTTTCTGTTATCTCGAGTATAAACTTTAAGACAGTTTGTATATTTAGAATATGAAATAAATATAAAATATACGTTACAATGCCCTTATAATGCTGCTAGATAATTTTATTGTTGCATATACTGCATTAGTTGCGCATTTTGACAATTTATGTGGCGTCAGTGATGTTCGATACGAATATATTTGAAAATACAAAATTTAATACAAGTTATTAAAATGAAACAAATTGTAATTGGTAATTTGGTTTTAAAAACCGTTTGAATCGTAACTTCAATGTAATAAGAAAAAAAAAACATTTAAAAAAATATAAGTAATGATTTAAAATCATCAATAGCTAGTTTTACCTTTTAGTTGTTTATACACGTATCCTCAAACATAAAAAAAGATAATACTAAAGCAAATTAACACAACTCTACACATAGACACACACAAAATTTGACGATAGTGTATAAACAACAACCAAGGGTAACAAGGTAATCTCGAATACATACTAAGACTGTAAGACAATAAAAATCAATCGAACTGCATTATTAACTGTAGTCTGCGACATCTTAAAAGACAATATGTCTAATTGCAAATAGCAGAAGGTTTCAAAGTGTCATTAACGTCCGGAACCGTGACCAAGTGCGCCCATTTGCTTCAACAAAGAATATTCAAATGAGGTTGAAGTATAACCGATAGTTCATCCCCAATGTTTATTTTTATTACAGATTTTGAAAAAAAAAATTGAAATAAACTGACTGCTTATAGCGAAAGATTTGTTTTCTATGTTGTGTCATGTGTACTATTGTTTGTCTGTTTGTCTTTTTCATTTTTAGCCATGGCGTTGTCAGTTTATTTTCAATTTATGAGTTTGACTGTCCCTTTGGTATCTGCCGTCCCTCTTCAATATTGCGCATTACAAAACCTTTGAAAGAAATACAAAAAAAATATAGTCTAAAAATCGGAGACAGCCTGCTTGTCTGCTGGATCTATTCATTTCTAACTATTTTACTCCTACATAAGTTTTGTAATAATACGTTGAGGGTTCCGTTAATGACATATATTGTCATGTAAAATTTCTGCACTTAGAAATGTTCCCTCTTTATTATTTTAAGTGTATGCGGGTATGGATAATTGCCACTGGGTGCAAGGAAAAAAATATAATAAAATGAACAATATGTATTCTGCCTTAAAGGTTAATATCAAATAACAATACTCCTCTGTATGAACTGATGACATAAGAATAAACATTTCAATTTGTTGTGTCATTATTCGATATGCTTGACTTGATTAAATTGAGAAGTTGCCATCTTATCACTAATATCATAATTGGATGTGACGAGATTATATTCATGCTTATGCCTTCTACATAATTATATTTGTCAGCCATTTGATTTATGAATTAAAACGCTCGTTTTAGTACAAAATGTAATCGGCGTGGACTACATCGGAAATCAATTTATTGTTTTATTCAAGTCTAGTTGAAGTGTTAGAAGAGAATGATGTGCGTAATGAAATATATATTTTTATTGCATCATAACTTTCAGAATGATTTTCACCACTTTATCTGAAGAAATAAACTCAACTTATAGATAGCGTGATAAAAAGTTTTATACTCCAGATGCGCTTTTTGTCTACACAAGATAAATCAGTGACGCTCGAATTTAAAAGTTAAAACTACGGAATAAAATTCGATGTTGGAGATCACTGAGGACCCAAAATTAGGCAAAATTGTACAATGTTTATTAATATTCATGAACATATCAATGATAATTTGCATTTATTGTATATTAATAAAAGAAAAATTAACCCGCACTTACTAAGATTTTGTAATGAAATAAGATCAAATAAGACAAGTGACAATACATGTGTACGTGTGGTAATTATAGCCCGTGTTAATATATTGTCCGAATCATTATCTCTAAGAAATTTTAAAAACGAAAACCGTTTATTTTCTTAATTTAATCATTTTACGTAAGCATTTTTGGCAGGGAACCTTAGGTTATTTTGTTATCTTATGTGTAGTGTTTCATAAACTGTTGTTTATCTATGTTTCCTTACTGCTTGAAGATATTTCAACTAAGTAGTGTTTTCACTTTACTTTTAAATGTTTCGAAAACTTCAGGAGTGTTTTCATACTCCCTGTTAAAAAAACACTTTTGTAATGTTTTCATATTTCTTGTTTATGTTTTGACAACTTCTCTAATTAGTGCTTTCATACTACTTGCAAATGTTTTGGAATGGTAATAGGTATGCTATATTAATTATTGATTGTTTCAACCTACACCCGTTAGTAGGCGCATTAAACAATAACAGATATGATGGTTACATTCCAGAATCAATGTGTTATGCCTTGCTTTATGTAACAAAGCATGTACAAGATCACCATAATAAATGTCAGGCTTTGATTTTGTTCGCTAGATGCGCAATTCGCATAAAAACCTCATTACAAATGTCAGGCTTAAAATTGTGTACGCCAAATGCGCAATCAGTGAAGCTCGAATAAATAAAAATATGTACAAATATTACACTGATATATTGTGTAGAACAGGATAAGTCACGATTGAGATAACAATTTATTCAGCGGCTCAACAAAGTAACAAGGAAGACACGAAATAACTTTTTTGTCAGTGTCATAATTCACTGGCGACACGTTTTTGTTATTTAAGTCTTTAGATACCAACATAGTCCTCTAATCATTAATTTTACTAATTATTTTCTATTCAAACTTTTGATATTATGGCGGATTGAACAAAAGCGTACCCTAGCGGCGAATCGATCTAGATTATTTGGAGTTACAGTTCCGTTAGTTTTTATTTGTAACCTGATCTTCATAATCGATTTATGAGATTTGAACAGCGTTAAACTACTGTTGCCGATATTTTATTAATACTAAAATTAATAGTTTTATTATGAGTTTCCTTATGCTTATTCATCAAGTAATTTGAGTACTTCAAGCAACTATAACGACCAATATATCTAAAATTAGAAAAGAAAACGTCTGAATTAATGAATGAAAAGTAAAACCTATAATAATTGCAAATTCTTTTCTATTTTTAATAATCCGTGATGAGTGTGTCATTTTTTCCAAAGATTTATGTCCTAATTTTATTGATAATGTGTTAATTCACTATTTTCTATAATAGATTTACATGAAGAACATGTTTGCTATAATAATGAGAGAACATGTATGAGTTCTTTGAAAATACAATGATAACACATCATTGAAGAAACTATTTTATTTTCCTGTTTCACCTTTTAATTGTTATTCTGATATTCAATTACATCAAAACTTGAAAATATTTGAATAAATTCGCTTTGTTTGGTACACCAAGACTAACTGAAGCATCCCGTAACCTAGATTTTATGGTCTTATCATCTCGAATATCTGAATTTCTAAAGCTTTGTCATCGTTAAAGTGACAATAATGATATTAATAATCATACTTCTAGACCTTTCTTTGTTGACATACACCATCTTTGGTCTGTATTTGTCTGAGCAATACTCCCGATGTCCCTTTTATTCGCTTAAAATTCAAAACCAAGTTTGTAAACAAAAGTGTTTTCATAGTCAAAAATACCACTCACATAGAACTTTATTACATTAGTCGTATATTGTTCTGCCGTCCGACGCTCTGATTTTGGGATTGGTTCATGCCATGATCGCAACGGTTACAACAAGACTCCAAATCAGTTCCTCAGACTAGTTTGAATGTAATCTCATAACTGTAAGGCACAATTCGTAAAGGCCACATGGCTTAATGGAACCACTTCGAAAATATTGTCATTCCTTCCCATTTTGAAAACCACGGACACACTTGGAAATTGCATCAGATTTAACAAAAAAAAAAAAAAAAAAAAAAACAAACAAACATATCTACAGTTTAGATCACATTGTAAAAGAAACATAAAGTTATATACATGATTTTGTAGGTTAGTTAATCCAACAATCACATGTAGTATTTGTTCAACTACCATATCAGTAATCACATTTAGATGGTGCTACATTAAGTAATTTTGTAGACTAAACAGTAAATGATGGATGTTTATACATACACTATATTTGAATTTAAGATCATACAAATCAAGATTGAGTTTATTTTAATGAGTGTGATCATCTTGACATGACCGTTTCGTTTAATTGTTGTCATGATCTGGACGTGACTTTTCATCTGTCTGCGTTATCTATTTAGATGATGAAAATGTTGGATTTAGAAAGATTAAGAATAATGTTTAAAGTAGCTTCTTTTGAGTATTCTGTAAAGGTTTCATTTCTATTTTTTTTAAAGATTTTTCAGGACCCGTTTTTTTTAATGATTTCGATATTTCGAAATTCTATGACTCGAATGTTTTTAATACAAGCAACTACAAAACAATCAAACTTTAATACATACTTTTATTTTTTTAACATTTATCATATGGATCCTTGAAATCTCGTTACATTAATGTTATTTCCTTAAGGTTTGGACATGGACAATTTATTACACAAACATATATTACACAAAAAAATTCCAGAAAACATCTACATCCTGTCAAATTTTAAGTTATGATATTCCACAAACAATGCAAGATAATTTTTTTCAGACCTTTATATTACGTTTTAGACAAATGTATACAAAATGTATTGGATAAAATTAACCAATGCTAAATGAATTGCCAATAAATTATTCAATTTGGTTGAATATGTATAATTGATTTGTAATGAGAACATTTTGACCAATAATAAATCCGTTCTGTCGTTTTTGTGGGGTTTCCCCGTAACATCAAAGTGAGGACGAAGATACAAAATGGACAATTTAAAACAAATCTAAAATAAAAGCTGACAACAGCATGCATGGCAAAAAATAGAAATGCCGAAAAAGATAAATTGTTCGCGTGAAGATTCAGATGATGAACGGCAGCAAAAGCCCTTTCACTATTTGTTTTAGTGGTTGTGAATATTGTTAGTCCTTATCGGAATACTAATGGACCATATTCCTATACAGGAATTCTTTAACGACACATTATCATTACGACCCTATATAGGATATATATGATAAATATTGTTGTTTCAATTTGGACTTGTATATATATATATATATAAAACAACGTTCAAACCTATGATTGCGTTGGATAAAAACTGCAATTCTTAAACTAGTGCATGCCAAACAAATTTCTTGGTAGAGGGTTTTAGAATCAGCACAAACAACATTTTTCAAAAGAACAAAAAAAATATGTATATTATATAACATTGAAGTATATGTTGAAACTTTATATCAATCAGTTCTGCTTTTCATACTTCAATGTGACATTTGAATATCAATAAATGCGTTTCTCCTTTCCTTGAGTTCGGTAAAGTGCATGTACAATTTATGAATTTTATGCCTTGAATTATTTTACACTTTTATTTTTGAACCCGAATTAGTATTCTTATGCACCATGTAGAATTGGTGCTCCTTACACACTAGTATTTCCAGTATATCATCATTTCGAAATCTATATACATCAATTAACATTACGTGGATAAGTCATAGTTTACACGACTACTCAATTTAGGGACATTTCTTTTCAGGAAAAAGTATAAAGTGATACCTTTTGTAATAGTATTTTAATCACCGTAAACACGCAAGCACTTATATGATTAACACTTGTGCTTACTATCCTTAAATAGAGAATGTCGTTTTTGCGTTGTCACATCAGGCATGTGTCAGGTGAGATGTATTACATAATTCACATAACTATTAAGGTTAACTATGGCTACCCTTGATATTTTTCGATAGCATATTTTACTGAATATTGAGACCAAAGTCATTTGTGATTGATAAAGTCTACAAATCAATTGTTAAGCAGTATCGTGACTTTTCTTGGGTAAATGCCACATTTGTAAATGGTTTTGTATACATACTTTTGACCAACCAATTGTTTATAATGTATTATCATAATAATTAAACCTCGTGCGTATGCACATTTTCAATAACACACTGCTCTACAATTAAATATGCCAACAATTTAGTATTGACTTTATGAAATATTTTGACTAAAGTAGAGATGTCCGCCTTTGGGTTTACAACATAGAACTGACTGCAAGCAGTTGGACAAAGAACTGTATTTTGCCAGTAATAATACATTACTATAAATTATTTGTTTTGTACTGTTGAAAGCCCAAAATATGGTCATATAAAAATATTTCAACTCAAGCATATGCGCCTAGCAGAAATAATGAAAAATAGGGAAAATTGTAGACTATTTTCAACATTATAGCACTTTTATTGCAATCTTTGCAATCTGCTATAATCTGTCAAACTTAAACGCTAAAGTTTTTAATCTTTAGCCCTTCATGAAAATTGATTTTTATGAGTTTACAATTATATTAATTCTTCATTTATATACTGTATTGAATTCGTAAAATGTTGCAGACCACTTTTTAAAATTATCCTATTGTCTTAGTATAGATGCACTGTCGACGAACCCGATCTAGTTTCTCTTGTATATTTTATGCGATTCCATCGGTTTTTGTTTTGTTTTTTTGTTGGTGTTTTTTTGTATTATCTTACTTTGGCTCCTAACTCCAACCATAAGATTTGAACATTGAAAAAACACTGTTTCATTTATTCACAATGTTAGAATGTTAAAAAACTTTATTCTAATTTTACCCTTTCTTTAATATTTACTAATTCAAGAATTATAAAAAAAGTAGATGAAGGTAGAGTCATAGAGTCCAACAATTTTATTTTTTAATCAAATATTTCGTAGTTAACGTTCAGACAAAAGATAGAGGAAACCATTTTTATTAAATATAATTTGCAAATATACATTGATGCTAACTTGTAATCCTAAGATTTATGAAAATTAAATAATCCTTTTCGTATGGAGTAAATACTTCACAATTAGTCGTAACACAGCTGTGTTTCGTTTAATAATATAGAAAAATTATCAGTTTTAAAGAAATATATAGGCTATACATTGATTATTGGAAATGTTTGCTTTTAAATATTTGCCAGGTAGACTGTAGCAAGGAAACGAAATACAAAAAAATGTATTTTTCATGATTATAGCAATGCAATATACATACTACGGATATTAAGTTATTCTCCTTTGAAATAATGGGTCAATTGGTAGCCTGTTGATATATACCCTTATTTTCCAGTGACAGTCAACAACCCCGTCCTTCATCCCGGACGACGCATTTTTGAGATACTACCTATTGAATTCACGTTAATTTTGTTCTTGTCCTGAATATATGTAAAAAAAAGAATATGTGGTATGATTGCCTATGAGACAAATACTCACAAGAAAACCAAACGACACATAAATTAAAAACTTTTAGCTACTTTTTTATGCATGAAATATGTTTGCTGCTGGGCGATTTTGAAATGTGAAATGTAATAAAAATAATTAGATGGATATTAGTATTTTTTATATCGATAAAGAAAGTAATTATTAAACTATACTCACATAATGCGTTCCCAAATATCCAGTACCCTTTATAATAGCGCGTTGCACCAAAAGGAACACAGAACGATAAGTACATTAGATCAGTCACCGCTAAATTTAACAGGAACATGTTGGTTATAGTTCGAAAAGTTTTATTTTTTATAAAAACTAAAACCACAAGTCCGTTGCCTAACATTCCTGTTATCATAAAAATCAGGAAAATAGCTGGAACTGCAAATCTGTATTCCCATTCTGGAGTTTCAACCAATTCTTCTGCAATACTTATGTTTAAATCTTCTACATATAAAAGAATATATTCAGAACTTGAATTATTGTCATCAGTATTTATTTCCATGATTGTCTAATTGTGTCTGTATCATTATCTTAGTTTGATCTTCTTATTCCATTGACGAGTCTAATCACGTGAAGATTTTATGGTAAAATTTTATTCGATGCTAAATTTGTCACATTAATCGCATTTGGGTATTCAGTGTTATTATATAAATCGGTCTTTGGGCGACATGTGCACCACAATCTATACTGCAATGAACAACTGAAATCCTTCAAACATAGTGGAAATAATTATGAATTTAAATTAAGTCAATCATTTGTATTATTGCGAATTTATAAAACGTTATTGTATTGATAATATTTATATTTTTTACGGTTCATAAAAATGGCCATATTCCAAAATAAACATGTTAATGACCGTTGAATAGAACCGTCGTAAAAAGCATGGTTTGTAATTTAAGAGTTCAATGATACAGTGGTCTGATTTATATTCGTCAAAGATGTCTTTTTTACACATGCACTCAAATAGACATGTCGATTAACTCTAAAATGTAGAGATTTTGACATTTTTTTTTACTCACATCGGAAAGGCTAGGTCTACCTTTACTAACTAAGGCAATTTATAATTCATGTAATATGCACACACATTCAATAATCAATTTAAATTGCATACTTACAAAATATCTATTCGTTAATAGAACTCGTTCAAACTCTGACGTAATGGTTTGAAGTGAAATACAATGTCAATTGATGTAATGATATTTATCTCACTAACTATAAAAAAGATTGTAAGAAACAGTTATGAATAACGATTAATAGGGCTGGTATTTAATTGTGCTTGCTTTCATTGCCTGCAAGGCCTTCTCTTATACGATTTTATTTGATATTAGTATGCTTGTATTTGTAGGTTTGTTTTCGGCTATACCGTTATTATATGGTAAAGTGCGTTTTCTGTGCTGAATATTTGTGTACTTTTTGTACTCGTTGGTAGAGATTACGAGAGAAGAAATCTAAACACTATTTCAAACTGGCCACATGTTTAAGTCAGAAATTTCCCAAAAGTCTGTCTCATATATACTCATTACTCATCATAAATGGGACAACATCCCTAATGCGCCTTGAAATGAGGAACTCAAAAGTCACGTGTAAAGAAAAAAATCTCTGTGTAGTGATATTGGACATGTTTCTATTTTTAGCAAATGACTGAACTTAATTATTTGTGGTGATTAGGAAAGTAGAGGAACATAGAATAAATGTGTAAAAACTATGGAGCTATTGAATGTGTTCAAAGTATTAAATTTTCAAAGAACTTATTGTGTTAAAAAGGGGATATTTTACCACAAGGAGCCGCATCACAACAGGATGTTCGGGGTTTGCTAATTTACGGAAAAAGTAATCTCACTTCGTACCCCGAAAATTTAACCACATATGTGAAAATGTCACAGCTTCGAAACAAGCTATCATACATATCCAAGTTAACGATATGGACTGAGCTACAGGAAAAAACGTTACCATTACCGCCTATGTAAAAACAATTAAAGATTTTGACCCAAATTAGAAGCTCAATTCCAGAGGTTGTCAGACTGATTTATGGATGATTTCACCTTGTACACCACCGAAAATGATGGTAAGTAGTTTTTTATTTATACCTAGATATTATAAATTGTTTAAGCTAAATGTTATTGATAAAGATCAGCAAAAACTCAAGAAAATTTTCGCTTTTAAAATGCATCACTAGCACGGGGCTGAACACTTGTTTTAGGCACAATCATAAATTTGTTTACTTCCGAGAGATCCAAAAGGAATGTGTTTACTACATTGAAAAGGCAAGAAATAACTTTTAAATATTATTAAATTGTAAGTAAACATGACACAATATAGTCTTTGTTATGTAATATCACTCTGGTCTACAGGAATACCTGATAATCAAGGGAGATAACACACTTTATACGAGTAATGTGAGATTCATCATCGCATGTGCCTTTATCCAATGATTTGACCCCTGGTCAGTAGATATCATATGCACAAAAAACCAGACAAAAACAGTTACATGTTTTTAGAAAATCATGAATTATTATTTTAATGCACATGAGCAAAACAAAGGATATTGTCATTTCTCAGTGAAAAAGGGGGAGGGTCAAACCTTCTTGAAAACAATATTTCTGCACCTATTCAACTATTAAGCTAGTTAGCTACTACCCATGGTTCTAATACAAAAGGTTTAAATGAAGGTGGCTAAGCCACAAAGGAGAAGCATTTGTCTTTCTTTGTGATTAAACTTTCAAGAATAGATTTTTCTCTCTCAATAATACTTTGTATTTAAATCAAATGATAACACAGCCTGAGTATTTTTTTTTGTCTTATTTCAGTTCCAGACATATCATTATTTTTCAACCTGAGATGGCAAACTAGAGGTTTTGAAAAGTCCTGAATAACTGGTAAGCATTTTGTTTTATTAATCAAGCTCTAATTGTTTATTTCTGGTATTTATGCAATTAAAATTACAGTCGGTATGTTAAAAATATGCTAATATGAAAACTGTTGCTATGGTCTTGGTATTAAATGAAAAGGCTTAGTTACAGATCGTTTGGACTCAATATTTCGAGTTAAATCTTGCGGCAACTGTTTCTCGTGTAACACTGCAAACTATATTCAGCGCTATTTTGATCTGTCGTTATTTAATGACGCCATAATACATGTGATGTCACAATGTTTCCGTTAAGACCTCATGTGGATTTCTCACTGATAAAAGGTTTTCACTGAAAAACATGTAAAAAACATTTTTTCTCAAATGGAATTATGTGAAAGGACAAGTTTTGAAAATTTGCACTATATTGCACTCTAATTATATGATACGGATGACTTTCCCAGTAGTTTAGAGCGGTTTCAACAGTATTAAATACAAGATTTCCACTAGTAAGAATAATTATTTTGGTGTTGTTTTTTTTATAAAACCTTCAGTTTTGCATAATTTCTCTGTCAAAATGCACTTTAAGGCACAAGAAAATTTTATAGAATGCTTTATCAGGGTCTGTGTATTGTAATTAAAGGTTATAATCAGAAGTTTTGTCCTTGATTTGACTAGTGGAGGTAATCTGGAAGAAATTACTTATACATACTCATTGTATTCAAAATAAATGAATATAGCGACGAAAGTGTCATTGCCTTATAGTGCTAAAACAACTTTATTTTTTTTCAGAAATGGACAAAAAAACAAAGATTTATTCAGAATATTATACCGATGAAGATCACATAAAAATATTTGGAAAAATCAGAAGTATGGATTACAATATGGGACAACATCCCTAATGCGCCTTGAAATGAGGAACTCAAAAGTCACGTGTAAAGAAAAAATCTCTGTGTAGTGATATTGGACATGTTTCTATTTTTAGCAAATGACTGAACTTAATTATTTGTGGTGATTAGGAAAGTAGAGGAACATAGAATAAATGTGTAAAAACTATGGAGCTATTGAATGTGTTCAAAGTATTAAATTTTCAAAGAACTTATTGTGTTAAAAAGGGGATATTTTACCACAAGGAGCCGCATCACAACAGGATGTTCGGGGTTTGCTAATTTACGGAAAAAGTCATCTCACTTCGTACCCCGAAAATTTAACCACATATGTGAAAATGTCACAGCTTCGAAACAAGCTATCATACATATCCAAGTTAACGATAACAATTAAAGATTTTGACCCAAATGCGAGGATTAAAATTTTGCAAACCAGATGCGCGTTTCGTAACAAGAAACTCATCAGTGACGCTCGGTTCGAACAAAATAAATAGGCCAATTAAAGTACTTCGACCATTGAGGACTCAAAATTTCGAAGGGTTTTCTCAAATAAAGCTAAGGTTATCTATTCCTAGGATAGAACATCCTTACTATCTTTAAGTTTTATATTTTGTATGTTTTCACTGAACAGTAGGAAGTTCAAAGACCTGAGTTTGAGATATTCTATAGAGAGAAGTCTGTTATATTGAAAAAACGATATGTAGATCTATATATGTCTTATGAAAGTAACAAGTAAAAACAATTTTGTTCATCAACATATTCAGGTGGCTGGTAATTGTTTAAATGAGAAATAAATTGTTTGATTTCCAAGTAATATTAAAGCTAAGTTTATATATAAGCATTTGTGTTTCTGGC
Organism: Mytilus edulis; assembly: GCA_019925275.1. Lineage (NCBI taxonomy): Eukaryota > Metazoa > Mollusca > Bivalvia > Mytilida > Mytilidae > Mytilus > Mytilus edulis. Next base: position 74,265,716 of record CM034353.1, read on the forward strand.
CCAAGTAAGAAGCCTCTGGCTTTTATTAGTCTTGTATAATTTTTAAGAATAGTTCATGTATATATTTTAGAGTTTTTCATGTACACTGATCACATTTTATGAAAATAATCAAAATTATTGTAAGCCTATTTAAGCTTCAAAAATCAAGATACTACTGTCTGCTTATTATCATTTTCTTGATATAACACGAATGCAAACTAAAATCTATGACAAATGCGATAATAACAGCTTTCCCAGCTCAGTTTAAGCACGCCTTCGGGTGCAGGATTTCCCAGCTGTGTTGAAGACCCATTGGTGATCTTCGGTTGTTATTTGCTCTTTGGTCGGACTGTTGTGTCTTTGACACATTTCCAATTTCCATTTTTAATTTTATATATATATACACGATACAGTCTTTTTTTATCATTCTTGACGCAAATGAATAAGTGACGCAAATGAAAAATGTCCTACCATATCAGTTATGTTCTTAACTTTTTTTTATAATATAGCCGTGATAAAAAGATATATTATCGTTATCGTTCGGTTAATATCGCGTAGAACTATTAAGGCAAATTAAGATCTTCGAGCAAAGTCGCATAACAGAGCTAAACCGTAGAATATAGACATTCTCATTTAGTCAATACATATAATCTATCCAAGTTTTTAAACTCAAACTCATTCACAAATCCGGATAAAAACACAGCATAAAGTAGTCGCAAAAACGCTTTATAGAGCTTCAACGGATGCGGAATCTTCGAAAGGTAGGCGTTACTCGCTGTTCATGGTTTATAGTCCATGCATCGAAATATCTTGTCAAATTTCACATAAAGGAATAGAAAACAATCAGGCAATGAACCGATTACAAGCCTAATCTGGTATTAATCTAAGATCGCGAAACAGGCCTCCTGTGAGTTGGAACAAAGATACAACGCGATCGTTTCGGTGAACTAGTTTATAATGGGTACTTTATAAAAGCATCGATTTCAGTATCTTTCGCAATCATAACTTTTTTATGGACGCTTGTGCCCCAGAATCACAACCCTGGTCATGAAGTCCGCACAGTATGAACATGCAATCGTAAAACGAATAAGGTGTGATATCTAAACTTCATATGGTTGTTCACAGGGTTTGTTACCTTTGAGAAATGAAAAGTAAATGATGGGAAAGCTGTTATTATCGCATTTGTCATAGATTTTAGTTTGCATTCGTGTTATATCAAGAAAATGATAATAAGCAGACAGTAGTATCTTGATTTTTGAAGCTTAAATAGGCTTACAATAATTTTGATTATTTTCATAAAATGTGATCAGTGTACATGATAATACATCAAAATGTATGATGACTACTCCTTTATGAATAAATGTTAATGGTTTGGAAACATTATACCTGGAGTTGCTTAGATGCACATTGATGCAAGCGTTAGTCAATAAAACCAATTTATGTATTGATGATTCGATCATGTAGTGTTTTTTCATGTTTGCAAATAATGAAGAGACAAAGAAAACACTTAAATAATTTATGTAGCATCATACCAATAACAATCAGAAAAATCAAAGTGCTTGTTATTTATCGAACAAAAAAACATGTAGAAAAAGTATTGTCATAATTGAAAATATGACTTTTAATCAATGAGATACTATTCCATTTTGTTATCCTGCATCATATCTATATTGGCTATATAAAGGTTTCAATATTTAATGTTTAATTGTGCTTGTCATAAAATAACCATTGAAAATTCTACTGTTGGCCTAAACATAAAGTGCAATGAATTTAAAAAAAAAACTGAAATCTTAGTTCAAAAGAAAAAGGTCATTTAATTTATTTTTGAGAAATCTATTCCTCGAAAGAAGAAATGTGTCGCAAATAGTATTTGACAAAAAGATGCCTATGTTTATGTCCGCTTTAGTCTGTAATTCATTGATATGTAATCCACACAATTGCATTCATATCAGAATGTTGTAAAATTTTATGCTTCCCCTTTCAGTTTTGAGTGTGATATAAGTTTTTGCCGTAGTTTGAAAGCTTTAACTTATTGTGAATGTGGTGAAAACTTTCAGACCTGATGAGTTAATAAAATTAACGATACCAATTTTCTTGCACCAGATGCGCATTTCGACAATACACGTCTCGTCAGTGATGAGTTAAAAAACGTTTCAATTTTTCTATCCGAGTTTTTGTTCTGGAACTAGTTAACACAATAAATATGGTAAGCACCAATTACACAGCAAACTTACGACAATAATAAAGAACAATAACGTAGTTCCATTTTATCTCAGTGTCTCCTTGCTACTGTCTTTTTGTTTAAAGTTTTAATGACCATTGACCATTGTATTTTAGCGCTCGAACAGTTACAGATATTTATTTTCAATTTTGAATATAATTGATACTGAAAATGTGGAATGTATCAAAGAGAAAAATAACCCCACCTAAGAGCAGACAACAACCCAAGGCCTACAATGGGTCTCCAACACAACGAGAAAATACCGCAACCGGAGGCGGTCTTCAGATGGCGCTCTAAAAAAAAATTGCACTAGTTCAGTAATATTGGTCGTAACACTTAACTTCGAAACATATAAACAAATAAATAAACGTAAATTAAAAAAAAAATATACAAACGTATAAGACTTAGTCGATGCGCTAGAATGAGGCGGGGTTAAAAATGTTTTATGAGATCTCAAACATCAACCTATACTCTAGTAAGGGGTTTAATATACTATTACTATGAATATATGAGAAGAACATAACCCTTATCATGCTGATGACCCGTTTAAGAATCAATGTGTATATTTCCGACACAAAGACCCACATGACCCAATGGGTGAATTTATAAAAAAAACTCGAAATATGCCATCTTTAATGACCTGACAAAATTATCGTAACAAATGTTTTTTCTGAATAAGACTATTTGAAGGTTTAGTTGGCTTTTGAGTGGAATACCGACATTTTTGCTTTTTGAATAAGATAGTACCCTAAAAAATAGATGTGAAATACCGAAACGTGTAAGATATTTTCATATCGATATATATTTGCGAATGATGTCCCTGTACTTATGATAAAATTTAGTAATATTTTTAATTCGTTTGTGATATCAAAAACCCTGGTGTAATAATTTTTCAGTTTTATTATGGCAATACAGAGATTTGTTATGGTAAAATCAAATACTTTGTCACATACACATATGAATATCACTAATGCAGTAGATGTTCATTCAATGTATGACAGTCGAAGCAGGAAAACAACAATGGTATAATCGAATTTGAAAAATATGAAATGTGTATCTCCATTAGTCCATTTAAGGCCCATTTATTTCGCTGTGAGTAGTAATGATTTAGGTTCATCTCTTAAGATCTTCCAGCAACATCTATATGTGGAACTGGAATATAAATACTGCTTCTTCAATATGCTGATTATGATGTCGTATTTTTGACATTTCTCTCTCCCTCATAATTAGTTTCTTCATACCATATCTTCTACAGTAAAAATCATTTGCTGATCTACGAATACTTACATGAAATGAGCAACACGATGGGTGCTGCTAGTGTAGCAGAAACTCATTATTCTTCATGAGTACACTCAGTTTCTGAAGGGAGGTGTTCATGAATCTAAAGTTTGCAGGCTGTTGTTTGTCTTAAATCTTTATCCGTCTAATGACATTGATATTGCTTACATTCGCCTGTCCTCATAGTTTCCTGCTGCTTTCTGCATCTTTTTTAATATATCATATATTACACAGTTTATTTCCCGGCAATCCAATATCTAGTGAGATTCAAGTATGTGTTGGAAATTTATTTCAAAACTTATTCAAACACGGTTAAAAAAAACTTCAATTACTGCATTTTCACAGATATTTGTGATATTTTTTGCTTTAAACTTACATTAATTAATTGCTATAGCATTCGTTAAAAGAAACCTCGATAATCATTTTTGTTTTACAATTATCTATAATGTTTTTGCTGTGAACAATCATTAATTAAGGCATGCTTAAGCAATATTTGACTTTTGAAAATTTAAAAATCATGAGAGTCATAAGTCCCACTGATGCTATAATAAAAGGTGTTGTGTCAACATGTTAAGACTATCATATTTTAAACATCAACATGTTAATTCAAAAACAAATGTTGTTATTTTTTTCTTGCCACGAAAATGTTTCGTAAGTTAACATTCATTTGAAAGTTTTTGTTTCCATTCATATTACATTCTTGCATTATGACCGCTGCAACTCTTCTTCGAAAAAATATTGCACGTAATGACATTTTGTTAGACAGTAAATAATGACAAAATCATCCATTTTTACACAGGAAATAATTGGGCTCAATCTGTTTATTTAAATTGACAAAGTGGAAGTATAATGGTTGAAATTAATGATTAGACCATCCGGATTGTATTATCTATAAATACATTGTACTGCTAATGAATTTTACCTAAACGTTACATTAAGCCGTGTGTCTTAATAAAATGACGACAATAGTAGTATACCTCTGTGCAATAGTCATAAATCGATTTAAAATTACCTTAATTGTCCTAATCAGAATCGAAATAATTGATGTAAGCTATACTTTATTGTAGTTTTAACATGGATAGGCATTATATTCGTGATATTTTAACCCTCACTATCGCTCGGGCAAAAATAATCCGAATAGAATGCCTACCCATGTTAAAACTACAATAAAGTATAGCTTGCATCAATTATTTCTTGAATAGTGGGTTGAGCCTGGTTTTATGGCTAGCCAAGCCTCCCACCTTTATTTAAATGTTTAAAATGCCACTAAAATGAGCACAATACATTACAGTTCAAATAAACACAGGAACATCCAGAACAGAGAAATACATAAGACAATAACAATCAAAACCAAGGAGTAAACAAAGACTCACAAATCCAAAAGACATTTACATCAACAGTTATAAATAATAAATAGAAACAACACGAACTCCACTAAAAACCGGGAGTAAAATCAGGTGCTCCGGAAGGGTAAGCATGAATGAAAGAACGCAAAAAATTATTAAAGCCAAAAACATTCAAGGTAAACACCAACAGAGGGAGTACTATATATCCTATAGATGTAAAATGAAATGACAAAAAATCAGGTATTATGACGCATTAACGGAATCAACAGTTAACTGATTCATGATTCTATGTTTCGCAAGTAAGTAGCTATACAGCAATCTTTTGCGAATAAACATTGTTACTGGGATTTTGTGTGAAATATGTTTAAAAAATCCAGTAACGCATTTTGTTAATTTTTGGGAGCTCGTATAACTTTTTAGTATTACAAAAGACATTCATTGAACTACCTCTGCAGAATTTTTTTTAACAGGCAGCGCAAGGACTATCAACATTGCATTTTCTTTTTGTTATTGATTTAGCTCGCGTCTTTCGTCGTTATTTTGCTCATTAGAAAAAAAATCAGACGCATAGGAGAACATGAAATAGAAAATTAGTACAGAAATGCACCTAGATGTATAAACAAGCATATAAGATAACAAAAGCACAATAATATAATATAGCAAATACTGCTCTTAATTAATAAAAGTAAGCGCAAAATATTTACATGACAAATCATTCAAAATCATAAAATGGACATTAAAGTATATTTTAAATTGAAACAATGAAGAAAGACACTATAGTGTACCAAGAGTAAATCTGAAAAAAAGTTCAATTAAGAATAGAAAGTTGTTCTGAACTATAAATATACGAATTTTCAAATTTGTTTCCCTCGTAAACCTGACACATTGATTGGAGTCGTTTGTGATTATAACCAAATACGACCGTGGTGAAATACCCGAACAACACAATGTGGTGTTGGGTACAACACAAAAACAAATACTTTCTTTATACATTTAAAAAACTGTTTTACGGTTATTTAGTTTATTTATCTATTCCACAAGAATAAAATTTACCAAAATATAATTATACACATTTATATGCAGTTTATGTATGGTTTTTGTAACATGCAAAATTTCGTATATATCAGTACGCATGGGAATGCAAATTTTAAACATACAATATAGCTGTTACTTCAAAAAGACAAAAAAACATGTCACTTTAGTCTTAAATGGAAGTGAATTATATCATGCAGTTTTATTTATCAAAACACGATAATATCATAATTGTTGTCAGATAAAATAACTCTTTGATCATCACAGTCAAAAGAAGATTTGTAAATATAACATACAGGTTGAGTATATCTATCTAACTCTACATTATGTTGTTTCTTTTTTAATTACTATATCAGAGCATAGTTATATATATCACCAGCGATATGTGTTGTGTTTTGTATTCAGTTGTTTCACTTTCTGTCTTTTTTGTTTTTTCCTGTCATGGCCATGTCAGTTATTTTTTACTTTTACTCTGTCTTTTCATCTGTCGACTGATCCTGTGTCGATTCATTTTTTAAGTTCATGCGATTACCTAAAATCTTATTTGTAACCTTGATTTGTCTCTTTGAATAGATTACGGGAGTTTTATCATCGACAAGTTTTTTTATGCTGAATATATATATATAATCAACTAATGCATTTTTAGACACAATTAAAGAAACATTAGCTGTCAAACTAATATTTTTAGGGATTTTAATCCATTACTAATGATAATGGGAGTTTTTAACGAACTTGACTGGCTATTCAGCACTCGCACATTCTAATGTTTGATTTAGAAAATATTAATACGTTAAGCCAATTTACAAAACGTCGAAAAAAAGTTTAGAATGTATGGACACGTATAATATGTTAGCGTATCGTGAATATTTATGACTTCTGACGAATGACGATTTTTATACAAAAAGACTTAAACAGTTTGAAGTCATGTTATTAATATTACAAAATCAAGTATAAGTGTTACCACTTTCCTTTTCAGCTACATAAGAATGATTGTAATAGAAAAATAGGCCGAATTAGTCAATGAAATTTACAAAATTTCAAAATGCGACTCTGAAGGTCTGCGATTATAACCATGTCACATTTTTCGCAATATTAAAAACATCGCAATAATTTCTCAATTTAACAGTACGGACTGCTACAAGCGGAATTTTATTTAAAAATTTCGCTTTTATAGATATTTGAAATTAAAATCTTATCTTGATTCGTTGTCTAAATCATAGCTAATGCCTTTTAAAAAACAACAACATTTTGAGCAATCATTTCGTTAACTTAACCTCTTAATATTTGAGGTTTTCGTAAGTGTAGCTTTGTTTTAAAAATTCTCGCTAAAATAAAAATAAGGAAATGTGGATAAGATAGCTAATTAATTACTGGGAGTAAATGACATGAATACAAGCGACTATAGTTCATAGTATGGTCTTCAGGAAGTCCAACATTCATGCCGTACTGTACACTGTACAATGTTCCAACATCACACATTGTAACACAATTGATTAAAAAACCAAACAAAATCTAAAGACCTGATTTATGAGAAACAATAAATAATATAAACATATTCGACAGCAAGAAATTAACGATAACAATTTCAGATTAATGACAGATGACAGATAAACATAGAACATGGCGCGTCAACCCTTTAACACACACTGGATAGTGGTGATACAGGATGTTTACAAATGAATCGTAAATCAAACAGAAATCATTTCCTTAGCACTAATAGATGCTGGTTAAATATTATCATTCTGAATCTTTAGTTTTCAATATAAATATCTGCAGTTTCGTTACAAAACTTTTAAATCGAATAATATTGTTAATTTTGAAATTGATAACTTTTAAATTAATTTCGTCAGTTTATGTAATGGACAAAAATGAAATTTTTCAGTCTGCTGTGAAAGATATATTAAACCAAACAAATAAATGACATAATACGAAAGCCAAAACGGATCATTCATATATCAAAATTCTAAATTCCAAAATCAAACTCGCTATTCAAGCGAGGTAATCCACGGTTCCTAAGGTATTACAGTTACAATTATATGTTCATGATTAATCATAAATACACGACAAAGGATTGCACAAGTTATATGAGTGATTCCGTGTTTAGCACCAACGGCTTTGCAGCTGTTTAAATTGTCAGAGTAATCTGAAACCTATCACTTTGTTACATAAAGTTTATAATCAAATTTAAACCGAGTTATTTCATTCTATTTATTTGGTATCACATTTACTCAAGGAGAGGCGGAGATAAGTGCTACTTTTGACTTTTCTTTTTAAATGTGTCATATATTTTTCACTTCGTAATTTTAAGAAAGATTTGGTTTTGTCTCTTCTTTAATAATTAGAATGGAATAAAATGCAAGTCACACTGAAATAAATTTTTGACATATTGTGCTATAAATTGTTCTTTTTTTTTATTTCAGATATATCATTTCAGAGTTATGAGACTTTGACTGTCAGATTTTTAGTAGGCACTATTTTGCATGTCGTAAAGATCTAGAATGAGATGACACGAAGGAATTATAACCGGAGAAGCAAAATCATTCATAGATCAGATACCAATTACCCCGTGGAAAACATCTAAGTACAGAACACGTAAATTGATGCATTATACCCACAATGACCCCTTGCCCCACAAGTCGTATGCACCAGCGAACAATTCATACTTAATTTCTTTATTAACTAATTTAGTAAAAAAGTGGACATAATGGTGGACTTCGGCTTTTATTTGCCCTTTGGTGTTGTTGTTGTCTCTTTTACACATTCCCCATTTCCATTCTCTATTCTCAAATTTATTAACAGAACAATAAAATGCTCAGACAGCTCGATGACATTATAACTGTCCCTTTGGTATCTTTCGTCCCTCTTTTATCGTCATCTTATTTGTATATACTCATAAAATGTATAAAAACGCTACATAAATGAGGGGTTACAAAGCTCATTAGCGACCCATTCATACCGTTTTGTATCCTCAAAATTTTGAGGAAAAGCGCTTCAAGAAAAAAGAAAATATGGTTCATAACTAATCATTCTGAAATTAAAAACGGTTACTTATTTTCTTTTAAAACTTATCTAGCCTGTCATAAACCTGATATACAAAAAAGACAGTTGTGAAACTAAATCCCTTCCTCTTTAGAAAGTAACATTAATAAATAATGTATTTTAAGTAAGAGGTAATATTCTTTCATCATATATACATCCGATAAGACGGGTTTCGTCGTTTTTATTGATATTATTTCATAATCTTTATTATGATTTTTTTTCATCAATATTATTTCATAATAATTATTATTTTTTTTGTCAGAAAAAAATCGATTCAAATTATTAAAGTTCGATAATTTAAAGTATTGATTGACGTCATAGTATTGTGAGGACACAAATATATGTTTTAAAGTGTCCTTGAAATTTCTGTTCACAATATACAATTATTTTATTATTGCCATACTTCAGATATCGCACTTTGAAGGTCTTTGGAAACAATTATCATATCAATACGAAATTACCATTTGAATAGTTTATTATGATGATATCTATTTTGATTTGGCGCGTACAGAACCCCATTGTGGTAAACCTTCAAAAGGAACATCTAAAGCCAATAATGGGAAAGCAACGGAATTTTGAGTACTTGAATTTCCGCGGATATATAAGACCTATCAATAGCAACACTGACAGATCTAAACTATGACAGTCTGGTAATGTTCAATAATCTTATGATACGCTTTGTACTAGCAACCCCTCAACTGCGACATTGAGCCGTTGCTGCAAATTAAAAATAATACTTATCCAACATAGTGTATCTGACGCGCTTTCTAGTTTATCTTCATCAGGAGCCCTAAAACATACTTATTTAAAGGCAAGAAGGTAGACATGATTGAATACTAGTACCTGTGGAGATATGTATATATATATAGATCAATATATAGTCTGAGGGATTTACAGGTAAACCTTTCTTTTTAATAGAATAACCGGTACACATTTTATTGCACCAGCTGGGCATAAGGTTTCGTCTGAAAATTTATTTAAACTATTTCAAAGACCAAACCCTATAGAAACGTTTCTATATGTGTTACTGTTTAGTGTTGTGTTTCGGTTGTGTCGTAGTTTTCTTATATTTGATGTGTTTCCTTCAGTTTTAGTTTGTAACCCGGATTTTTTTCACAATCGATTTATGTATTTCAAACAACTGTATACTACTGTTGCCTTTATTTATGAAGTGATATAACAAAAAAGGAAGAAAAGTAACGTTAAACCCTGACAAGGAGTCATCAATATGATACCGAGTAAAATTTCTTTAAATATATTTTTTAATGTTTCAATAAACCACGGTGTCTAAATCACACCGGCAAAATTTATTCGGACTAGATGGTATCTAACATCCAGCACAATGACGGAACATCAATAGACAGAAGAAAGATAGGTTTCTCCTTATTTTCTTATTTTTTTACGATATCAAAGAATATATATACATATACAACTATTTTCTATTGTGATAGGAAATATTTTCTACAACCGTTATATATGGTCTTCAATGTATTATGTATTCGGGTTTTCTTTTCTGTAATAAGTTAAGACGTCAGTTTTATTTTGTAAATCTTTTATATTTATTTGATAAAATTTACTGTTTGCAATAGCATAAATTGTTCTATATAATAAGGATGTTCTTATCAAAAGCAAAAAAACCTAGCCGTATTTGGCACAACCTTTTTCAACTTTTGATCCTCAGAGCTGTACTACTTTGTACCTTTTTTTTTACTTTCGAACTTTTATATCTGGACGTCACTAGTGAGTCTTGTTTGGACAAGGCGCGTTTTTGACGTAATGAATTTTAAACCTGATGCCTTTTGTTATCTATTATTCATGTGTTTCTTTGCCAAATAGGTTCTGCTATTTATTTGTATTGTAGTCCTGTATTATTATGTTGTCATTTTAATGTTATATTTAACAATGCCATCAAATGCGAGGTTTGGCATGCCACAAAACCAGGTTCAACCCACCATTTTTTTCTTTAAAAATGTCCTGTTCCAAGTCAGGAAAATGGCAATTGTTATATCATAGTTTGTTTCTGTGTGTGTAACATTTTTACGTTGTGTTTCCGTTGTGTCGTTTGTTTTCTCCTATTTTTGAGTGTGAATTCACATTACTATAAGACGTGTCACGGTACTTTTCTATCCCAAATTCATGTATTTGGTTTTGATGTTATATTGGTTATTCTCATCGGATTTTGTCTAATGCTTATTCCGTTGCTGTGTGTGTAACATTTTAATGTTGTGTCGTTGTTCTCCTCTAATATTTAATGCGTTTCCCTCAGTTTTAGTTTGTTACCCCGATTTTGTTTTTTGTCCATAGATTTATGAGTTTTGAACAGCGGTATATTACTGTTGCCTTTATCTATATTAACGCAGAAATAAGTAAAAATGCGCATCAAAATGACGAATTGAATGAATCTTGCCTCGAAATTGATTAATTTCTCGTTAAATTGTTCACATTTTACGGAAAGAAAGGTACGGGAAGATAGATACTGACACGGAGATTGCAAAACTTGTCATTATGAGCATCTCAATACTTGTATATGTGTGTATGTAACGAAAGAAATGTGTCATGTCAAATTAAAATACACCGGTTTTGTCATTGTTGTCTACTACACAATCACCCGGTTTCGTCTATATATATCACCCGGTTTTTTTTATTTCTTTTTAAACCAACAATTTATGAAATACAACGTTAACACGGATCTGAACATCGTCTTTCGAGAGAATTTGAATTATATATTTATTGTATTTAGTAAACTTGGCGTGTTAAAATTTATTTTAAACGGGCACTTTTGGACATAGATAATTGTACATGTAGTAATACACATTTTCCTAATGAAAGGCGTGTCCATTATTTCACTGATCTTCAAACTAATTTTAAATGGAATATAAATTCTCAATAGCAAAAACTGATATCTAATTATTTTATAACATTATGATATTTTTTTATATAGGTTTTGAGATACATCGCAATATGTGACCCCCCTTTTTTACAGTAAAAACTAAATAACGCTTAATAAACAAAATTTAAAACATCACTAAAGAGTATTCAGAATTTTAGATTTATATTACTATGAAGTGTGTAAAGTTTAATGCAATAATAATAAATCGTTTTTGAGATATGGCGCGATAGTTAAAAAAACACACTCCTGTTTTACGTACAAAGTCCTGGACCTCAAAGAGATTTAATTTGATTTTAACTAAAAGGTTTACAGATCGTTTGATCATTATAAGAAATAACTTTCTTAAGTTTCATAAACAATAGATAAGCTGTTCTCAAGTTACGGTGCGACATGCTTACGCTGGACAGAAGGATAGACGGATAGATAGACGGACGGACGCACAGAATGACTGATAGATGGAGGAACGGGCGGATGGAAGGGAGGACAGACGGACGGACGGATGTATACAATAAAACATCCTGTCAAAATTGTGACGGGCGTGTAAAAACGCAAAGAAACGAAATAAAAAACACACTCTTAACTAAAGGTCAATAAGTTTTATAATGATATCGGCCAAGTCGATTTATTTGTATATCTTGACTTCCTAAATCATTTTTGCTATATGTTTGAAAATAATAGATAGAAATTTATAAAAATAGCTTCAAATTCATCATGTAAGGGCAATGCAATAACTTCTTTAAGAATTAATTTGAGAATTTTATAGTAAATGGACAAATGGTAGAGCTCATCATTTTGAGAATAATTATCTGGCCCTTTCGAGTTTTCGGCTGTTTTTAAATAATTGACATCATGCACTTGCATGTCCCCCTATGTTTATTTCTTAGCCATGACGGTCATCTTGGTTGACAAGCGGGGTCACAGCAAACTTTTTAAAACTAGATACCCTAATTATAATTAAAAAAGACATATGATTTTAGATCATGTTTCTATAAATGCAGTCTAAGAATTTTAGATGTGAAAAATTATGTAAACAATTGAGTGCCAAGTGATGAAAAAAACCAACTTTTCCTGTTGGGTCAAGTGAGCTAAAAATAACAAAGAACTCCAAACAAAATTACACCGTTCTTGAATTTAATTTTTTTTGTGTAAAAACTGAAAATTTCAAATTTGACGATCGAGATAAATTGATTGGACACAGCAAACAACTTCAGTGGCGTTTTTTTTCAATACAAAAAAAATAAGACATATTATTTATACTTAAGTGTACGCACTGACATGTCACCAATGCTTAAATGATCGCAATTCAATTTATTTTAAAGGTCTGTAAGATAAAAAAAAAAAGGTCACAGAAACTTCAACCGCTTGTTTATGGAACCATTGGAAGTCGATGTCTAATGAATCCTGCCAGACGGACATGAACACATTCTAATTATTAAAACCAACAACACAAAATCCTTAACATTTACCAATTAAATGAAAGACATTATTAAGTTCACGGTCAGATAAATTGTCATGTGGCCTAAGGAAAAATAATATAGAAATGAGGTCAAGGGCAATGGATTACGACATTTTTTTTTGAATGGCTCTAATCGGCCTCCATACAATGGACATATGACAAATAGGGGGAAAATCGTTAGATCTGTGTTCCAAACTTGTATATGTTCCAGTCAAACCTTCTAACTTTTGACATATGCAGCTTTACACAAATACATGTAGTTCAAAACGTTATGAATTCGAATCACTTGGTCTTGTTTGTTTAAAAATATCAATGAGAATGTTTTTAATAAACATAATTAAACTCACTAATCCGATTTCGCGGGTGTCCCTGTTTTCTTATTTCTTACAATATTTGAATTCGGTATACACTTTATACAATAAGTGGCGAATCTAGAAGACGTATAGGTTGTATGCCCCCGACCCCACCTTTGATTGAAAAACTATATTGATTCATGTATTTAACGATTTTTTTAAAGCAAATACTAGTGAAAATATTGTTCGACTCGCTACGCTCGGCGGTATGTAAAAGCTGTTCGATTACGTCCACTTTGAAATAAACTGAATCCGTCTGTCCGTATTATTTGTCAAAATATATTGACCAACGTTAGTGTACGATCATCATAACACAATGGCGACAGTACAGACCCGTTTTTTTATGGTAATTTTAACCATGGAAGTAATATCTAAATATTACTTCCATGGGTTAAAAAATATCTTTATTGAATTTTGTCGATGACCTGAGACTATTATACTTATTCAAACATAAAAGCATAGTTACAAAATTTTTTTTTAATTCATGGTTTGTTGTTATCCTTTTCTTCCTATAAACATCAATTTTCTATGTCGATTATGCATCATATACATTTGTCTTATTATCAACGTTTATCCTTAAGAAGATTTATTTTTAACGATCATAGAAAAGATTACATACATAGAATGATAAGATTACGTATAAAGATGCTCATCCTATTATACGAGAAAATCACATATCAATTGTGCATGTTTGTGTTTCGATTTTTTAAGAACGTAAACTCTAATTTCAAGTTTAAACATATTTTTTCCATAATTCATATAGAAAACGCATATTTGAGATCTTTAACCTCAATTTCCGTATAACCTTCATTTCAATCTATTCTGCTGTTAAAAATTTTAGAATGCAAAGTAAAATTAAGATTATTTGTGTTCTATTAGAGTAGTAATTCAAGTGTTTGCTTATTATTTATTTGTATCTGAGACTGATCATATAAATAATAAGCCGTTTTCCTGCGAAAGAACTTGTTTTCCAATGACCCACAAAACTCCTTTTAAACACTGAAGTTAAATTATTAATTATAAGGTAATGCGATTTTATTTGACCAAACCGGGTTATGCATTGTGAAATCTATGACAAAACCGGGTGGTAAACATTGACAAAACCGGCCAGTTCCATTTTGACATGACCCATTTCTTTCGTGCCTTACTCAGAAATACAAGTATTGAGATGCTCATAATGACAAGTTTTGCAATCTTTGTGTCAGTATCTATTCTCGTACCTTTCTTTCCGTACAATGTGAACAATTTAACGAGAAATTAAACAATTTCGAGGCAAGGTTCACTCAATTCGTCATTTTGACGTGCATTGCTACTTATTTCTCTGTTAATGTAGAACAGTAGTAGAAAATATTGCATACCACAATAGAAAATAGTTGTATATGTATATATATTCATTGTGCCCGATATAAGATACCATCGAGTCCGAATAAATTTTGCCGGTGTGGTTTAGACACAGTGTAAACGCAAATATTGAACTATCACGGTTTCCATCTTATTATCATTATCGAAGTACTGTCTACTAAGCTGATGAGACTGAGCAAGACTAACAGTTCTAGAGCCAATTCATTAACCCAGTGGAACATTGTATAAATAACATTAACGGTACTATTGTTATCACCGAGATGGGCATTTAGATATTAAGTGGTGTATCAATAACTTTACTATGGTAAAACATTGCTTGCAATAGATGCGAATTTCGATCTTAAAAACTCTTCAGTGATGCGCAAAGAGGTTAGATATTATAAAGTACAAAAACAATACAAACGCTGAGAAGTGCTGTAACCAAAAGGACAGAACGTTAAATCAAACCCCAAAAAGGAATCAGAGCTGTCCGCGAATGATATACATTCCTTATCTTTAAAGTTTATAGCAAATTCAAATTATATAATATCAGTACATATGTGAATGCCTGTTCTGCATATTAACACCGAAGTAAAAGCTAATAGCCTACTAGGCCGTGATATCCACATGGACTTACAGTTAACAAGGAGAGGTATATGTGTCAACTCAGTGATATATATAACATTTACAGTACCAATTTCATGGCTACAGATGTGCCTTTCGACAATAAAGTATCTTCAGTGATTTCAAAATAAATCTTAAATTGATCAACGAAAAATCAAGAGAGATATCATTTGATGTCATAAATGATGTTCGAACTACTGACGACTATAGATAAATGGCAATTGAAAGCACGTATTTTAACAACTGTTTTTCTTTTTAAATTTATTCAGGAAAAAATTGATTTACGGAATCGATTTCCTCTATGCAAAGCTCTGATGCTTTGTCCTATCTTGATTTTACTAAAGTCATGTTTTGTTCAGTCACCTTCCAAACGCTTATATCATAATTTGTATATTTGTTACATGTGGCAACGAACATAACTTGAGAGATTTAGTTGTCGAAATACTCTTCTGTTGCACTAAAATTGTTATCGAAAAGGTTTGTTCACTAAATATGTCAATTTTAAAAACTTAACATAAAATTTATCTTATTATGAACACTAGACATTAAAATAGATATACTGTAATAGTATATGTATGATTTCAACTGCTTTTAATCTATTGACAGTAGTCTTACATTATTTATAACATAAAGGATAACTTTCCTTTTTTCCGTTGATGAAATTAGGAATCGTTTTAAAACATGGAAGGGATAATAATTGTTCAAACGTCCATCTGTTACATTTAATGCAATGATGAAAACTGGGTCTATGCCTCTGTTGATGGTTTGTGAGTCCCTAGCTGTTTCATCAGCAAGCACAGTAGCAAGTACTTAGTACTTCAGAACTAGAAAGAACAAACAGTTATGATATATTTAAATTTGGTATTGTTCAATTTAAAAAAATAATTTTAGATAACGGAATATATCTCCCAAATTTATAGCAATGAATCTGTTTCCAGGTTTAAAACTTTTTGGTTTCATAAGTAAGACCTTAAATTTGTGTACTGTTTAACTTCAATCCAAGGTTTCAATTTTCTGAGGCCTTCGATTGATTGATTCGTCATTACGTTTTACTCATGTTTTGGTCAATCATGCCTTAAAAAGTTTTCGTTTTACTGATGAATGTACACTTAACACTCACTTCATACGCACTAAATATATGAAGCGTTTATTTTTCATTCGTAGCACTGTGTCAAAGTAGTGGTTGGTGGGTTGCTAGTCATTAATCGGTATTGACATACTTTTCGTAAACTCTGCATCGTAAAGATCAAAATCAGTAACATTTAAAATGTCGGTAACAATACCAAATTGACATTTTTCTGTTCGAAGACTGGATTGAAGTTTGACTAGTGATTGGTCATATGAATCCTCTCTTATTTAAGTACTCAAACATCCTAGGCTTTCATACCATTTGGGTTAAGCGTTCATGTTGAAAGTAAATCCAAAATGGAGTCCTGGAAGCGTACAATTAAAAATCCTATATTCATTATAACTAACTAATGAAACGATTATTTCGTACTGTATAAAAACTAACTTATAGCATATTTGTTTTTAAATAAAAGCAAAAAAAGACAAATACTTAAATTTGAACAGAATTTAAAAGTACGCTTTAAAAATAATTTTTTGTCCTGAGGGTGCGAAAGACGTCAACCAATACTTTCAATTATCGAACTTAAATAAATTGGATCATGTTTCCTTATGTTGTGACTCTGACGTCAATTTTAACTTTTCAACCATTTCTGTCTGACACATAATATTTACAATGCGATGGAAGAAAATATTTATATTGTTATATATTTTTTTACATAAAGAATGACTCAAACATCTTTGAAGGTGCGAGAAAATAAAACTGAAAGAAGTTACCGCGTTTTTATCATATTGACATACATACATTATGCAATGAGATTTAAAGCGTAAAATACAATGATGTTGATCATAATTATGATAATAAAGATATAAAAACTGCTTTTTATAATAAACAAAGACGAAAAACTCCTTGACAAGTACTACATTGTTCTGTGGTTTATGCAATAACATGCTGCTTAATTAGAATATACTATAATATTGCTTCAAAAGAGGAAGAGAACTAGATTCACGACTAGTTTATAGTATTTCAAATAATAATTTGTATATTTGTTACATGTGGCAACGAACATAACTTGAGAGATTTAGTTGTCGAAATACTCTTCTGTTGCACTAAAATTGTTATCGAAAAGGTTTGTTCACTAAATATGTCAATTTTAAAAACTTAACATAAAATTTATCTTATTATGAACACTAGACATTAAAAAAGATATACTGTAATAGTATATGTATGATTTCAACTGCTTTTAATCTATTGACAGTAGTCTTGCATTATTTATAACATAAAAGGATAACTTTCCTTTTTTCCGTTGATGAAATTAGGAATCGTTTTAAAACATGGAAGGGATAATAATTGTTCAAACGTCCATCTGTTACATTTAATGCAATGATGAAAACTGGGTCTATGCCTCTGTTGATGGTTTGTGAGTCCCTAGCTGTTTCATCAGCAAGCACAGTAGCAAGTACTTAGTACTTCAGAACTAGAAAGAACAAACAGTTATGATATATTTAAATTTGGTATTGTTCAATTTAAAAAATAATTTTAGATAACGGAATATATCTCCCAAATTTATAGCAATGAATCTGTTTCCAGGTTTAAACCTTTTTGGTTTCATTAGTAAGACCTTAAATTTGTGAACTGTTTAACTTCAATCCAAGGTTTCAATTTTCTAAGGCCTTCGATTGATTGATTCGCCATTCCTTTTTACTCATGTTTTGGTCAAGCATGCCTTAAAAAGTTTTCGCTTTACTGATGAATGTACACTTGACACTCACTTCATACGCACTAACTACATGAAGCGTTTATTTGTCATTCGTAGCACTGTGTCATAGCAGTGGTTGGTGGGTTGCTAGTTCTTTAATCGGTATTGACATACTTTTCGTAAACTCTGCATCGTAACGATCAAAATCAGTAACATTTAAAATGTCGGTAACAATACCAAATTGAATTTTCTGTTCGAAGACTGGATTGAAGTTTGACTAGTGATTGGTCATATGAATCCTCTCTTATTTAAGTATTCACACATCCTAGGCTTTTATACCTTTTGGGATAAGCGTTTGTGTTGAAAGTTAATACAAAATGGAGCCCTGGAAGCGTACAAATAAAAATCCTGTATTCATTATAACTAACTAATGAAACGATTATTTCGTACTGTTTCAAAACTAACATATAGCATATTTTTTTTTTCAAATAAAAGCCAAAAAAAGACAAATACTAAAATTTGAACAGACTTTAAAATAGATATAGGAAAAAGTACGCTTTAAAAATAATTTTGTGTCCTGAGGGTGCAAAAGACGTCAATCAATACTTTCAATTATCGAACTTAAATAAATTGGATCATATTTCTTTTATTTTGTGACTCTGACGTCAATTTTAACTTTTCAACCATTACAGTCTGACACATAATATTTACACATGCGAGGGATAAAAATATTTATATAGTTAAATATTTTTTTACATAACGAATGACTCAAACATCTTTGAAGGTGCGAGAAAATAAAACCGAAAGAAGTTACCGCCGTTTTTATCATATTGACATACATACATTATGCAATGAGATTTAAAGCGTAAAATACAATGATGTTGATCATAATTATGATAATAAGGATAATAAGACTATTTTTTATAATAAAAACAGGTAACATGGAAGGGACATTAATTGTTCAAACGTCCATCTGGTAATTTAATGCTATGTTGAAAACTGGGTCTATGCCCCTGTTGATGGTTTGTGAGTCCTTAGCTGTTTCACCAGCAATCCCAGTAGCAAGTACTGAGTACTTCGGAACTAGAATGAACAAACAGTTATGGTATATTAAATTTGGTATTGTTCAATTTGAAAAATAATGTTAGATATCGGAATATGTCTCCCATATTCATAGCAATGAATCTGTATCCAGGTTTAAATCTTTTTGGTTTTATCAGACCTTAAATATATGTACTGTTTTACTTCAATCCAAGGTTTCAATTTTCTGAGGCCTTCGATTGATTGATTAGGCATTACTTTTTACTCATTTTTTGGTCAATCATGCCTTAAAAGGTTTTCGCGTTACTGATGAATGTACACTTGACACTAACTCCATACGCACTAAATATATGAAGCGTTTATTTTTCATTCGTAGCACTGTGTCATAGCAGAACTTGGTGGGTTGCTAGTTCATTAATCGGTATTGACATACTTTTCGTAAACTATGCATCGTGAAGATCAAAATCAGTAACATTTAAAATGTCGGTAACAATACCAAATTGACATTTTTCTGTTCGAAGACTGGATTGAAGTTTGACTAATGATTGGTCATATGAATCCTCTCTTATTTAAGTACTCACACATCCTAGGCATTCATACCAATTGGGTAAAGCGTTAATGTTGAGAGTTAATCCAAATTGGAGCCCTGGAAGCGTACAAATAAAAATCCAAAATGCATTATAACCTACTAAACGATTATTTCGTACTGCTTCAAAACTAACATATAGCATATATTTTTTTTCAAATGAAAGCAAAAACGACAAATACTTAAATTTGAACAGAATTTAAAATAGAAATAGGGAAAAGTACGCTTTAAAAATAATTTTGTATCCTGATGGTGCGAAACACGTCAATCAATACTTTCAATTATCGAACTTAAATCAATTGGATCATATTTCCTTTATTTTGTTACTCTGACGTCAATTTTAACTTTTCAACTATTTCTGTCTGACACATAATGTTTACAAATTCGATAGATGAAAATATTCATATAGTTAAATATATTTTTACATAGCGAATGACTCAAACATCTTTGAAGGTGCGATAAAATAAAATCGAAAGCAGGTACCGTCGTTGATTATTTTATGACATACATACGTTATGCAATGAAATTTAAAGCGTAAAATAAAATGATGTTGATCATAATTATGATAATAAAGATAATAAAACTAATTTTTATAATAAAAAGAGACGAAAAACTTCTTGCACTATATTGTTCTGTGGTTTTATGCAATAACATGCTGCTTAATAGGAATAGATATAATATTGCCTTCAAAAGAGGAAGAGATCTAGATTCACGACTAGTTTATAGTATTTTAAATAAATCCTCAAATTGTATTATTATACCTAACATATAATTTAAACAATTCTATTGGGTGAAACGTTATCACGTGACATGGAATAATTCAGTTGTTTTTCATTCAATTGCAAGGAAGGACGAATAACCCTAAAAAATTCCACCAGAGGGGGAATAACCCTATAATTCACCGGCGAATAACCTTTTGAGTTTGTTGATCTATTCTTGATATATCTCCCATGAAAATGACGTCACAGACGTAAATAAACAAAATGGCAGCGTTCACTAACAATAGAGGCCCATCGAGAGACGAGGAAAAAAGGCATTGAATAGAGTGATGATATCTCTTTCAAAGTAACGGTCCTTTTCAGGGCCATTAATATTTTACAAAAAGATTCTATCTTTGTTGTACATTCGAGAAATTATAGAACACAAATGTATTTTCAAACATCAGCTTGTCATTGTTATGTAAAGTTTAAAGAATATAGAAAGAATATAGAATACAGAATAAATGTTCGAAAGGCCTTTCCGCGGTTAGTTCGGTATAATAAAACAATTGTGGTCCCTTAGAATCGATGAATATCCAAAATTGTCAACCCTAAAAAGTTATTTCACTTCGGGCTGCGCCCTCAGTGAAATAACCTTCTCGTGTTGACAATTTTTGATATACACCTTTTCAACGGGTCATGATTGTATAATATACACTACAAACCATTAAAAGTCTGAAATGGCCTATATCTGTACTCGACTGTACTGATTTTTACTCGACCAGTCTGAATTCGTCTGAGATTTACTTGATAATACTCGACTGTAGTCTGAACCATGCTTAACAGTCTGAATGTGTACTTGACCAGTACTTAACCAATGTATACTAGTTTGAACCGTACTCGACCAAGTCTGAACCGTACTCGACCTAGTCTGAACCGTACTGGACCTAGTCTGAACCGTACTCGACCAAGTCTGAACCGTACTCGACCTAGTCTGAACCGTACTGGACCTAGTCTGAACCATACTCGACCTAGTCTGAACCATACTCGACCAAGTCTTACCCATACTCGACCTAGTCTGAACCATACTCGACCAAGTCTTAACCAACCTAGACCTATTCTTTGTATCTAATAACTGAATTTTATCAATTTAGGATTTTTTTTAAATAAAAATGAAATTTGAACAACAAATTGAAATTAAAAATGTATTCAATACAGTATTGAAATTAAAATTTCACAATAATCAATCATAATATAACGTCAACACAATATTAATCAACACTTACGTAAAAATATATATCAACTTTTAAAATATAAATAAAACAAGCTGATAACATAATCTAAAAAAATGAATTGTGACTAACAAATGACTAATATTTTCAATATTTATTCAAAATTTTATGAATACTTCGGAAGTATTTTATGATAACTGGACTATTTTCACCATTAACTTAAACCTAGTACAGATTTAGTTGAGTTGAATTAATAATGCAGTGAATGTTTTTTTTTTATTAATATATATATAAAATAGTATATAAAACAACTTAATAAATTTAAACTAGAGGCTCTAAAGAGCCTGTGTCGCTCACCTTGGTCTATGTGCATATTAAACAAAGGACACAGATGGATTCATGACAAAATTGTGTTTTGCTGATAGTGATGTGTTTGTAGATCTTACTTTACTGAACATTCTTGGTACTTAGAATTTTCTCTATCTATAATAAACTTGGACCTTTAGATACAGTGAAAAATATTTTGTAAAAATTTACAAAAATTTACCAAATTAGTGAAAATTGTTAAAAATTGAATAAAATGGGCAACAACTCCTTAAGGGGTCAACTGACGATTTTGGTCATGTTGACTTATTTCTAGATCTTATTTAGCTGAACATTATTGCTGTTTACAAGTTATCTCTATCTATAACAATATTCAAGATAATAACCAAAAACAGCAAAATTTCCTTAAAATTACTAATTCAGGGGCAGCAACCCAACAACAGGTTATCCGATTTATCTGAAAATTTCAAGGCAGATAGATCTTGACCTGTTACACAATTTTACCCCTTGTCAGATTTGCTCTAAATGCTTTGGTTTTTTGAGTTATAAGCCCAAAACTGCATTTTACCCCTATGTTCTATTTTTAGCCATGGCCGCCATCTTGGATGGTTGGCCGGGTCACCGGACACATTTTTTAAACAAGATACCCCAATGATGATTTTGGCCAAGTTTGGTGTAATTTGGCCAAGTAGTTTCAGAGGAGAAGATGTAAAAGATTACTAAGATTTACGAAAAATGGTTAAAAATTGACTATTAAGGGCAATAACTCCTAAAGGGGTCAACTGACCATTTCGGTCATGTTGACTTATTTGTAAATATTTTTTTGCTGAACATTATTGCTGTTTACAGTTTATCTCTATCTATAATAATATTCAAGATAATAACCAAAAACAGCAAAATTTCATTAAAATTACTTATTCTGGGGCAGCAACCCAAAACGGGGTTGTCCAATTCATCTGAAAATTTCAGGGCAGGTAGATCTTGACCTGATAAACAAATTTACCTCATGTCAGATTTACTCTAAATGCTTTGGTTTTTGAGTTATAAGCCAAAAACTGCATTTTACCCAAGGTTCTATTTTTAGCCATGGCGGCCATCTTGATTGGATGGCTGGGTCACTGGACACATTTTTCAAACTACATACCCCAAAGATGGTTGTGGCCAAGTTTGGATTGATTTGGCCAAGTAGTTTCAGAGGAGAAGATTTTTGTAAAAGATTACTAAGATTTACGAAAAATGGTTAAAAATTGACTATAAAGGGCAATAACTCCTAAAGGGGTCAACTGACCATTTTGGTCATGTTGACTTATTTGTAAATATTACTTTGCTGAACATTATTGCTGTTTACAGTTTATCTCTATCTTAGATAACGAATATATCCCCCAAATTTATAGCTTATGGATTCTGTTTCCAGGTTTAAAAAAACCTGTTTGTTTCATAAGTAAAACCTTAATTTGCTTGCGCTACTGTACATTAAACTTCAATCCAAGGTTTCACATTTCTCTGCGAAGCGCGCCCTTCGCATTTGATTGATTCGTCATTACGTTTACTCAATCGTTTTGGTCAAACATAAGCCTTAAAAAAAGTTTTCGTTTTACTGATAGAATGGTAAACTTAACACTCACTTCATACGCACTAAATATCTGAAGCGTTTATTTTTCATTCGTAAGCACTGTGTCAAAGTAGTGGTTGTGGTTGCTATGGATCAATTAATCTGTTATTCGACATACTTTTCGTACACACTAGCATCGTATAGCAGCAAAATCACTAACATATTAAAATCTGTCGGTAACAAATAACCAAATTGATGACATTTTTTCTGTTCGAAAGACTCGGATTGGAAGTTTGACTAGTGATCTTGGCGTCATCATGACAATCCTCTCTTACATTTCTAAGTACTCAAAACCTCCACGGCTTCATACCATTTGAGGGTATGCGTTCATTGTGAAATAAATCATCCAAAATGGACAGTTCCTGGAGAGCGTAACAATTAAAACAATCACTATATTCCATTATAACTCTAACTTAATGAAACCGATATATCTTCGTACAGTATAAAAACTAACTATATAGCGCAACAAATAAAAAAAATAATTTTTTTAATAATCAGCACAAAAAAGACAAATACTCTTAAATTTGAACAGAAATTTTAAAAGTACGGCTTTAAAAATAATGTTTTTTGGTCCTGGAGGCGTGCGAAAGACTTCAACCAATACTTTTCAATATATCCGCAGTAACACTATAAATAAATTTGAGGCGATCATGTTTCCTTTAATCGTTGATGACTCTTAACGTCAATTTTAACTTTCTCAAACACCATCTTCTTGATCTTGACGACATAATCAATTTAACAAATGCGATGGAAGCGTGAAAATATTTATATTGTTATATCTAATGTTTTTTTTAACACATAAAGACATGACTCAAACATCTTTGAAGGTGCGAGATAAATAAAAATCTAGAAAGAAGTCTCTAACCAACGTCGCTTTTATCATATTCGACATACACTAACATGGCTGATGCAAATAGATTTAAAGCGAAAATACAATGATGATGATCATAATTATGATAATAAAGATATTAAGAAACTGCTTCTTTTATAATAAACAAAAGACGAAAAACCTCACCCTGCACAAGATACTCACATTGTTCTAGGCGCGGTTTGATGCAATAACATGCGCTTAATATTACGAAATAACCTATAGAATATTAGCCTTCAACAGAGGAAGAGAACAACTAGATCCAACGACTAGTTTATAGTATTTCAAATAAATCCTCAAATTGTATTATTATACCTAACATATAATTTAAACAATTCTATTGGGTGAAACGTTATCACGTGACATGGAATAATCAGTTGTTTTTCATTCAATTGCAAGGAAGGACGAATAACCCTAAAAAATTCCACCAGAGGGGGAATAACCCTATAATTCACCGGCGAATAACCTTTTGAGTTTGTTGATCTATTCTTGATATATCTCCCATGAAAATGACGTCACAGACGTAAATAAACAAAATGGCAGCGTTCACTAACAATAGAGGCCCATCGAGAGACGAGGAAAAAAGGCATTGAATAGAGTGATGATATCTCTTTCAAAGTAACGGTCCTTTTCAGGGCCATTAATATTTTACAAAAAGATTCTATCTTTGTTGTACATTCGAGAAATTATAGAACACAAATGTATTTTCAAACATCAGCTTGTCATTGTTATGTAAAGTTTAAAGAATATAGAAAGAATATAGAATACAGAATAAATGTTCGAAAGGCCTTTCCGCGGTTAGTTCGGTATAATAAAACAATTGTGGTCCCTTAGAATCGATGAATATCCAAAATTGTCAACCCTAAAAAAGTTATTTCACTTCGGGCTGCGCCTCAGTGAAATAACCTTCTCGTGTTGACAATTTTTGATATACACCTTTTCAACGGGTCATGATTGTATAATATACACTACAAACCATTAAAAGTCTGAAATGGCCTATATCTGTACTCGACTGTACTGATTTTTACTCGACCAGTCTGAATTCGTCTGAGATTTACTTGATAATACTCGACTGTAGTCTGAACCATGCTTAACAGTCTGAATGTGTACTTGACCAGTACTTAACCAATGTATACTAGTTTGAACCGTACTCGACCAAGTCTGAACCGTACTCGACCTAGTCTGAACCGTACTGGACCTAGTCTGAACCGTACTCGACCAAGTCTGAACCGTACTCGACCTAGTCTGAACCGTACTGGACCTAGTCTGAACCATACTCGACCTAGTCTGAACCATACTCGACCAAGTCTTACCCATACTCGACCTAGTCTGAACCATACTCGACCAAGTCTTAACCAACCTAGACCTATTCTTTGTATCTAATAACTGAATTTTATCAATTTAGGATTTTTTTTTAAATAAAAATGAAATTTGAACAACAAATTGAAATTAAAAATGTATTCAATACAGTATTGAAATTAAAATTTCACAATAATCAATCATAATATAACGTCAACACAATATTAATCAACACTTACGTAAAAATATATATCAACTTTTAAAATATAAATAAAACAAGCTGATAACATAATCTAAAAAAATGAATTGTGACTAACAAATGACTAATATTTTCAATATTTATTCAAAATTTTATGAATACTTCGGAAGTATTTTATGATAACTGGACTATTTTCACCATTAACTTAAACCTAGTACAGATTTAGTTGAGTTGAATTAATAATGCAGTGAATGTTTTTTTTTTATTAATATATATATAAAATAGTATATAAAACAACTTAATAAATTTAAACTAGAGGCTCTAAAGAGCCTGTGTCGCTCACCTTGGTCTATGTGCATATTAAACAAAGGACACAGATGGATTCATGACAAAATTGTGTTTTGCTGATAGTGATGTGTTTGTAGATCTTACTTTACTGAACATTCTTGGTACTTAGAATTTTCTCTATCTATAATAAACTTGGACCTTTAGATACAGTGAAAAATATTTTGTAAAAATTTACAAAAATTTACCAAATTAGTGAAAATTGTTAAAAATTGAATAAAATGGGCAACAACTCCTTAAGGGGTCAACTGACGATTTTGGTCATGTTGACTTATTTCTAGATCTTATTTAGCTGAACATTATTGCTGTTTACAAGTTATCTCTATCTATAACAATATTCAAGATAATAACCAAAAACAGCAAAATTTCCTTAAAATTACTAATTCAGGGGCAGCAACCCAACAACAGGTTATCCGATTTATCTGAAAATTTCAAGGCAGATAGATCTTGACCTGTTACACAATTTTACCCCTTGTCAGATTTGCTCTAAATGCTTTGGTTTTTTGAGTTATAAGCCCAAAACTGCATTTTACCCCTATGTTCTATTTTTAGCCATGGCCGCCATCTTGGATGGTTGGCCGGGTCACCGGACACATTTTTTAAACAAGATACCCCAATGATGATTTTGGCCAAGTTTGGTGTAATTTGGCCAAGTAGTTTCAGAGGAGAAGATGTAAAAGATTACTAAGATTTACGAAAAATGGTTAAAAATTGACTATTAAGGGCAATAACTCCTAAAGGGGTCAACTGACCATTTCGGTCATGTTGACTTATTTGTAAATATTTTTTTGCTGAACATTATTGCTGTTTACAGTTTATCTCTATCTATAATAATATTCAAGATAATAACCAAAAACAGCAAAATTTCATTAAAATTACTTATTCTGGGGCAGCAACCCAAAACGGGGTTGTCCAATTCATCTGAAAATTTCAGGGCAGGTAGATCTTGACCTGATAAACAAATTTACCTCATGTCAGATTTACTCTAAATGCTTTGGTTTTTGAGTTATAAGCCAAAAACTGCATTTTACCCAAGGTTCTATTTTTAGCCATGGCGGCCATCTTGATTGGATGGCTGGGTCACTGGACACATTTTTCAAACTACATACCCCAAAGATGGTTGTGGCCAAGTTTGGATTGATTTGGCCAAGTAGTTTCAGAGGAGAAGATTTTTGTAAAAGATTACTAAGATTTACGAAAAATGGTTAAAAATTGACTATAAAGGGCAATAACTCCTAAAGGGGTCAACTGACCATTTTGGTCATGTTGACTTATTTGTAAATATTACTTTGCTGAACATTATTGCTGTTTACAGTTTATCTCTATCTATAATAATATTCAAGATAATAACCAAAAACAGCAAAATTTCCTTAAAATTACTAATTCAGGGGCAGCAACCCAACAACAGGTTATCCGATTTATCTGAAAATTTCAGGGCAGATAGATCTTGACCTGTTACACAAGTTTACCCCTTGTCAGATTTGCTCTAAATGCTTTGGTTTTTGAGTTATAAGCCAAAAACTGCATTTTACCCCTATGTTCTATTTTTAGCCATGGCGGCCATCTTGGATGGTTGGCCGGGTCACCGGACACATTTTTTAAACTAGATACCCCAATGATGATTTTGGCCAAGTTTGGTGTAATTTGGCCCAGTAGTTTCAGAGGAGAAGATTTTTGTAAAAGTTAACGACGCCGGACGACGACGGACGACAGACGACGGACGCCGGACGCCGGACGCCAAGTGATGGGAAAAGCTCACTTGGCCCTTTGGGCCAGGTGAGCTAAAAATGAGAGCTTAATTGTGTTGTTTTATTAAACCAAGAATTTAATGTAATCATGATAATAGAATTTCCATAGCAATCCTTGATAACCTTTTTAAAAAAGGAATGATTCAAAAGTAACAGTAAAAATTTATTTCAAATAATTTAAGTAATTTTTTTGGTCAAATTAACATGGCATACAGAAAGCACATTAATATGTTCTAATTACCTCAATACATGTGTGTTTTACAGGTGAAAAGAAAGCCCTATTTTCTTAAATTCGTGTATTACTTATCTAGTACATACATGTATATTTGAAAGGCCTTGTTATTTAACTTAAACAGGATGTTGCAATTTTGAATCAATGTTATTTAGAATTTAATACCTCTGACCAGGTGTGATCTTATTTATAAGTTTGCCACAAGCAGAGGTTATTCTTTATATTTCACCACTAATCAGAAAAACAATTTTATTTATTTATTTAATATTATCCCCTTTTGATATAAGTTTTATATAATAAATTTTTTTTCATCCTAAATATAATCATAGATATATTTCTAATATAAGGTTAAATTTTTTAATAAATTTTGTTGGCTGTTGTTATATATGTCATTAAACATGTTAAATAGAAATTTATTTTAACAGTTAAAAAAGTAGAGTTTTTTGGTCTAGTATGGTTCAGACTGGTCGAGTACTGTTCAGACCTTTGGTTAAGTATGGTTCAGACTGGAAAAATAGGTCGAGTACAAGTCGAGAATGGGTTAAGACTGTTTCAGACTGGTCGAGTAATAGTTCAGACTATTTTCAACGGCAAAGATAAGGGTCAAGTACGATTCAGTACAGTCAAGTATGGTTCAGACAGGGGTCGAGTAATGTCAAGTAAAAGTCAGACCAATTCAGACTGGTCGAGTAAAAATCAGTACAGTCGAGTACAGATATAGGCCATTTCAGACTTTAATGGTTTGTAGTGATAGTACACTTGAAAAATATATATGATCTCAAAAAAAGAAGCAAAGTTGCTTTTTAAAATCTGTTTTGCAGTATACACAAAATGCTCTTTTTGGTCAACACAGAAAGATTGCAATGCTCTGCAATTGAATAATTGTTTTAATGTAAATACGGTGATAAAGTACTAATACTAAGGTTGTTGTATTGCTAAGTGGATAAAATATTTAGAATATAATCAGGTCCTTGTGTTTAGTTGTGTTTTTTTTTCTTTGTCTTATATAAAGTTTATGTTTTACCTTTCACTGAATCAGTGAAAAAGAAGATGTGGTATGATTGACAATAAGACAATGTTAACTCTTCACAAGAGACCAAACGACACAGAAATTACCAACTAAATGTCACCGTAGGGTATTCAATATTGAGCAAAGGTCATACCGTATAATCAGCTATAAAAAGCTCTGAAATTACAAATGTAAAACAATTCAAACGGTAAAACCAACTACCTGTTTATGCACCTAATATGAACGAAAAACAAAGTATAACTCAGCAACAAACGATGACCACTGAATTACAGGCTACTGGCTTGGGACAGGCTCAACCCTAGGAATACCTACAACCTGTCGATAAACCATGTTGCCGAAACGTACATACATATTATGAAGGAGACAATTTACAGCTCCAACTATTTTGTCACATGTCTAATACGTATATCTAGCAGACTTAACTTTCTAAGTCTGTTTAATACTTGGAAGTTTGTTATTAAAACTTTATGAGTTAGTTTTTTTCCGATTGAGTTTCAGCTTATAACTTTTAAATACTTGTTAATGTTGGTACCCCATGTGACAATATGAACAACTGTCAGCTCAACATTGTCAATTTTAGTAGTCTACCACAGATTCTTACCATTCATTACAACTTCTCTATATTCAAGATTCGGTTGGAAATGTGAAATCGTTATTTTCATCATTTTTACTTTCGTAAAATTTAGAAAATATGAATCAAATGTTATCATTCCAGAAGTCGATGGTGGGGTACACATAAATGAACTTAAGATATGCCTTTTGGGGTGAAAATACGATCAAATGGCTTTTAAAGGTTCGATGGTTCATATAAAATCAAACATAAGTAAAGATAACTTCAAACCATTCACCCATCTCTATATAATCGAAGAAACAAACAAAGTTTCCGTTTAGATTTGATATGACAAATAAAATCTACAGAAGGATTTCGACAAGTACGATCAATGGTTTTAATTCAACACTATGTACTCTAAATCATTGGAACTAATGTAACCTAAAAGAAAAAGATATATAAATCAATCAAGGCAAAGCTCTATTTTTTTTTTGTCTTACAATATAAACAAGAAAGTAAAATTTTGAGCCTCAACATCTTCTTTCTGTCAGCATTGAAATTATTCTATATAAAGATATAAATATGTCTTGTGATTATGTTTGACATCGTGAGTATATATAAGAAACTGTTTAGTTGTTAATGACGATTGAACAGTTTCGCAGACATTTTCATTTATGTCAATTCATTCATTTTAAGCAAACATATTTATTAAATTGAATAAATTTTAATATGCTACGTTAGAATGGAGATAACTATGTCGTATTTTTAGCTTGGCCTTCGTAAAATTTGATTTTACTGTCAAAAATATATATTTATCTAGCTCCACTACGTGTCGCTATGTAAATTTAATTTGGGTCGATAGAAACAAAATCTTACGAAAGTGCAGCTTAAGATAAAATACAGTAATTTACAGTTTCTCCGAAATAGGAGTTTGAGGTTAGCGAATTTTTTGTCGACCATGTTTTGAGTATTTTCTAAATTGGTGGAATTTTGGATATAATCATCAATAACAGTAATGATATTTTGCATAATATATTTTTATATCAACAGGTTAATGATTGTTGCCGTATATTGCAATCGAAAGTTTATCCAATCTGCTTTTAAATTGGTCCGAATTTTTCCTTCGCAGTTCTGTATATTGTCTTTAAACGTATAATATATTATGACCTAGATCATTATTTAAGTATTGATTGGAATTTAAAAAAGATTGTGGTACGCTAATTTAAAGCTGAAGATGATTTGGTACTATATGTTTTCTAAGTAATCAGCAAACATGAATAATGTAACAAGAAAAAAAGTGCAAACAGAGAAACATTACTAATCAAATATATATATATATATATATAAAAAAAAACTATAACAATAGAATCGAAAGCTTAGCCATTTCAACTCTACAGCATTTATGCTGTTCACGTACTACTAATTATCGGTTGCTTTTCTACCGACACTCTTGGTCATATCTTCTGACTTTGTGGTATTTAAAATTGCTTTGACGTAATATTTGACCCTGAGAAAAAGTCAAAATGATTCATTTTGAATTTTTGACAATTAGATTTTAATGTGCATTATGCTTATATACATGTACTCTAAATATGATGATTGTTCATTTTGCGTAATGTATTTTTATGTATCAATTGTGTCTCGATTACATGATATGCGAAAATAATCATATTTTTTAACATTAAAAATAGATGCAAAAATTCACTACCAATGTTGACAAGTTTGCCAATTCATGTAAATTGCATACATGATTGGTCATTCGGGTTAATACTTTGGATTCACTTTTCTTAGAATAAGGCCATTATGATAAATCCTTCCAATTATAAACCTTTTAACATTATAGAACAGGGAAAAAACAGAACATTATTACGAACTTGATAACAAATTCGAAATAAAATTTTAACTACATTTTTCAAATATTTGTTAATTATAAATAAAGGCAACAGTAGTATACCGCTGTTCAAAACTCATAAATCCATGGACAAAAAACAAAATCGGGGTAACAAACTAAAACCGAGGGAAACGCATTAAATATAAGAGAACAACGACATAACACCGAAACGTAACACACACAGAAACGGACCAAGCATCAGACAAAACACCACGAGAATAACAAATATAATATGAAAACCAAATACATGAATTTGGGATAGACAAGTACCGTGCCACGTCTTATCTCAATTTCTCAAAAATAAGAGAAAACACAAACGACTCAACGTTAAAATGCAACACACACAGAAACGAACAATAATATAACAAAGGCCATCTTCCTGACTTGGTACAGGACACTTTTAAAGGGGAATAAAAGTGGTGGGTTGAACCTGGTTTTGTGGCATGCCAAACCTCGCACTTTAATGGCAAAGTTAAATATAACATTGAAATGACAACATAATATTACAGGACTACAATACAAATTAATAGGAGAACATATTAGACAAAGAAAAACATGATTAATAGATAACAAAAAGCATCAGGTTTAAAATTCAATACGCCAAAAACGCGCCTTGTCCACACAAGACTTACAAGTGACGCCCAGATATAAAAGATCGAAAGTGAAAAAAGTACAAAGTTGTACAACACTGAAGATCAAAAGTTGAAAAGGTTTCGCCAAATACGGCATTGTTTTTATGCCCGGGATAAGAACATTCTTATTATATAGAACAATTCATGCTATTGCAAACAGTAAATTTTATCAAATGAATATGAAAGAGATATACATAAAGAAACTGAAGTATTAACTAATTACAGAAAACTAAACCCGAATACATAACGCCCAGATATAAAAGATCGAAAGTGAAAAAGGTACAAAGTTGTACAGCACTGAAGATAAAAAGTTGAAAAGGTTTTGCCAAATACGGCATTGTTTTTATGCCCGGGATAAGAACATCCTTATTATATAGAACAATTCATGCTATTGCAAACAGTAAATTTTAACAAATGAATATGAAAGAGATATACATAATGAAACTGAAGTATTAACTAATTACAGAAAACTAAACCCGAATACATAATGCTATTAAAGTTTAACACAGAATAGACACACCCGAATCAGTCCAGGCGTCAACGTAATTAAAAAAATGTGACGTCACATACGATGGCGAAAAGGCACAAACGTTATGCCACATTTGAATTTATGAAATTTAGAAACAGCATGACGTCACATATGAAAAACTAGCAAAGTGAGATAGAATTAGGATTGATTTAAGATTATATTAGAACTAAATACTGATAATTCATTTAAACAAAATGCATATTGCAATACTTATTAATAACAATTAACTGTAATATATATATGTCCAGTTTGTTATGAATCCAACTTCAAACGTAAATAATCGTACACAATTTAATATAATTAATAAAGGCGGTGATTAATTTTTCTATCCGTAACACCTAAATATAATAAAAAGACGTCAACACATTTGACAAAATCCGATGAGAATTACAAATATAACATTAAACATGTAAACTAAATACATGAATTTGGGATCAACAAGTACAGAAACACGTCTTATAGTAATGCGAATTCACATTCAGCAAAACAGTCACAATCGGGAATAAGTCACGTTTGGTAATTAAAAGATTAGACGACATAATGACAAACCACAATCTACCATGTGATAAAAATGTCCTTAGCTAGTTTGGTTAAAGAGACATCATATGGATCCACCAATTCGTGATGGTGTCCATAAAATTTACGGAGTGTCAATTTTAATCTGTCCTCCTCATAACTTTGTTGGATCAGTTTCTGCGTAAGGAGCACACTCCTGTATGTGAAGTCCGTATAGTGTGAACAAGCACGTGAATAACGTATCAATTGTGATATGTAAACACCATACGAAGGGGCAGAGTGTATGTTACTGCTGAGAAATGGGAAATTGATAATTGGGAAGTTGAAATCGTCCCGTTTATCATAGATTTTCGTGTGAAGTCGTCCATCTACGTCAATAGTGAGGAAAAGATCAAGGTATGAAGCAGTCCTTCTAGTATCAGTAGTATCATTAATTTCAAGTTCACTGGGATATATGAGATGTAAGTATTGGCTGAAGTATGGGTTGTTCAATGATAAAACATCATCAATATATCGGAAAGTAAAATTAAAGAATTTCGCAAGGTGCTTTTTCTTTTTGTCTTTTAGAAGGTTCTGAATAAATTCTGCTTCATACGAATACAAAAACAAATCAGCCAGCAGGGGTGCACAATTAGTACCCATTGGAATACCGACTGTCTGTTGAAATATAAATCCTCCAAACTCAACAAATATATTGTCGATCAAAAAGTCCAGCATTTTAATAATATCATCTTCAGTATATTTTCTGGAAGATTCAGTGTGATTCTTAACAAAATATGAATTATTGTATCCCAAAACAAGAAATTTGTATCTACGATTCCCATTTTTATAGAAAAAGCTCTGTTTTATGAGATGGTGAAGTCGATCTTTCAACTGAGCATGGGGAATAGTAGTATATAGCGTAGAAAAATCAAAAGTACTTGTAAGTCTTGTGTGGACAAGGCGCGTTTTTGGCGTATTGAATTTTAAACCTGATGCTTTTTGTTATCTATTAATCATGTTTTTCTTTGTCTAATATGTTCTCCTATTAATTTGTATTGTAGTCCTGTAATATTATGTTGTCATTTCAATGTTATATTTAACTTTGCCATTAAAGTGCGAGGTTTGGCATGCCACAAAACCAGGTTCAACCCACCACTTTTATTCCCCTTTAAAAGTGTCCTGTACCAAGTCAGGAAGATGGCCATTGTTATATTATTGTTCGTTTCTGTGTGTGTTGCATTTTAACGTTGAGTCGTTTGTGTTTTCTCTTATTTTTGAGAAATTGAGATAAGACGTGGCACGGTACTTGTCTATCCCAAATTCATGTATTTGGTTTTCATGTTATATTTGTTATTCTCGTGGTGTTTTGTCTGATGCTTGGTCCGTTTCTGTGTGTGTTACGTTTCGGTGTTATGTCGTTGTTCTCCTCTTATATTTAATGCGTTTCCCTCGGTTTTAGTTTGTTACCCCGATTTTGTTTTTTGTCCATGGATTTATGAGTTTTGAACAGCGGTATACTACTGTTGCCTTTATTTATAATTAACAAATATTTGAAAAATGTAGTTAAAATTTTATTTCGAATTTGTTATCAAGTTCGTAATAATGTTCTGTTTTTTCCCTGTTCTATAATGTTAAAAGGTTTATAATTGGAAGGATTTATCATAATGGCCTTATTCTAAGAAAAGTGAATCCAAAGTATTAACCCGAATGACCAATCATGTATGCAATTTACATGAATTGGCAAACTTGTCAACATTGGTAGTGAATTTTTGCATCTATTTTTAATGTTAAAAAATATGATTATTTTCGCATATCATGTAATCGAGACACAATTGATACATAAAAATACATTACGCAAAATGAACAATCATCATATTTAGAGTACATGTATATAAGCATAATGCACATTAAAATCTAATTGTCAAAAATTCAAAATGAATCATTTTGACTTTTTCTCAGGGTCAAATATTACGTCAAAGCAATTTTAAATACCACAAAGTCAGAAGATATGACCAAGAGTGTCGGTAGAAAAGCAACCGATAATTAGTAGTACGTGAACAGCATAAATGCTGTAGAGTTGAAATGGCTAAGCTTTCGATTCTATTGTTATAGTTTTTTTTTTATATATATATATATATATTTGATTAGTAATGTTTCTCTGTTTGCATTTTTTTTCTTGTTACATTATTCATGTTTGCTGATTACTTAGAAAACATATAGTACCAAATCATCTTCAGCTTTAAATTATCGTACCACAATCTTTTTTAAATTCCAATCAATACTTAAATAATGATCTAGGTCATAATATATTATACGTTTAAAGACAATATACAGAACTGCGAAGGAAAAATTCGGACCAATTTAAAAGCAGATTGGATAAACTTTCGATTGCAATATACGGCAACAATCATTAACCTGTTGATATAAAAATATATTATGCAAAATATCATTACTGTTATTGATGATTATATCCAAAATTCCACCAATTTAGAAAATACTCAAAACATGGTCGACAAAAAATTCGCTAACCTCAAACTCCTATTTCGGAGAAACTGTAAATTGCTGTATTTTATCTTAAGCTGCACTTTCGTAAGATTTTGTTTCTATCGACCCAAATTAAATTTACATAGCGACACGTAGTGGAGCTAGATAATATAAGTCCATAATACTATAAAGATGTAGGACCATTAATTTTTACTTTAATTGGGACATCACTAAGAGAGACTTATCTCCTATTGTGTTGGAGTAACTTGAACAACACAGATCCTTAATATTAAAGAAGATTTACTGAGTCTTCTTGAGGACATGAGATAACCCAATTTTATTTTTATTGGGTTTAAGTTAAACAGGCTTGCGGTTTCTATTTTTTCAGGTGTTTGTCTTTTCATAGTTTTCGAATTTTCCCATGGATTTGTCGTTTTCTCTTTCAATAATGAGTTGGATTATTCTTCTGATACTTTCCGCCCTATTTAAATGGGGGAAAATGAGGTTTGAGATGATGGAGGAGGTATGGGCGTTTTTGGCAACTTTTGAGTTACCATACTTACATAGGATTAGTTGCATTGAAGGTGGTACGGTGACCTATAGTTGTTTATTTATATGTCCTTTTAATTTGGTCTCTTGTGAAGAGTTAACGTTATCTCATTGGAAATCATACCACATCTATTTTTTTTATATTTATATGCTCTTTTATTTACGTTCGTTCGGAGGCAAATGTTTTTCCTGCGTACGTTGATTTGACTTGTCCAATGAAATATATTTGAAATGGTGAGTAAAACAACTAGTTGTAACTTATCCAATTACACCACATGTGCATGTGCCTGTTTGATATCATTGGTGTGTGACTATTTAAATCATTATGTTGAATCTTTATGATATTACTAGAACACACCCACGAAATCGCGGGGAAATAGAGCGTATGTAAACTTTGAAAAACAATATACTGACTGGGGAATTTCAGGAGAGGTATCAAAAGTCAAAGGTACTTAGGGACTGGACACATTTTTTTGCCCTCCCCCTATTTTTCAAATACCGATTTTTATACCTTCTGTTTTTCTGTACTCTATGAACATGCATATATACTTTAATTACTATACAGAGAATTTCAGGAGAGGTATCAAAAGTCAAAGGTACTTAGGGACTAGGCACATTGTTTTGCCCTCCCCCTATTTTTCAAATACCGATTTTTATACCTTCTGTTTTTCTGTACTCTATGAACATGCATATATACTTTAATTACTATACAGAGAATTTCAGGAGAGGTATCAAAAGTCAAAGGTACTTAGGGACTGGGCACATTTTTTTGCCCTCCCCCTATTTTCCAAATACCAATTTTTATACCTTCTGTTTTTCTGTACTCTATGAACATGCATATATACTTTAATTACTATACAGAGAATTTCAGGAGGGATCTCAAAAGTCGAAGGTACTTACATATATATATATATATATTACAACTCGTCTAAACATCAACCCAACAATGTTAGATCTGTAAATTTGCTTTCGCAAATTGATGGTTCTTCCCTCGCCAGGATTCGAACCCATGCTACTGTGATATCGTGACACCAAATCACCTGCACTGCAGCCGTCCCGCTAGACCACACGACCACCTGGGCTCTCAAAAAAAGAGCTTTCGCTGGCCGTGTGTTACCTTTCCACGTCAGTTTTAATCTAGCGGCGTACTGCAGTACATGATATATAAGGCATGAAGATGTTATATATATTACATATATATATATATATATATATATACATCAGTGAACGCCATGAATAGTAAAGAGCCCCCCCCCCCTCAAAGATAACCATTGGAATTTATAGTAAATTATAACAAATACAGTTATTCATAGTAAATGTATGTAAGTTAGGGCCGAGACCACAATTGTCGTCCCTTGATTTTCGTTGTCCACAAATATAGTCCCTAGTGTTGACAGTGGGTTACTTGCCAATATTTTTTATACCCTTTCCAAATTTATTTCTCCATGTGTTATGCCTCAAATTGTAAGTAGGGGGTGAAATTACACTGTAAAAAAAGTTGAGTTCAGAATTTTAAAGGAAAGTAGTGATTTGGTCCAGCTGAAAAAGGTACAAAATTAGCACTTCGGAAGCTGTCAAAAGATTTCAAGACACCCTAAACATAAAATTGTCCATATTTTTAGTTAGAGCCGATGAAGTTTTCTATAATTTTGATATAATTTGTCCCAAAAGTAGTAACAACACACTGTAAAAATTTCATTGAGAAAGCGCATGTGGGATTTTTTTGATTTTCATTTATGTTCTAAAAGAAATGCACTACGAATTAATTGTGGTCTCGGACCAGTATACAGAAATATATCCGCAGTGACCGCCGTTGATAGTAGACCATAGGCGCATTCCTGGGGGACCTGGGGCCCTGCCCCCCATTTCGTTGAAAAATTTTTTGTTGATTATATGGGAAATCACTGAAGCATGAGAGGACCGCCCCCCTTTTTAGGTCATTCAGCACCCCCTCCCTTATGAAAAGTTCTGGATCCGCCACTGTAAACTAATTGATAGTAAATAGCAAATATTATTCATTTTCGTTTTCCTCCCAAAATAACACAAACTGTAACACGTTAAGCAAGGATGATACATGCTAGAACTCAAAATGATAGCAGAAAGCAAATTTATATACTTTATTCATAGTCTTTGTATGTTCAAAGTAAAGAAAAACACAAACCGGAAGTCTAATCTGACTTAAAGTTTTGTCCAATGACGGGAAAATATCCGGACGCATTCTTTTTCGTTTTTATCCCAAAATAACCCAAACTGAATGATCATTAGAATGGATGACAAATGCGACTATACATGTTACCTATAGGACACAGAGGCATGATGATTAATTTATTGTGGAAGGAGGAGAAGCGACACACAAAATGAGGTCTTCTCGTTTAATAGTATAGATGTTTTGTGTCAATATTTTTTTTTTTGCGTCTACAAATCTGATCGAAATTTTGTATTTAATTTATTCAAATTAGACTTATCAGGCACGATGCAATGTTTGCAGTTGTTACTACGAATGTTATTTCAACTAATCGGGCGGAGCTTACGTTTTAATTTGCATAAGGACAGTCTATTTGAAGATGTGTGTTATAAGGATGATTGCCGTTATAATTATTATTGATTTCTAATCACCTATCAGTGTCACCGAACTAATATACAAAAAAACTGAATGTGAAATATGGGACGAATAACTGGACATGTCATTAATGAATTCATCCCGAAACACATGTCTATAGATGGACTGGTCTATGATGAGCAAACCGATTAAACCCCGCCCAATCAAGTGAAATAAAGCTAGTAATAAAGGCTGCGTGTTCCTCCCTCTTACAATTACTTGTTTATTTGCTCGCCGTTACAATACCGTATAACTCGTCTTTCATTCAATTTATCTGGAAATTCTTGTACCAAGTCAGGAATATGACGATTGATATCCATTTGTTTTGGTACTACTAATATTTATATTGTTATTTAAGCTGATAATTCATTTCATAATCTATCAATAAAAACTGAAGGTCTTTCCTTCGGGTTATAACAAATCTAATTAAGATTTCATGATTTTAGATGTACTTTTGTAGATGGCATTTTATATGAAATATCTATATCTATTCGTAAGGTCAACTCATATATATTTTTGCTATAATCAAATTGATATATATTCTGAGTCACACAAAACATTTTTCAAGGCTGAATTTGACGTCAGAAATAAATTATTATAGGTAGAAATTGTTAAATTAATGAAAGTTCGATAATTGAAAATGTAGATTGACGTAATTAACACTACGAGGACATACGTTGACCTTAGGAAGGTGTTCAACGTAAAGATTTGAATCTTCATAGTACTTTGAACTTGCCTATTCTTCAGATATTGCTATCTAGTTGTCTTGGAATGCTTGTAATGTGAAGAATATTATGATGATAAACATTTCAACATGTTCAACAGTTGTCTAAATACTTTAAACAGTAAAGTAACAGCTCATAGTCGATGTGTGTACGATGGCCTTTTCTTGATTACGCTAAAGGGAAATCAATTGACAATTAAAAAAAGGGCTATATGCCAATCACTATGTTCATCTGGTATCAAGTCAGGAATATGGTAGTTGTAATCAAATTGTTTGTTTCTATGTATGTTGGATTTTTTTTTTTTTATCTTCAGTGTTACCTTTGTGTCGTTGTTTTCTTCTTATAGTTGATGTGTTTCCCTCGGTTTTAAGTTTGTAATCCGGATTTGTTTTTATCTCAGTCGATTAATGACTTTTAAACAGCGGTTTACTAAAGGAGGGACAAAAGATACCAGAGGGACAGTCAAACTCATAAATCGAAAATAAACTGACAACTCCATGGCTCAAAATGAAAAAGACAAACAGACAAACAATAGTACACATAACACAACATTGAAAACTTAAGAATAAGCAACACGAACGCCAATGTTTACTTTATTTTTTGTCTAGCTTGTATATTTAAGAAAACAATATACATTATAAATTGTGTCAATACAAAAGCACCTGTTTCTGCAATAATGAATCCTCGACAATGAGCAACCCACTAACACCGACATTAATTCAGTGTTATAAAATGAAAATAATTTCAAAAATATTTGGAGCATCCCATGGGCTTATCATTTTTATTTGTCTTTACATTGAACACTCAAACCTAATACCCTGAAAACCAAAAATGTTTTTATGCGAGGTAACCTGCGAAGCTATATAGTACTGCAACCAGAGTTCATTTTTTAAAACTTTAATGGTCCGGAAGAACACACACCTAAATTATATATCGATGGAAAAAGGAAAACGTGTACAATAAGAAAATTTGGGTCGTAAAAATCCAGAGTGGTCACAATTTTGTGAAATTGGGGTCAAAGGTCAGACCTAAATATATCAATATTTCAACCACAAGGACAAAATGGAGAAATATTCTGATATACTTCAATAGAATGCTACAAAAACGATTCAATCATAAGCATATGCTATAAACGATGTTAAAACGACAAATTTGACTACTTATATGAAGAACTGCCATTACAAAATGGCGTTGATTTGGAACCTTCTGATTTTTTTTCCATTTAAGACATAGCAAAAGCAGAAGTGGCCTTGACCTTTTCACATCCATAAACTTTCATATTTTGTATAGTATTTCACTATAGTATATTACAGAATTATTTTCTAAAGTATAAAACACCAGTTCATCAAATTATTTCAATATTTTTTCTATCTTTGAAAAAAACAAAATTCAAGCGCTGAAACAGTGTTTTTAATTTCGCATCTTAAAGGTTGTGTATTTTGTGGAAATTAGTATCTAGTTATAGATAAATACATATTGTGTATTTGCAAAGTCTTGACAGAGAAGTTATAACACAAAATATACTATAGTCACCCGAGGCGAATGCGAGGTTTAAAAAATTTAGTGTAAAACAAAGTCAGTTTGGTGCATGAACATTTTTTAGTGTGATAACCCTGGTAAAAAAGTTAACTCATTAATTTTTTAAGGAAAGGATGAAAAATTATACAATGCAATGCCAATTTTCTAATGTTGTAATTTAAAATCAGTCATGATCCTTATATAACTTTTAAAAGCGACACACAATAGCTCAAGTATTCATAAAATAGGGACATGAATCAATCTCGTAGTCATCATATGCGGATTCAGTACGCGTTTTAGCATTACAAGACACTTCCCTTTTTTAAAAGAACAAGTTCGGCGCAGGACAGAGTTTGTGTAAAGCAAACACAGTTCTTGAGTACAAATGCTATCTGGAGCGTAAATACCGTCATGATTCGGTCAAACTCGTCAGATATAGTCTAACCTTTGCATAGGAAACACAAAAGAAATGTGAGTACAAAGTTTCGATCAATGTTCGTGACCCATATTCCCATATTCATATGTATAATGTATCTGCACTGCCAAGCCCAAATGTAATGGGGCGAATGTTGCAATAGAAACGATTGATTTTGTAATAGCCATACGTTTACGAATTTTTGTTATCTTTAGGGACAATATACAGTTAAGAAGCGCCTTTGTGTTATTTTTCATCAATTAACTAACAAAGGGACTTTTGAGCCTATGCTCCGTGTTGAAGACCGGACCGTGACCTATAATGGTTTACTTCTATAAATTGTGACTTAGATGGTGTGTTGTATCATTGGCACTCATACCACATCTTCCTATATCTATCAACAAGCTATGTGGGCATCATTTCCATAGAAATACCAACACGAGGACAGAGCTCATAAGAGCACTGGTGGCAGGGTGAAGTAATTGTTCTTCTTTTAATGTATCCTTGATATTTTCAAACACACCTTGGTGTAATTCTGAAAGTCTTAACATAGACTTCAATTTTCCTGCAGCAGATATGGCATCCTCTAAATTGAGTTCAGAGCTAAACTCTATATTTCATATCCCTTGGCCCCACTGTGTCTGAATTATAAGGTGTCAAAATATCTAGTTAGTTCTGGTGTTTGGCAGTTTGGTAAGCATCAGAGACAATCTTGGGTAAAATTGATCGGTATATATAGAGGATGTGCTACATGAGAAAGGCTTTTCTTATGGAAGAACAAATCACATCACTAACAATCGTTATTAATGAACTGACAGCAAGTTCAAATTCTAATTTTTCAGTAACTGTTTTACTTAATTGCACAGGTGTTGACTTCAATAAGTACTTGGTTATGCATGGATAAATGATTACTCACATTAATAAGCACAACTTAAAACACTGTCAACACGTTTAGAGGACTCAGTTTTGCGTAGTTTTCTGGTTTTTTTTTTTAAAGGTTTTTCTTTTACACAAAAACCCTGTTTTCATATCAAACTACAAGGAAGAAACTGAGCGCGAGATCGTAAAAAAGTGTCAGGTTGTGAGGATACATGTCGATCAGTTTGATCACATATATGGATTTCTGTTGTTTCTAATTTAAAGTTTCCCAAGGGTGAATGGGGAATATGGTCACTTGGTCTTCCCCCGGCCGGCAGTTAAACGAAGTGGGGCGTCCGTTTTGCTGTGCGGGATGTATCAAGTTCGTAGTCACGTCCAGTTAGAATGGGGACGTTAAATCCGATGCCTCGTGTAAAGGGAGTGTCACGTTCCTTGCACGTTAAAAACCCTTGCACCAACTCTTTGAGGGGTCCGTAGGTGGCATGTTGAAATGGAACATTTCTGTCCCAATCCAATACACCATCATTTTCCAGTGGCAGTCTAAATTTGTCCGATCATCATCCCGAATGGCCTCTATTATGACAAAACCTACACATTGGTTTTACTGTTAACTTGTTCTCGTCCTGA
The DNA here is from genome assembly GCA_019925275.1 of Mytilus edulis. Lineage (NCBI taxonomy): Eukaryota > Metazoa > Mollusca > Bivalvia > Mytilida > Mytilidae > Mytilus > Mytilus edulis. Next base: position 74,309,150 of record CM034353.1, read on the forward strand.
ACATGCATGAAATATTTGCCACTGGACGTTAAGCAACCATCAATCAATCAATCAATCTAATTTAAAGACGCACCAATTTTGCCTTCTGGTGCAAGTCTCATAACATCACTGATGATTCGCCCACGGAAAGCAGAATATCAAGAGAAGTTGGTTTTAGCATCACCTTGTCACACACCAAATCTCTGCGAAACTTCAAAAGTATTTTTTCCCCGACCACTTGCATGATTTTAATTGCTCTGAGGTTAAACATTGACATACAAATTATTTTCACACAATGTCAACTATAGTCATTATCCGGAAAAACCTCGTATCCAATGGATTTGGTTAACTTTTATATAAAGTCAAAATTTTATTAACAAAAAAATAACTTATTTACACAAAATACACGAAAGAACTACTATATATATTCAAATCACTCAAAAATAAATTAACTTCTCCTACAAAATATGCATAATCACATCTAAACTATTAAATTCATTGTAAAGGAAAAAATAAATGCTGGAGCTGATGACGGATAGGAAATTTCCGTAATTAAAAAAGGTACAAATGATGTTTTTTATGAGTTTTTGACAAAATTGTTTGGAATTTGCCGAACAAAATTTGCATGCAGTATCGCAATAATATGTTTTGTCCTCTCAAATGTCAAATACTGTTTTTGAATCATATGTTTTCTCGTTTTCAAAGAAAAATGCGTTAAATTTCTATCTAAAAAACAGCCAACTTTAATTTTGAAAGTTTTATTTGGAGATGGTATTTATTATATTGATGTCTTCATCATTCCGATGATCCTTGATGATATGTGCATAGAAAATATTTACGAAAATAGCGGGAAATTTAACCAAAAAGAAATTTTTGGGATTTCAAGGTTACTTCCCAAAACCGTAAATTGAGGGGTATCCCTATTAAAGGGATAAAATACAAAAATGTGACCATAGAAACTTTTTACGACCCGACGGAAATTAAAATATAGATAGTATTCTATCATTTAAAACAATTCGCAGCCGTGTGTTATTCCGGACCATTAAACTCGTTAACTAAGCGTCTTTTTCGATGTCAGTTGCAGTACTAATATGATCTAGCGTGACAAAAAAGAGAATGTTCATTTTCGTCAAAAGGAATCAAAACATTAGTAAAGTTTAAGCTATCATTTTTGTAATGTAAAACTTTATATTTGAAATCATAATTCACTGGTTGGTAAATATTTGAGCATTCCAGACTAAAAATTAACTATAGATAAAGGAAACAGTAGCATAACGCTGTTCAAAAGTCATCAATCGATAGAAGACATACACATCTGGTTACAAACTAAAACCAGGAAACACCTCAACTATAAGAGAAAAAATTGACTAAAGAAACAATGAAGTCACCTACGCCCATATCTTTAGACAATGAGAACTGAAACAAACAATGTACTATCAATCACAGAAAAAAAATCAGCTTCAAAGATGTTTGAAAAGAAAACAGAAGAAACTTAATATGACAATGACCAACATTAATTTATAAAGGACTAAAAGAAGTAAGTGACATGTCAGCTCTAGGCCTCAATGAAACTGATCGAAAGATAATGTCTTCATCGTATCACATTCAAGCTCTTCCATCCGGTGAGAGGTGCAGTGTCATGCCATCACAAATTATATTAGAAGAACATAAAAACTGTTTATTTGTAATCATTTAACATATTTAGCGTGACTTAATATCGAGGGTACCGATTTTTCGTGCTTGTGGATTTAGTTAGGAGGTTTTTGTACGAACGAACATTTCCGATGAAATCCCTTATTTGACATGTCTTGTTTAAATGTTTTACTCCTAGATCATTGTATAAATGAGAGTATCTATTTCTTTAAGTTGTGAAAATAGAACACCTATATAAACGTCATTCGCCTTTTAATGACAATAAGAAAAAACATGAATTAGGAATTCATTTCTTACAAATTGTAATGAGATACATTTGTGGATAATGATATGTTCATTTTTATGTTTCAACTCGAAGTTATTAATTCCGATTGTGTATTTTTTCTAGTTTCATTATGTTTGTAAGCATTTTAATGTTGTTTTATCATCTTTACTGTCAATTGTAATCATCTTTCGTTGACCATTTTAAAAATAAGTCTCAGGATAACAACGTACAAATTGTTTAATTGACAATTTACTCTTCAGTTTCTTTCATTTTTAATTGTTTCATATAAATTTATAGTTACTTGTGGTCAGTAGATGAACTGATAGTTACCATCCAGACCATCAAGATTTTTAAATATAACTTACATGATAGTGTTTAACTTATGCATATACCAAAATATAAAATAAAACATTTTCGCTTGACACCTACATGTATTCTAAGAGTAGAATAATTATTCAATGAAATAATTTATACTTGAACATAACAAAATGGAATGTCTAGATTGTTTATGATATATCAGGAATATGTTTGCATAGAATATGTAAATATGCAATATTAGGTCAATGTTTCGTGAAAAAACAATATTAGGTCAATGTCGGAAAAATGTAAACTTTTTTTGTATTCGGCACAAAACTGGTGAATGGCTCGGTAAAACCTCGCCCTTCTCCAGTTTCTCAGCCTCATACAAAATATTTTATATTTTTCTGACATTGACCTTAATATTGTTTTATATATCAACTTAAATTAATTCACTGATAGCTATTTAAATTGTAAATTTATTTTTTCATTCTTATTATTATCCCTTAATGAACCTCCGATCGTAGAAAAAGTGATCGATGATGAAATTATCATTCTACAAATTATAGTGTTACTATATCTAGGAAATAAACACAGCTAGTTGCAGAATAAATTTTAATATTATCAAACAGATTTACATAATTAAATAACTTAACAGTTATATATTTCATTTTAATTTCTATTGATCAATAATCAGTACTTTGGGACTGACATGATTCATACCATACGATAATAATTGTTTTGTTGATTATTTCCAAATAAGTACGTGACTAATGTTCTGGCTTCCTCTGGCAACGTTATCTTTTTTTATTTGTCACGTTAGATTATATAGGTTCATAAGTGTTTAAACATTCATACATTCTTGGACTTTAAAGTGTTGGGTTCCATGTGAAGATATATCCAGACAGTTCATAAAACGTACATAATGTATTACATTTTATAGCACTGGACCAATCCTGGTGTTTGGGGTCTGCTCGTTGCCGAGGATATAATTGTAGTAAAAGGTGCTTCTGTTTTGACACAATTTATAACGCATCTTTTCTTAAATGTTATAGCCAACTAAAAATGAAGGCAACCATAGAAGACCTCTCTTTAACAGTAATAAAGCGATTGAGAGAAAACAAACCAAAACCGGAGAAAACACATCAAATATTAGAGAAAAAAAAACGTAACAACAGAACACTAAAAATTAAAAGCCAAAATACATAGATAAGGACTATTTGATCATGTTGAAAACAACTGCCATCTATAGGCTACCTGACATGGTTTCAAATCAACATTGTGATTGAATATTATGCCCATAACGCTTACCAGTACTAATACATTTCTTGGCTTTAAACTGTTTGACCTTATGCAAAGTCCAGACTAGCTTATCGTACAAACATGGATTAAAAAGTGTGGGTCAATATCTAAAGTATTAGACCACTATTGAACATGTTGATATGATTGTCTTATTTCAGATTCACCATATTACAACCATTCCAAGACAACCAAATACTCATATCATAAATATAGCCAAGTTGAAAATACTATCATGGAGATTTAAATCTATACCTCGAACAGATTCTTAGGGTATATGTCTCATGGTGTTAAAGACGTCAATCAAACTTTCATTTATCAAATTTTATTTAATCTAACAATTTCTACCAATATTTTTTTTTTAATTTCTGGTATCAAATTCAGTCTTGCAAGCTTTTTGGTATGACTAAGAATATGATATATATTCTGAGTCATACAAAAACGATACGTTATATAATAAAAATTTTTTATGTTTCTGTCATTGGAATTATGACAAAGTTTGGCCTGTCTATCGTTGCTCATTTCTGACAGCTCTAAAACATAAGAATGAGATATATATCAGCTTCAATCCATATTTATTTGATTTGTAATCTTTCAGGGTCTATATTCCCGTATTTAATTATATTTTTATCAGACTCATTCAAAATAATGTCACTATGTAACATGTACTGTGGATTCATTTATTTTTGTGGGTATCATTCTCGTGGATTGCGGAAACCTTGCAATTTCGTGGATATGTGGATCTCGTGGTTCTGCCAAAGTCTTGATAAAACTTGTATTTGTATTTAATTTAAATTCGTGGTTCACATCTTCCCACGTAAATTGGTATCCAATGAATGATAATGAATCCTCAGTATGTAATATTTAGTACTTATCATGTAAATAGAAAAAACAAAATTTGAATTTATTAAAAAAAAGATGTGATATTTGCTGTCAAACATAATATATACCGACTAATATTTAAAATTTTAGAACACTTTTATCGGATATTTTTTCAATGATGCCATTGCTCATGATTAGTTTAAAAGTATTATTTTGTATGAAAAAACCTTAATAATCAGTTGTCAAAATTGAACTGAAATGAGGTACCTCCTCTTGTTATATTTCTTTGGAGAATTAGCTCCTTAGCAAGTATTCGGTTATTCATATATACTTGGCATTGATAGCATGTATGTCCTCACCTATTCTGCTTCAAACACATCAAAATTTGTGTAAGTGTTATTCTATTTACCAATTCTATAGTAAAACAAAATATCAGTCTTTATTTGGAAATGTATAAATGTTGCCACCACAAATTACATATATCAACCTCGGTGAAACACATAGCAATTACGCAAAGGTTAGTGTTGATGTAATATTACAAAAACAAAATATCAATATGACTATCAAATTATGTATATAAACAAAGATGATTTTGTGTCTGGGCAACATATTATACAAGAGTCTTCAAACGTATTCATCATTTAATACACATAAAGTAAAAATTTAAATACGATACAATGTCTATAGTACTTCCTTCTATCCAGAATTTTGGAATAATTTCAAGAAGCGAGGACACATTTGGCCAAAAGATGAAATACAACGGAGGTTCAGTACACGAATTGAGATTTTGTCTTCCAGAAAGAGAATATATCAGTACATTTGAATTTGACAATTTGAACTTCTGCGATGGAACAGAACGTTAAAGCCTTAACTACTTTCATTGAAAATGCAAGAAAATCTCTGATAAATTTGAAGTAATTTAGATACACACAAGGGGTCAGAAAAAAGGCAGAACAGTCGGTAACAACTATGGCAGAATATACAGAATGGTATAAAGAATAACTAATTTATGTCAGTATGGAAAGTGATCGTGTAGTAAATCACTTTATAGATGTGATTAAAGACTATTATATATAATGACTGATTGTAAATTACTGTGGATGCATTTTAATTTTTTTACTTTAATTCTGGTAAATACATGCAACATGTACAACAACTCATTGCTTAGATGAAAATAAATATAAATTCTTTGAAATACGGTGTTCATAATTAAAATACATCCCCATGTTATTTTGTTTGGTTGCCTTTACATATTGTTGAAAGTAATAACAAAGCCATGCATGACAAAGAACACTAGAACCATACTTGTATTTTTCATATACCTGAGCAAAGTCAGGAGACTGAAAGGTAGTGGTTGTTAGTTGATGTCTGTCATATTTGTATAATTTGTCAATTTTTCAGTAGTAACTAGAATTCTTGTTTGAAATTGTAATGTTTACGTCAAAACATCAGAGAGCTATCGATGCGGTATTGGTTTGTCTTATTATTGAAGGTCGAAAGATGGACTATAATTACTTTGTTCATCATCCTCTGAATTCTGGTGGATAGTTGTTTAATGAAATCATACAAAACACATATAACCTCCGAAAATGGCGTTATGAGTATATAGAAAGCTTCATTTTAAAGAATTGATTAGAGCTGGGATATACATATCCAGCATATGTATGCCTTTTCATTTTATGTTTCTTTCTGTCATATGCACTGGACCTAATTTATGAGTCAATTCTTATATTTAAATACCATCTGAAAATGGCGTTAGGAATTTGTAAAAGATTTACTATTTTAAAAGGTGGGATATCCGTTTTTAGGATGTGACCTGACTTAGGACAGGCACATATAAAACGGCAGTTTAAACATATTTATCAGACCTCAAATCTCCTCAAAGATATGTAAGTGATATCACAATATCAGATCTTTTTTTATATAAAACAGTAGCAAACAATGTGTACGAGGCACAAAACAATTATTTGCAATTCTTAGCAATAACGAATGATACCCTCGTTCAACCGTTGCCTAGGTAACGGCAGTCATTTTGAAAATTACAAAGTTGGACAGCATATCTACATATTGTGGCAAAGGTTAAAACAATTTGGAGGATTTTGATTTTTTTAATGTTTGCTGTTTCCGTGCTACATGTTACATATCCATAAATTTTTATTGGGTTTGATCTTATATCTTTTGACAAAATGCGACTTTAAAGGTATTTGTTCCAAAGTGTCAATGTCAAACGTTTGCCCTGTTTTCCATTAGAATGGCAGCCATTTTGTAACTTCTAAATATTCTTTGTACATCTAAGCATAACAGGTAACATTTCCATAAAGATTCATCAAGTTGGGTTGTCTAATAAAAGATTTAAAATTTAGATTTTTTCTATCGCATTTTAGAAGTTTCCATGGCAATAGCAGCCATCTTGACAGGGCAAATCTGCACACGGTTGTTTTGTTATGGTATAGTTCCATAATAATTGCTTCATACACTTTTAAGATATAAGATAGACAGAAAAAAAGTGGTGGAAAAAATATAATGAGAAAAAAAACCCGTAGAATAACAATATGTACTCCGTTGACGGTGCCATGGTTATTATAAAAGAGGGACGAAAGATACCAGAGGGACAAATCGAAAATAAATTGACAACTCCATGGCTATAAATGAAAAAAAGACAAATAGACAAACAATAGTACACATGATACAACATAGCAAACTAAAGAATAAGCAACACGAACCCCACCAAAAACTAGGGGTGATCTCAGGTGCTCCGGAAGGGTAAGCAGATCCTGCTCCACATGTGGCACCCGTCGTGTTAGAACGATACATAAGCTTTAGTTGACAAAGTCTAGCGTTTGATTATATTTGTTTTTATGGACTTTCTCCCTTATGAATATGCCTGGACTATATTTTTAGGAACTTTTTCTAACATGAGAATATAATGAAAGACAGGTTATATGATATTGAAACGAAAACCAAAAGACACACATATCATGGTCTTGAGGGAACTATGATAGTCCGTCGAAAGGAGACCCTTGTAGATTTCGAAAAAGTGGAAAGGGATTAATATAAGTTGCAAAACTTGTTTCCCCATCCACTATAAACAAATATGTTTAAACTGAACTAAACTAAACTAAACTAAACACACATATTCGTTATACATCTAGAAAAGAGCATACAGCCTTCCACAATATTAGAATATATATCGTTTCAAGTCTGAAAAGTTGAATAAAAACTGTAAACTTAATTTGAAGACGTCCCTGAAGTCATGAACCAAACATAATACATATTTTAAAGATAAAACAAACAAAAACTCGGAACAGGCTTGTGTGTATTTTTTTAACTAGTTTGTAAACAACCCTTTCTCATCTAAATCATTGGACAAACTCATGTATTATAAATCTATATAATATAACTTTGTAACGGAAAATCACTTAACTCTGATATAGCGTAAAAATAGTTAACAAAACACAAGTACTTACTAGTAATTACAATAAATTAAAACAAAAAATATTTTTTTCCAATTCAAATGTTTTCAGGACAGGTAAAAAATGTAATTACACGAGATAAAGGATGCTAAATATACTTTACCCACATAAATGATATTAAAGCGTCTTAGACGTTATTATAGTTCGTAGTAATGACATAAGTATGTAATGATTAGGCGAAGGATACCAAATAGACAATAAAAGCTCATAAGCCAAAAAAAAAAAAAAAACCGACAAATCCATGGCAACAAAAACGAAAACTCCGTCTAAAACAGGTGTGATCTAAGATACTCCGAAAAAAACAGGCAGATCATGATCAACATTTGAGATATGTGTTGCTTGTGGTAAAATGTACTACGAATTCAGAGATAGGTATAACTTATTCATGTCACCATTAAGAAAAAAAGAACTAGAATTTTCAGAAAACAACATATCCTAGCTCATTGGTGACACAGCCGTAAAACTATTTGAAGCGAATATATGATTTCTTAATTTCATCAGCCCTTAATCTAGGAATCATCGTATCAACTAGAATATGACTTTATTCTCATTTATTCATGACGCAGACTTTATTTCTTATACTCGTAGTTCGATAGGATAGGCGCATACAGCATACTCATAGTTGCCAAACCTTAACGGATTGGGAAGTTAAAAGAAAAGACTAGCGTCTATATAAAAGGACAAACACCAGTATACATGATATCAATTTGCGTTATAAGAATAAAGATAAAGTAGCAAGTCGGCAAGAAGAGGACTTGTTTTTTATTCATTGAAATGCCGACAGTCTTTTGAAAAGCACGTCTGCCAAATATAAAATAAGTCATGTATTTAATCAACTTGTCATGTTGTTTTGACTGATTAACGCACGATTACATTTCAGAACATTTATACAAGTCATATGATGTTGCTACTCAAAATACTTTTCAACATTAATCAAACAAAGTTGTTATATACTATGATAAATACATTGGTTTTAGATTGGACATTATAATACAAAATATGTCTGTCAATTCAATTTATTTGTTTTTGTGTAATTCACGTATGTTTTAATTAAAACATTGAACCCATTATAAAAGGTTAACAATTGAATACAGTAGTGATAGTTCAAGTATTGATTTTATCGGTACTTTCATAAAAAAAAATCAAGCCAAAAAAACTCATAACTCAACATGTTAGGATAGACCTATCGTCCTACATCTGCATCGGAAAATTTCATGATTTTCTCAATTTTTTTAGACGTCTTATAAAACACTTACTGCGTAGAAGGAGAGCAGATTAATTCTCTTATATTTGAGACATATTTTTTGTTTTTGAACTTGAAAGGGTTTGCCTTTCGTCTGAATGTTAGATGGTCTTTTGTGTCATGCCAATATGATGACTCTAGACATTTCGAACTAATTTGTATAGTTAGTTCTTATGTTGTGCTGCTAACTAATGACAAGGTTGAACGCTAAAAAACATGTTTAACCCCCGATACATGATATATGTCATTTTGAACATTTATAGCTTACTATGCGGTAAGGGTTGTGAACATTGTTGGAGGCTGTATGATCACTTTAAGTTGTCAACGTTTATATCATTTGGACTCATATGAAGATTTTCGTCATTGACAATAATAACTCATTTTCTTTTTTCCTTATACGTATACAAATTAAGAGTTTGGCATGATTGCCAATGAGACAACTATTAACCAAAGATCACATAAAGTGGATATTATCAATTACATTGTATAGGCAACGGTACAGCCTTCAACAATGAGACACATTCATATCAAAAGGTCGGGTATAAAAGATCTCGACATGAACAATAGAAAGTTATTCAGTTAAGAAAACTAACTACCGGTCTAATTTATTCCAAAACAATGTACGAGAAACTAATACGGCAGACATGAACAAACTACAACAACTGAAATACAGATTATTGACTTGAGACCAGGGTTTCCGCTGGCGGTCGCCATTTTCGCAATTTGCGAAAAAATAATAATTGTGGCGATAAAAATTCGTCATTTGCGAAAAAATTTGGCGAAAGAAATATATAAACCGATTTATTTTCCTCCATCTTGTTTATTTACTTTTTTTCGAGTTTCTCGGACTTTACCCGATCAGACAATACTCGGAATTCACCTTGACCTCATTAAGATTTAGACAGAAAATCAATAATCAGCTGATTGCATTTTATAGCTATCGGCAACAAAGGACTAATTAATAAAGGTGTTGATTGAATTGTTTCACAAAATGATATGGTCAAATGGCTTCCGCTATAAATTAAATGTCACATACAGAATTTATTTACATCTTTGCGACGCACGTTTACAGATAGTTTTGAAAAGAAAACTGTTGTTGTGACGAAAATTGTTCAAAAGCAAGAAAAATCTCAGATTTAAAACTTTAATTCTTTTATCCTTTGACTTTAATAAAGTCGTTTGAGTGACACATGCACGTGTTTCAAGCATAGTTGTACGTCTCAACTTTTTCATTTACGATGGTCAAGAAAAGAAAACTGTCGTTATGAAAAAAACTATCCAAAAGGCTGGGAACAACCCCTCGAATGAGAGTAACCCTTCAATGTAATGACTACACATGAAATGAGGGATCAATTTCATGTGATAAAAGCTTTTGTTTTGTTTGTAAAAATTACTTCTTAGTACAAAAGGGCACAACAGGAAAAATATATTTATGTCATGTATGTTACTTGGCGAAAAAAATAATAAAGTGGCGAAAAATATATTGTTTTGGCGAAAGAGGTGGCGAAAAAAATAATTGACCCAGGGGAAACCCTGCTTGAGACAGGCACATATATAGAATGTGTCTAGTTTAAACTACTGTGCAGACGTCAAACGCCCATCTTAAATTGGGATATTATTGTAACAGTACAACATTTAATCAAAATATAAAAATCAGTTGGAAATGGCTTAACTTATTAGATTGAAACAAATCAAAACACATCTAACGATATAACAAACCGAAAGTGTCAGTGTATCTATATATCCTCGAACCGGAAAGACACTGAGTAAAGGTATGAGTGTACTCGCAGTCACTAGTTTAATGCAAATGATAGTTTTGTAGTAACGTGAATGGGCATATGATCATAACAATTATTATGATATTGAGTATGATTTTCCTATACTGATAAATCAATATTTATACCAATAAAAGCAATATTGAATGATCTGATTACTATATTGAATTGGTAGCAAAACGTGTGTTGATCAGTTATAAATTCTTCCGGACTAACATGGTTTATAGCTACGATACAAATATTTCGTTGATTAATTTAGAAAAAAGAAAGAAAAATTAAAACGACAAAAATACTGAACTGCGAGGAAAATTTGAAACGGAAAGTTTCTCATCAAATGGCAAAATCAGGAGCTCAAACACATCAAACGAATGGATTACAACTGTCATATTCCTGAAATGGTACATGCATTTTCGTTGGTAGAAAATGGTGGATTAAACTTGGTTTTATAGCGATAAACTTTTCAATTGTATGACAGTCGTATCAACGTCCATTATATTGACAACGATTCGTGATGAAAAGAAACATACATAATTGGTAAAAATGTCAAAAATACAGCAGTTATCATTGTGTTATAATGTTAATCACTAAAAACATGTAACAAAGAAGCACAAAATGGCATATAGTCCAAGCATAAAATCAAAATTAAAGACAAAATACACAAAATTACCATAGTACAATAACACAATGACGGTATGTATACATACTGAGTCACGCTATATATTTAACAAACAAACATAAAAAGGCATATTTACAAAGCACATAGCACAAATGAAAGACAAGCAACAAACCTGTTTTACATAAGCACACAAAATCTTATATCAAATTTAACAACCTCAATCCTTGCTTTCTTATTTTTTAAATCTATCTATGTATGTTAAATCCGCCCTATGCTCCTGCTTTTGCAAAGTTGAATATTCTTTCTTTTAAACGTTATCAAGCATATATACATTAACTAGATTTCAATGATTGGATTTGAGCGTTCCTTATGTAAATTTTTATACCTATGTTAAGTTATTTTCTTTCAGAACGATAGGTCATACGTTCGAAGAATCAACAGCCAGTCAAGGTCGTTAAGCACCACCATCATCACCGGGCGAATACTAATGCTCTAAGGCATATAATAAAGACCTGTGTGAGGTCTTTATTTTCCTTGAAAAGATGCACACGATAATTCACTTATGAATTATATTCGTCTGATAGTTTGTTGCCGATTTGGGAACATATTTTTAAAGTTCAATCTATGCATCTATGAAAGGTGTTAAAAAAACGTCATTGCCCGAATCTTATTTTTTTTTTAATTTGAAAAAAATAATTACTATTCCGCGATAGAAATTTTATTACAAATAGAAAACGACAACAACATAGTTCCCCCTTCCCATAAACTTAGTTGGAACAATAACTTACTTATAAAGTGTATTGTATTTTTCATACAACGTTATCGGATGGTAATAATTCATTCGTGTCTTACTTCATGCAGTTACAGTAATATTTTTTCTTTGTGTATGGACATGATGGAGAATAATGTCTAAGCTTTATATCAAGATAAATTAGTGAGTTTTATTTTCCCATACTAAATGATCCGTAGGGCGTATTTAAACCTGAACGCATTGGAAAAGAATATCCCACTTTAGTGTGGTCGGTAAAATAGGATGCTAAATTTGGCAAATCTTTTAAAAAATCAATTGACGGTATATAAGTCAGACAATGCATATTCTAAGGTTTTTTTCTTGTCGTAGAACACCCCTCGGGTGTCAGGATTTCCGATGTTGGTGGGGAAATCTATCTCCAGGTTTTAATCATTACAGTAATCGGTGCTTTTGTCTTCATAATTTATAACGTACCTTTCGTAAATATCAAAGCCAGTTAAGAAAATTGGGTCGACATAGTGATTGGTTATATAACTCCTAACACATGAAGGTTGTATTGCTTTATCTAAAGTTCTAAAGAAAGGCATGGTATTATTTTTTTTTACCAAAAGGAACCTTTGTGCGTCTTATATAACAAATATGGCACATAAATAAAATATTTATTTACATTATTGATGAATTTTAATCCAGCCAATCTCATCGGACTCACAAGTACATATTCAACATCGATATCTAAAATATTCAAACGATTATCTTATTTCAGATTTTTCATATTACAATTATTCTAAGATCACCAGAAAGCATTATCTTAAGTATATTCGAGTTAAAAATACTATGAAGAATTAAATCGATCTTTTGAACAAACTTTAAAATGCACATATGTGTTGACGATGATAATGACGTCAAAAAATACTTTCAATTTACAAACTATAATAAATTTGTCAATTTCTACCTATTTTAATTCATTTCTGACGTCAAATTTAGCCTTGCAAGATTATTTTGTCCAACTCAGAATATGTGACAATTTTATTAATGAAAAAAAATATATGTTTTGGCCTTACGTATACTATCTTATGTACATTATCACATGGTAAATGCCACCATCGTCGATGCAAGGGCTTGAAGTAAAAAAATCTTTATTTATTTCAAATGCCACCATCGTCGATGCAGGTGCTTGAAGTAAAAAAATCTTTATTTGAATTTTATAAACTTAAAGGAAAGACCTTCAAATTTGAAAGGATGAATTATGCTATCAGATTATTACATGGCATTTTTCATATCGCCGCATGGCTCGAGGGCTCATATTGACCGAGGGCTGATAATACATGCGATATGAAAAATGACATGTTATTATGATCTTTTTATCATATGCTTCAACAATGGAGAAAAATAAAAGATTAATTTATAAATCCTTTTACGTGGTTCCCAAATAGAAGTTCAAAGAGAAAAAAAATTACGGACGTCGGACCCCAAATGTAGTAACAAATGAGTAAGTTCGATATGAAATCTTTCTAGCATATGCCTCAACAGTGGAGAAAAACAGCAGTATGATATATTTTAATATGGAAGATAAAAAAAATGATTCAACAATATACATAATTAACACTGTTAGGAAAAGTCAACATCTTTAAAGTAACTTTCTAAATTATGTTTCAAACTTTTAAAAATGCAATTATTTTATCATCAGTTTGTTTGTTTGATTTGGTTTTTTTTTTTTTCATTTTACACAACATACTTTCCAGTATACAAAAAAATGTTTCGTACCCTACTTTGTAATGTTTTTCACTGACAACGTACCATTGAGGTGTATTTTCCGGAAGTTGTCGAGTATCGCCGGAATGCCATGTGATAACTTTACGGAAAGGCATGCGCTAATTATCGAAGCATGTGATAAATTTTTCATATCAGCCCGTTAAACACCATTTCGGGAAAATATGGAATTCACGTTAATTTAATGCTATTATCATAGAGTAAAAATTATCTGATATTTTCATTAAGCATATGATAATGATAATTATAGTAGAAAGTAATGTGTCATTCACATTGAGCGGTTTAATGTTCCATTTTGAGATCAGACAGCGCTAGGACTCAAAAAGTACAAAAGCTAAATTACTATCCACAATTGTTTTGAATGACCTATCATTGTATGCACATTAGTATTCCGTCTTAGCAGTTTCCTTTGGATCAATGTTGTTGTTCCGGAGATGTCGGCCAAGAACCCACAACGGTAAGGTGCGTCCCATATTTTTCATTGGTACTCAAAGGGATCAAAATCGTAACAATGTTCTGTGTTTTCCGGACGTTGTCCTATGTAACGAACATGACCTGGAGATATTAGTTATTTCTGATTTTTTGCCGATTGAGTCCAGATTGTATTCAGATCGTGACGAAAACTATCAATACGAAATTCGACAAAAATACCCACGTCAGAGTCCCGAAATTTACAGAACACGATACGACTACTTTCAGACAAAGCAGGTTACAATGTTGTTCAACAGACTGTGATTTGATTGCGTTCCGACAGTACCTGATCACCCCCAATATGGAGAGTCGTAGAATCCCAGATGCTTTGTTTTCAACAAATTTTGCTGAGCTGCTCACTGCTGGAGTATCGAGAAGTCTGCCTGGACCATGAAACAACTGGTAAAGGCGACAGTTTTAGAAGAATAAATTCGGCAGTAGAACCATGTCATTGTTCGTCCCTCAGGTCTGCTAAGCCATAAAAGAGGAACGAAAGATACCAGAGGGACAGTCAAACTCATAAATCGAAAATAAACTGACAACGCCGTGGCTAAAAATGAAACAGACAAATAATAGTAAACATGACACAACATAGAAACAAAAGAATAAGCAACACGAACCCCGACAAAAACTAGGGGTGATCTCAGGTGCTTCGGAAGGGTAAGCAGATCCTGCTCCACTTGTGGCACCCGTCGTGTTGCTTATATGATAACAAATCCGGTAAATAGTCTAATTCGATTCTTGAAAGGGAAGGGATTGTAGTTACGACGTAAGTAACATATCTGATATCATTTGTGATATTTGATGAGTACGCCGCAGAGGTTATCGCATTACCAACTACCCCAGTGGAGTAAAAGGAAATCGCAAATGAAGTTTTCCGCCCACATCAACAATATATCATACCTATCATAACTACGATGTCTTCTTTTCAAAAGTCCTGATGGTGGACTATATATTTATCTTGCTTGATGTTGTGTCAGATGGCGCAGCATCAGACGCACAAATAAACATTTGCTCTCATCCTCTTCAAAAAGGTCGCCACATCTCCGAGGTTTTTTTTTTGCAGAGAAGCAGAGGCAGAGTGGCTGTAGAGATAGAGACAGAAGATGTAATAGTTTGGCTGCAGATGCAAGTCGAATAATCCTCCCTGGGATGACCACGGACTCGGAATGACCACTGTTGACTTGCTGATCTTTTCTTCAACTGTCTCACCATCATCATAAGAATCTCCAGCCAAAGAATGCATAGAAGAAAGAGAAACACGCTTCCCTTTCCTTGTTTGTTTTGCAATTTTCTTCATGGAGACACAGACTTCTTTTTAAATCTTTATAATATATTTCCGTATCCAATACCAATTATTTTGGCTTGCACAGCTGCATGTGTACTATCATTTTTATGTGTACTATCATGTCAAAAATGCCTTCAAAAATTGCATTTAAAATTCCGTTTTAAAATAATCAAAATCAACAAAAATTAAACAATGTTTTGTAAATATATCTAAATTAGAATTTTAAGATTTAACAATATTTGCGTACTGCTGTTTAATACAATTACATATATGGTCCAATATTTCATATTTGCAGAACACCTTTAAATGTATTTTTTAAAATGATATCGATGACGATTTTTTTTATGTGAAACGAGTTCACTAAATCAGTTGACAAAGTTGACCTATGAAGTATTTAGCTTATCTTTTTACATTGTTTTATACATGTATCTCTTTGATTAAATAGCTCATCAAGTATTCCGTTTTAATACAAAGTTTGCATTGATGACATTTTTGAAGTTATTGAATCCGTTTGGGATACACTAAATTTATGAAATATTATTTCCATTTAGAAATTCGGTATTAAAACAAAATTGCAAGCTGCTTTTGGGAAAGTATAAATGTTGCCACCACATGCGTTGATAAATATATGTATCATTTTAACAAATGTTGACCCCAGTGAAAACACATAAAAATTATGTAAATGTTATTGCTTAATATGCATTTGTAAAAAAACGGAATCATAATGTCAATATGATTATCGCTGATGTATCAAATTAGGTATGTAAACAAAACTGACGTTAATATAAAAATAAAAAAGAAGATGTATGTATGTGGTATGATTGCAAATGAGACAACTGTCCACAAGAGACCAAATGACACAGAGATTAACAACAATAGTTCACCGTACAGCCTTCAACAGAGCAAAGCCACTGCCGCATAGTCAGCTATTAAATGCTCTGAAACTACAAATGTAAAACAAGAAAACTAACGGCCTACGTTAATATTGATGTGTTGTCCTCAGTTTTAGTTTGTAACCCGGATTTTTTTTATCTCAATCGATTTATGACATTCGAACAGCGGTATACTACTGTTGCCTTTATTTATGTACAAAAAAAAAGGTCTGGTAAAACAAATACCGCAGTCTTCAGAAAGTTATTTACTTATGCTATCAATTTTATTGTACGCCCGTCCATCCACATTTCGGAAGCGAGGGTGTATTAGTTCAAAACATGGAATACGACGGATTAGAAAGCCTAAAATGAGGTTTAAAAAATAGTATGTGTATCCCATTTTTGAAAAGAAACAGGTTCAGTCAAATTTTCAAACCAAATATTAATAATATATATATAAAATACGTTGATTGAAACTAAATAGACAACTACAGAAACGGACACAGTGAACAAGTTGCGGCGAAATATATACGGCATAAGAACATACAATACATAAGGGTCCGAAGGAACATCATTGTCCTAAAAGACTCTTTCCCGCGATTTGTTTAGTGATGAGTACATCGTAGTACGGCAACATTAATTGATGTATTTGTGTAAATTAAAATTTTCTATATATCGTTACATTGTTGTTGTTTTTTTAGATCTGACTCTGACCTTATTGTTCATTATCCATAATTCATGTTTGGGATTTAATCTATTTATCAGAAAACATAAATATTATGTCAATGTTATTTATTGTAAGACATGTCCATCTGAAAAGGTTTTTCTAACCGAAGCTTTTATATCATCAGAGAGTATTGCTTGTATTTTTTTACAATACTGTAGTTATGATTACAAGATAGTCACTGTGGTAATTGGGATGATTTTTGTTAGAAATGTCGTTGTAGGAAGAAAGACAACTATGAAATAAATATAAGCTTGATCTTACTATAACCGGTTTGTTTGTGCAGCTTTATAGTTTAGTTTACATATCAATGTTTCTATTAAAATTCATGTTTGTTTTATCGACGAAACCTTTTATTTAGTATGATAAAAAAATAATTTAGCATATTACTATCATTTGACTTCTTTTCCATCATATCAAAGAGGGGCGAAAGATACCAGAGGGACATTTAATATTCGTGGTTATAATGCATTAATTTTGAAACAAATTAACTGTTTAATGTACATAAGAACAGTTTATGATGAAACTTACCCGATATGTCAACCGTGTTGCTATAACATAATGGACAAGTGACCGGACGTGGCAGGGTATGTATACATCCTGATAACAAAAAGATAATAACTACAGATCTGAGAGTGCCGACAGCTAGTTCAAAGTTAAAAACAAGTAATAAGGAAATATATTTTACATTAAAAGATGGTAGCAATACCAGATTGACATAGTGGATAATGGCATATTTGATTGATTTAATATAACTAGTGATTGGTTATGTATCTCAAAATGCATGCAAGTACTTAAGCTTTAAAATACTTGCAATTATCGAATGTAAATTAATTGGACCATTTCTTCCTTTATATCAGACGTCAAATGTACCCTTGCAAAATTCTTTCATGACTCAGAATATGTATCTGTATGATGATAAAAAAATGTATTGGAGTTGACCTTATGGATAGATATGTGTTTGCTATACATTTACACATGAGAAATGTCATCGACATCTATGCAGGTAGCGTATCTTTCGTATTGACATATTATACAATGAATTATCAATTTAAATAATATTAATGAAAAAAATAATTAAAAAAATATGAACACTTTTTGTAGGAAATTTTAAACATTGCGGTTTTAAAATGAAAGGATTTTTATTCACCGCTATTTATATTTTATTTCTATAAGAGAGGAGAAAGGATCCATATAGACAGTCAATCGCATAAGTCGAAAAATAAACTGACACCCCATGGATTAAAAAGAATGGGGAAAAACCCATTCAATCAAACAAAAGTACACGAAACACAATATAGAAAATTTAAGATTGAACAACACAAACCCCAACAAAAACTAGGTGTGATATCGGATGTACCAGAAAATACACAGATCCTGCATTAAATGTGGCCTCCGTCGTGTTTCTTATGTTAGAACACATTAAGAAATAAGTCTTCTTTGGTCGGACATATTCGAGAAAAGGGAAGAGGATCTGTAAATCAGTTATACCATAACGCTTCACATGCTCGTTAATGCGTTACTTAAATAAATAAGTAGTGATTTCCTCTTCACCACTTGGAACTCTTGGTTTAATAGCTTCCTTATGAGCAGCAACCCTTAATCAAGAAAATAATGATAGGAAAAACAAATCATTGGAGTATGGTATTAACTGAGATATATGTATATATATGTAGGACTCAAATCTATGGTGGGTTCCAAATCTATGGCAGATTCCTAATCTATGGCAAATGTGACGTCATGCCATCCCAAATCTATGGCAGATTTTTTATAATCCTAATCTGTGGCAAGTTTTGTAATTTCCTAATCTATGGCGGATTTATGTTCACGGTTTCCAAATCTATTGCAAGTGATGTGCAAATGGAAAATAATGCAGTACCTATACGACCAATGATTTGTCTTAAACAAGTGGACATGTACGACAACGGCAGCATGTCTATAAACATTTGTGAAATAAACATTCAATAATGGTCAACCAAATCGTGATGGTAAAAATAAAACGTAAATGATAAATTCATATACCTTAATACAGACTTCAAGATTGAAATGATGTGCCCCGTAAAAATAAACATTTTCTAATCTTGCCATGGTACCTGTTTAACCCATTCATTACACCAACTAGTCTAGTAAGTCCCTTACCAAACAAGAAGGTATTTTTTTTATAAAACAGAAATGATCAGTTTCAATTTCATATCATAACCTCAACAAGATATTCCAGTGTTATCTCTTGCTGCGCACGCAGCCTGACTAGCCAATCCCAAAGATAATGCATGTTCCACGTGCATTTCCTCATTCTCTTACTGGCTAGCGTCGAGTGAAGAGCTCCAAGAAATTCACTGCTAATTAACAAACTATTTTTGTTGTTTTTACTTTAGTGGATTTGGGGATTTATTTTATTTTTTTCGCTCGGATTTTATATGGAAATGTCGTCATGAGTGAGTTAAAAGATGACGAGGTTTCATTAGAAGACAATAGTGCGTCTGGTGATCAATTTTCAAGTAATATTTATTTCTTCGTTAATGCATCTTTTTTTATTTAATGACGATTTAAATCAAATTGATATCCGTTTTTTTTTTATCTTTCACTTTATAAACTTTGCCAGCCGTAGACAGTAAAATGTTTTCTATAACTCCTTTCTCTAAAAAATCGGTGCCGTTCTTCATCGCGGGCTTTGGCCGGTACAGCACATTTCGTTCGCCTTCCGAATACTAGTAATAGGTCACATCTTCCTTGAAACTATCCGCAAATTGCTGTCGAGGGAAATGCCTATATCTGGAATGGTGTTCAAATCTATGGGTTCCGCCAACGTTTGCGGGGGCGACAACGTAATATGGCGTTATTCAATTGTGACGCAATTCAAAGATCTGCCATAGATTTGGGGAAAACAAAAATCTACCATAGATTTGAGTTGTTTGGCGTTTGTAACGTCATATTTGCCATAGATTAGGAATCTGCCATATATTTGGAACCCGCCATAGATTTGAGTCCTACATATATATATATGTACTCCATATTAAGCACTGTTCGAATGATGCTACATAATAATGGAATGTTAACAATTGGGAAAGATCTGAAATCATATCTTTTGTCGTAAAGATTTGTTTTCAATCGACCCTCATTGTGAATTTCAGTGATCAAGATATAAGTCAAGATATGAGGCAGAAATTACTATTATAGCTGTTGAATATTTTGTATCATGTCGATGGAATTGATACGTTCAACATAGTCAGCAATTTATGAATAATTCAGTGAAAGAAAATCATCTGCATGTACATAGCGGAAAGTATGTCAACCGATACTGTTAACTGTCTTTCTTGCTTCCTACGAAGTCCTGTATGACAACAGCCTCAAATGCAAAAAGTAACAAGTCGGCAAGAACATGTCCTCCAAAAGTAACAAATGCATGCAATATATTGTCAATCAAGTAAAGTAGCATATCGATATCGTCAGTTTCTGTTTGAACCAGACCGATGTTTACAAAGTAAGATTTATTCATTCTAAGAAAATATTCGTATATCTATGTTGGCCAGTCTTTTCTCATCAGCTCACCAGCCCAGTAGTCAGCACTTATGTGTTGACTTGAGTTAGCATTGATATGTTCATAATTATAAGTAAACTGTTTACAAAACTTTGAATTTTTAAAATACTAAAACTTTTATACCTTAGGAATAGATTACCTTAGCTGTACATTGTATTTGGCAAAACGTCTAGGAAGTTTGGTACTAAATGCTCTTCAACTTCGTACTTTATTTGGCATTTAAAAAAAATGATTCGAGCGTTACTGACTAGTCTTTTGTAGACGAAACGCGCGTCTGGCGCAAATATAAAATTTCAATCCTGGTATCTCTGATGATTTTATTTACAACCATTGGGTCGATGCAACTGCTGGTGGAGTTTTAATTCTCCGAGAGTATTACCAGCCCAGTATTCAGCACTTATGTGTTATCATTGATATGTTTCTATAATATATAAGTTAACTGTTTACAAAATTTAGAACTTTTAAAATACTAAGGCTTTTCTACCTCAGGAATAGATTACCATAGCTGTAGTTGGCAAAACTTTATGGAATTTTGGTCCTCAATGCTCTTCAACTTGGTACTTTATTTGGCCTTTTGAACTTTTTTGGGATTCGAGCGTCACAGATGAGTTTTTTGTAGACAAAACTCGCGCCTGGTGTAAGTACAAATTTCATCCTAGTATTTATGATGAGTTTATTTTCAACATTTCACACTCAGTCCAGTTTCTTGTTTGACTGTTGATTTACGAATTTGTTACTGTCTTATGTTCAGATAAGATTCTATTTTTATGTGTTATACCTTATCATTAGATATAACAAATCAACTTCATTTTCACGGTGGGTTTCACATGTTTATCGGTAAGACCCTTTGGAGCATATGCATTCCTTTTAGTTTTTTATTTGTTAGGCATGTGTTGTTTAGACTCATTTATTTTGTATACTTTCGTTTTATTTTTGTTTTTCGACATGGTACTGTAATTTTGTTTTTGACTTATGAGTTTGATTATTCCTGTAGTATTTTGAACTGAAAAAAACATCAGTTTCAACTTAAGGTGCACTGGAACATGTTGAAATGATTCATTTTAAAGAATGTTCGCATTTACTTGTAATCAAAAGTGGCGAAATGTAACAAACACACTGAAAATGAAATCATACCGTCATATTTTAACAAAGTTCAAAGTCGGATAAAACACATTTAGGTTGCGTAAATGTTAGTGCTGATGTAATATGCAAACCACGAAACATAATGTCAATATAATTATCACTTATATATCAAATTAGGTATATAAAACAAAGCTATTGTTGCGACAAGCCAACACATTATATCTCATCACTCAGACGTTTTTCTCATTTAAAGACAGAAAGTTGTTTACTTAAGCTATAATGTCTATAGTTATTCCGTCGATCCAAAGTTTTGGGACATGCTCAAGCAACGAAGGAATATTGGATCAACACAGTGAATCTGATGGATTGTCAGGATCAAAATTGAGCTTTTTCATTCCGAAAAAAGAATATACTAGTGAAATGTACTCTGACATTTTGAGTTTCTACACTGGAATCAAACTAAACAGCCTGAACTACTTCCACTGAATATGAACAGCACAATGGATTTACTTGGTCAATGCCTCATTATCAACAAAATACAATTTGTAACTGCTGATTATATTTCTCAATCACGTTCTCCTTATGAATATTGAAATAAATCCAACACTGTACAGTCATTATAGAGGCGTCTGCATCACTATACACTCCAAAACGCATTGTGGATTGTGGAGTGATAGGCTAGATGACGTTTATGTATATGGGAGTTTGGTAATAGATTGTCATTGCACAGCCTCCTAACCGTGGTCCTGATCATTCTCATCGTAATCCTAAGTAGTATGTTTGCGACTCATCGACGCATCTATTAACAAGAGCCGGTTGGAGACCAATAGGGTTGCCTCCTGCTTGATCAATTTTTCTTTAAACAAGATAATATTAAAAACTCACCAAGTACACGCAAGGCACCGAGCCGACCTTGTGATAGCTTTTGGGCCTGTCCAGGGAATTTAACATTTCCAGACTAACAGTCTAAAAATAAAAAATAAACATTGATGTCACTTTGGAATGTGTTCTTGTAGTAAATGATTTTTTGTATATGTGATTTAAGATTATTATATAAAAAAATGACTGATTGTTTATTCCTTTGTATGTATTTTTTTCATTCTTAATCTTAAGTCTTGTAAATACGACCAATTAGCAGTTAGATGAGAATAAACACAAACAGTTTGAAAAATGTGTCCCTGATTCAAATGAATGCCCAAGATTTTGTCTTGCTTTATATTTCGTTTGATTCTTTTCTTGATATTGTTGCAGTAGTGTAACAGAGATTTGCCCAATAAACTATGCTAGCACTTAGATTGTCATAGAGGTTGGCAGTTTGACGGGCTGTTTAAATAGTACAACATGTTAGTTTCATTTTTGAAATTCACCCAAAGTGTGAGCGTGGAATAGAAATTTGGTAAACTTGGTCTATCCCGACTCGCAGTGACATTCTTCCCAAAGTGGGACTTATATGAAGCTATGCGCAATGTACAATAACGCAGACAAGTTGGTCAAAATTGGAACGTTAAATCTAATACATCATGTAAAGAGAGTACAACGTTTTTAGCACGCTTATAAACCAGTGCAAAAACTCTTTAATGAATCCGTTGGTGTCGTGTTGCAAGGCATTTTTTCTCTATCCAATAAACCCTCATTTTCCAGTGGTATTCCGAATTTTCCAAACCTTTATTCCGGACGGCCTCTGATACAGAACTAGCCTTTAGTATATATTGGTTATTTGTTCTAGTACTGAACATGCACAACATATTTGCAACAGGACTTAAAACAACCAATCCATCCCTTTAAATTGAGTCAGTACTACGATTGTCATTTACCAAACGTTTCAAGAGATTCAACGAATCACTACCCAGTATACATGTACACAAATATTTGTTTGCTGTAGTTTATGTTATTATTTCTCCATTATAATTGTGTGTCGTTCGGGTCTTGTTTTAGTTGGGATTAAAGTAGTAGTTAGGGATTATTTGGTTAGATGCGTCTGAAAGCCAAAAAATAACAAAACATATACATAGTATTTTTCTTGAAAAAGTCAGAACGAAAATGTCGCCTCTTATAAATACACAAACACAAGTAATAAGGAATTTAAAAGGCGATATATATTGATTTATGATTTATATTAATCGTGAAGCATGTTTCATCGAAGGGGTAGATGTACACTTAGTTCTATAATTGGATCAATATTGTTTCGACAGTGCATACTAAGATCAGCCAGATTTCGGTTGATTTTTTACTAATAACAAAGAACTAGAGAATTTAGTACATACATTATAAAGCTTGCGAATGACAATTTAAAATGTTTTTGTAATTCGTTATAAACGTGTAATTGTTTTTAAAGATCACCAGTTTTGAAAATAAAAATATATATGTGCAAATTTAGTGTCATGGTTTTGTTATGGTTTATTTTATATTCTTTATTGTTCGGTTTGTAATTCACCTACTACTATGTATATCAAACATATGTAATAAATTAAGAGAGGACTCCAAACTAAATTAAAAAATTAGAAGGGTCATAAACGACGAAATTGATACAAGATTCGGTGATATTATGTTTACTTGGAAACGACAAAGTCCTTATGAAATGACATGCAGAAATGTTTCATAATGAAATTATTTCTATACGCTTTAGTCTATATTCTCACTGAATATCATGAACTAAACGACAACATGGATAGAAGAATCATTTGAATCATATTTGTGGCAGAAACGGCATAGCCATTATGTAATAAGCTATAGTAATGCTGAAAACTTTCATTTTATTTGTTCTGCTGTTAATATTGTTAAAAAAGAAAAAAAAATGTTTTCAAGTCTAAGGCACATCTCACTTTACCAAGACGAACGATTTTCTTTGGTAAAACTAAAATCTGTTAAAGAAGCAATCATAAAAATGAAAAGATGTTGTGTAATTATCAATGATACGACTGTCCAATTTTCACAGAATGTAGTAGATTTAAAGAGCTAAAGATCTCCGTTTCGCCTTCTTCAACAACGATTAAATCCAATAGCGTTAAAAATATATATGTAACTATAAAAGGTCTAAACACGACAAAATGCCAAAAATTCACACAACAACAATCACATCATGCCTTATATTTTTATGTGGAATTCCCTTTTTGAATTACCATGCATTTGGTTTTTCAGGTTTTTTAGGTAAAAAGTACTCATTGATATTTACAACAGAAAGGTATGCAAAGGAGAAGTCATTACCATAACTGCGACTAATACTTTTTTCTTCAGTTAATGATGGTTTAATAAGTGATGCGATTAAGACAAAATGTCGAAATTGAGAAGAAGAAAGCAACCTACTTTATAATACAGACATTGATAATATTGCAGACAGACATAGTCCAAAGATCAAATTCTTATCTTGGCACTTCGAATTTGGTGATCTAATCAATTCTATTGTTATATTATAAATGTATACATATGTGGCAGTTATAAGTATAAAATGGTTAAGCTGTGATTTTTAAATAATTGAAGTCGAAGTTTGAAAACCAACAGATGAATTCTTCAGAAACGAAATTTTCCTTGATTGCGTCTTTATGATATAAACACTTTTCTAGACTGGACATGATTTAGAGCTTGACATATTGTATCCAGTATATCTATCTATTGTTGAACACTCTTTATTGTCTTTTCTAACGTTGCACTAGGTCGCCGTTTTACGGAATAACTACTCCTGTTCATATTTTGAACATCTATAGAAATTCATTGAATTTACATTTCTAAAAGAGAATTGTGAACTAAGTGTAGACTAAGTTTGTCCTTGGTTTGACAAAAACAAAATAGATGAGTATTTAACAAAGACGATATTGGTATTAAAAATGGTATCAAAGACATTAAAATCAAAACCAAAGACTCATAAAACCAAAAGACATATACATCAACAGTTACAAATAATATATACGAAACAACACGAACTCCACTAAAAACCTGGAGTGAAGTCAGGTGCTCTGGAAGGGTAAGCATGTCCTGCACCGTATACGGCACCCGTCGTGTTATTTCTTTGTTCAGTTCGGTAATGATGGAAGGTTTATTATGACTGAGAAAGAATATCAGATATGATTTCTCACACTTTTGTCATAATGGCCCATCAGCTCATGATGGCGACCGTAAAATTTCTTGAGTGATGACCTTAATTTGATTGATTCATAGCCCTGCCTTAGCAACTTTTGAGAAATCAGTATTCCTCGTTCAACAAAATCAACGTACTTTGAGCTAGCTCTAGAGTAACGTGTCAATTGAAACTGTTAAGCGTCTTTTATAACTAGTTGATAATTTATGGCGTGATTTCATATAAGTGTGGATTGCTGCCGTCCTGGTTTGAATTTAGGGGATTTATATTCGATTGACACATCCCCTCTTCTTTCCTCCAAGAAAAAAACAACACAACAAAGAGCAATTAAACGGACTTAACCTTTATTTTGACGGGACTAACATTGTATGTTCTTTTTAGTCATATAACTCTTCAACTGTATCGGAGTAATTTACAACCACTTGAACGATACCACTTTTGATCGATGACTCGTTGTTATTAGTTTTCTATTAATATTCACTTTTGTGTTATCGTAGATATAATAAAGTAAGAAGATGTGATATGATTGACAATGAGACAACTCTCCTCAAGAGACAAATGACATGGACATTTCCAACTATGGGACACCGTAGTTCTTCCAAAATGTACAAAACCCATATCGCATAGTAAGCTATGAATGCTCCCTAAATGACAAACAAACTATTCAAAAGAGAGAACTAAACGCTTGATTTATGTATAAACAATGAACGAAAAACGAACATGATAAACAGCAACAAACTAAAACCACTCAATAATAATCAACTGACTTGAAACAGGCACATACACAATGTTGTGGCGTCCAACTAGTTATTTGGAATTCTTTCCCTAAACTGGTACAACGATTTAACAGTGCAACAAAACAACGCACCATAAAAGTCAGTTGAAAAAGGAATAACTCAGATGGATACAAAGTAAGGTAATAAAAGAAAAACACTGAACGGACGTCACAGGGTATGTATACTTCCCATAACAAACACAATACTAAGTATATATATGAAAGTCCGGAATTTTGTCCATTGTTGTTTTATCAGCGTTTGAAGATTTGTATTAAGTTTTAAAATTTTACAATAGGTTTACCGTCAGTATCTTTGAAGATATATTAACTGTCAAAATTAGCGTGTGGTGCAGTAAAAATGGTACCGTTAATGTTCTAATTACCACTCTGGGGATACCTGGTGATAGACTGTTAGTGATTGCGGGCATTGCCAGTCCAGTTATCAGTACTTTCATTCTTGCATTAAAATGCGAAAAACAAAATAAACACAAAGAATTTGAACAAGTTTTGCCCAACATTTTCTTTCAATTTTGTACATCTATACTTCTAATTTTTTACATTAATTTTATGTAAAGTGTCTTTTGTGGTCTTTTTCTTAAAGGTTTCTTATGACGTAATACTTAACACTTGAGTAAAAGCAGATTACACAGAATAGCAGAAATAAATAGTGTTTAATAACAAAGATATATCACCTGTTTTAGTCTACATTTGTAATGACGTTTTACCCTATATTTTACAAAAATAATTTTCTTGTGATTATTAAACTTGTTTTTATTAACACTTTTTTGGTTAGACTTTGTTTTATATAATAAACTTCATTTAACATTGAGAGCTCGTAAATAAAGATACCATCCTCGGAAACGTCTTGTTTATTCAAATAAACTTATTGTTTTAAGATCATTTCATTGAAATTGTAGTAAGATTCTTAGATATAGCTTTTTTCAGTACTAAGATTAAATTTTAGAAAAACATGACGAAACCATTATTTAAAATTTTGCTGCAATTAAATTGCAGTAACTGGAAGTACATTCAAGTCGATACGGGTTTTTTTTCTCGTGTGCTCAATTATTATATTTTCTGTGTAGTGTTTTGTCGGCTTTTGTCAATGTGGTCATTGTAACTTCTGTTTATCAAATTTTACTATTATATGTATGCTTAAATTGATAAATGACTTGCATGTGCATTTAATAAGAATAAGTCCGCATTCGTGATAAGACTGGATTTACTAAGATAGATGCATACGGTCATCTGCAATATACTCATTACTCTGTCTGTCTGTGCAACCTAGTATGCCAATCATTTGCGTCCGTTTGGAATTAGTTAGGACATCAAATCAAATGTCTTAGCTTTTTTTTTATATTTATGCAGATACTGCTTTCTATGTAAAGTGTCTTTTGTGGTCTTTTTCTATAATGTTTCTTATGACGTAATACACTAGAGTAAAAGGAGACTACACAGATTAGCAGAAATAAATAGTGTTTAATAAAAAAGATTTATCACCTGTTTTACTCTACATTTGTAATGATGTTTTATCCTATATTTTACAAAAATCATTGTTTCCAATTATTAAACTTGTCTTTATTAACACTTTCTTGGTTTAACTTTTTTTGTTATCAAATAAACTTTATTTTGACGTCAAACATGTTCTTAACCTTGGATAGTTGTCTCTTTTTTAATTTCAAAAATATTGTGTAATGCTTTATACATTCGGAAATTGAGATGTTTTGACGTTTAAATATGTATATTACGTATAGAGCTCGTAAAAAAACCAGGAAATGTATTTGTCATTCAAATAAACTTATTTCTGTAAGACCATTTCATTGATATTGTAGTATGATATTAAGATATAGCTTTTATCAGTACTCCCATCAATTTTTTGTTAACAAGATGAAACTATTATTTTAAATTTTACATCGCAGTCACTTAAAGTATACTACAGTCGATACGTTTGATTTTTTCTCGTTTGTCGAATTATTAGATTTTGTGTTTAGTGTTTTGTCGGCATTTTTCGATTTTGTGATTTTAATCTCTGTTTATCAAACTTTACTATCACATGTATGATTAAATTGAGAAATGAGTAGATATTGTGCATTTAGTATGAACAAGTCCGCATTCGTTAACAGAATAAACTGGGTCTTTGCATCGGAACTAAACACTATTAAAAAACAGTTGTTGGCATGACACGGGTTATGTTCTTCTCATATATGTTATGATGGTATGATACTAAACCCCTAACGGGAAAGATTGTGCCTGATATTCATATGATGAAATCATAATCTTTCAATCAGTTTAATTGAAGTCTGCAGCTGGCATGTCAGTTAACTGCTAGTAGTCTGTTGTTATTTATGTATTATTGTCATTTTGTTTATTTTCTTTGGTTACATCTTCTGACATCAGACTCGGACTTCTCTTGAATTGAATTTTAAATGTGCGTATTGTTATGCATTTACTTTTCTACATTGGCTAGAGGTATAGGGGGAGGGTTGAGATCTCATAAACATGTTTAACCCCGCCGCATTTTTGCGCCTGTCCCAAGTCAGGAGCCTCTGGCCTTTGTTAGTCTTGTATTTTTTAATTTTAGTTTCTTTTGTACAATTCGGAAATTAGTATGGCGTTCATTATCACTGAACTAGTATATATTTGTTTAGGGGCCAGCTGAAGGACGCCTCCGGGTGCGGGAATGTCTCGCTACATTGAAGACCTGTTAGTGACCTTCTGCTGTTGTTTTTTCTATGGTCGGGTTGTTGTCTCTTTGACACATTCCCCATTTCCATTTTCAATTTTATTGGTTACAATAATATTGTAATCTGCAACATCTTCATCCCTCTGTCTGTGCAACATATTATGCAAATCATTTGCGTCCGTTTGGCATGGCGGTACTCTGCAGCCACGACCGGTCGAAATAGGACATAAAATTTAATGTCTTTGCTTTTTGTAAATTCATGCAGATATAAGTTTTGAAGTTATAGTACTAATAAATAAATATTATCTTATAACACACAGTATAAAAATCATCTTTCGTAAATCTGGTATCAGTTTCTATATCAAAAGTAAGACAGAATCAGTCATTGTTTACGCTTTTTCGATTGATTACTCTTTACATGTTTACTTATACATCTTCGTATAACATTGTCAAACAAAATGATAAGTGATATTTATATTATGTTTAAGTATTTTGTTAGCATTGGTATTTAATTAAGTTTCACATCTTTATCGCCTTAAATCCTTAATATAATAGAATTTAATTAACAACATTCTAAGTATTTCTTAAAAGTAACCTTTTAATTATCTTAGTGAAGGCGAAGATAACCAACAATTGTTTCTAATGGCGGATCTCGAATGCATATTTATTTAACATGATTATCAAAACACACTGTTTCTAGTTATAACTTAATTAAACTTTCCATGCGATGAACTTATTGTAAATTAAAACGTGTGTCTTCATCTCATACCTTTAACATTGATTAAATCAATGAATTAGCTGATACACAAATAATATCATTATTCTTATAATTCAGGCAGTGTTACTTTACAGATGGTCGAATCACATGAATAAATCCAAAAGACAAACCAAATACAACAAAAAATTGAGGAAATCGCATGAACTTAACAAAAAGCGAGAACGAATATGTCGACAAGCTTCTACCTCGGAGTTATTGAATCTCAGTTTGCATGCAATTACACTAGTGGTATTACATTTTAATGAGTTGGCAAAAATTCATAACACCTGACATTAAAAGAAGGATGTAAATTGCAAGAAAAAGACATATCCGGTCCATTTCAGCAAGCAAGATTAAGTAAAAAATGCAGGTAATAGGAGCTTTAACAAACATGCCATATGCAATTTGCATAGAACTATCTAAAATGAACACGTTCACATATCATAAATAAAAAGTATAAAAAAATACTGTACTCCAAGATAAATTTAAAAAGGGCCATGTTCATAAAACTGACGGAATCGTAATTTCGACTTTAGCAGCTAATTGAACTAATTAAAAACACCTGTTATATTTTTGACTTGGTAAATTGTGTGCAAAACCAAGTTTTACAGCCAGCTAAACCTCTTACTTGTAGGACCGTTGTTTATAGTAATGTTATATTGACAAACTATTGGTTAGTAATCCAAAATGAAATAAAATAGAGACACATGATAATCCCTTTGGTGTAATGGTTGAGTTTATATCCCGTTAAAAAAAAAAAAGGTAAAAAAAAAAAAATCCCGTTAGCCCCTCAAACTGAGGAACTCAACTATAAATCTCAAAATGAATTGTCATAAAAGCTGTTGAACATTGCTGAACGAACTGTCTGAACAGTATTAAAAAGTCAAGTAATACATACCAAACTCCAAGGAACATTTATATCGGCAACTCGATCCTCATCAAATGGCATAATCAAAGGCTCAAACACGTCAAACGAATTGATGAAAACTTACCTTCGTGTATTAGTATGAAAACAAAATGAAAAATTGAATATGACAGAATAATTCATTGTTCATAATTTATATATTCTGTTTCAAACTTTAATATTTTTTCAGTGTAACGATTGATGATCATTTCAAGAATTGATTTACAGTTAAATATTTGATATGTACATGTATAGACACTTAAACATTGTTAAATCAGTATTCCTTAGAGTTTGATATATAGGTTTTATCTTAAAAGAAGGTCTGTACAAGTTTATATGTTCAACAATTGAACTCATACATATTTTTTTAAGAAATCAAACAGACAAGCGAAACATATATTCATCTTCAAGAATATAACAGTTTTATTATACATTTGTTATGAAATACCTCATAACTTCTAATTATCGGATTGCTACTCTGTCTAGACTACATATTTTACTATAATAATCTTGATGTTGATGTCATACGTAATCAAGACAGGTGTTTTGTAGAAAGTTCTATATATTTTATCATAATCTGTACATATATGGATTTTTATTTTTAAAAGTGGAAGACAGAACTTATGGTCGATTTTTTTGTCAGTAATATGGCAGTTGTTATCTAATAGTTCGTTTCTATGTATATTACATTGTCGTTTATATTTTGACAAATTTGTACACTAAACAAACTGGATACCAGCATTGAAATTTTGCATTTGCACCAGACGTGCATTTTTATCTACAAAAGACTCGCCAGTGACGCTCAAATAAAAAATGTAAATGGTTATTTATAAAGTTAAATTCAATTGTTACTACAAGACGATCACAAACTAATCATGCTGATTTTTGGTCAACGATTAGCTTTAAAAGCAACATGCTAAAAAGTCATTCGCTTTAAGTTGTCGTTTGAAAAAAAACAATTCTTTCATTTGCTTGCACTTCTTTCTGTAGTCCTTTTTAATGAGAATGCAATATTCATGATATAAGGCAAATACATGACTATAAGTTTTTAGCTGACATTCAGAAAATAGCCACATTTTTACTAAATAAACGATATCATTGCTGGACGTATAAATTTATCATATTTCTTTTACTGTAACGAAGGTGAAACTAGCATTGAAAAAAAATGCAAATCCTTTCAATATATATTTAGTCAAGTTTGTCGCACTTTATGCAGCTACTTAGTCATGATGATAGTGTATCTTTTTATGGAAGAGTTACAACTTGCACTGGTATCCAATTCACTGTGCTATCGGACAAAGGTGGAAGTGCGGTGAAGATAGATACAATGAAATTTTTATTGTCGTTTTTTGGACTTCAAAATGATATTGACTCCAACAAAGTACAGTGTATCCGGTGTGCTCGTGTTTTAATTGAAATAACATTTCAAGCTGAAATTTCAAATGAACAATTTAAAGTTTGAGAAATTGTACAGGTTTACATATATATGCATTTAACACATTTATTCAAAAACCAGTTGTTGGCATGACACGGGCTATGTTCTTCTCATATATGTTATGATGGTATGTTACTAAACCCCTAACAGGAAGGATTGTGCCTGATGTTCATATGATGAAATCATAATCTTTCAGTCAGTTTAATTGAAGGCTGGAGCTGGCATGTCAGTTAACTGCTAGTAGTCTGTTGTTATTTATGTATTATTGTCATTTTGTTTATTTTCTTTGGTTACATCTTCTGACATCAAACTCGGACTTCTCTTGAACTGAATTTTGATTTGCGTATTGTTATGCGTTTACTTTTCTACATTGGCTAGAGGTATAGGGGAGGGTTGAGATCTCATAAACATGTTTAACCCCGCCGCATTTTTGCGCCTGTCCCAAGTCAGGAGCCTCTGGCATTTGTTAGTCTTGTATTATTTTAATTTTAGTTTCTTGTGTACAATTTGGAAATTAGTATGGCGTTCATAATCACTGAACTAGTATATATTTGTTTAGGGGCCAGCTGAAGGACGCCTCCGGGTGCGGGAATTTCTCGCTACATTGAAGACCTGTTGGTGACCTTCTGCTGTTGTTTTTTTTCTATGGTCGGGTTGTTGTCTCTTTGGCACATTCCCCATTTCCATTCTCAATTTTATTGATGCAAACATTCTGATCGTTTGCTGACAGGAAGATGTCTTCTGTCTTGGTTGTTAGATTGTGCCTCATGTTCATAAACCTCTCCAATCCGTTTATTCATTCGTTTAATGTTTTCATTGTGTTTATACAAATGTTATCGATTCTTTATTAGAATAGTAATTATGTTAAATACATAATCTAGCAATTTATATTTCAAAATCATCATGAACCTGGTGCATGCATTCCACTTAATGAGCATTGTCTGTAGACATATTAATTCTAATGTGACGTTCCTTCAACGCTTTGAGTACGCATACTGTGTACATACTGTATGTCAGCTGATCAGCATCGTTATGATTTGTTTGGGCTGTTCTGGTCATGCTCCCATGTCATATGGTTTTGATAAATATCTATCCCAGTTCAATCGGTGTAACTTACGTTATAGTACGAGGACGTGAAAATATACTAGTAAGCATTTTACGGGAAAATGCATGTTTGAGAAACTACGCAACCAAAACGTAAGCAACTAATGATAAAAGAATGTTAACAGCTAATTAAAATAAAACAAAAGTTAGATAAGCATTTATTAATCGTCTAAGTGTGTTATTGTTAATAGCGTAAGAATGCCACTGTTTTTCTTTGTTACATACATGCAGCAGCATATACATCAATATCAAAAGTGTGTTTGGTTGCGGTTACGGCAATTGCTTGCCTCCGACTAGAGCGCGTCAACCTAAAAAAAATCCGTTTTTGGTATTATAGAATAGAAATAAATCATCGGGATTTGAATTTATACTGATGTTACAACGGTCTGCCGTTTAAACCGATATTTTAACCCGCTATAATGTGTAATAAAATATTTAGTTTAAAGATTGCATTACTGTAAATATGGACAATGCAATTTCCAAAAAGAAATCCCTTTGCGGCTAAAACTGTGTTTGTTTGAAACTATTCTGATAACTTTCAAAATACTATAAATGTAAAGTTTAGTAGTTAATCATTTTAACATTCAGTAATATTAAATCCTGCATCTGTCTCCAGTCCTTATCTGACTGTATGCCTATTTGTCAATGAAAGTTCACAATTTCTGCCTCAAATAGTCAATTTAGAAATCTTGTCACAACAGTATCATCTCATGCCATATGTCTAACATAGCTAATACATGTATATAAACTAGAAGTAATCAAACAAAGCCATATTTTGCAAAAGTTGTATGTACGAATTTACCAGTCTAGTGTATGAATTCACCTAAAGTTTTATAGAACTGACTGATAACATCTAATTTTAACATTGTTTTCCATACAAAAGACTTTGAAAAAAATATAAAATCATAGCATTAATAGATAAAATCAACTGTTGTATGAGCCAGGTGGTAGGCAATTTTCTCTGGGTTTTATTTTACCACTGGGGCCTCAAAATTGCTTAAATATTCTGCTGTTTCTAGGAATATGGATTATTTAGTACATAGTTAGAATAGAACACACTATTGTTAGTTTGACTGGGGTATTTTGGCACTTCTAGTTGTGTCGAGGTCACACAAAAGTACATTTAGGTGTTATGGCTTCCTTTTGAGTTATCGATAGGACAAAAATATCCCACCGTAAATATTCAGGAAGGATCTATGAGTTTTAACGACTGCGATGACTAGATATATGCACTTCTTAACCATTTTAATTACAAATATCCATATTTTATTAATTTATTTTGCATTCAGGGATTAAGTAAACTATGCATACTGCATAATGTAAACTGTGAATTTATACTGAGTCATCATAGTTAAGGCCAAGGATTTTCTCAAGCTTCATGAAGTATTTATTAAATCTTCATATTTAAGTTCATTTCTCGAAATCCGGGAGATAAACCAGATTTTGTGAAATTCTAAATGTTCTCTTTTTTCAATAAAGAAAGGTGGCATTTCTGTAAAATTAGATAAGACAATATCATGCCAAAAGAAAGTTTGAAAAAGTGTTTTTGTTCAACAATTCAACAGAGGCATGTGTTTAAAGGTCTTAACAGAATAGCTTAATGATTAGTGAACTGTATTTAACCTACATTTTTTATAACGTAAATCATTATTTCTAATAATCGAATTTGCTTTTATTATTACTGACCAGACATTTGTTTGTATGATAAACGGTTTGTTCACGTCATAACCCTGAAAGGTGTTTTATAGTAAGATATATATGTGTTGTCCTTATCCGTACTAACATAGATTTTTATTTTGAAAGGTGTAAGACATAACTAATTGTCTTTCAACTTATCGATACTTGAGTGTTGCAAAAGTTATTCTCATGGAATATGGTTTAAAGAGGTTAACACACTAAATCAGTGTCCTGTTAATTGATATATTTCAGTCAAGAAAAGCGGTTGCTGATCGTTCGATGATATTTATCATTGTGTTCCAATTGTATACTATAAATGAAGTAGTTATGCCACATCCTGAATGTTAAAAGCTATATTAAATTGAAAGCTTCAAAGCATTATGTTTTTTTAACTGAAAAGGAGTAGGTCCAGTAAGACCCCTTTTTGGCCCCAAAATACAGCAGTTTTACAAAATTGTTAAAATGTAAACTTTTAGTTATTAATTGGAAAGTAGAATGCTTTTGCTACATAAATATGGACTGTTTTTAACAATACAATGCACATATATCGGGTACTAGCATCATTAAGTCAGGCTAAAATACTGAAATCTTCACAATTTTAGCATTTTAGTTACATTTTAGACGGTTTCCGTCTTAATTGGATGTGGCCGCATTTGTGTTCCTTCTTAATAATGCAACTTGAAATAGAAGTTGTATTTGATGATAATACATAACATATATAAAGGTGGAGGATGAACACGGATGCGGCCACTTTCATTTATGACAAAAACCATCTGAAAAGTGACATTTTTTGGCATATTTGATAGATTTTTCATATTTAAGCTTGAATAAGAGCGTTTTTAATGAGTAAATCAGTTAAAATCTTTCACATAAACTAATTGAACCAACTGTTTAAAAAGTATCCAAAATCTTTCGTCAGATGAACCTGAAATTTGAGGCCAAAATCGGCCCTTACCGGACCTACTCCTTTATTTGTTACAAAAATGTCTTTTAATTTTTTTTTCTCCAAGGTTCCTTTTGCCCGCATAAATAAGAATGTTACAGTAGGCTTTAATCTTGATAAATTAATTTCCAACGCATATCATATCCATGTATCACAGTAATGTTTATATACCTAGATACATTTATTAAGCTTTATTCTAATTGTTTCCCGTTCGTATATGTCTTCTCAGCATGTTTATTTTACATATTACTGTATCCCAGTCATCAATTTGCATTTAATTAAAACAAAATAAATGTTTGGATTTACCATGTTTACTTGCTGTTCTATGTACTTAATGGCAAGATATTGAATAGAACCTTTTGAAAATAATTCACGTCTGATGGTGATAGACCTGACTTTCAGCCTGCTTTTTGCATTTTCAGATCGGAATAAAAGGATCACCAAAGATATAAACCTTCATAACTCAAATTGTAGTGGCTTCCTTGACGATCGGAGGGGGAGGGTTGCACTTCCTATATATATACAAGGTGATAGGACGAGCCACTTGAATATGTCAATGAAAATGATTAGGTCAATAAAGTTTCAATAATTTCTTCGTCTGTCATCTTCCTTGGTGTTCCCGGGTGTTTTTATCCACCATTTTTTCTCTTAATGTGACTAATTAAAAACCATTAAAACATTTGCTGGAAGAAGTGATACTCTTTAATTAAATACATTAAATTTTAGAACCTTTTCATCTTTTAAAAACTACGAAAATATTACAAGATTTTCAAATATTGCATTTCAAACTATATTTAATAAAAACCATATTAAATAAAAGTATGCGTTTACAGGCAAATTTGTTTATTGTCACTTCATTGATAAAACCAGAGGATTCCGAATTTCTGACAAAAATTCCAAAACAAGTGGAGCGAATAGTAATTGTTCGTACAGTTTTGGAAATCCATACATTTTAATTATTGGTACAATTTACGTCCACAGTACACAAAGGGGAGAGTATATTCACTATATACTTAAGCAAATATTCAGATATGCACAAATCAACACAGTGCCTGCTTCTCTTTCCGTTGTACATGTATAAACCTATGCTTTTCCGTTGTACATGTATAAACCTATGCATATCAAACATATTTTCTAAATGCCTATCAGACCGATTTTTTTGTAGAAATATACAAAAACATGCTTTTATGCGGAGACCTTCGAATGACTAAATACAAGAATGTGTAAAACCTAAAATAAATTTAAAAAAAAGCTTGTTTGAAAAGAAGTTAAGATGACTTTTAATTGTTGAAGAAATAAGAAGTGATATGAAGAATTATGTTAAGAATGGTAAAATCAAATTATTTGGTATATCTAATTGTAGATGTTCTTTCCGGTAGTATTTCCGTCGACATTTTAAGAGACACTAGATTATCATCATTTAAAAAACAAAGAATATCTCACTGCATAATTGGAATAGATGTTCATTTCCCACGCCATGCAGGACCTTCTGTGTCCGTTTTCCCACTTTTTCCACATAGGTCACAGACACACTGCTTTCGACCTATCGTTGTGTGGTCCGTTTTGAAAGTACTTGCTTCTCTGTTTGAATTATTTTACACTAGTCATTTAGGTTCCCTTTGAAGCTTGATGTTTGGTGTGAGTCAAGGCTCCGCGTTGAAGGCCGTATTTTGACATATAATGGTTTACTTTTTACACCTTGGGACCAAGATGGACAGTTGTGTTAATAACCCTCAACCCGAATCTTCTTATTTCTATATACCTATAACTTGTTCCGTTGGTTGGTGATAACGTTTGATTTTGTCAGTTGTCAAATTTTTGAATTTATCCTGACGATCGATGTTTTTGCTATCTTCTTTATTAATATCGGATACATTAATTTGAATTTATCCTGACGATCGATGTTTTTGCTATCTTCTTTATTAATATCGGATACATTAATTTGAATTTATCCTGACGATCGATGTTTTTGCTATCTTCTTTATTAATATCGGATACATTAATTTGAATTTATCCTGACGATCGATGTTTTTGCTATCTTCTTTATTAATATCGGATACATTAATTTGAATTTATCCTGACGATCGATGTTTTTGCTATCTTCGTTTATTTAATATCGGATACTTTATTAATAATAATATTTGAATAAAAAACAGTTCAATTGTAAAACCACTGTTATTACTAGTGATAATTTGTTTTATCATTTGATTTTGCCATTTGATTGGGGACTTTCCGTTTTGAATTTTCCTCGGAGTTCGATATTTTTGTGATTTTCTTTGTATCTTTTATTCTAAAATATGCTACCTGTATTTCAAAATCAAACTTTTAACTTAATTTTAAATACAATTTGAAATCGCTTATATAAACTTTATTTCATCTAATACAGAAACATTCAAGCTGCTTTAAGTGGCTGTCATTTGAGCAAGATATCCTTTATGAAGATAATATTAACGCAATTTAAAAAAAATAGATACTCTCAAAATGTAGATTTTGCCATGTAGAATTAACTTCAATTTCGTACCAATATATTACTTTTTATACACATTCAATGAATACACATTAAAAGTCCAGTGCTAAATATCTCACACTTATTCACAAGAAACATAAAAGTAAAAATGCATCCTTTGCCATGTAAGACATTAAAGGACTTCCCAAACTCGTAAATTAAAGAATACGAAATGTAGACCCATGTCGGTCTTTGATGGATCCGGGCAGCTATAAACCAATACGAACTCATAGTTTCCCTTAGTATTGGAAAAATATGTGACCGTCCATTCAAAGTATTAAAACCAAGAAGAAGTTGTTTGAAAAATCCGAAAAGGGCTTTCACGTTATGACTTATTCTGCTGACAAAATATGAGGTAATTCTGCTCAAAAATTTTCAAGAAAAGTGTGACA
Organism: Mytilus edulis; assembly: GCA_019925275.1. Lineage (NCBI taxonomy): Eukaryota > Metazoa > Mollusca > Bivalvia > Mytilida > Mytilidae > Mytilus > Mytilus edulis. The sequence goes on from CM034353.1 coordinate 74,348,317, forward strand.
AAAATATTTGTACTTTTCCAAGCAAATCATCCAATTATTTATAGGTCCTAGGTTTACATCCTCCATTTTATTCTTTAATGAAAATGCTGTCAAAAATCACAGTGAAAAGGTCAATAAATACATTTATGAATAAAACCTAAGCACCAATAGGTCTGACCAGCCTTCACATTGATAATTTTATATAAATTAAGTCATATTAAAGACTAGCAAAAAGCGACTATGTTAATAAAACAAAAGGTCAAAAATAAGTAATCTAGCTCCTAGCATTTTAAAAAAACACACAGAGAATCCTTGGAATAATATATTTTTTATTAAAAATTCATGTTAGTTATTGGAAATTGTTCATTACAATTTTTAAAATGAATATTATCAATATTAAATCATGCGAAGGATATATGTATAAGTACCTTGAAGCCAGGATTTTAACAAGCCTTTTTTTCTTTACAATAATATAATTATGGTAAAAGAAACATTATAATAAATTTGTTTAACAATCTTCAACAATATATATTCATTAGAGCAAAATACAAATACGGTAAGGGATTTTATTGTTGTTGGTTATCAAACAACAACAAAAAAACAGAACAGAGTTGTTGCATTTTTGAACTTTTTATCCTGTCACTTTCTAACCTACATTCAAAATATTTTATTAGTCTTAACTTAAAATATCTTCACCGAAAATGCTCACATATTAACAAAAACAAGTGAACATACACTGAAGGAATAACATTGATCTATGACACAATGTAAATACATAATCAATAAAATAAGGTGTGATATGTTAAACATAATTACATTTTATGAAACTGTCATGTGCTTACAAGTGAGAGGTTTGGCTATCTAAAAAACCATGTTCTCATTGTCTACACAATGTAATGTCTGTACCAGATCCATTCGTTTGATATGTTTGAGCATTTGATTTTGCCAAGTTAAACATAATGTTGATATTTATATCGATACGTATACGATGGAACAGATGATAGCTGTAATTTTATAAAAAAAAAAAAACTGATAGCATTGACATCGAAAAAGTGTTAATTTGATCTGATACCCGAAATATTTTACTCTAGTAAATTAAAAATGTCTGAATTTATTCAGTCTTTTGACAAGAATCATTTCCAAGCATATTCTTATGTTTATTTAAATAAAGTAGTTCAACTAATAATCCTTAATCGTAGACGAACCAACCTTGATTTAATAAATCTAAAATCACTGTAGGTATGAATTTATACATAAAATTACATTCAGAAGGAATATGCACATATACATTCCTTTTTGATGTCCACGTGATCTTCGGTCTGAATTTATTCAGTCTTTTGACAAGAATCATTTCCAAGCATATTCTTATGTTTATTTAAATAAAGTAGTTCAACTAATAATCCTTAATCGTAGACGAACCAACCTTGATTTAATAAATCTAAAATCACTGTAGGTATGAATTTATACATAAAATTACATTCAGAAGGAATATGCACATATACATTCCTTTTTGATGTCCACGTGATATAAACAATACAAAAATCTGTTTGATTATTGCTGATACGAATATTTTTATAAATATATTGTGATTGAAGTAATTGTCTGAATTTTATTAAAATAAAAGGCTTCAAGATAATGTCTAATATGTGGTAAATATTGCTGGATTTCAAAGGGACGCGAATAATCATTTAGTTAAGGTATAAGTAGATATAAGATGATTGGTATGAGCGCAAATGAGACAACGCTCCATCCAAGTCAAAATTTGTAAAAGTAAATCATTATAGGTCAAAGTATGGTCTTTAACACAGAGCTTTGGCTCACATCGAACAGCAAGCTATCAAGAGCCCCAAACACATTACTAGATTAAAGTATTCAATCATTCAAACGGGAAAACTAACGGTCTAATCAATATGAAAAACGAGAAACGAAAACACTGATTAACCACATCAACAACGGCAACTACTGAACATCAGGTTCCAGACTTAGAATAGGTGCAAACAAAAGCAGCGGGTTGAAACGATTTAATAGTGACCATACTATAAAATAAAAAAATGAAATGGCTTAACTCAATCCAAAGACATATTAACAAAAACAAGTGAACATACACTGAAGGAATAACATTGATCTATGACACAATGTAAATACATAATCAATAAAATAAGGTGTGATATGTTAAACATAATTACATTTTATGAAACTGTCATGTGCTTACAAGTGAGAGGTTTGGCTATCTAAAAAAACATGTTCTCATTGTCTACACAATGTAATGTCTGTACCAGATCCATTCGTTTGATATGTTTGAGCATTTGATTTTGCCAAGTTAAACATAATGTTGATATTTATATCGATACGTATACGATGGAACAGATGATAGCTGTAATTTTATAAAAAAAAAAACTGATAGCATTGACATCGAAAAAGTGTTAATTTGATCTGATACCCGAAATATTTTACTCTAGTAAATTAAAATGTCTGAATTTATTCAGTCTTTTGACAAGAATCATTTCCAAGCATATTCTTATGTTTATTTAAATAAAGTAGTTCAACTAATAATCCTTAATCGTAGACGAACCAACCTTGATTTAATAAATCTAAAATCACTGTAGGTATGAATTTATACATAAAATTACATTCAGAAGGAATATGCACATATACATTCCTTTTTGATGTCCACGTGATCTTCGGTCTGAATTTATTCAGTCTTTTGACAAGAATCATTTCCAAGCATATTCTTATGTTTATTTAAATAAAGTAGTTCAACTAATAATCCGTAATCGTAGACGAACCAACCTTGATTTAATAAATCTAAAATCACTGTAGGTATGAATTTATACATAAAATTACATTCAGAATGAATATGCACATATACATTCCTTTTTGATGTCCACGTGATATAAACAATACAAAAATCTGTTTGATTATTGCTGATACGAATATTTTTATAAATATATTGTGATTGAAGTAATTGTCTGAATTTTATTAAAATAAAAGGCTTCAAGATAATGTCTAATATGTGGTAAATATTGCTGGATTTCAAAGGGACGCGAATAATCATTTAGTTAAGGTATAAGTAGATATAAGATGATTGGTATGAGCGCAAATGAGACAACGCTCCATCCAAGTCAAAATTTGTAAAAGTAAATCATTATAGGTCAAAGTATGGTCTTTAACACAGAGCTTTGGCTCACATCGAACAGCAAGCTATCAAGAGCCCCAAACACATTACTAGATTAAAGTATTCAATCATTCAAACGGGAAAACTAACGGTCTAATCAATATGAAAAACGAGAAACGAAAACACTGATTAACCACATCAACAACGGCAACTACTGAACATCAGGTTCCAGACTTAGAATAGGTGCAAACAAAAGCAGCAAAAAATTGACATCGAAAAAGTGTTAATTTGATCTGATACCCGAAATATTTTACTCTAGTAAATTAAAAATGTCCAGTAACGCTTAACTGTTTACCACATGCAAACTGAAATCAAATAAACTCTGAAAATCATGAAAATGGCAAGGCCAAATAGTGTTTAAAAAAATCAAATCAAACATGGCTTAATTTAATCAAAAACATAAATCATTGTTCTTGTCTCTCACATCAGTAGTGACATTTGTGGAATTAAATATCGTATCACACCCTTGAAATTTTATCAAATTGATATTGATTAGCCCCTGCTGTTCAATTTATTTAATTATTCTCTATACAAAAATTGAGCGTGTCTTTACTATCATAAAAAAGAGATAAAAAATCTCAACCTTTTTATACACATTATTTTACATGGAACATCAGCGTATTTGCTACCTCGAGAATTAGTACGTATTAACGTTTAATATTAGAAAAAAAAATAATGTATCCTCAATAGTTATTCCTCTTTTTTTTACTGCATACTAAATGACATTGTGCAATATTTCGAACATCAATATTTGAATTTATGTTTCATTTGTATGTTTTATATTTTTTGTACAATTACAGTGTAGAAAAACGAAAACGTTGATAGTTCCTCTCTTAAGTTTTACAAAAGCCATCACGAGTTGGTTGACCGTTATGGAATAGCAATAGCCGTTTCAAAGATGATATCTGATATGTTCCTTGTGTCGTCACTACAATCTTCTTTCTTTTTTCACGAATGTGACCTACCGAATTATACTATTTACCGCTGCTTACTCTTCCGGGGCATCTGAGATCACCCCCAGTTTTTGGTAGGGTTCGTGTTGCTTAATCTTTGGTTTTCTATGTTGTGTGCTTTGTACTATTATTTGTTTGTTTGCCTCTATTTTTTCCATTTTAGCCATGTCGTTGTCATTTTATTTTTGATCTGTCAGTTTGATCCCTCTGTTATCTTTCACCCCTCTTTTTTAACGTGGTTCAGTTGCACATAATAGAACGGTCTTTGTGTACATATCCTTAATTATGTTTCAGTTTCTTAATTGTTTAAATGTTTTCCAACAACCAACTGAAAACGATAAAAAGTAACAATTGCAATAATTATTGATGAATAACTACCAAACTACTGTCTTATCTTTCGAACTACTTGTTTTATTCATAAAAAAAAATACAAAGCTAAAAGTTTAGTAAAAACGTCATCTATAGCACTTCTCTGTTGAATTATGTGGAAATAGCTAACCTCGTCAGATCAACAAAGAAGCACATTAAAACTATAACAAATCACAAAAGACTCAAAAACTATTAATATATATGAGAGTATTGGTAGTTACTGAAGGCTTGTCTAAACTGAATATTAATTCATAAAATAATCATGTATCTAGACTAAAAAATTAAAAATAAGAGTTTTCTAGACGATGCATATGTCTTGCGTACGAAATAAAAAGCCTGGAACCTTTGGTGATCTGGTATGTGGCTGTTGTATTTCATATAATATAATATAATTGATTTAATTACATATACAATTAGAAAACTCATAGTAGTGTTTTAACGGCTTCAAGATATCAAACGGCAATACAATCTTTCTGAAACAAAATGTGTCTTCCAATTAGAAAAATAACTTAATCTCCTGTTTTGAAAAATAAAGCTCCTACTATTGTGTGTTTGGGGAAATATAACGCTCCAAACAAACCATTATTAAATGCAATGAAATAAAAATTGGTCAGAAAACTGTGTAAATCTCTTTTAAAACATATCTTTGTAAAGCTAGAATTGCTCTATGTTCATTTTTTGAACATCAATCGTTCATATTGTACATTTTTTTTTAATATAACAATTATTTTATCCGTTAATTTAAACAAAAATCCATTGGTCTTGGTTTGGAACAAACAAAAATTTCATTATACTGTGGATTCGTTGTGTTTTATTGTTATAGACACAGAAAATGAAATTGAAGATTCATAAAAGCTGAAAATATTGTTTTATTTCATTTACAAAAGTTGTATGCGTCTGTAACCATTTGCCTTTTCAGTTCATTTTCAGTATCAATTTTTATATACAAAATTTCTATCATTGTGTCTATTTCAAACGTTTCATAAAAAACTTCTGATAATTTATCCTTTATTTCACACGTAATATCAAAAGCTATGTTCATATCTGTTTGTGTTGTACTGAAAATATAGATTCTACCACTGCATCGAGTGTGATACGATATTTATCCACTCGAGACAGTTAAATTTTCAAATTTAAAACGCGAGGCTCGCCGAGCGTTTTACATATTTAAAATTAAACTGTAGAGAGTGGATAAATATCGTATTACACGAGATTTGGTGGTGGAATCTGTTTCTCTAATGATTTCCAAACAATACGCAGGCAAACTTATTCCTTCTTTGCGACTGATCTGCAATGAGATGTGTTCTTTCTATGTGACGTCATCATGCATGGTCGCCTTCTTTCATGCCGACACAAATGGACATTCAGAGGAAAACAAGAAAATTCGACGTCATAATCGGATTTTAAACAATGAAAAACTGAGATCAAACGAACCACACGTTGATTACTTTTTTTTTTTTATATACAATGGGTGCAGAAAGAAATAAATTGACGAAGAATTAGAGAAAGGTCTGTATTGCTTAATTAATCATTTAAAAATGCAAAATGTTAAGAAATATCTTATATACAAGTTAAATATTGTCTATTTGCAATGTATATCAGTAAGCACTAGCAGTTACCACCCTGCCAAACTATGATAATAGAAATATGATTATCACACATCTTTTCAAATATTTCACTTTTTATGTATACATCCAAATAAAGGCAACAGTATACCGCTGTTCGAAACTCATCAATCGATTGAGAAAAAAACAAATCTGGGTTAAAGACTAAAACTGAGGGAAACGCATCAAATATGAGAGGAGAACAACGACACAACAGAAACACAACATTAAAATGTAACACATACAGAAACGAACTATAATATTAGCAATCGCCATTTTCCTGACTTGGTACAGGACATTTTAAGAAAAAAATGGTGGGCATGCCAAACCTCCCGCTATTATGGCAATGTTAAATATAACATTAAAATGACAACATTACATGACAGGACTACAATACAAATAAATGGGAGAACATATAGGACAGAGAAACACACGAATAATAGCTAACAAAAGGTACCAGGTTTAAAATTTAATACGCCATATGTGCGTCTCGTCCTCAAAAAAGACTAACCAGTGACGTTCAGATGAATTATTAAAATAACTTGTATATAATGTGATCATTTCCTTTTATTTTTTTATCTCACAAGTAACTTTCCTTTCCTTTGCTTTGTCTTTAATCTTGAAGAATACGTTTGAACATAATATCATTTTTCGTTTGAGTTAATTTTTTGTCTAACCAAAAATTGCTTCATATCAAAAAGGATAATACAAATACCGAACTCCTTGGCAATTCCAAAATGGGAAAGGCCATCAAAACTTACAAAACCAAACATTCCCAATCAATGGAACAGCTGAAAAACATCTGCAATATTCCTGACTTGCTACATAACGGTCATTTACTGAAGAAATGGTGAGTTAAACATAGTTTGTATCTAGATAAACCTCCCACTTGTATGACAGTCCTGATGTACCGACAACATCGGGTGCGTAAAGTTTTTATTCAATTTCACATGCCATAAATAATTTCCATATTATCATCTGTTATATGTCCTCATCATTATGAAATGCATTGATTTAAAATCACCTCAGTACATGTTTATAAATGGTGTTTGTTGATCTTTAAATGAAACATCTGCACAGGTTATGTTTTTTTTTTCAATTTCAGTTTGTGAAAACTGTTAAAGTACTATTTCTTCAAGGACATTATAAAACCGCAAAAAAAGATTGTAACCAGTTATAAGAAAACATTTTGATATGTATGTTCTGATAGAAGTAGTTAACTTCGCTTTACATTTTGTGTTCCTTTATGTCATAAAAGTAAGCTAAAATAATTCTCTGTAAAAGTTTGAACTTCAAATTGAGGAGTTTTTTTTGTAAAACTGTAATAAAAGATCAACTTTCAGTATTCCTTAATTTACATTCACCCATCAAATTGGTAAACTATTGACTGAATGCTACTCGGTGTAACAGAAAGGATATAGATATAGGAAGCTGTGGTATGAGTGCCAATGTAAACTCTCCATCCAAGTAACAATTTATAAAAGTAAACCATTATAGGTCAAGGTACGGCCTTCAACACGGAGCCTTGACTCACACCGAATAGCAAGCTATAAAGGACCCCAAAAATTACTAGTGTAAAACCATTCAAACAGGAAAACCAACGGTCTAATCTATGTACACATAATACCGCATCATTTTTACCTGTACAAACGTCAACTTGGAAAAAAACTTCATTCCTGCCTCCCGAGTTAACGTAAGTAATATTAAGCAGACAATTTAGTCTTAGATGCATGATTTTTTTTTATAAGTTGTTAGTGGCTTTGAACTAGCTGTCAGTTAACAGTTTATGTGTTACATGTACATATTTGTTTTTCGTTCATTTTTTGTACATAAATTAGGTTGTTAATTTTCTTGTTTGAATATTTTACATTTTCACTTCGGGGCCTGTTATAGCCGACTATGCGGTATTGGCTTTGTTCATTGTTGAAGGCCGTACAATGGCCTATTATTGTTAATTTCTGTGTCCTTTGGTATCTCGTGGAGAGTAGTCTCATTGTTGTTTCTTCTTTTTTTAAGCAAATTAATTAACTTCGTCAGTAAATAATACACTGGACCTAAGTCTACGTTTTCGTTATTGCTGCAAACCTTTTAACAGGTCTTTCGATTCAAATATTTCATTTACCACATGTTGCTTCTAACAATTTTGTATATTTATTTTGTATTCATTTATTCCGGTTTCTCAGTGAAATTATACAATCAAACATCTGAATTTAGAAAATTCCGTTTTGTAAACCATGGCCACAAAACAAAATATTTAGGTCTCTAACACTTACAGAAATACATTAATAAAGCATTTGTGTCAATATATATAACGGGAAATAACTCCGTCGGTCAAATAAACAGAACATCTTCAGGATATTATGAGCAATTTATTTTCCAAAATTTGACGATTTCCTTGACAGAAACAGTGGAGAAGAACTCATACGAAACCCCGTTTTCGGGGAAATAATACAAATAAAGTATTTGGTTAAGCAAGGTCAGTTTTAAACGCGCATTAAATGTAAGCATCTATATACCAAAAATTGTATTGACATTTTGCGAAACATAAGATACACACAAGAAATAAAAAGGCAGAAGAAGAAAAAACTAATATTGACAATAAGAACATTATCAAAGGTTCTTTCCATGGATAGGTGGAAAGATCTAATCAAAGTCAAAGATAAGTTATTGCAGGATTAGTAATGAAATTACCTTAATAGTAGCAGTCCTTTCTTAATTAAACTTATTCGGTAGTCCTATGACCAGGTCTGCATTTCAGGTCAACCTAATTTGTAAAACCTGTCGTTTTAACTTTGAGCCGTCAAAATGCCTTGTTATCAAGTTACTTCGCTGAACAAATTACGACTACACCATATGCATATATTGTGTACATGTTCCGGACCATATGAGTATTTGGACCATACGCGTATGGTCATGACCATATGCGTATACTCATATGGTCCGACCATACGCGTATGGTCCGACCGTACGCGTATGGTCGGACCATATGAGTATTATACTCGTTTGGTTATTAACGGGCCGGACCATATGAGTATTTGGACCATATAAGTATTTTTTCAAAGATACATGCAATAGAAATAATACGTATTAATTTTACATTTCAAAAGCTACATAAACATGATAAACATTAAATATTGATGCCACAGTCAGTTGATCTTAGTTTTCATCGTTAATTGTATTCGTGTATGCTTTGTATACTTAGAATGACATTCACACGGTACCAACCATGTAGCTCAGTTTCTGCGATTGCTTGTTTTGGCTGCGTGTAGTGATATCTACTCGGACAATTCCGATGTGTCTATGTTCCGGACCATATGAGTATTTGGACCATACGCGTATGGTCATGACCATATGGGTATATACTCATATGGTCCGACCATACGCGTATGGTCCAAACGTACGCGTATGGTCGGGGTAATTAACAGGTTTACTTCTAGTCGTCGCGTCTTTAAAAATCCCCTGGTTCATTTGATAATTCACACACAGGGATAAACCTATCTGGGATAGTTGTACCTTTTAGGGTATTTGTTAACAACCAATAGTGCAATAAACTGAATAATTATTACAAAAAAAAAAAAAAAAAAAAAGACACTACCAAAGGTAACTTTATTATAGATCTATAAAAAAATAAAATATAACAAGATTAACAAAATGAAATAAGCACTTTCACACAGTAAATTTCATCACTAGTCAAAACTACAGTAAAAACATTTTTTTTCCCATTTTTCGATATGTTATTACGAGTGAATGGCAAAACGTCAACCTGGGAAGATGACTTCCAAAAATATCTTAATGAACTCTGATACACAAGAAATCAATTGTTTTACTATAAACTGACAAAAAAGTCGACAGGATAAAGAGTCTAATAATTTGCTTATTTTTGAAACTTTATATAATTAGCATGTATTTAGCAGTGCAATATTCCGAATTTTTATACTAATACGTGCTTGGTTGTTAAAAATGAATGATGTAACCGGCAAGGACCCGAGTTTAATTTTCTAAGTTGTCTGGTGATATGATGCACTTAAGCCTTGTTATATATTGGAGATCTAGAGCTTTTTAAAAAACATCGTAGACAAATTGGAATGACCAAGGACCCAAGGAAAGCTATGGTACCGTATGGAAGTAAATGTCACCCTACGCATACAAGCAAGAATACCATAAGCGATGAAAAGCAGCTTTGGCATAACTATTTAATGCTATTTGAATTGTAAATAATACAATTGCATGTAGAAATCATTGTTTTATATAAAGTTTTCTAATGCATATTATTGAAAAACAAATACCTATATGGTCCAAATACTCATATGGTCGGGCCCGTTAATAACCAAACGAGTATCATACTCATATGGTCCGACCATACGCGTACGGTCGGACCATACGCGTATGGTCGGACCATATGAGTATACGCATATGGTCATGACCATACGCGTATGGTCCAAATACTCATATGGTCCGGAACATCTACAGTGTTTTTAAGAAACTCTAGATCTCTGATTCATTTCCAATATCGTAAAATGAATATCACCGATCAAATTTAATAAAGGCAGTAGCTATTTCATGGCTTTTAAATGCTATTTTACCGGTCTTATAATTAAGATTAAAATAGAAGTATAGAAATAAGAATAGAAAAAAATAAAGAAACATACACTTTTAATATTTTACTTGTCTTAAAAAATATCATGATTCTTGCCGGTGATGTCACCTACTTTAAACAATAAAATTCCTTTTACAATATGTTCATTTGAATTTGACATCTTATAATTGTACTTACAAATAGTAAGTAATATTAACTGTGTGAAACTATTTTTTTATAAGTTTTTTTTAATATATAATAAAATGACATTTTAGTGACGTAACAACCAGAAGGGTCACACCTAATGAAGAGTTTAAAAGTAAACGTGTTGATTACCCCGACCATACGCGTACGGTCCGACCATACGCGTATGGTCGGACCATATGAGTATATACCCATATGTTCATGACCATACGCGTATGGTCCAGATACTCATATAGTCCGGAACATACATATATATGTAGACCCAATGTTTTACCTTTAGATTTTGTTTCCCTAAGTTCATTATAAATGCAATTTTAATGTATTAGGCTTAGTCTAAATAGAGATATATCGAGAATTTTCTCACGTTGTTGTTTGCATGGCAAAAGTAGCAAGTTATATTTTGAATTGATTTGCAATTAATATTATTGTACTTCTTTGGTGATAATTACTTTTCTTTTTATAATTTGACAAATGCCACCTAAAAGGGAGTCGGGTTTCAACACCTGATTTTGTTTTTGTAAATCGCTTGTTTACAATTAGATAAAATTGCACAAGTGCCACACATTAGTTAACACTTACACAATTTAAGGTGTTTTTTTTATAACTTGGCTGTCATGCTGGCCGCGATGAGGTAAGGCCAATACACTAAGCCTTCGTAAAAGTAGAAAAAGATACTGGCTTGGCTCATTGTAATATATTACATACTTTTGTAAGTGACAATGATTCTATATATTCTTGTGCCATACAGTATAGATATTCATGATATACATAATTTTAACTGAATATAGAAGGAATCTCTGTCCTCGAAAGCATTTTTGTCTTTTTTCTCCAGGAAAAAACGAGGAAAATGAGCACAAAAATGTCTTCAAATAAAGCATCTAATATATATATTAAGTTTAATATGATATTAAACTTAATATATATATTAGATGCATAATAGTTTCTACAAAAACAGAAGATATGGTATGAATGTCAATGAGACAAGTCTCACAAAACACCAAATGACCAGGAAATTTACCTACAACTGTACGACCGTCAACAATAAGCGAAGCCCATACTGCATAATCAGCTATACATATCACTTAAATGACAATTGTAAAACAATACAAACGAGAAATTTAACGGCCTTATTGTAGTACAAAACAATCAACGAAAGAAATTATAGGTAACACATCAACAAAAGACAAGCACTAAATTACAGGCCCCGGATATGAGACAGGTACATAAACACAGAATACAGCGGGGTAAAACATGATTCCAAACCTCCCCTAACCTGGAACAGTGGTGTAACAGTACAACATAAGAACGACCTATAAAAACCAGTTGAAAAAGGTTCATTTCATCAGATGGATACATATAGTAAAACATCTAAAAAGAAAAGAGTAGAATTGGTTGGGTACTTGTACATCCCAACAACAAAATGACACTTAGTACAGATCTGAGAGTACTCGCAGTTCCTGACAGTTAGTTCAAAGCCACTAAGAACTAGAAAAAAATTAATGCTTCTAACAATAAATTTAGTTGATTAAATAAGTATAATTTTATTCTTATTTTTTTAAATTTTGTCTCTGACATTTGATAAACTTCAATATCGTATAACACCCTTGAAAGTTCGTTAAATTGATATTCATTAGCGCCATCTTTTTAATTTATACAATTTGTTCCAAAATTTCAATTCACCGTGAAAACCCATTCAACCTTTCTAAAGAGCTTAGTTTTTGTATAAAATATCTGCATATTAACTTCCTCTAGAGCGAGTGTTCCAAATCATCAAGTAGTAGTTATTTATTGAATAATTAATGTAAAATAAAGTTCCAATGATAGTTATTCCTTACAAACATGTTACCGCACATGCAATTTCATTGCATAACATACCGCACTTTCTCTTAGAATATTCATATTTCCTTATCTTTCTCGATATCTATTTTTATTTTTGGTATAATTTAAGATTTTATGTACGAACATAATGTAAAGGTAACCCATGTTAAATTGGTGTTCATCTGTTCAAAGTTGTTCAACTTTATCATGTTTAAAGTTTTAATGTTTAAATCGTACTTTCTTGTTAATTTGACCTGTTGATACAATTTGTAATGCTTGTTTGTTATTTAATGTTTACTCATTTAGTGTTATAACTTGTCTGTCTTTTTTTAATATAAACCAGCTTTGATTTGTTTGGTTTGACTATAAATGTTCACTTCTATTCTACTATGAACAAAATAATTATTTATTTTGTAAAACATATTTCCGTTCTCCACTTATACTGTAAACTTTACAACAAAATTATTTTATGTACCTGTGTACTCATTCTATTTGGTGGCATTTTGTTCAAGGTTGTTGTTTTTGTTTTCTGATATTGTTTAACATCTAACCACTTATGTTACTGATTTTGTGCCATAGATCAAATTTATTCGTTTAATGTATGCTCACTTGTGTAAATAGTCTTTTGATAGAGTTAAGCCATTTCAATTGATATTTTAAAGTGTGTCGTATAGGTAAACACTGGTAAGAACATGATTAGTTATCTCCCTGTAATAGTTATATTCTTATAACCAATGAATTATTATATAATAAATTTCTATAGAACTGGACAGAACCAAACTTTACTCACACTCTCAAGTATTACTTTATCAAAACAAAGATAATTTCTGCACAATGTTTTGAAACACTAGTAGAGATTTCAAATAAAATGACTTTACTCGACATAATTGACCTAACTCAACGTATTTCGTCCTATTGCATTGAAGCTTGTCGGAGGGGAGAATACACTGCATTCATGTTTTGCTCTTTGAACACGCATTTTTTACTGGAATAAACTTATATAATGTAAAAATCAACCTCAACTAAATTTTTTTAATCTTTAAATATTTTGTCATTAAATTTTGAATGATTTTATTGACACAAATATAACAATAGAACAAGTAAGTTAGCAACTTGTAATCAAATACACCCATCATTTCTTGTCATTTAACTTCACCCATATTTTAGTTCTTCTCAAATTATGAATTTTAAAACCTACGAAGACAAAATTTAGCATGAATATATTAAAATAATGATTTCCGAAGCGAGAAAGTTTTCTTTATTTTTGTTTTAGAGTTTTAACGTTCAAATTAGATCCCAACACACCCGAATGTAAAAGTTGTACTCGACTATTTAAAAAAAGAATCTATAATTTTTATTGAAGATAATTTGATGTGGGCAGAAATTCATATCATTGATATATTTATCAAATAGTTCTTTTTCCCTAAACTTATGTATGGGACGAGGTTTCAGCCAATGTATACCTATATGTTCCTTTCGTTTAATATTTCTTATATTTACATCATTGAAAAGGTAGGGGCCGAGGCATCATCTGCCGAAGTCTTGGTGTAATTCACCGTTTCATTTAATGTTTAGGGTATACTGAATATGACCATTTTGTGGGGTACCCTAAAAAACGACAAAAATCCTAGTAGTTGTATATCACAGTGTGTTTTTGCACATGTAGAAATACCCATGACTTCTAGAATGCATAGAAGAAACATATTTATACGTAAATCTGAAATATCATCATGTTAATACTAATAGCCTGAATGTAAAAAAATGGGTTTTTTTTATTATTGACAAGGCGAAAATTCTGTCCAACTCAGATGACACATTTTTTTCCAAACTTTGCCAGACAAAAATATTTGTCGTTTAATTCCTGCAAACAATTGCTTTTACATTTATTGGTTACAAATCTTGAAAATCGCAAACTGTTATCAAATTCGATCGTTTGAAGTTTTCAAACACTATAAACAAGTTGGCTTACAAGACTCAAGAAAAAAGGAAAATTTTGGGACAAAGTTCATTTTTCCCCTACAAAATCTTCTACAGAATGTGTTTGCATTCTGGTTTAGTGCATAAGTCAAAATTGAAACGGGTGCCACAGGATCTGCTTACCCTCCCAAAGCACCTGAGATAACCCCAAATTTTTGTTGGGGTTCGTATTGCTTAGTCTTTAGTTTTTCTATGTTGTATGTCGTGTCTTGTGTATTATTATGTGTCTGTTTGTCTTTTTCTTTGTTAGCCATGGCATTGTTAGTTTATTTTTCATCTATCAGTTTGACTGTCCCTCTAGTACCTTTCATCCCTCTTTTGTACTGGTCACATATTTAATATATAATGTATATAATGTGATAATTGTAATCAAGTTTATAAGGAAAAACATTAATATTCAGTATAGGACGCGTACCTTTGGGACGAATTGGCATATCACAATTATGTATTAGTTTCTCTCCTCTAACCATAAAATGTCCCTGTCATAAATAGCAAACGCTATTAGAATTCATTGTTAACTTATGACAGTCTGTCACTATCTAAGTACTATCTTTGTGCTAATGAAGATTATCTATAAGCATAAGCCTGTACTATAGGATTGATCTTCAGATCGTATCTTCTAGAATAGTGTCCTTTATATTTGAAAAAAGACATAAAGTAAATACAAACTCTGTATCAATGGCTTAGCACTAAAATCATATAACTTTCATTATTTAATTCATTTGTTCAAATCGAATTTTGCAAACCTTCTAAAAAAAAATTAAATAATGCCACAAGACACTATAGGTTTAGTCGTGCCAGATCTCTTCATTACATTACTGTTGTTTTTTTAAGCATTTCATATATTAATTGTAATTTGTGTTGATCTCTTGCGTTTTGACCCTAAAACAAATTAAAATTTCTTAATTTAATGCTTGGTTGTTTCTGACATGTACAGTTTACTAGATCTGTTTGTATCATTCTCACAGCCAAATGTAAACAACATGAATGCTTGAAAACTGTTTAAATAACTGCTATGTTTTAAACGCACAAATGACTTTCAATACATGTGTAAGAGTTGTCTCCTATATCACAGGTCTACCCCTTTAACTCAATCAAAAGACATATCAACAAAAGTAAGTGAACATACACTGAACGAATAAATTTGATCAATGACACAATGTAACTACATAATCAATAAAATAAGTTGTGACATGTTAAACATAATGAAATTTTATAAAACTGTCATACAAGTGAGAGGTTTCGCTATCTACAAAACCTGGTTTAATCCACCATTTTCCACACTAGGTACTAGATCAATTCGTTTGATATGTTTGAGCAATTGATTTTACCAATTTAAACATAATGTTGAGATTTATATTGACACGGTGGAACAGATGATAGTGTTATTTTATTGCAGGTCTCACTTGCTTCCTAATAAGCAGTTTTGATAAAATATCTGAAAACCAAAATCGTTCTTGGTAATCAATGTGAAATCTTATCACTGCACTGAAAATTGATCAAAAATAATCCTTAATGCAATAAATAAGGCACTTTTTTTTCTTTCTCATACTATATTCAATGGACTTTGCTCATTGTTGTAAGTGGTAAGTAACATGTAGTTGTTAACATTTGTTTTCCTTCGGTCGTGTTTGCATGAATTTTTAACGGCAATCATTTAAGATATGCATGTATTAAACAGCATAATAACACATAGTTCTACTCAATATTAGAGGAATCTTGGACGTCCAAAGGAAACTGTTTTTTTTAATTGTCCCATTGTGGAAAACTTATTAAAAGAAAGCACAAAAACGTCATCAAATCAATATCTATACAGATTGTACTACTTTGTATATAATTTGACACAATTACTGGACTAGTTATAATTTGGCTGTTTAATTTGATCAGCGTAAGCCATACGACAAAAGGAGTAAATCAAGGCAGACTAACTTTTAGTTTTACATCGATAAAGTTAATTTGATCTACTACCCAAAATATTTTACTCTAGTAAACTTAAAATGTTCACTAATGCATGCTAAACTGATTATTCCATGCATACTGAAATCACAAAACTACTTAGATAACTTGCTATTTTATAAATGATTTAATATGAATAGCTACAATGTGTAAATATTAAGCGATAGTCGGCAGTGTATGCATTATCCTGTTTGTTCGAACAACTCACTTAATGATATGTTTAGTGTATATCAGCATGAACTGATTATAAACTGTCCATGGATTGAAGAAAACTGTCATTTGGTGTATTGTGGAGAGTTGTCTCATTGGCATTCATACACATTTTCTTTTTTTATCTTATAAAAAACACCATACCCTTTCGATTTCATCCACAACAAGTTGCAACTGACAATGTTGTATACCTTATAAAGTATAATGTTTGTGTTCGGAGAAAACCCGTTGCATTCGTATGTTTCAAACGCGTATTAACTGTACCATATCAAATACAAAAGGTTTTATCGAATTAGTGCAAAACATGAATTAATAATCAGAGCAGAATCAAAAGGATTTCCACGATAAAATGGCAAGGCCAAATAAAAATAAGAAAAAAAAAACAATCAAACATGGATATTAAATTAATCAGAAACATAAATTATTCTTATTGTCTTTGACATCAGTAGTGACATTCTTTAAATTAAATATTATATCACACCCTTGAAATGTGTTCAAATTGATTTTTTTTAGCGCCTGTTGTTCAATTTATATAATTATTTATTTAATAGTGTTAACTATAATGAAGAAAAAAAATAAGACCTTTCTATAGAGCTTGAACATCTGCATATTTATTACTAGCTCGAGAACGAGTGTACCAAATTATAAGGTTTTCAATTTTAATATTTGAAAAAAAAATAATGTTTCCTTGACAGTTACTCCTCTGCATACAAAATGACATTGTGCAATATTTCGAACATCAAGCTGATATAGAATATAGATGTTCAAGCTCTATAGAAAGGTGGGTTTTTTTGTTTGGTTCATTATAGTTAACACGCTCAATATTAAATGGGAAATAATTATATAAATTGAACAACAGGCGCTAAAAAATATCAATTTGAACACATTTCAAGGTGTCAAGAACTCGTTGGAAGTACTTGATAAATTGCATGCTTATATTGGTGATTTTGAATCTGTTCAAAGTTTTGATTTTCTACCCTGTATACCACATTGCCTCACATTCTCATTAAGAAAAATTCAAACACCTAATTAAATGGGCATTTAAAAAGTCAGAATGTGAATATATATGTTCGAACTCTTTTAGGTCATTTTTTAGTAGCAATAAACAAAAAAACTATGTCAATTGGACATGGTTTGATACTATATATGCCCTTGAATTTTTACTAGATAACATTTTTGTTCGCTTTGGGGATTCCGTATATCGTCAGATTATCGGAATTCCAGTGGGAACTAACTGTGCACCACTTATTGCGGACCTGTTTTTGTATTGCTATGAGTTACAATTTATGACAAAAATAAGCAAAGACCCATCGAAACAACATCTGATAAACAAATTTAATAATACTTTTAGATATTTAGATGATATTTTGGCTCTCAATAATGACGACTTCAGTATGTATATTAAAGAAATGTATCCTGTTGAACTTACTTTAAATAAAGCTAATACTAACAATGACCACTGCCCTTTCCTCGATCTTGATATCTATATCACTAACGGAAAGCTGAATACTAAATTTATGATAAAAGAGATGATTTTTCATTTCCTATCGTTAATTATCTATTTTTAGATGGTGACGTTCCCTTGTCACCATCTTACGGTGTTTATATATCTCAACTTGTACGATTCGCTCGTGTATGTAACAATGTTTTAGATTTTAACTAGAGAAATTTATGTATTACCGAAAAATTATTACACCAGGGTTTTCGATATCACAAACTAGTCAAAACATTTACTAAATTTTATCATCGGTATAAGGACATCATTCGTAAATATAGCTCAACATGCAGACTTCTTATACGTTCAGGTATTTCACATCCAATTTTTTATGAAAATATTCTTTATAAAGCACAAAGGTGTCAGTATTCACCTCAAAAACTAACAAAACCTTTGGATAGACTTATTAAGAAGGGATATAGTTACGATACTGTTGTCAGGTCATTAAAGATTGCATATTTTGGCGTTAATATTGATTCACTTATAGGGTCTTTGCATCGTAACTAAACACATTTATTCAAAAACCAGTTGTTGGCATGACACGGGTTATGTTCTTCTCATATATGTTATGATGGTATGATACTAAACCCCTAACAGGATGGATTGTGCCTGATGTTCATATGATGAAATCATAATCTTTCAGTCAGTTTAATTGAAGTCTGGAGCTGGCATGTCAGTTAACTGCTAGTAGTCTGTTGTTATTTATGTATTATTGTCATTTTGTTTATTTTCTTTGGTTACATCTTCTGACATCAGACTCGGACTTCTCTTGAACTGAATTTTAATGTGCGTATTGTTATGCGTTTACTTTTCTACATTGGCTAGAGGTGTAGGGGAGGGTTGAGATCTCACAAACATGTTTAACCCCGCCGCATTTTTGCGCCTGTCCCAAGTCAGGAGCCTCTGGCCTTTGTTAGTCTTGTATCATTTTAATTTTAGTTTCTTGTGTACAATTTGAAAATTAGTATGGCGTTCATTATCAGTGTATGCCCTTATATATTTCAGTTATTGGTTGTTTGCCTGTGAGAGAGCTTTCACATGTTTATATCTTTATTGTTTACGATGTTGGGATGTATTGATACTCATCCACGCCTGCTATTTTTTATTATTGCCCCCTGCTATGGTTTTTATTCGATTTCTTACAACCACTGTTTTTGCCCTGTGTTTGTTATACATGTCAGTTTTGTTATATTTAAGTCCTTACGTCGGGCCTTTTATTACAGTTTTTGTAAGAGTTCTTTACTGCACTCCTAATTACTCCCTATTCCGTAACTGTGATCCTCATTCAATGTTACAACCTCCGGTCTTTTGTATTGATCCTATACCCCTATTAAATAATCATGATTTTACGGAATGGAAAAAATATTATCAACAACACAACTTCTAGGTTATCTACGTGCATAAATAAACGTATTGGTAATGCCACTACAGCCAGATTATTTAACAAAAATGCACGTGGATATCCACAAATTTTCCCGTGCAATGCCAAAAAATGACTAACCTGTTTTAGATTAACTTCTCAAAATACTATAAGGTCAACAGTGAACGGGAGAACCTTTTCGCTCTCCTTTTCCTGTGATATTACCTGAAAAACTCAAAACCTAATATATGTGGTAACTTGAACCCAACCTAAGTGTGGTATTCAATATGTGGGACAGACGGGACGAGAGTATTTCAGAAGAAATCAAGAACATCTCTACCGCTTTCGTAGACCCAAAAAATTTAAAAGTTTAGTATATCAGCATTTAGATAAGCATAATCATAATCTGATATATATAAAATTCCAACCGCTCGAAACCGTTCAAAAACAACCAGGAGAATCGCACAAGCAATTTGAAAAATCACGCGAAGTTCGCGAATTGTTTTGGATAAAAAGACTTCAAACAGCTTATCCTCTCGGTCTAAATGATAAAATATTAGGGCAGGGGAACATATCTAAAACTCATATCGATGTCATTAATATTGTTGATAAACGACTTAGAAATAATAGGTCTCATGGTAAACGCAAGAACCGTAATCAACGTATTAAACATCGTATAAATTATACACTTGCTGATCTGTTATCTATAATAAAGAATAATGGCAGACATCAAGTATTATGCAAACTGGGTCAGATACCTATAAGTAAATTATATGCTATTTTTCTGGAGTGTGATAAAATTTCTTTTTTTAGCCCATTTTATGAATACACCCGTATTATTACAGCCTTTTGTCATCACAGGCTTTTTCCTATTATTGATAAACCTGAAAATCATAAACGACATTTTCTCAAATTAAAATATATAAATAGAGGTATTGATTTTATTAATTTGTCTAGCATATTCAATGACTCTTCTGTCTATAGCTTAATACCTCCATATTTTGATAAAATAGAACAACCCATTATTTCGTATTCTTATAAAAAAACGAGCAGAAATTTGATTTTCAATTATACGTCAATTACAACAGACGTCAATATAGAAAATAATGTTCCTTCCACTTGAGATTGCGAAACATCTAGTTTTAAATATGTTCCCTATGGTCATGTTATCACAGGAGACCTCAACATCGTCGATGACCGTGAAGTCATAACTTTTCTAAAGAAAGGACCGAAATACCGTCCTCCATCTACAATAGATTGGAAACAGTGTCGTCAGGTCATTAAAGACGCTCTGTCTGCCTATTGTAAAAATTGGTGCAAACGTGAAAAATCCGATAACAAATCTTTAGACAGTTATTTGAATAAAATTATGAATACGGTTGATATTCGAATATCTCATTTAGAAAACAATTCTGAAATTAATAATAGGAACCATGATATACCCATTTGTAGAATAAAAAACAAACTCAAGGTACTCGCAGAGCGGTTTGTGTTCGTACCGGCAGACAAGGCAGCAAATAATGTAGTGGTGGTGTGACGCATATACTACACGAAAGTTCTTCAAAACGAAATTATCAATTCCTCTACATTCAGGTCAGTGCGCACCACAGAGAGTCAAATCGTTAACAAGCATACCACTGCCACTGCCCAGCTTAAAGCATCTTCCGAACATTTGAAAGTCCCTACCATGTACTGGTTACCGAAATTACACAAAAAACCATTTAAATTCCGTTTCATCTCCGCTTCCAGTAAGTGTTCTACTACTAATATATCAGTGCTTCTAACCACCTCCCTTACTACTATCAAAGAACTGGTTATTAACTTTTGTAATAAAGCTTATGAAAATAATGGTATTAATTATTTTTGGAGTGTTAAAAATTCTTTAGAGGTTTTAGATAAAATACATGCTTTCAATGGTCCTTACAATTCTGTTGACAGTTATGATTTTTTCTACTCTGTACACTACACTTCCACACAATCTTATAAAGAAAATGTTTTTGTATTTGATAAAATGGTCTTTCGAAAAATCTCATTGTAATTTTATTTGCTGTAACTCGTTTAAGGCCTTTTTCTGTAACGAAAAAGGAAAGTATGCTAGATACACTTACTGGAAATGTGAGGATATGATTGAAGCTTTAAACTTTCTGCTTGATAGCATTTATGTACGTTTCGGCGATAAAGTGTATCGTCAGGTAGTAGGTATTCCTATGGGCACCAACTGTGCCCCTTTAATAGCAGATTTATTTCTATATTGCTATGAATCTCAGTTTATGACCAAACTCAGTAAAGACCCATCATTGTTACATTTGGTTGATACATTCAAAAATACCTACCGTTATCTGGATGATATTTTTTCGTTGAATAATCCAGAGTTCTCTAAATATACTTCAGAAATCTACCCAAACGAACTTACTTTAACTAAATCTAACATAAACAGCAGCAGTTGTCCTTTTCTAGATTTAGACATTTCAATTTCAAACGGGAAACTTCACACTAAAATTTACGACAAAAGAGACGATTTTTCATTTCCTATTGTTAATTTTCCTTTTTTAGACGGCGATGTGCCTTTGGCTCCATCATACGGTGTTTATATATCGCAACTCGTTCGGTTTGCCCGTGTGTGTTCTGATGTCATAGATTTTAACGAACGTAATCAATGCATCACTGGTAAATTGTTGTGTCAGGGATTTCGATACCATAAATTACTTAAAACTTTTACTAAATTCTTTCATAGATACAAAGATTTGATTAGTAAATTTGGCTATACCTGTAGAAAGCTTATTAAAAATGGTATTTCACATCCTAAATTTTATGGTAATATTGTACTTAAAGCGAGGAAATCACTATGTGATCCTTGTAAACTCATCGAACCTTTAAACAAACTTATAAGTAAGGGTTATCGTACCAATATTGTAATAAGATCTCTGAATATAGTTCACATTGGCACTAATATTGATATTGTCATTAGCAAATTAAAACATAACTAAATTTCATTATCTTTTGAGGCGAGATGTATAGAGACACAGACACGTTAACTTTTATTTCTATAGAAGTCGCTCTTCACTATACTACTACCTGTCGATACATTTATTTTTGGCATTGCACAAGTCATGTCTTCTTTGACTATTAATGACGTTAAAATACTAAATCCCTGTGATGTGTTTTAGTCGATTTTAGTCTCTGATGCATGATTTTTTATTATTAATTGGTTTTGGCTTTTAACTAGCTGTCAGTAACTGCGAGTACTCTCAAATCGTATTTTCTTGTTAATTCGACCTGTTGATACTGTTTATAATGCTTTTTTGTTATTTTTTATTTATATGGATCTTGTCTGTACACCAGCTTTGATTATTTGTAATATCTTCAATTTTTCACTTATTCTTACAACATTTGTATAAACTTCAAGATTATAAAAAAACCGGTTTTTTTCTAAAGTGAACATTGATTGGTTAAATATTTCTCAGTCATGTCCTGTGTTTGAATTTGTTTGTTAGCTTTTTGGTCATGAATGTTTGTCTCTAATATTTAATTAACTGTGCATTTGTATTCAGATATCGCAGATCAAATTTATTCGTTCATTGTTTAATCATACGTTTTTTGATTGAGTTAAGTCTGCCAATTGATATTTTATCGTATGTTTTTCTTTGTTGTGATGTTATGCTATTGTTTCAGAAAAAGGGAGAAGGTTTGGATCCATTAAAACGTTTAATCCCGCTGCAAATGTTTGCACCTGTCCTAAGTCAGGAATCTGATGTACAGTAGTTGTCGTTTGTTTATGTAATATATACGTGTTTCTCGTTTCTCGTTTTGTTTATATAGATTAGACCGTTGGTTTTCCCGTTTGAATGGTTTTACACTAGTAATTTTGGGGCCCTTTATAGCTTGTTGTTCGGTGTGAGCCAAGGCTCCGTGTTGAAGGCCGTACTTTAACCTATAATGGTTTACTTTTTAAATTGTTATTTGTATGGAGAGTTGTCTCATTGGCACTCACACCACATCTTCCTATATCTAGTATATATTTGTTTAGGGGCCAGCTGAAGGACGCCTCCGGGTGCGGGAATTTCTCGCTACATTGAAGACCTGTTGGTGACCTTCTGCTGTTGTTTTTTTCTATGGTCGGGTTGTTGTCTCTTTGGTACATTCCCCATTTCCATTCTCAATTTTATGTTGTTTACATTTGGTTGTGAGAATGATGCAAGCAGATCTAGTAAACTGTACATGTCCAAGCATTAAATTAAGAAATGTTTATTTTTTTTAGGGTCAAAACGCAAGAGATCAACACAAATTACAATTAATATATGAAATGCTTGAAAAAAACAACAGTAATGTAATGAAGAGATCTGGCACGACTGTGAATTGTGTATAACCATAAAAGTTTACAATTTTATAGGGTTTGATTTCACCTACATATCTGTAAATTGATCACGACAAAAAGAAAAGAAAAAATCCGAAAAAGAAACGGCGAAAAACATATGACACAGACACTAACACATGTAAGTCACCGTTCGCCCTTCAACAATGAGCGAAACCAATACCACATGGTTGGCTATGAAAGACCAGGAAAAGACAAATGTAAAACAATTCAGAGAAGTCAACTGACGGCCTGATTAATGTTGGGCTATTTATTCCTTCAGTAGGAAATTGAGCAGAAAATGCTATGAAAAATTCTAAGTTTTGTGTATATTCAATTTATGATCATGTCATACACTAGATTCATGTTTAACCCTTTATCTAGTTATTGGATATGTTCTGGTTCTACTTACTTGTGTTTTTTTCTAATTCGGTAAAGCTCTTTATTGAAAACTGTGACAAAACTTACTGTTTCTTATATTATTGTTATATTATTTATAACTGTTGATGTAAATGTTCTTTTGTTTTGTGAGTCTTTGTTTACTCCTTGGTTTTGATTGTTATTGTCGTAGTGTTAAGAGCAATATAAAATTAATGTAATGCTTCGCAACACCTTTCTAAATTCGTGTTTACTTGATTTTCTGTCTTAAAGGTTTTTTTACAGACTTCCTACAAGAGATTCTTATAAAGAATGTGAGGAAGCTAGATTAATCCATTAAATTCACGTTTCGTGATGTCCTCTAAATGAATAATTCCAAGTTTGATAACTATTTTACTCGCTTGTATTACTTCGAACTTGAATTAAAGGATGCAACAGATGCAAGTGTCTGTCTCATCTCTGGACTTACATGTAGATAAACATGTCAGAAAAACACTTATAATTTAACGTTGAAAACTTTTGTTTCGTCTTCTCAATTGTGAACTTTTCATGTATATGAGCCAAAATGCTAGCAACGCCTGTATATGAAGCAAATATTTACCAGTTGATACTTCATTCAAGAAATGTATTTTACGATGAGGATTTTTTGGATAGAGGGTTGCTGCTAGCATCAACAACAAAACATGATATATATCAACAATTGACAAGAACCAAACTACAGACACCTGGTTTTGAACATACTTTCACAGAATGGGGAGGGGTTAAATATTTTTTATTGGGACCAATACCCTTCATCTGGTTTAGTTGTGAAACAATCAAACATTAGAACATTTTTTTTTTAGTAAAATTATTTTATCAGTGTTTTATTAACAACGTGGTGGTAGATTATTGGATTATTTTTATACTTGTTGTTATCCTTTTTGGTATTTCTCATTTAAACTTTAAAATGTCGTTTCATTTCTGTTTTTTTTCTTCTCCCGTACTGATTTGAAAGTGTTAATGGTCTGGTATGACACATAAACATTATCTATAAAAACCATTTCTGTGAATCTATCCTTTTAGAGGTATAGCATAAACATTTGTAATGGTGATCGAGCAAATCTCCAAGATTAAAAGTAACCAGAACGATATGTTTATTTATCTTTTAACATAGTTGGTTCAGTGTTATTAAACTCTTATATCATCCCCCTCATACAAGGTAGATGCACAATCAGGTGTTCATCCAGGTCAATACTTTACAAGACACTCTTCACACTAAATACTTTAAGGGACACATTTTTTTAAAAATTATTCTGAAATACACAAGAGTACAACTTTCACGATAACGATAAGAGAAAATACTCATAAAAACACAAAGAAACATGGTAATACATTTTACAATAATAAAACAAGTTTTTTTAGTATTCGTTTTTATTTTCATATCGACAATAAATCATGAGCATTAGGTTAAAAAAGAAAGGTGCAGAAGAAAAATATTACGTCAAAAGCAAGACCCATACATTATTGTCTTTAGTTATATTCTAATATTTATCTTCTCTGCCCATATTTCCCGACATAGATGCAAAATTCAGAATCGTTCTGTATTCTCTGATGTTTTT
This sequence comes from Mytilus edulis, assembly GCA_019925275.1. Classification (NCBI taxonomy): domain Eukaryota; kingdom Metazoa; phylum Mollusca; class Bivalvia; order Mytilida; family Mytilidae; genus Mytilus; species Mytilus edulis. The sequence goes on from CM034353.1 coordinate 74,374,320, forward strand.
TTACCGTCCTTTATACTCTGATATTTTGTACCGTCCTGTATACTTTTAGGTTTTGTACCGTCCTATATACTGTGATATTGTGTACCGTCCTCTATACTCTGATGTTTTGTAACGTCCTGTATACTCTACTGTGTTATGCTGTCCTGTATACTCTGCTCTTTAGTATATTTCTGCAAACTCTGATGTTTTGTACCATCCTGTGTACTGTGATATTGTGTTCCGTCCTCTATACTCTGATGTTTTGTATTGCCCTACCTACTCTGTTGTTTTGTAACATCCTGTATACTCTGTTGTTTTGTAACATCCTTTATACTCTGTTGTTTTGTAACATCCTGTATACTCTGAAGTTCAGATCCGTCCTGTATACTCTGATGTTTAGTAACATCATGTAAGCTCTGATGTTACACATCTGTATTCGTTACGATCATCTGTATATTTAGATAAAGGCAACAGTAGTATACCGCTGTTAAAAACTCAAAAATCCATGGACAAAAAACAAAATCGGGGTAACAAACTAAAACTGAGGGAAACGCATTAAATATAAGAGGCATATACAACGACACAACATTAAAATGTAACACACACAGAAACGGACTAAGCATTCAACGGAAACACAACGTTAAAATGTAGATTACTGCAAATCTATTAAATAGACGTCATAGATCTTCAGTCCAAGTTATCGATGCCGTTTTGTTTTTTTCTACTGCAGGCTCTAAGTATGTCAGAACTCATTGTATATGTACATTCTCCTTTAGGAATCGATAACCATTGTTTTGACACATCACATGTGTCGTACTGCATTTGGTGACTCACGGACATCTCCCTTGCAATACCTACTCCAAAGCGATAGCTTGTTGGTAGAACAATAGACATTTTTGCTAAGTTCTTTAACTTTTGATGAGTTAATAACAGTTCAAATGCTTGTGTGTGTTGTGATAACCTGCAATCAAAACAACTTTATATACCAATTTTGTGTAAAAAAAAGTGATAATTATATTAGGTTAATGTTTCAGTTTTCGTCTTTGACGTCAGTTCTGATAATAATAATTTGTATGTTTTATTACACCTTTCAAAGTGTATTAAATTTATAAAAAATATAATAAAAAAACTGTTGTGTGATAAGAAAAACGATCCAGCCACTGTATTATAGTTATTTTGTTATTCCTATATTAAGAAACTAAGGTTTCAGCTCCCTCAGTCAAAGTTGGCTTTAGATGAATTTGGCTATTTATTTTAGGTATTTTCGCCATATAGCTCTTCAACAGTTTCGGTACTTATACATGTTCGGATTTCAAATGTTTGGCATTGAGCGTTCTTGATGAAGGTAAATTCAGAAAAGCGCTTCGGACGCAAGAAATTATTAAACGTGTTGTTTTCAATTTTTTACGTGACATGTTCTTGATTTTCGGTTATTATATTATTAATATAGGAAAATATAGGAAACACACATTTGGACTATATCCTAAACTGTTCTTACAAGTGAAAGGCTTCGCTAGCCGTAATACCAGCTTTAATCCATCGTTCTCTACAAAAGGAAATGCCTGTACAAATTCAGGTATATGACAGTTGTTTTCCATTCATTTTCCTTGGTGATCGGTTTTTGTTTATTTTGTTTGATCGGAGACTGAACCTCGAAATTTGCATTGAGTACTTGAATAGTCAAATCAATTGTTTATGAGAGGTAATTCTTGATATTAATTTCTTAATTGGCATTTGTTTTTATAAATTAACATCAGTTTTCATGTCTAATAGTACAGATCTAACTTGTGAAGCAGGATCTTTTTACCCTTCCGAAGCACCTGAATTTTACAAACGACCGTTATGAAATATACGTTTCACAGATGATAGCAAAATGTTTTACTCATACATGATTGCGTCTGGAAAATAACAAAGAGAGTCGTCTGAGAACAGCCTTTCTAACAACAAAAGAGTTATTTTCAAATTATTATTGTGGAGTTTCCGTTTCTGTGTACAAAATTGCTAGCAACACCTAAGCTTTGTTTACATGTCTTCAATTTGATACGATATTCCAGACCTTGCATTTCCAATAACAATTTCCATATTAAAGGAAGTTAAAGTTGGTTTCAAATAATTGAAGTTACAGTCATCCTTTCGAACGATGACTTTTCAACGTTAACAAAAATATTATTTTGATCTTTTTCCATCGGACAAGCTATCTAAAGTGTGCATTATACTTGAAACTTGTAAACATTTTAGCGTCCACAAGCAGAAAATGGTAGTACACTGTATATGACAAATTGCGCATCTGGTACAGTACAATGTTCAAATTAAATGTTATAATATGTCGTATAGTAGATTGTTTGAGTGCATGAATTTTTTTTAAAGAATTGATTCAAGCTGTTTAAGAAAACTCACAAGTTTGAATGATTCAGCATAATGATGGTAATTAATTTTGTAGAGCTAAGCTTTAAGAAAATGCCAATACTTCGGTCAAATACATTTTACATGAAAATAGAAAATTTGGAAAAATACCAGCTTTAATCCATCGTTCTCTACAAAAGGAAATGCCTGTACAAATTCAGGTATATGACAGTTGTTTTCCATTCATTTTCCTTGGTGATCGGTTTTTTTTATTTTGTTTGATCGGAGACTGAACCTCGAAATTTGCGTTGAGTACTTGAATAGTCAAATCAATTGTTTATGAGAGGTAATTCTTGATATTAATTTCTTAATTGGCATTTGTTTTTATAAATTAACATCAGTTTTCATGTCTAATAGTACAGATCTAACTTGTGAAGCAGGATCTTTTTACCCTTCCGAAGCACCTGAATTTTACAAACGACCGTTATGAAATATACGTTTCACAGATGATAGCAAAATGTTTTACTCATACATGATTGCGTCTGGAAAATAACAAAGAGAGTCGTCTGAGAACAGCCTTTCTAACAACAAAAGAGTTATTTTCAAATTATTATTGTGGAGTTTCCGTTTCTGTGTTCAAAATTGCTAGCAACACCTAAGCTTTGTTTACATGTCTTCAATTTGATACGATATTCCAGACCTTGCATTTCCAATAACAATTTCCATATTAAAGGAAGTTAAAGTTGGTTTCAAATAATTGAAGTTACAGTCATCCTTTCGAACGATGACTTTTCAACGTTAACAAAAATATTATTTTGATCTTTTTCCATCGGACAAGCTATCTAAAGTGTGCATTATACTTGAAACTTGTAAACATTTTAGCGTCCACAAGCAGAAAATGGTAGTATATGACAAATTGCGCATCTGGTACAGTACAATGTTCAAATTAAATGTTATAATATGTCGTATAGTAGATTGTTTGAGTGCATGAATTTTTTTTAAAGAATTGATTCAAGCTGTTTAAGAAAACTCACAAGTTTGAATGATTCAGCATAATGATGGTAATTAATTTTGTAGAGATAAGCTTTAAGAAAATGCCAATACTTCGGTCAAATACATTTTACATGAAAATAGAAAATTTGGAAAGTCATAATCTATAAAAAAAAAAAAAAAAAAAAAAAAAAAAAAGAAGACTGAATCCTTTTAAAGTACAAATGGTTTACACACTCAATAAGCATTTCTATAATTAAATAATAATAGTGTTTATATACCCACTGTATATGCTAAATTGGTTGATCAAGTGATAATAACTTTTATTTCTTTTTCTTTACTTTCATATTTGAAATTTGTACTGACATTAAAATAACCTTCATATCTGATTACAGAAGATCAAAATTACCATGACATTTTATCTTGTTAAGAGAATCCAAACGCCTTGACAACGATTGAAGTGAATAATCTCTAGGAATCAGTGATGCTCGAATTAAAAAGTATTGAGACGTTAATATAAAGTACAAAGTAAAACAGAATTTAGGACCAATATTTGCCTAAGATTTTAAAAAATCTTCAAATATAAAAATAAGACAGCTGTGGTTTGGATGCCAAGGAGCATCACGATGGAAATTAATGTTTAGCTTTAAGAAAATGCCTCGACTCCCGTCACATACATTGAACATATAAATAACAAATTTGGCAAGACATAACCTCTGAAAAAAGAGTTAATAATTACAAGTACAAGTGGTTTACAAACTCTGTCCATGACGCATGTTTGATTGTGTCTCTAAGCATTTTTATAATAAAACAACTATAGTGTCAGCAACAATAGATATAATAGTTAAGAAAGAAAGGACTGTAGTACATATTATGCATAACACTACCACTTGACTATTTATCAATATGCTAGACAAATCAAAAGTATGTACTATTCCATTGTTTGCAATCTGGTTATTGATTGCTGTACATGCTTATTATCGTAATATTTTACAAAAAATGTATTTAAAAAAAAACAAAAAAAACAAAAAAAAACATTTAAATTATTAAAAAATACATGCTACATAGTAAATTTTTAATATGCATATCATGTATATAGTAAACTTTTACTGTGATTTGTTGAAAATATTGCTACGAGCCTCGAAGTTAAGAAGTAAAAAAAGCTTTGGAGTTACAATTTCTTTTTTTTTTACTTTTTGTGTTTTTGTTTGTATCAGTTCGCCCAATTTGTTCAATATGATATCCTTCCACGTTCCTATATTTTGATAATGTAACATCTCTTTACGATCAATTAGATAAATTAATGAAGGATAAACTTAATATTGTTTAAAACTGTAAAACCACCGACTGTATATGCTAAATTAGTTAATTAAGTGATAATAATTACTATTTCTTTTCTCAGTTTTCGTGTCAGAAATCAGTACTATCATCTGAATAACCTTCATATCAGATTTGAGAGAGAAGAAACTAACTTGACATTTTATCTGAATGGTTTATTTATTCCACGGGTAGAAAATTGAATAGAACATCTTCAGTTTTATGACAAATTCTATGTTTTGTAAACATTTAATTTATTATCATGACCATGGTCGTAGCCACTGATACTAAAGCCACAAGATTTTTGTAAACATTTTTTCTGCAAATTCAACAAAAAACAGTTCTACACTATATTCATGTTTAACACTTTATCCAGTAATTGGATATGATCTGGTTCTACTAACTTGCGGGTTTTTTTTTCTAATCCTTTGAAACTCTATTAAAAACTGTCACAAAACTTTTGGTAAGAGTATAATCAAATAAATGTGATGAGTCGCATCATCTTTCTACAGTCATGTTTATTTGATTTACTGTGTTATAGTTTTTTTTTTACAGACTTCACACAAGAGATTCTTATAAGGAATGTGAGGAAGCTAGATTAATCCTTTAAATTCACGTTTCGTGATGTCCTCTAAATAAATAATTCCAAGTTTGATAACTATACTGACTGCCATTTAAAACGCAACACTTATTTTGTAGATTTTTTATTACAAAATCATGTTAAATACTGATACAACTACTATTCATGCTTATTATACTTCTTTCTCTTTCGAAAAAATCAACATCTAACTTACCTATGGTTATCAAATAACCGAATTTTTGAGATCGCACGAAATTCAGAAAGCGAAATTTCGAACCAATAAAAGATATTTTCATTTTTTTTTCTTTGTGAAACAATTCTTTTAATCATTGGCCACACTTAAATCACTTGGAAAATGTTGCATCTCCCTATTGCTAAGACTGAGGAATAAAAAACTGAATCAACCCATTAGAATACTGCAAACAGGAAACGTGAACGTGCTACAACCAGACAATTTGACGTCAGAAACTCGTCTTACTGTCCTTTCGACAATGATACCGTTGAAAGGGATTTGTTGAAGACCATCAATGACCATTTGCGAGACAGACCTACGGCCGCAACGTCACGTGCTAATCACATTGATGCATGCCATTTTGCACAGATTCATGCCATAAACGGTTCCCATTAACTGAACTACCAAAAAATAGACTGCAGAAAAACATGTAAAGCCTTAAAGACTCAACCGCATAATTGCCAAAACCCATTGTAATGGGTGGAACAACGGTAAAATCAGAAGGTGAAAAACAGAACCCAAAACGTGCCGAACAGAATTGGTTGACCTTTCTGATAATCATTTTGGCGTTTGTTACAGGCATTCATTGATTTTGACGGCTACACGTTGATTGGTAATGGAGAAAACCAGGGTTTCAGTGTATACCACAATATTTCAACGTTGAAAATGACGTAATGAATTCAACTATCGACCTGGCATTTTTTTTACACATTGAAGTAATGAAAGACCTGTCTGTTCATAAGTTTGTTTACAAAAAATTGAATATTTGAAAAAGGGAATTACAAAAAATGATCTAGTGTTGCGTTTCTAAAGTCGGTCAGTATATATTGAACGCTTGTATTACCTCGAGCTTGAATTAAAGGATGCAACAGATGCGAATGTCTGTCTTATCTCTGGACTTACATCTAGATATTGACATTGAAAGTTGACTGAGAAAAACACTTATAATTTAACTTTTTTATTTCATCTTCTCAATTGTCAATTTTTCATGTCTATGAGCCAAAATTCTAGCAACGCCTGTATATGAAGCAAATATTAACCAGTTGATACTACATTCCAGAAATGTATTTTCTGATCAGGATTTTTTGAATAGAGGGTTGCTGCTAGCATCAACAAGAAAACATGATATATATCAACAATTGACAAGGACGAAACTACAGGCCCCTGGCTTTGAACATACTTTCACAGAATGTGTAGGGGTAAAAAAAAATTATTGGGACCAATCCCCTTAACCTGGTATAGTTGTGTAACAATCGTTGTAATATTAACAACGTGGTGGTATATGATAGGATTATATTTATACTTGTTGTTATCCTTTTGGAATTTCTCATTTCAACTTTAAAATGTCGATTCATTTCTGGGTTTTTTTTCTCCCGTACTGATTTGAAAGTCTTAATGGTCTGGTATGACACATACACATTATCTATAAAAAACATTTCTGTAAATCTATCCTTTTAGAGGTATAGCATGAACATTTGTGATAGTGAACGAGCAAATCTGCAAGATTAAAAGTACCCAGAACGATATGTTTATTTATTCTATTAACATAGTTGGTTCAGTGTTATTAAACTCTAATATCATCCCTCTCATACAAGGTAGATGCACAACCAGGTGTTCATCAACGTCAACACTTTTTATTCACAAGACACTCCTCACACTAAATACTTTAAGGGACACAGCTGTGTAAAAAATATTCTAAAATACACAAGAGTACAGCTTTCACGATAACGATAAGAGAAAATACTCCCAAAAACACAAAGAAACATGGCAATACATTTTACATAATAAAACAAGTTTTTTTAATATTCGTTTTTATTTTCATATCGACAATAAAGCATGAGCATTAGGTTAAAATTAAAAGGTGAACGAGAAAAATATTACGTCAAAAGTAAGAACCATACATTATTGTCTTTAGTTATATTCTAATAGTCATCTTCTCTGCCCATACTTCCCGATATAGAATCAAAATTCAGAATCGTCCCGTATTCTCTGATGTTTTGTACCGTCGTGTATACTCTGGTGTGTTGTACCGTTCTGTTTACTTTGACGTTTAGTGTGTACCGTCCTGTTTACTTTGCTGTTTAGTACCGTCCTGTATACTGTGATATTGTGTACCGTACGCTATACTCTGATGTTTTGGACTGCCCTGTATACTCTGTTGTTTTGTACCTTCCTATCTATTCTGGTGTTTAGCTCCGATCTGTTTACTCTGATGTTTAGCTCTGTTCTGTATACGCTGATGTGTAGCTCCGTTCTGTATACTCTGATGTTTAGCTCTGTCCTGTTTACTCTGATGTTTAGCTCCATCGTGTAAACTCTGATGTTTAGTAACGTCGTGTAAACTCTGATATTAAGTAACATCCTGTAAACTCTGATGTAACACATGTATGTTCTTGCCGATCATCTGTATATTTGGATTACTGCAAATCTTTTAAATAGACGTCATAGATCTTCAGTCGAAGTTATCGGTGACGTTTTGTTTTTTTCTTCTGCAGGCACCTAGTATTTCAGAACTCATTGTATATGTATATGCTCCTGCAGGAACCGATAACCATTGTTTTGACACAGCACATGTGTCGTTTTGCATTTGGTGACTCACGGACATCTCCCTTGCAATACCTGCTCCAACTATTGGTAGAACAATAGACATTTTTGGTAAGTTTCTCAAATTCTATAAGTTGATAACAGTTTAAATGCTTGTGTATGTTGTGATAATATGCAATCAAAACAGCTTTTTATACCATTTTGTGAGAGAAAAAAAAGTGATAATTATATTAGGTTAATGTATCAGTTTTCGTCTTTGACGTCAGTCCTGATATTAATCATTTTAATATTTTATTACACCTTTCAAAGTGTATTAAATTTATATATATAACCCCATGATATTTAATTTTTAAAATTTGTTATTCTCAAAATAAAAATATAGATTGTGTAAACCATAAAACTTTTATATTTTATAGAGTTTTATTTCACCTAGATATCTGTAAATTGAAAACTAAAAGGCAACGGCGAAAAACATTTAGATACTATCATTTTTAGTGAAAGTGTAATATTTTATATATATCTTATGCTGTAATATATGGACTAATAACCTTTTAATCTTTACTATGTTTCTCAGAACAAGATTTGTATAAACATAAGTATAATATAATTAGAATGTTAAACTGCTTTCAGTGACCCATTAGTTTAAAGTTTAACATATTTTATTTGCGTAAATGTGCAAAAGGGATGAGACACAAGTTAATCAAACTTATAAAGTCTTCTCCCAGTCTGATATTAATCATTTTAATATTTTATTACACCTTTTAGTGTCAAGAGGGAAACATTAACTGTTTATATCTTGTAATAGTATTAAAACATTTACTTTTCTACACTTTACACAAGTATTCCACATTCCAAACTAAAAGACAAATTGAAAGAGTATTGCTTTGTTTCATGAAAAAAAATGGCCTACGTAGATACAAATATCATGTCTTAGGGAGGGATAAATCCTACTTTGTAAAAGATCACTCTGATTCAAACAAAAAAATCTCTGAAACTGACATTATCAAGATGCTTGATTTCTTGATTGACAACATATTTGTTACGTTCGGGGGACGTGTTTTTCAACAGACCGTTGGCATTCCAATGGGAACAAATTGTGGCCCTCTTCTTGCCGACTTGTTTCTTTATTATTATGAGGCTGACTTCATACAGGAACTTCGTAGGAAGAAAGATAAGAAGTTAGCTATATCCTTTAACTCTACTTTCCGCTATATTGATGATGTTCTTTCACTAGATAATTAAAAATTTGGTGACTATGTTGAACGCATCTATTCCATCGAACTAGACATAAAGGATACAACAGATACAGTTAAGTCGGCCTCATATCTTGACTTACATCTAGAAATTGACAATGAGGGTCGGTAGAAAACAAAACTTTACGACAAAAGAGATGATTTCAGCTTTCCACTTGTGAACTTGATAGAGGACTGCTGCTCACAAGGAAGCTATTAAACCAAGAGTTCCAAATGGTGAATTTGAAATCATCACTTCGTAAATTTTACGGACGCCATCACGAGTTGGTTGACCGTTATGGAATGACCGTTTCACAAATGATATTGGATATGTTACTTACGTCGTAACTGCAATCCCCTTCCCTTTCATGAATGCACTCAAAAAAATAAATTGCTTGAATTTAATTAAAACAAGTTTTATTTTACTCAAATCAAGTAAAAAAAACAAGTAAAACTGTTTGTCAAAAAATGAGTAATTGCCAGTAATGCCAAGTAATAGTAAGTAATTACCTAGTAATTAAATGTAAGTAATTTTCCAATGTATCTTAAGTTATTCATTTAATAAATACTAAGTATTTTTTTTTTTTACATATAATAAGTAATTCTTTTTATTATAGTAAGTAATTCATTTAATACACATTTTAGTATTTCTTTGAATTATAGTAAGTAATTCTTTTAATAAAAGTAAGTAATTCTTTTAATAAAAGTTAGTAATTTTTTTAATAAAAGTAAGTAATTCTTTTAATACACATTAAGTATTTCCATTAAAAGTATATAATTCTTTTATTTCTCTTGGTAATTTCTTTACTACCAGTAAGCAATTCTTTTACTTATGGCAAATAATTTTAAGAAATACAATTACTTGCAACAGTAAATTTATTTGTAGGTTTTGAGTAATTCTTTAACATATAAAATTAAATTATGTATATACATGTATATTATATGTACAGATTAAAAATAAAATTTTATGCTTTTTTATTATGAATGCATATAATTTGAAAAAGTAACATTCCCTTTTAAAGAATTATCATATACTATATCCTTTGTTATAATCCATTTATATCCTTGGTTGTTGTAAAAAGTAAAATCACAAAAATACTGAACTCAGAGGAAAATCAATTCGGAAAGTCCATAATCACATGGCAAAATCAAATAACAAAACGCATCAAAAACGAATGGACAAGAACTGTCATATTCCTGACTTGGTACAGGCATTTTCAAATGTAGAAAATGGTGGATTGAACTGGTTTTATAGCTAGCTAAACCTCTCACTAGTATGACAGTCGCATCAAATTCCATTATATTGTCACCGATGCGTGAACAAAACAAACAGACACAATAGGTAAAAATGTCAAAAATAGGGGTACAGCAGTCAACATTGTGTTATCATCTTAATCACTATAAAAACAACAAATGTAACGAAGAAGCACAAAAAGGCATACATCAAATTAACATCCTCATTTTGATTATATTACGATTTTATTTGTCTATGTAAAATGCACCCATCAAGGAAGGAGGGTTTTCAGTACTGGTGTAAAATTGCGCGTTTGAAATTCGTACAGGTAGACATGAAATAATTTTGTCGTTCAAAGTATGACGGGATGCATAAATACAGTCACGCAAAATAGATATAACAACAACTGACTTAACAGTTAAAGTAATAATAATAAATAAAATAATAGTGTGGTTCAAAGTATGACGGGATACATAAGTACAGAGTCACGTCAAATGTATATCACAAAAACAGGGGGTTAACAGTAAAAGTAATATTAAAAATTAAATAATTTTGTCATTCAAAGTATGACAAGATACATAGGTACAGAGTCACATCATAAAATAATTTTGTCGTTTAAAGTATGATGGGATACATAAGCACAGAGTTACGTCAAAAGGATATCTCAAAAAACAGACTTAACAGTAAAAGTAATATTAATAAAGACAATTAAAAGAATAATATAACACGTTATTAAGATGATGAACAACGTCAGTACACAAAATTTATACTCCAAGACCATCGTGTATTATTTGTGAAGTTGATACGGAATATTTATCAACAAGTTCTGGGTACCTTCCGATGAACTTTTTTAGAAAAAGGACGAGACGTTCTTTGACATACCCCTGGTTCATCAACTTTCTGCTCAGAAACTGGTGACGTTTTACAAAGTCTGAGTAGGAGGGTCCGTGTATATCTGCGTCCATTCGTTTTTCGTTTTGAAATATCAAAAATAAAAAACAAAAAACGAAAGTGTTTTTATTTTTTGTTTTTGTGAAATCAAAAATGAAAAATGAAAGTGATTTCATTTTTCGATTTTAGTTTTTGAGAAATCAAAAATGAAAAACAAGAGTGTTTTCGTTTTTCGTTTTTGATTTCACAAATCGAAAAACGAAAAACAAAAGTATTTTCATTTTTCATTTTTGATTTCTCAAAAACTAAAATCGAAAAATGAAATCACTTTCATTTTTCATTTTTGTTTTCACAAAAACAAAAAACGAAAAACGAAAAACGAAAGTGTGTTCAATTTATCTTTCCCACACTGTTTTTAATTGTCATTCAAAAAATGACAATGTTGTCATTTGTCATTCATTTAAATCTAGGTGCTTCAGACAATGAAATTATAACAATGTTGTCGATTTTGTTACATACCAAAAGGGTGAACATAAAGTTTTTGTATATAATTTTAATTATTTCTCGATTTAGAATGTAAAATGTTTTCTTTTCTTGATGTACAGTCATTGATAGTAAATGTTGCTAATGCAAAGACTCCGGTGTTATTTGAACATAATGTAGACAAAATAGACCGCATGACTTCTGAATTGAACTACGGTGATAAAGTAATCAAAGACTTTCAAATTACCTTGTTTATATCTTTGATAAAGAATTAATTATTATATTTAAATATTAAACGAATCACAAATTTAAATTGTACAATATAATATTATATAAAGGTGGTACAAATAAATAGATTGATGACAACATCACACTAACAAGGGACTGGTAACTACTTTTAAAACTAACAAGAAAACTAGCCCGGTGTCATATGGTATTTTGAACCCCATGGTAAATTGACCCCGGGGTCAAAATACCGCTATGGTAAATTGAACCCCCCCATGGTAAATTGAACCCCCCCTGTATGGAAAATTGAACCCCCATGGTAAATTGAACCCCCCTGTTTTTTTCATCCTAGATGAATATTAGAACATTTTACATTATTCTAAAGCTTATCATAGATTAAAAAATCATTCATACAAGAAGGGGAGGTACATTTTCCATGCTCAATTAAAAGAAATATCTTTGCTTGGTATAAGTGCTCTGAAGTCTTTACCAACAAAATGTCATTCAAAATACTTATTGACACATTATAACTAGACCATATGTAGCTTGAATGCTTTAATTATTTGTAATTATAACATATGTATATATATATATAAGGGTAGTTTTGATTTTCCATGGTAAAAAAAAGGGGGAGGGGTCAAAATACCATGGCAAAGTAAAATTTAAAAAATATCTTTTCCAGCAAGTTAACTACATACAAACTACTTATTTGTGTATTCTAACTACATAAAAGAGTTCGAATTGCCAGAATTTCTGAAATTAAAGGCCTAGAGTAGGGGGTTCAATATACCGCAGGAGGGTCAAAATACCATGGCAAAGTAAAATTTTCAAAATATCTTTTCCATCAAAGTTAATACATACAAACTACTTGTGTGTGTATATTAACTACATATAAGAGCTAAAATTGCCAGATTTTTTTGAATTGTCTATAGTAAGGGGTTCAATATACCGCAGGGGGGTCAAAATACCATGGCAAAGTAAAATTTTCAAAATATCTTTTCCATCAAAGTTAATACATTAACAAACTACTTGTGTGTGTATATTAACTACAAATAAGAGCTAAAATTGCCAGATTTTTTTTAATTGTCTATAGTAAGGGGTTCAATATACCGCAGGGGGGGTCAAAATACCATGGCAAAGTAAAATTTTCAAAATATCTTTTCCAGCAATTTTAATACATAGAAACTACTTATTTGTGTATTCTAACTACATAAAAGAGTTTGAATTGCCAGAATTTCTGAAATTAAAGGCCTTGAGTAGGGGGTTCAATATACCGCAGAGGGGTCAAAATACCATGGCAAAGTAAAATTTTCAAAATAACTTTTCCAGCATGTTTAATACATACAAAAACTGCTTATTTGTGTATTCTAACTACATTAAAAAGTTAGAAATGCCAGAACTTTTTAAATTAAAGGTCTAGAGTGAGGGGTTCAATATACCGCAGGGGGTCAAAATACCATGGCAAAGTAAAATTTTCAAAATATCTTTTCCATCAAAGTTAATACATACAAACTACTTGTGTGTGTATATTAACTACATAAAAGAGCTAAATTGCCAGATTTTTTTTAATTGTCTAGAGTAAGGGGTTCAATATATCGCAGGGGGTCAAAATACCATGGCAAAGTAAAATTTTCAAAATATCTTTTCTAGCAAGTTAAATACATACAAACTACTTATTTGTGTATTCTAACTACATAAAAGAGTTTGAATTGCCAAAATTTCTGAAATTAAAGGCCTTGAGTAGGGGGTTCAATATACCGCAGAGGGGTCAAAATACCATGGCAAAGTAAAATTTTCAAAATAACTTTTCCAGCAAGTTTAATACATACAAACTGCTTATTTGTGTATTCTAACTACATTAAAAAGTTAGAAATGCCAGAACTTTTTAAATTAAAGGTCTAGAGTGATGGGTTCAATATACCGCAGGGGGGTCAAAATACCATGGCAAAGTAAAATTTTCAAAATATCTTTTCCATCAAAGTTAATAAATACAAACTACTTGTGTGTGTATATTAACTACAAATAAGAGCTAAAATTGCCAGATTTTTTTGAATTGTCTATAGTAAGGGGTTCAATATACCGCAGGGGGGTCAAAATACCATGGCAAAGTAAAATTTTCAAAATAACTTTTCCATCAAAGTAAATACATACAAACTACTTGTGTGTGTATATCAACTACATATAAGAGCTAAAATTGCCAGATTTTTTTGAATTGTCTAGAGTAAGGGGTTTAATATATCGCAGGGGGTCAAAATACCATGGCAAAGTAAAATTTTCAAAATATCTTTTCTAGCAAGTTAAATACATACAAACTACTTATTTGTGTATTCTAACTACATAAAAGAGTTTGAATTGCCAGAATTTCTGAAATTAAAGGCCTTGAGTAGGGGATTCAATATACCGCAGAGGGGTCAAAATACCATGGCAAAGTAAAATTTTCAAAATATCTTTTCTAGCAATTAATACATACAAACTACTTATGTGTATTCTAACTACATAAAAGAGTTAGAATTGCCAGAATTTCTGAAATTAAGGGCCAAGAGTAGGGGTTCAATATACCGCAGGGGGTCAAAATACCATGGCAAAGTAAAATTTTCAAAATATCTTTTCCATCAAGTTTAATACAAACAAACTACTTGTTGGTGTATATTAACTACATATAAAGTTAAAATTGCCAGAATTATTTGAATTGTCTAGAGTAAGGGGTTCAATATATCGCAAGGGGTCAAAATACCATGGCAAAGTAAAATTTTCAAAATATCTTTTCTAGCAAGTTAAATACATACAAACTACTTATTTGTGTATTCTAACTACACAAAAGAGTTTGAATTGCCAGAATTTCTGAAATTAAAGGCCTTGAGTAGGGGTTCAATATACCGCAAGGGGGGGGGGGGGGGTCAAAATACCATGGCAAAGTAAAATTTTCAAAATACTTTTCCAGCAAGTTTAATACATACAAACTGCTTATTTGTGTATTCTAACTACATTAAAAAGTTAGAAATGCCAGAACTTTTAAATTAAAGGTCTAGAGTGAGGGGTTCATTTATACCGCAAGGGGGGTTAAAATACCATGGCAAAGGAAAATTTTCAAAATAATCTTTTCCATCAAAGTTAATACATACAAACTACTTTGTGTGTGTATATTAACTACATATAAAGCTAAAATTGCCAGATTTTTTTGAATTGTCTATAGTAAGGGGTTCAATATACGCAGGGGGTCAAAATACAATGACAAAGTAAAATTTCAAAATATCTTTTCCAGCAAGTTTAATAATACATCTACCTATGGGTGTATTTTAACTACATAAAAGAGTTAGAATTGATAGAATTTCTGAAATTAAAGGCTAGAGTAGGGGGTTCAATATACCGCAGGGAGTCAAAATACCATGGCAAAGTAAAATTTTAAAATATCTTTTCCAGCAAGTTTAATACATACAAACTACTTATTTGTGTATTCTAACTACATAAAAAAGTTCAAATTGCCAGAATTTCTGAAATTAAAGGCCATGGTATTTTGAACCCCCTGCGGTATATTGAACCCCTACTATAGACCTAGAATTTCAAAAATTCAAGCTATTCTA
The DNA here is from genome assembly GCA_019925275.1 of Mytilus edulis. Taxonomy (NCBI): domain Eukaryota; kingdom Metazoa; phylum Mollusca; class Bivalvia; order Mytilida; family Mytilidae; genus Mytilus; species Mytilus edulis. The sequence goes on from CM034353.1 coordinate 74,389,951, forward strand.
AATCCTTAACATAGTTATATTACTCCAATAAGTAGTTTGTATGTATTTAATATACTGGAAAAGATATTTTGAAAATTTTACTTAGCCATGGTATTTTGACCCCCCTGCGGTATATTGAACCCCCTACTATAGACCTTGAATTTCAAAAATTCAAGCTATTCTAACTCCTTAACATAGTTAATATACTCAATAAGTAGTTTGTATGTATTAAACATACTGGAAAAGATATTTTGAAAATTTTACTTAGCCATGGTATTTTGACCCCCCTGCGGTATATTGAACCCCCTACTATAGACCTTCAATTTCAAAAATTCAAGCTATTCTAACTCCTTAACATAGTTATTATACTCCAATAAGTAGTTTGTATGTATTTAATATACTGGAAAAGATATTTTGAAAATTTTACTTAGCCATGGTATTTTGACCCCCCTGCGGTATATTGAACCCCCTACTATAGACCTTCAATTTCAAAAATTCAAGCTATTCTAACTCCTTAACATAGTTATATTACTCCAATAAGTAGTTTGTATGAATTAAATAAACTGGAAAAGATATTTGTAAAATTTTACTTAGCCATGGTATTTTGACCCCCCTGCGGTATATTGAACCCCCTACTATAGACCTTAATTTTAAAAATTCAAGCTATTCTAAATCCTTAACATAGTTATATTACTCCAATAAGTAGTTTGTATGTATTAAATAAACTGGAAAAGATATTTTGAAAATTTTACTTAGCCATGGTATTTTGAACCCCCTGCGGTATATTGAACCCCCTACTATAGACCTAGAATTTCAAAAATTCAAGCTATTCTAATCCTTAACATAGTTATATTACTCCAATAAGTAGTTTGTATGTATTTAAAATACTGGAAAAGATATTTTGAAAATTTTACTTAGCATGGTATTTTGACCCCCTGCGGTATATTGAACCCCCTACTATAGACCTTGCAATTTCAAAAATTCAAGCTATTCTAACTCCTTAACATAGTTATATATACTCCAATAAGTAGTTTGTATGTATTAATATACTGGAAAAGATATTTTGAAAATTTTACTTAGCCATGGTATTTTGACCCCCCTGCGGTATATTGAACCCCCTACTATAGACCTTCAATTTCAAAAATTCAAGCTATTCTAACTCCTTAACATAGTTATTATACTCCAATAAGTAGTTTGTATGTATTAAATATACTGGAAAAGATATTTGTAAAATTTTACTTAGCCATGGTATTTTGACCCCCCTGCGGTATATTGAACCCCCTACTATAGACCTTGAATTTCAAAAATTCAAGCTATTCTAAACTCCTTAACATAGTTATATTACTCCAATAAGTAGTTTGTATGTATTATAAATAAACTGGAAAAGATATTTTGAAAATTTTACTTAGCCATGGTATTTTGAACCCCCTGCGGTATATTGAACCCCCTACTATAGACCTAGAATTTCAAAAATTCAAGCTATTCTAAATCCTTAACATAGTTATATTACTCCAATAAGTAGTTTGTATGTATTTAAATATACTGGAAAAGATATTTTGAAAATTTTACTTAGCCATGGTATTTTGACCCCCCTGCGGTATATTGAACCCCCTACTATAGACCTGGAATTTCAAAAATTCAAGCTATTCTAACTCCTTAACATAGTTATAATACTTCAATAAGTAGTTTGTATGTATTAACATACTGGAAAAGATATTTTGAAAATTTTACTTAGCCATGGTATTTTGACCCCCCTGCGGTATATTGAACCCCTACTATAGACCTTAATTTCAAAAATTCAAGCTATTCTAACTCCTTAACATAGTTATTATACTCCAATAAGTAGTTTGTATGTATTAAATATACTGGAAAAGATATTTTGAAAATTTTACTTAGCCATGGTATTTTGACCCCCCTGCGGTATATTGAACCCCCTACTATAGACCTTCAATTTCAAAAATTCAAGCTATTCTAACTCCTTAACATAGTTATATACTCAATAAGTAGTTTGTATGTATTAAATAACTGGAAAAGATATTTTGAAAATTTTACTTAGCCATGGTATTTTGACCCCCCTGCGGTATATTGAACCCCCTACTATAGACCTTGAATTTCAAAAATTCAAGCTATTCTAACTCCTTAACATAGTTATATTACTCCAATAAGTAGTTTGTATGTATTAAATAACTGGAAAAGATATTTTGAAAATTTTACTTAGCCATGGTATTTTGACCCCCTGCGGTATATTGAACCCCCTACTATAGACCTTGAATTTCAAAAATTCAAGCTATTCTAAATCCTTAACATAGTTATATTACTCCAATAAGTAGTTTGTATGTATTTAAATATACTGGAAAAGATATTTTGAAAATTTTACTTAGCCATGGTATTTTGACCCCCTGCGGTATATTGAACCCCCTACTATAGACCTAGAATTTCAAAAATTCAAGCTATTCTAAATCCTTAACATAGTTATATTACTCCAATAAGTAGTTTGTATGTATTAAAATACTGGAAAAGATATTTTGAAAATTTTACTTAGCCATGGTATTTTGACCCCCCTGCGGTATATTGAACCCCTACTATAGACCTTGAATTTCAAAAATTCAAGCTATTCTAACTCCTTAACATAGTTTATTATACTCCAATAAGTAGTTTGTATGTATTAATATACTGGAAAAGATATTTTGAAAATTTTACTTAGCCATGGTATTTTGACCCCCCTGCGGTATATTGAACCCCCTACTATAGACCTTCAATTTCAAAAATTCAAGCTATTCTAACTCCTTAACATAGTTATATATACTCCAATAAGTAGTTTGTATGTATTAATAACTGGAAAAGATTATTTTGAAAATTTTACTTAGCCATGGTATTTTGACCCCCTGCGGTATATTGAACCCCCTACTATAGACCTTGAATTTCAAAAATTCAAGCTATTCTAACTCCTTAACATAGTTATATTACTCCAATAAGTAGTTTTATGTATTAAATAAACTGGAAAAGATATTTTGAAAATTTTACTTAGCCATGGTATTTTGACCCCCTGCGGTATATTGAACCCCCTACTATAGACCTAGAATTTTAAAAATTCAAGCTATTCTAAATCCTTAACATAGTTTAATACTCCAATAAGTAGTTTGTATGTATTAACATACTGGAAAAGATATTTTGAAAATTTTACTTAGCCATGGTATTTGACCCCCCTGCGGTATATTGAACCCCCTACTATAGACCTTCAATTTCAAAATTCAAGCTATTCTAACTCCTTAACATAGTTATTATACTCCAATAAGTAGTTTGTATGTATTTAATATACTGGAAAAGATATTTTGAAAATTTTACTTAGCCATGGTATTTTGACCCCCTGCGGTATATTGAACCCCCTACTATAGACCTTGAATTTCAAAAATTGAAGCTATTCTAACTCCTTAACATAGTTATATTACTCCAATAAGTAGTTTTTATGTATTAAATAAACTGGAAAAGTTATTTTGAAAATTTACTTAGCCATGGTATTTTGACCCCCCTGCGGTATATTGAACCCCCTACTATAGACCTTGAATTTTAAAAATTCAAGCTATTCTAAATCCTTAACATAGTTATATTACTCCAATAAGTAGTTTGTATGTATTAAATAAACTGGAAAAGATATTTTGAAAATTTTACTTAGCCATGGTATTTTGACCCCCCTGCGGTATATTGAACCCCCTACTATAGACCTAGAATTTCAAAAATTCAAGCTATTCTAAATCCTTAACATAGTTATATTACTCCAATAAGTAGTTTGTATGTATTTAATATACTGGAAAAGATATTTTGAAAATTTTACTTAGCCATGGTATTTTGACCCCCCTGCGGTATATTGAACCCCCTACTATAGACCTTGAATTTCAAAAATTCAAGCTATTCTAACTCCTTAACATAGTTATAATACTTCAATAAGTAGTTTGTATGTATTTAAACATACTGGAAAAGATATTTTGAAAATTTTACTTAGCCATGGTATTTTGACCCCCCTGCGGTATATTGAACCCCTACTATAGACCTTCAATTTCAAAAATTCAAGCTATTCTAACTCCTTAACATAGTTATTATACTCCAATAAGTAGTTTGTATGTATTTAATATACTGGAAAAGATATTTGTAAAATTTTACTTAGCCATGGTATTTTGACCCCCCTGCGGTATATTGAACCCCCTACTATAGACCTTCAATTTCAAAAATTCAAGCTATTCTAACTCCTTAACATAGTTATAATACTCCAATAAGTAGTTTGTATGTATTAAATAAACTGGAAAAGATATTTTGAAAATTTTACTTAGCCATGGTATTTTGAACCCCCTGCGGTATATTGAACCCCCTACTATAGACCTAGAATTTCAAAAATTCAAGCTATTCTAAATCCTTAACATAGTTATATTACTCCAATAAGTAGTTTGTATGTATTTAATATACTGGAAAAGATATTTTGAAAATTTTACTTAGCCATGGTATTTTGACCCCCCTGCGGTATATTGAACCCCCTACGATAGACCTGAATTTCAAAAATTCAAGCTATTCTAACTCCTTAACATAGTTATAATACTTCAATAAGTAGTTTGTATGTATTAAACATACTGGAAAAGATATTATGAAAATTTTACTTAGCCATGGTATTTTGACCCCCTGCGGTGTATTGAACCCCTACTATAGACCTTCAATTCCAAAATTCAAGCTATTCTCACTCCTTAACATAGTTATTATACTCCAATAAGTAGTTTGTATGTATTTAATATACTGGAAAAGATATTTTGAAAATTTTACTTAGCCATGGTATTTTGACCCCCCTGCGGTATATTGAACCCCCTACTATAGACCTTCAATTTCAAAAATTCAAGCTATTCTAACTCCTTAACATAGTTATAATACTTCAATAAGTAGTTTGTATGTATTAAATAAACTGGAAAAGATATTTTGAAAATTTTACTTAGCCATGGTATTTTGACCCCCCTGCGGTATATTGAACCCCCTACTATAGACCTTGAATTTTAAAAATTCAAGCTATTCTAACTCCTTAACATAGTTATATTACTCCAATAAGTAGTTTGTATGTATTAATATACTGGAAAAGATATTTTGAAAATTTTACTTAGCCATGGTATTTTGACCCCCTGCGGTATATTGAACCCCCTACTATAGACCTCAATTTCAAAATTCAAGCTATTCTAACTCCTTAACATAGTTATATACTCCAATAAGTAGTTTGTATGTATTTAATATACTGGAAAAGATATTTTGAAAATTTTACTTAGCCATGGTATTTTGACCCCCCTGCGGTATATTGAACCCCTACTATAGACCTTGAATTTCAAAAATTCAAGCTATTCTAACTCCTTAACATAGTTATAATACTCCAATAAGTAGTTTGTATGTATTAAAATACTGGAAAAGATATTTTGAAAATTTTCTTAGCCATGGTATTTTGACCCCCTGCGGTATATTGAACCCCCTACTATAGACCTTCAATTTAAAAATTAAGCATTCTAATCCTTAACATAGTTATATATCCAATAGTAGTTTGTATGTATTAAATATACTGGAAAAGATATTGTAAAATTTTACTTAGCCAGGTATATTGACCCCCCTGCGGTATATTGAACCCCCTACTATAGACCTGAATTTCAAAAATTCAGCTATTCTAACCTTAACATAGTTATATACTCAATAAGTAGTTGTAAAGTATTAAATAAACTGGAAAGATATTTGAAAATTTTACTTAGCCATGGTATTTGACCCCGCGGTATATTGAACCCCCTATATAACCTAGAATTCAAAATTCAAGCTATCTAACTCCTTAACATAGTTATTATACTCCAATAAGTAGTTTGTATGTATTTAATATACTGGAAAAGATATTTGAAAATTTTACTTAGCCATGGTATTTTGACCCCCCTGCGGTATATTGAACCCCTACTATAGACCTTAATTTCAAAAATTCAAGCTATTCTAACTCCTTAACATAGTTATAATACTTCAATAGTAGTTTGTATGTATTAAATAAACTGGAAAAGATATTTTGAAAATTTTACTTAGCCATGGTATTTTGACCCCCTGCGGTATATTGAACCCCCTACTATAGACCTTGAATTTAAAAATTCAAGCTATTCTAACTCCTTAACATAGTTATATTACTCCAATAAGTAGTTTGTATGTATTTAATATACTGGAAAAGATATTTGTAAAATTTTACTTAGCCATGGTATTTTGACCCCCCTGCGGTATATTGAACCCCCTACTATAGACCTTGAATTTTAAAAATTCAAGCTATTCTAAATCCTTAACATAGTTTAATTACTCCAATAAGTAGTTTGTATGTATTAAATAAACTGGAAAAGATATTTTGAAAATTTTACTTAGCCATGGTATTTTGAACCCCCTGCGGTATATTGAACCCCCTACTATAGACCTTAGAATTTCAAAAATTCAAGCTATTCTAAATCCTTAACATAGTTATATTACTCCAATAAGTAGTTTGTATGTATTTAATATACTGGAAAAGATATTTTGAAAATTTTACTTAGCCATGGTATTTTGACCCCCCTGCGGTATATTGAACCCCCTACTATAGACCTTGAATTTCAAAAATTCAAGCTATTCTAAACTCCTTAACATAGTTGTAATACTCCAATAAGTAGTTGTATGTATTAAACATACTGGAAAAGATATTTTGAAAATTTTACTTAGCCATGGTATTTTGACCCCCCTGCGGTATATTGAACCCCCTACTATAGACCTTCAATTTCAAAAATTCAAGCTATTCTAACTCCTTAACATAGTTATTATACTCCAATAAGTAGTTTGTATGTATTAATATACTGGAAAAGATATTTTGAAAATTTTACTTAGCCATGGTATTTTGACCCCCTGCGGTATATTGAACCCCCTCACTAAGACCTTAATTTCAAAAATTCGAAGCTATTCTAACTCCTTAACATAGTTATATTACTCCAATAAGTAGTTTGTATGTATTAAATAACTGGAAAAGATATTTGTAAAATTTTACTTAGCCATGGTATTTTGACCCACCCTGCGGTATATTGAACCCCCTACTATAGACCTGAATTTAAAAATTCAAGCTATTCTAAATCCTTAACATAGTTTAATTACTCCAATAAGTAGTTTGTATGTATTAAATAAACTGGAAAAGATATTTTGAAAATTTTACTTAGCCATGGTATTTTGAACCCCCTGCGGTATATTGAACCCCCTACTAAGACCTAGAATTTCAAAAATTCAAGCTATTCTAACTCCTTAACATAGTTATATTACTCAATAAGTAGTTTGTATGTATTAAATTAAACGGGAAAAGATAATTTGAAAATTTTACTTAGCCATGGTATTTTGAACCCCCTGCGGTATATTGAACCCCCTACTATAGACCTAGAATTTTCAAAAATTCAAGCTATTCTAAATCCTTAACATAGTTATATTACTCCAATAAGTAGTTTGTATGTATTTAATATACTGGAAAAGATATTTTGAAAATTTACTTAGCCATGGTATTTTGACCCCCTGCGGTATATGAACCCCTACTATAGACTTGAATTTCAAAAATTCAAGCTATTCTAACTCCTTAACATAGTTATAATACTTCAATAAGTAGTTTGTATGTATTAAACATACTGGAAAAGATATTTTGAAAATTTTGCTTAGCCATGGTATTTTGACCCCCTGCGGTATATTGAACCCCCTACTTAAAACCACAAATTTAAAAAAAATGATAGCCAATAAATTGTAAATTAGATTATCTGCAATACTATTTATCAAAAACAGGGGGGTTCAATATACCGCAGGGGGGTTCAAAATACCATATGTGAAAAATGACCCCGGGGTCAAAATACCATGCGGTATAATGACCCCGGGGTCATTTTACCGCATGGTATTTTGACCCGGGTTCACTTTTTAGGGGGTTCAAAATACCATATGACACCGGTCGTTAAAGTATACATGAACAGCGGTTGTGAGATCAATATTATTTTAATCGAAGAAAATGTCGACGGATGCAAAAGTCTTTATCAATCTAAACACTAAAGATGCGTGATCTTAACTTTTAAGTTTGGAGAGGTTGATATAAGATGATAATATAGAAGCGTAACTAGCCTCTATTACAAATAAAGCAAACTATATTTTGGCGAGGGAAAGGCTCAAGGTCCCCGGAAGAACTGGAAAAAAAATTACAAAATTTTCGGACCTTTTCTTAATCTAAAGCTCAAGTTTTGTCTTATTTATTTTATTATGTTCTGGTCTCGGAGCAAAATATATAGATACAGTGTAAGACTTTTAGTATTTACATGTAGAAGCAATATCAAAAGACATATGTAGGATGAAGAAAAAACAATGTAATCTACATAGTCAAGTGTGTGGCTATTGTTAGTTTAAACATATTTATTAATAGTGGATAGGCAATGTTCTCCCCGGAACGGGGATCGAACCAGGAACTTCTGTTTTTGTAGTCCGATGCACTAACCCATGTTACTTTTGTATAATGAGTATCAATGGTCCGGTTCCTCGTTGAAGACGCTCCCGCTACTTTCAAGATGAAGAACAGGAATAAAAGCCCTGTTCATTAATAATTTGTATTTTTTCTATATATTGTGTGCGATTTTGTCCCGTGTACATTTACTCCACATCTCTTTATTTTCTATTTAGGACCTGGATACGGTTCAATGCTAGTTTTAGCCCTCCAATGCTAAAGGCCTAGGTCATATGTGTTTTTTTTAATTATTTGATGCCGTGGGATTGGGATTTTTAGCTTTAATGTAACCCTTGTCAGCTTTAACTTGTGTTTATAGTACCAGTTTTGTGTTCTGTAATATACTGTAACAGTTTAATTTTCCATGTCCGGTTGCATCGTAACTTCTCAAAACATCTTCCGAGCAATATCTGGACATCTGTGGCGTGGGCATGCACAATTGCCAAACCACACATGCCGTTCTTGAGTCTTCGTAGATCTATTCCAACTTAAGTATTATTGAGTGTACGACAAGCAGAACATGATATTTTATACCATTGAATATTGAATCCATAGTCATAAAGATCGATTACTTGATTGGTCTTCCTTTAACGTAGCTGCAGAACAAAACGAGAGAGCTACTTTCGAATATTTCTACAATTTCAAGCAGTTTTCCACTCACAAACACAATAATATTTTCAACAATTATTAAAATATTTTTTTTTTACACTTTTTTATTTTTATGTTGTTTTAAAATATCAATTTGGCTTGAATTTTGGATCCCGCTAAAATGTTTAACCCCGCCACATTATAAATGTATGTGCCTGTCCCAAGTCAAGAGCCCGTTATTCAGTTGTTGTCGTTTGTTTATGTGTTACATTTTTGTTTTTCATTCAATTTTTGTACATAAATTAGGTCGTTAGTTTTCTTGTTTGAATTGTTTTGCATTGTTATTTCGGGCCCTTTTATAGCTTACTATGCGGTATGGGCTTTGCTCATTGTTGAAGGCCGTACGGTGACTTATAGTTGTTAATTTCTGTGTTATTTTGGTCTCTTGTGGAGAGTTGTCTCATTGACAATCATACCACATCTTCTTTTTTTATATTTATATGAGTATATTAAATATACATGTATATACCAAGCTAAGTCAGTTTATATCTTGTTTCTCGTCTGACTATACAAAAGGCTAGGAGAGCTACTTTGATAGATCAGGTTGACTGATAAGCTGTCTATATAAAGTAATGGGACAATGCATGACATGAAGACATCACCAAATCACCGTACATGTATGTAATACTCAAAAAGACATCCAGAGCTTACCATAGTCATCAACTACCCACCAACAGGCCGTGAGCTCTGGTTGGCTCTTAATTCAAATCCAAGAGCACAGAAAAAGGTCACAATATTCTATTCAAACTGGGTGACCTGGGAGAAAAACATTGAAACTTTCCAAAGAAATACACCCCCCCCTCAACTTTTTAATAAGGAGATATGGTATTATTGCAAATGAGTCAACTATCCCACAAAGTTCAAATGTAGTGGATGTAAGCAGTTATATACAAGCAACCATATAACCTTCAACAAAGAGACAAAAACATAAGGTATTGTCGGCTACAATAGTCCATGAAATGAAAAATATGAAACAGTTCAATTGAAAAAAATAACGGCCTATTTTAAAACAACATAAATTACGAAAAACAAATATGAAGACATCAACAAACGACAACCACTGAACTACATGCTCCTGGGTTGGAACAGGCACATGCAATATATGGCGGAGTTTAACATGTTTGTGAGCGCTCAATCCTCCCCTGGACCTGAAACAGTTTGTTACAGCACAGCATTAGAACAAACTATACAAATCATCGGAAAAGGCCTTAACGCATGAGATCGATACAAAACAGATGAAAAAAAACATCTAACAAAAACACATACCGAATGTGGCAGGGTATTTATACATCGTTTTCAAACAATCAAAGTACTGAAGTACTGAACATCGAATGACTGCAAGTTCTTTTGGATTGCCCCAAGCACTTGTTTCAGAAAAAAAATATCACATCTCTATACCTGAAAGTGAAGTTAATATACAGATAAAGTTTTCTTTCTGAGACAAGTTATTGCGTGTATGGTGAATAAATGACAGGGAATCAACTTCAACGTAATATCTTGTATATGTCCTGTATTATATTGTAGTGATACAAATCAGTACATTCTGGTTTGTTTGTATATGTTATATTAATATTTGTATATTACAGTTACTACATCTTGTATATATGATTTTCATCCATTTGTATATCATTCTATTTTACTATACTAATAATAGTACAGTGCAAGTGCATGGTGGACACTCTTCTGTAATAACTCGATTTTTCTAATAGATTGGATTTGAGTAGGTATTCCTATTTCTCGCAAAACTCAGTACACATATTCTCTATCATATGATCTTTTTAATTTTAATGCCAAATATAGAGTTCTGACCCTCAATTTCACGGTCCACTAGACATGGAAAATGATAGTGCGAGTGGGTCATTTTTGTACTATGGATATATTCTTATTCAAATTCTTTATTAAAGAAGTTAGTAAATTTACTTCAGATAAAAATACTACATTTGTAAATTAGACGAACTAATCTAATAAAAAGGTATATCTCTGATTTCGTTATACTTATGTGTATGAGAACATTAATATATATAGATATTGATTTTAATAAGATTGTTGAACGAACGCGTTCAATCTTAGGATTTAATTCTTATCAATTTGGCCGAGGCAAAAACAAATAAACGTCTTTCAAGCCAAAGTTAATATGTTTGCTATACACACACTAGGTTTTTATTAAACTTGGTAATCAATCATAAATCAAAAATACAGTCCTAGATAATAAAAAATCATGAAATATTTGGTCTAGTAATCAAATAATCACACACAAAAACAGTAGTTGTCGTTTGTTGATGTGGTTCTCGCTTCTCGTTTTTTACATAGTTAAGACCGTTGGTTTTCCCGTTTGAATGGTTTTACACTAGTCATTTTTGGGGATCTTTATAACTTGCTATTCGGTGTGAGCCAAGGATTCGTGTTGAAGAGGGTACTTTGACCTATAATAGTTTACTTTTACAAACTGTGACTTGGATGGAGAGTTGTCTCATTGGCACTCATACCACATCTTCTTATATCTATATATCATTTCGATATGTTTAATTGGGGTCTGGGGCTGGCATGTCAGTTACTGCTAGTAGTTCTTTGTCAATTTATGAATCATATTTATTTTGCGTAGTTTCTTTTGTTTACTTTTCTGACATCGGACTCGGATTTCTTTTAAACTGAGTTTTTCTGTGCATATTTGTGTGTGTTTGTTTATTTTACATTAGCTGGCTATAGTTGAATAGTAGGAGGGTTGAGATCTCACAAAGCATGTTTAACCCCGCCGCATTTTTGCGCAGTCCCAAGTCAGGAGAATCCGGTCTTTGTTAGTTTTTTATGTGTTTTCTTTTTATCTAAGTTAAGTGTGACGTCCATTTTCACATAACTAGTATATATTTGTATTTAAAGACCAGCTGAAGCCCGCCTCTGGATGAGGGATTTTCTCGTTATGTTGAAGACCCATTGGTGGCCTTCGGCTGTGTTCTTTGGTTAGGCTGTTGTCTCTTTTACACATTTTTTATTTCCATTCTCAATTTTATTGATTGATCAATTGATTGATTGATTGATTGATCATTTTACTTCAAGCAAAGTCATGATCATTTGAGAATCCTTTATTTGTATCGTAGTGTTAATTTCACCAATGAAACTCTACATTAATTTTTGTCTTAATATTAAATTTCTTTGTAATGACCGTCTGATTAAAATAAGACACGCAAGAATAAGATATATGAAAACTTATTTGGCCTTCAATGTCTCAACCTTTTTTAATCTGAGTAACGTCATTCTTCAGTTAGATTTCGATTTTGATATTGTTTTTGCAAGCTTCCATAATAGATTTCCGGTAATTGTTCTGCATAAAACCCTATGGGAAAGCACATTGACTTCATTTTTCAAACGTTTATTGGAACCCAATAATTTGGCAAGGTGTTGCAACCTTTTATGTAAAGAAGTTACAGCCGATTGCATTGAGTGTGTAGGCAAAGGTAGCATCCTTGGTTAGCTTGCTTGTATTATTAGATTAGGTAAACTACCCTCCTTTCAGAGTAGACTAGTTCGACAGATAACCAATCAATCTGTCTGTAGGACTAGGATCCTTCTACAGGAGGGTAGTATGCCTTACCTAATAATGACTTCACGGTTCAGCTGACAAGCAAGCAAACAAAAGATATAACCTTTGTCTACACACTCAATGTAATCAGCTGTAATGAAAATGCGGAGTTTGTGAGACCAGGCTCAAGCAGCCAGTCGGTAGCAGCCAGTTTTCAAATATTTATATAAACACAAATGTTGCATAAGACTCAAACGTACTTCAAATGTTTTTATTAATATATAACCACTATATTATCGAATCAATCGCTTTCGATATATCACACAGCGTACTGCCCGCTTTACGTTTCAAATAGTCAACACTTTTGAGTGTTTATAAAATCGTAAATAATAATGATTTTTTTAAATGATGGCAAAATTGCACTATTGTGTGAAATAGCTTTCCCTATTATCGGCATCCTGTCAAATAGTTCATGAAACTGAATAATAATCATTCTGCATTAAAAAAAAACTTTAACTTTTTGCCACACAAAACTGTTTTTACAAAACATTCTACCTCTAAACTAGTGGATTCCGCTTAAATATGATTGGACAAAAGGTTTATTTTTTGTATTCGAAGTATGGTGGGCAAGAACATTATTTAATAGCTAAAAAAGATTAATCCGTGTTATAAATTAACTTGTAATTTTGATCAAGTAGGCCCTAGATCTCTAACTTACGTTCTCACCTAGTGCAGATAAAAGTATTGTTGCAGATTTTTTTTTATTGACTGTCCGGTAAGGGTTGGGTAGGGTATCCGACCTCAACTTTAGACCTACTTTAGAAGAAAAAAAACTAAGCAGAACAACACCCTGGATTTTTTTACTGTAGACCTCAGCTACCCAGCTTCCCTTTGCACCTAGTGGGGACAATTTTTATTACATTTTTGGTAAGGCTGGGGTTGGGTGTTCGACCCCAACTTTGGACCTATCTTTGAAAAAATAAGCCAAACAGCAACCTTGATTTTTTTTATTCAGCTACTCAGCTCCCCTTTGTACATTGTGCGGACAAAAGTATTGCCGTAGAAATTTGTTTATTAACTTTTATGTAATGATGGGATAGGTTGGGTAACTGAGGTCCACTTGAAAAAAAATGCAGGGACTCCAATGTGGTTTTATGCAGAACAATTACCTGAAATCTATGGTAGTTTGCAAAATAAGTAATATGTTGGCAAATAATGAAAGCACGCTTCTTAATTAATAGACATAGAAATAAAGAGAAACCGTATGATAACCAATAACAATCTCCCAGAGACAAACTACATTACATTTTAACACCATTATTCTAGCTATTTTATTTATTTCTTGGTCCATTGTCTCTATCATTTATATTATTGTCCACTATTCTCAATTCCAATAGCCCCCATCAACGGCCTCTAGTTAATATCACCTTATAGTCTTCACAAATAAGCAAAACTAATACCGAATAGGCTCCAAATGGCAAAATAATTGAATGCTTTAATATCCCGGTTTGAATTGTGAAATTGCAGAAATTTGTTTTTTAATCAATTGATCATGATCAAGCAAAATACATTATCGTTCTCGATGTTCGTAAAATACTGGCAGATGGACCTTGGTAATCAATTCTCATAATCTTGAATCGACCTTTCTTAACTTAAAAGTAAAGTTCACCCACTCATATTGTTCAGATTGTTAAAAACTTTTGCATCCGTCGACATTATCTTCGATTAAGTAGTATTGATCTCACAACCACTGTGCATGTATACTTTAACGACCGGGCTAGTTTTCGTGTCAGTTTTAAAAGTAGTTACCTCCCTTGTTAGTGTGATGTTGTCATCAATCTATTTATTTGTACCACCTTTATATAATATTATATTGTACAATTTGAATTTGTGATTCTTTTAATATCTAAAGACTAAATATAATAATTTATTCGTTATCAAAGATATAAACAAGGTAATTTGAAAGTCTTTGATTACTTTATCACCGTAGTTCAATTCAGAAGTCATGCGGTCTATTTTGTCTACATTATGTTCAAATAACACCGGAGTGTTTGCATTAGCAACATTTACTATCAATAACTGTACATCAAGAAAAGAAAACATTTTACATTATAAATCGAGAAATAATTAAAATTATATACAAAACTTTATGTTCACCCTTTTGGTATGTAACAAAAATCGACAACATTGTTATAATTTCATTGTCTGAAGCACCTTTAAATGAATGACAAATGACAACATTGTCATTTTTTGAATGACAATTAAAAACAGTGTGGGAAAGATAAATTGAATACACTTTCGTTTTTCGTTTTTTTGTTTTTGTGAAATCAAAAATGAAAAATGAAAACACTTTCATTTTTCGATTTTAGTTTATGAAAAATCAAAAATGAAAAATGAAAATACTTTTGTTTTTCGTTTTTTGTTTTGTGAAATCAAAAACGAAAAACGAAAACACTCTTGTTTTTCATTTTGGTTTTTAAGAAATCAAAAACGAAAAATGAAAACACTTCGTTTTTCATTTTGGTTTTTAAGAAATCAAAAACATAAAATAAAAACACTTTCGTTTTTTGTTTTTTGTTTTTGATATTTCAAAACGAAAAACGAATGGACGCAGATATACACGGACCTAGGAGCTGCAAGCTCTTGAATACCGAATAAGTTGGGAAATGTATATTCCATATGCAGGAGAAGTTGGTATATTGCTACTAAGGTGGGGGAAATTGATAATTTCAAAATCAAAATCGTCTCGTTTGTCATAGATTCTGGTACTAAGATGACTGTGTATGTCAAATTCGAGGTATAAGTCTAAAAATGAGGCGGAGGAAGCCGTGTCTGTTGTCTCTTTAATTTCTAGTTCTGGTGGATATATTAATGGAACCCAATCAGAAAAGTTCGGATTGTTAATGGAAAGAACATCATCAATATATCTGAAAGTGAAATTAAATAACCTGGCTTCTTTGATCTTCTTGTTTTTGACAAGTGTCTGAAGGAACTCCGATTCATATGAAAACAAGAAGAGGTCAGCAAGGAGAGGCGCGCAGTTCGTTCCCATAGGAATTCCGACAATTTGTTGAAAAAGTCTACCTCCAAACTCAACAAATATGTTGTCGATAAGAAACTCCAGCATACTGACCTCTTGTTCTTTTGTGTAGCATGTTTTACCTTTTTGTTTGTCACTATTAACGAAATATGCCTTATGAAATCCCAAAGTAATAAATTTATAGCGTATGCTACCATTTTTATGTTGAAAGGCATTTGAAATGATGTTGATTTTTACTGAAAATATTGAACTTTTTAATATTTGTTACTTCGGATTTTTAATCATGTGTTAAAATATGATCAATATATTAGTTAGAGACAATTGAGACCCCCTCCAACAAAATGTCTTACTTATCACTTTCTGATTTAATCTGTCATTTCATCATTGTAGGACAAATAAATGAAATGGTATTTTTAAACTATACGATAAATATCAAATTGATTATATCTAGTTTAGAAATTACCAGTTCATTTACCCCATCATTGTTCAAAATACTCTTAAAATACAGGTGAAAAATATGTGTATGGGGTAGTTTTGAACCTTTGATTATAAAGAGTCTGCATTACGTTGGAAATAACTAAAAATGTTCACATTTGATTTTTGGTTTGCTAAGCGTTTATTTGGATTTCATAATTATGTTCTGTTATTTTGTGTTGTTTTTTTTTGTGTGTCAAATCAGCCGTTATGATTATTATAATTATAACAGTTTGTGTATAACGTAAATCGCATTTGAAAACTACTTGTGAAATTGACACCTATTTTATGCTCAACGAAATAGCTTTATTCAGCGCATTTAAGAGAACAAATGTATATCAACCCTTTTTTGTGAATCTATCCTTTTAAAGGTTTAGCATGAACCTTTTGTAATGATGAACGAGCAAATCTCCAAGATTAAAAGTAACCAGAACAATAGTGCCTGTTAAACCAGAAAAAAACTTGTGTCGCGTACTTAAACCTGATTCATTAACCACTTATTTCTCATTAAGTGTTGTTTCAATACACAATTCTGTCAGTAAGTCATTAAAAGTTTCAATAATAATCGTTTGACAGAATTATTACCGAAATTGGACACTCTGAAATGACAATTAAAATGTCTTGCCAGATTTGCCTACCTTTTAAAACATATCACTTCCAAATATCTCATAATTTTAAAATAAGGTGCATAATACCTTTTACGGTACTTTTAAATGATTTCAGTGGTGCTTTTATTTTTTGATCGGTCTTACAACTTACTAATACTTTTGTAATGTGTCATTCGTGTTTTTGTCTCTCAATATTGATGTTTGTTTATTCTTTAAACATAGCTGGTTCAGTGTTATTAATCTGTTATATCATTCCTCTCATACAAGGTAGATGTACAACCATGTGTTCAGCACGTCAAAGCTTTTAATTTACAGGACACTCTTCACATAAAATACTGTAAGAGACACAGTTGTGAAAAAATATAACGACAAAATCCTCCAAAATTCAAATCAAACTGAAACGGAAATATCGTTACGAAGGTCGAATGTTTGCTGTAATTCAAAACTTGCTTCATCCAATAACTTACTATTCCATATATTGTTATGTACCAATACACACTTGTGCTATGCTCATAAAAAGTAAATCACAAAAATACTGAACTACGAGGAAAATTCAAATCGGAAAGTTCCTTATCAAATACCAAAATAAAATAAAAAAACGACAAATATCATATTCCTGAATTGGTAGAGGCATTTTTAAACTTATTACTTCTTTCTTTTTGATATAACAAAAAGAAGGGATACAAAACATACACTTGAAAAACAAAACCAAAGAATAAAACCAGCGAATCATTTCACCCTTGCAATGTTAAGAACTCTTAAAAAGATGTAACTAAAGTTCAAAACTATTGAATAGGATAAAATAGCTCGGAAAAGAATTGATTGAGATCTAAGTTGTCATTTTCGTTGGGAAATTCTCAACTTTCGATTTTTGTTCTGTTTTGATTTGTGTGCATAATCAGCCTACATGATGTAAATGGTTTAATTAAGTTTAAATCGTATTTTAAAACTATTTATGCCAATTTACGCCTATTTTCCTCTGCGAGATGTATAAATACATCGCTCATTAGTTCTAATTGAGTGCATTTAACTCATGATATACCAGGAATGGGGAGTACATGTATGCCACATAACAATCATCAATTAAAACACTTTCGGATACCTATCATCTTAGGGGTACATGTATAGCTGGTGAAAATATACAAGGAATGAAATAATCGTCAAGATTTAAAGTAATTACTACGAAAGTGCCTGTTAAACAGATGTAATGTCTCTTGCATTCTAAATCTTTATACATTTACCACTTACAATTTAATACAGTTTTGTATCAAAACACAATGTTGTCAGTAAATCACTAGGTGTTTCAACAATAATCGTTTGACATAATTATTCATAAATCGTCCAGTCTGAAATGACATTTATGTTTACAAACACCTCTAACTTTACTATATGTATCGTTTTGGATTCTTTATCAAGTGTGAAATATGATCCCTTAGTGGGTTACCGATAATGACGACCTTTTCAATAAAATTTCCTACTTATCACTATCTGGTTTAATCTGTCATGTAATCATTGCGGAGACAATTAAAGAAATGGGACGACATTTTCAAACTATAAGAAGAAATATCAAATGACAATTGCCGGTGTAAAATTATCAATTCATGAACCACCTCATTAAAAAAATACTCATCTAATAACTTCCATGTAGAGTAAAAGTCTTTAGAGTTTTTGTTCTATTAGGTCTGACCCTTTTTAACCTGCGTTCTATTTGAATAACTTAAATATTTTCACATGAAGAAATTTACGACAAACTTTTCAAGGAAACCCTGAAAAAAAGTGATTGTTACACAGGTCGATGTGTATTATTTCCTATTGTTGTGTATCAATACACACCTCTTTCCGTAATTCACTAATCGCCACTTCAATTTAATCAATTCAAGGGATACAAAATAAATGGAACAAAGTTTTCAAACGAAAAGATACAAAACGAAGAAACATGGAAGGTACACACTTTCATTACAGGAAAAATAAAGGAAATGACATAATAAAACTATGAGAAGAAGTATCAAAAGGATACTTACCAGTATACACAGTATAGATTCAATAACCCATTATAGATAAAAACACTCTTTGAATGGTATTAATAAAAGTCAAGACCTAAAAATGTTCCCAATTTTGAGATATTACTTGTTACAGATGATTTTCGGTAATTCACACAAAAGTTTGATCATTTATAATAACGTTGCAAGGGCGGACATTTGATTTTTGCATTGCGATAGGTTGATTTCGTTTCACATGTTCTGTTGGTGTACAGTTTTGTATATGCAAAAGTATTCTACTTAATATTTACTGGTTTCTATATAGCGTAAAATATATTTATGAAGTTCGTGTGCACTTAGCACCTTTTTTTGTCTGGGAGATGATTACATACATAACACATCTTTGAGCATTTAAAACAACACATAAGCAACGCATGTGGAGAACCTGGATGCTAGGTAAATGATCTGTCAAAACCACTTAGTGAAATATATCCTTTAAACACTCAACTACTTCATCGTTGAAGAAAAAAGAAACAGAAGCGAATATTTTACAGGTGATTTTTTTGTTGCATATTTAAACCTGAATCATTACCTACTTATTGTTTATTCAAAGTATTAAGTTATGTTCCATAAATATCAACCCTTTACAAAACTGTTTTGTATGAATCTTTCAAAATTTGGAAAATACTCCATCAATTAATTTTACTAAATGTATTGTATATGCATTTACTGTTGGTCCCTACATTTCACTAGTACCTTTTTATTGTATAATCGTGTTTTTGTCTTTCTAAGTTTATTTTCATAAGTCCCTTTAACATTGATGGTTCAGTGTATTTGAACTGTTATATCATCCTTCTAGTACAAGAAAGAAAGAAATCAACATTGTGTTCAGGACGTTAAACCGTTAACTTTTATGACAATTTCAACATCACGCGAATCAATAGGAAATGGTTGTGCAGAACTCATTTTGCATTAGACAGCAGTACGATAACAATAAAGGAAATAACGCAAAAAAAATCCCCCCCCCAAAAAAAAAAACCCCTGGCTGATAGTTTAACAAGAACAAATTTTTTGTGTTATATTTGTTTTTATTTTGATGATAACAATAAACTGTTTGCATTAACATGTATAATTGCAATGATAAAGTTCACATGAAAAAAATAATGTCACGAGTTAGAAACATACATGATAGTCTTTAGGTATATTTTAATAGTCATTTTATCTGCGTTTACTTTCCGATACAGACACAAGGATGCTCTGTATACCATTCTGGTTACTCTGATATTCTTAATCGTTCTGTATACTTTGTTGTTTTGTCACGTTCTGTATACTCTGATTTTTTCTACTGATCTGTATACTCTGATTTTTACTACTGATCTGTATACACTGATGTTTAGTACTGTCCGGTATACTCTGATGCTTTGTATACCATTCTGGTTACTCTGATATTCTTAATCGTTCCTCTGTATACTTTGTTGTTTTGTCACGTTCTGTATACTCTGATTTTTTCTACTGATCTG
The DNA here is from genome assembly GCA_019925275.1 of Mytilus edulis. Classification (NCBI taxonomy): domain Eukaryota; kingdom Metazoa; phylum Mollusca; class Bivalvia; order Mytilida; family Mytilidae; genus Mytilus; species Mytilus edulis. The sequence goes on from CM034353.1 coordinate 74,410,231, forward strand.
TATACTCTTATGTTTTGTACTGTTCTGCATACTCTGATGCTTTGTACCGTTCTGTAACGTGTGTTGTTTTGTAACCGACACATCGTCGTTACAACTGATCATCTTCATTAATTACTGTTGTTTTGTTCTTTTCCAGTGCAGAAGCTAAATATGTCATAGCTTATTGTATCAGTGTATTCCCTTCCTGGAATCGACAATCTTAGTTGAGACTCAGCAAATCTGTCGTCTTGAATTTGGTGACCCAAGAACATCTCCTTAGCAATATCTGCTCCAAAGCTATTAATGGTTGGAAGCACAATAGACATTTTAGCTAAGTTAACAATCTTTCGGTTATGTTATTACAGTCTTATAGCTGATGTTTATTCTGTTAAACTTCAATAAAATCAGCTTTATATACTAACTTTGTTATAGAAGTGATAATTACATTGAGTTATCGCATCAGTTTTCGTCTCTGACGTCAGTTCTGATATTTATTACAAACCTGCTCGTGCAATTTTCATTGTTATTCAACGCAAATTTATTTTCTAAGATACCTGGGACGGTCTTATTTCACAAAGGATTTCTATTGTCTACTTATTGTACCTCGAACTTATTTACCCGATGTAGGTCTTTAAGTTGAGGTTCAATTCAAATAAAGTTAATCGGGCATGACTGATTAGATACGCCCTCTTAAAATCAGGGGGTCCGAAATAGGATTGGGAAAAAACACCCAGCAAAATGCCTTAATTTACAATTTCAAGAATTTGTTTGATTCAAAGTGCTGTTGGTGCTTAAATATCTTCGATCAATAATCAGGCGGTATTTTGTGGAAATAAATAACCTGTCCCGAACCGGGAGATGTTGGCTACAATAGGAATTATTTATAAAAAAAGTCCATATCTCATTTACTTATAGTGGCCGTTATTGATTGTAAATTCATGACGTTTTGTGTATGGCATTCGTTTATCGTGGAGAAAAAAGAGGGAAGGATTAGTTTAAACATATTTTATTTGCGTAAATGTGCAAAAGGGATGAGACACAAGTTAAACAAACTTATAAAGTCTTCTCCCATAACAATTTATAACAGTAGAATATTTACATAGCATGCTTACAAACAATACATTATGTATATATATATATAACATATTTGAACTCTGAAAAGATGGTGTGTGATGATGTGAGTGGTAATACACAATATGCATGTATTTGCACTTTATTATGTTCTACATTACACAATTAGAGGGAAGGAGGGCTTAACTTACTAGTTCGATCATTATGGTTCAAATCTATTCCATTACGGCATATACGTTTTACCTCTACTGTCTTATTGTAAAAAGTGCCACTCTAAATTTGTAAACATTTGCTTCAAATTGATCCACTTTGAATCTAGTCGTGAATATGCATGACATATTTGCCACTGGACACAAAGGAACAATAAATTAATCAGCTTCATTTATTGATTTATAATCATTTGTCCTCAGTTGATTATAGTCTCCAACAGTTTTCCAATTTTTATATATTTCATTTTTATTTACATTTGAATTTTTATGCGTAAATCTTAGCATGTCTTCCATCATTTTTCTCTTTGCATTTAATCTTTTTTTTTAATATTAAAAAAAAACGTTGTCGTAGTACACATCAGGGGTTACATTGTATAATTTCCAGCAAAACTAATAGGGGAGGGACTAGAACACAAAAACAATCTTTATTGAGTGGTAATAACTCATATATTGAAGCGTACAATGACGGCTGTCTCGTCTAGGTGACAACATTTGCTGTTTCAAGTTTATTTATATCTCAGACTGGTATAATAGTTGTCATAAAAGCAACAAAAAAATGATAAAAAAAGGTTGACAACAATTTATAAAAAAGATTCAACTTATTTTGATCGTTTCATTTTTTTTATATTGTCTTGCTTATCGTTTTTTTTTATATTTTTTTTCATCTACTATTGTTCTAGCAAAAGTCACAAAAATATTGTTAAAATCAGCCATGAGACTTTTTCAAAAGATTAAGCTGACCTCTCTTGTTGTTTACACATTTCAATCATTCAACTCGTGCGTAGATCGTCTTTCCCTCTGTTTTTTTAGGTAAAGATAACGTGGAATTCTCACTGCACCAGGCATCTGATATACATTCCTATTATGTTTTGATCGGACAAAGCTGCGTATTTATATAACCAATAAGCCAAACGAACGCACCCATTTAGCAAGGGTATACTGTGGGACGGGAGAGGTCTAGAGATGTCAATATTTCTATACCCAAGCGAATCTTGGTTTTTTATAAAAGGAGATAAAGGTATACATTAATGCGACAGCAACCCAAAGACACAGATAAATAAAAATATTTAGAGTCAACATTCGGGTTTTTTTTATAGACCATTCCGTACATACAGAATAATAAGCTCAAAACCGATCCATGACTAAATAATAGTTATACGGAGTTAATTCAATAATATTTTCCGTCAAATATTATATATCCGAAAAGGCACATTTGATTTAATATTATTTACCGTCAAAGATAATAATCCCAACAATCACAAGTGCTTGAAAAATTTCACCTGCCATTTTTTAATTTTGATTGGTGAAAATTTGAGAAGTTTTAATATATACCAGTAAAAGAAAAACACTTCGCTGTATAATAAAACGGTAAAATAAATAATGATAATGGATGACGACCAGCGGCGAATAAAATTAATATTCAGGACGATTACGTGTAAATATAATAAGAGTATTAATCCCGTTTTTTACTAGACTGACAAGCTGAGCCGTTTTTTTTTTATCGTAAGTTCACAAGATATTAGTTCGCAGGAAGAAAAGTCACCCGACCCGGACACATTTCCGACTCTGAACCGGCCAGTCTGTGCTCTTACTCTATGATGCCACGTGTTAAGCGTTGAAATAGAATACCCATTTAATTAACATCTTTGTTTGACCCTTCCGGGATTCGAACAAATTTAATGACCTCCCGCTCTCGAGGCGAACGCCCCCACACGAGACCAACCAGGAGAGCGGTAGTGATCGGTAGTACAGAATATCATACCAAAAACTAAAGTACAATACACAATACAGGTTCACAGAATTCTCACAGTTACTAAAATGAGCTAAAAGTATTTAACCTAAATTGGATGCGTGAAATGATATTGTAAACTACACGTAAACATGGATGATCGACTTCAGGGTAGATTTTATGGATCAAATTAAAAACTCTTGCACCTATTATTTGAGTGGTCCAAATATTGCCTGCTGTTTCAAGTCTTAATTTCTGTCCTTATTCAATATACCCTCATTTTCTAGTGGTATTTTAAAGTTTCACGTCCAACCTCAATGTCGACCTTCTTTTGTACGACCTACCTATTGTATTTAAAATGTATGTGTTATAGTCATTAATTAAAGGGGCACTAGCTACGATATATATAAAAAAATAAAGTATGATTTTTTTTAGATCAATCATTAATCAAATTGGAATAATGAAATAATAATTTGCTTTTAGCAATCAATTTCCTTTAATTTTGTTGAAATACGCGATTAAACATAATTTTTGACTGATTCACTTGCAAGTGAAAACGTCATCATCATTCTAACCGGTATTCATGTGAACTTCAAGTTAACCCCTAGCTAGAGATTGACAACGCATGCATTGTACGTGTACTGGTTATTTAAAGAAAAAGAATGTCAACAATGAAAGTGAAACTACGGTAAATCATTTGATTACTAATTCGATGCACATAAAATCATTCTTATATGGTTAAAAACAATGAGAAACATCTATGTTTAATATATAAAATAAAATCAAACAGACCTATAAAAATGCAATTGCACGTGTTGGTTTAATCTATTCGTATCTTTATTTTTGTTTACATCGCTTATATGGTCATCTGAGGTCAAATCGATAGTTAATTAGATGGCGTCTGGACTAAAATACACACGAAACGAACCTATATATTATCTACCCCATGCTCTGTAAACTGTTTATTTTAGACTTTTGATAGTTTGGATAAATGTTTTACATTGTTATAAACCAAATATGAGAATTTGAGTCAAATCGGTTACAATGAATTTGACAGCTAGTGCCCCTTTAACAGGCATGAAATATTTGCTAATGGACGTAAAGCAAACAACAATCAATCAATTTAATTAATTTCTCTGTTACAGTACTAGTACTTAGCACACAAAGACAAGATCTTGTAAAATGCTATAATTTACAATTTCCATTTAAATTTTTATGTTGTTTTTTTGGGGGGTGGGTGGGGGGGGGGGGGGGGTCTCTTCAGTTTATCACATAACTGACTACTTATTCAAAAGTTTTAAATATTTTTTTACTATTGTTCTTATCTAATGTTTAAATACGATTGATAACATATGATTTTTTTTTGTCAAGCAAGGATAAAACTAAGAAAGATAAAAGTTTTTTTTCATGTGTTTTTGCTTCATTTAGACATGAAAAGGGAATAACGGACGACTAAATTAAAGTGTTTGTTTTCATATAATATATTGAACTTGCGAATATATCTCACCCAACACGTTTTGATCGGGACAGTGAAACCTAGTTTAAAGGGGCACTAGCTGTCAAATTCATGGTCCCCGATTTGACTCAAATTCTCATATTTGATTTATAACAATGTAAAACATTTATCCAAACTATCAAAAGTCTAAAATAAACAATTTACAGAGCATGGGGTAGATAATATATAGGTTCGTTTCGTGTGTAATTTAGTCCAGACGCCATTCTAATTAACTATCGATTTGACCTCAGATGACCATATAAGCGATGTAAACATAAATAAAGATATAAAAAGATTAAACCAACACGTGCAATTGGATTTTTATAGGTCTGTTTGATTTTATTTTATAGATTAAAAATAGATGTTTCTCATTGTTTTTAACCGTATAAGAATGATTTTATGTGCATCGAATTAGTAATCAAATGATTTACCGTAGTTTCACTTTCATTGTTGACATTCTTTTTTCTTTAAATAACCAGTACACGTACAATGCATGCGTTGTCAATCTCTAGCTATAGATTGAAGTTCACATGAATACGGATTTAAAGAGGTCGACTCATTCACTTGCAAGTGAATTACTAATTATCAATGTTTCTTAGCGTAATTTGACAAAATTGAACCTTTTTGTCTGCAAAAAGCGAATTGTTATTTCACTATTTCACTTTCATTATTGATTGAACAGAAAAAAATCAAACTTTAGATTTTTTATATATCTCGTAGCTAGTGCCCCTTTACTACGGTTTTATTCACTGAAGTTTGTATGCATAGTTCTTATTTAAAAAACACAAATAAAGCAAGATCTATTAATTAAATGGACTGAATAGACAAAATTAATTATTTTGCATTCGCATGTATCTTAATGTAGGAAAGTTACCAAATCAGAAACAAAAGGAACATTTACCGGATGAATATTGTGAAGGACCTTATGCATCTAGGACTGTCCGATTAGAAGTTCTTAAACAAGCTGTTTAAAAAGCTAATTGTTTGAAGAGAGTACTTACTGTTTTCTAAGGTCTGATCTTTACGATTCTATTTCATGATTACTTACAGATCAAAAACATCAAGTATATATAGCATGAAGTTGTTGGGCATAATATTCATTGGTCTGTTATAAATGAGGTCTGTATGGGGGTTTTGATTGCCTGATTTATTAAATAAGAAATCGTTATTTTGAAATGTTGGCTAAAAAAATATAAATTTAACCCCTAATTTTGTAAAACTATCATTTGGTGTTATTTAGAAGCTTTTTTTTTTTATCATAAATAAATAATTATATGATGTAATGCCATTAAATCGGTCCGTTTTCATGTCAATTTGGCAACTGTTAATTGTACATATCAGTCTGAGTACTGTTTAACTATCATTTAAGTTAACATATTTAGACTCGTCCAGTTCAGGGGAATTAGGTTTTGCAAGTGCTTTTTATGTACTTTTCTTATATTTTTGACGGTTTGTAAGTCAGTAAAAGTTCAAGGATTCAGTTAATATTGACATTAAAAGACCTCCTCACAAAAAGGGCTGTTCAAATCCCCTCGCCCTTCGGGCTCGGAGATCTGAACACTCCTTTTTGTTCGGAGGTCTTTTAATATCAATATTAACTTATCATTGAACTTTTACTATTACTAATTCAATTTTCTTATAACACCCTTGAAAGTGTATCAAAATGATATAAATAAGTACATGATATTTAATGTTTACAATGTGTTGTCCTCATATAAAAATATTGATTATGTAAACCATAATATTATACCATTCTAAGATCGTCTCAATTCAAATTATTTGATAATTTCAACAACACTTACCGTTATCTTGATGTCAATTTTTCGTTCTATTAAATACACTGCTGAAATGTACTGGAAATCACTTTAAATAAATTAGATATTTACAACAGTTATAGTTCTTTTCAACTCTTCAACTTCGTACTTTATTTGTCCTTTTTTACATTTTTTTATTTGAGCGTCACAGATGAATATTTTGTAGAAGAAACGCACGTCTGGCGTAAATATAAAATTTTAATCCTGGTATCTATGATGCTTTTATTTTCTTGGTTTTCAGTTTTACACGACTCACTCAACATAAAAGTTTACGACAATTGGGACGCTCTTCCTATTGATTCTTTTCATTTTTTGTGGAAGATGATGTTCAACGTCTTAAAATGTTTATATATCACAAGTGTTCGCTGTGTTCGTGTCTGTAGTGACGTTTAGGATTTCAATGACCGTAATCTATGAATTACTGGAAAAATATCAAGTCAGGGATTTTATAACCACAAATAACTTGGTGTTTCACAGAATTATTCGTAGATATTTAAAAATTATGTTGGCTTTCTTTACCATTTTTATCTGAGCGTCACTGGTGAGTCTTATGTAGAAGAAACGCACCTATGATAACTATTAGAATGTCGAAATGTCCTATTGTAATGTTTATTTGGGTATTTCTCTGTCCGTAATGTTCTTGCAATTATCTGTACTGTAGTCCTGTTATGTAGTGTTATATTTGATATTGCCATACAAGCGGGAGGTTTGGCTAGCCGCAATACCAGGTTCAACCTACCATTTTTTTCTTAAAAAGTCAGGAAAATGGCAGTTGTTATCTTATAGTTCGTTTCTGTGTGTGTAGCATTTGTCGTTTTTGTTTTTTGTTGCACTTCAGTGTTCTGTTGTTTCGTTGTTTTCCTCTAATAGTTGATGTGTTTACCTCAGTTTTAGTTTGTAACCCAGATTTGTTTTCTCCCATTCGATTGATGACTTGCTGACAGCGGTATACTATTGTTGCCTTTATTTAATTTTTACAAACACCTTGAACTGTAATGATTTCTTACGACGGCTTCTTAATACAGTGTTTAAATTTGATCCATAAATTGCAGCTTCGTACTAGAATTGACATTTTGAGTTTTGTTTTTATTTCGGCATCACTGACGAGTCTTTTGTACACGAAACGCGCGTTTGGCGCAATTACAAATTTTTAATCCTAGTATGAGTTGAAATGTTTACCAATAATGGTGACCCTAAATAAAACTTCATGTTGATCACTTTCTGATGTAATCCGTAAGTGCATCATTACAAGAAAAATATACGAATGGAATAACAATTTTATCCTATAAAAAGAAATAGCAAACGACAATTATCAGTATGCATTTATCAATTCATGAACCACACAGCTAAAATATTTGCTGCATTTCAATCCAAACTGATCTCACAACAGAGAATTTCATATCGTTGTGTATCAGTACACTCTTCTTCAATAAAAGTATTTATTTGATACTTTTATTTATCATTGCAGGAGAATTAATCGAAAGGGAACGACATTTTAAAACATAAAGATACACAAAGAAGTTTATGAAATACGACCTGCTTAGTAACCGAATTTGGAATGTACACGTTCACTACGCGGTTGCTTTTAACCAATCATATTCATAGACATGTATATGTGGTAAGATAATAAAACGTATTGAAAACGTAATGCAGACTATGCATACTGAAGATTAAAAACTACACTGAAAATTAGAGACAACAAATGTGCAAACGTTTGTACGAATCGTCTATTGCAAGCATTTATCAAAATTGGACCATGTTGAGGTTTTGACATTAAGGGAAACTATTTTAAGAGTGTATTTACGACGTAGGGGTTAATGAATTGATAATTTTTATACTGGTAATTGTCCTGTTGATACGTTTTACTTATAGTTTTAAAATGTCGTTTCATTTATTTTATTTCTCCTGCAATGATGAAATGACGATTAAATCAGACAGTGATAAGTAAGAAATTATGTTCAAGAGGGTTTTCATTATCAGTAAGCAATTTATGGATCATATTCTCACACCCGACTTAGAATCCGATCAACGTCATTTCTGACTACCCGATTTCGGTGATAATCCAGTTAATCGATTAAAACAATTATTAACTTACGGACCAAAGTGTGTATTTGTACAGCACGATATAAAATTGACAGTCATTGTGGTTAATGCGTCATGGCTTAAGATTCAACAAACATTTACAAACAGGTACTTCCGTTTCATTTTATTTTAAATTTAATAATAAAGTATTTAATCAAATATCTTCAAATGAAACACATCTAAAAGAAAGTATATCAAACACGTTGTTTTCAATGATTATTTTTATGAGATAAACATATATTAACATGATTGAAATTAATTGAATAATTTGGTTTGCATCTAATACTCCCATTAAGATCGAAGATGTTATAACTACATATCGCAGAAGGGTGTAACAGGAATATTAAAAACTAATATTTTACTTAATATCGTTTAACTTAATAACCATTAAGGCATTGCACACACAAAAAAACCGCACAAACAAACTGAACATGTGAAACCAAATTGACCCGTATCATGCATGAATATAAACACTTATTTCGAATGTAATACAGACTCTGTATAGTTACTAAAAACTACACTGAAAATTGGACGACATCAAATATGCCAACTTTTGTACGAATCAAATTATTCGTCTGTTACAAGCATTTCTCAAAATTGGAATATGTATAGGTGTTGACTTTTAGGGAAACTATTTTAAGAGTATGTACCACGGAGGGGTTCATGAATTGCTAAATTTTATACTCATGTCCTGTTGATACCTTTTTCTTATAGTTTTAAAATGTCGTTTCTCCTGCAATGATGAAATGACAGATTAAATCAGAGAGTGATAAGTAAGAAATTTTGTTCCAGAGGGTTTTCATTATCAGTAAGCAGGATAAGGATCATATTCTAACACCTGACTAAGAATCCGAACAACGTCATTTCAGAATGCCCGATTTCGGTGATAATCGATTTATACGATTACAGTAAAACAATTACTGACTTCCTGACCAAAGTGTGTATTTGTACAGTACAATGTGAAATTGACAATCACTGTGGTTAATGCATCATGGTTTATGATTCAACAAACATGTCATTAGTTACTTCCTTTTCATTTTGTTTTAAATGTATATATAAAGTCGTTAATCGAATATTTTCTAATGCAATACCTCTAAAAGAAAACATTTCAAACAGTTGTTGTCATGAGTTCTTTTTAATGTGACATACAAGTACCCGAAATCATATGAGTATATATATTTTTCAAATGCACTCAATTAGATTAATTTGTTGTGCATTGATATATATCACAGAGGTAAAATAGTGTCAACTAACATATCAATAATCTTAAATATCTTTTTTTATCAGCATGATATATATATATATATATATATATATATATATATATATATATATATATATATATATATATATATATATATATATATATATATATATATATGAAAAGAATTTGGCTTTAAATAATAATATAAAAAGAGAAGCGAAAGATACCAAAATGGATATTCGAACTCATAAGTCGAAATAAATAGTTTTAAAACATAAAAAAAAAAATTATTACGCAAGAGAGAAATAACTAATTACATGTATTATATTTTGTTGACTTGTTCGTTATTATCAGCAATATATTTGTACTCTTCATTTATAGTCAGAAACAACATAATTAGTAAAGATTTAAATCGTCATGCAATAAACGTCCATATCGACTGGTCGACTTCGATAAAAATCCTTGAAATGATTATCACGAAACAATTATTTATATAACTATATCAGTTTGTATTTGTAAACTCATCATATATACCCGGATTAAAACTTTTTATTTGAGCCAGACGCGCGTTTCGTCTACCAAAAGACTCATCAGTGACGCTCGGATAAAAATAGGCCTAATAAAGAACGAAATTACAATTTTTGGATCATATTATAAAACTTGTTGAAGAAGCCGTAATACCAAATAATTACAGTTCATGATGTTTTAATACTACACCAGGATTTCAGATATCACAAACTAGTCAAAACACTTACTAAATTTTATCATCGGTACAAGGACATCATTCGTAAATATAAATCACCATGCAGACATCTTATACATTCAGATAATTTACATCCAATATTCTATGGTAATATTCTTTACAAAGCACAAAAATGTCGGCATTCACCCCAAAAACTAACCAAACCTTTGAATAGACTTTTTCGGAAAGGATATAGTTACGATACTGTTGTCAGGTTATTAAGGATTGCATATTGTGGTATTAATATTGATTCACTCATAGGGTCTTTGCATCGGAAATAAACACATTTATTATAAAACCAGTTATTGGCATGATACAGGTTATGTTCTTCTCATATATTTAGTGTTGGTATGATGCTTAACCCCTAACGGGAGGAATTGTACTTAATTTTCATATTATGAAAATATAATATTTTAATCAGTTTAAAATAATGACTGGAGCTGGCATGTCAGTAAATACTAGTAGTTCTTTGTTCATTTATGTATCATTGTCATTTTGCTTAGTTTCTTTTGCAATATTTTGCTACCTATTCAGACATTGGACTCGGACTTTTAAACTGAGTTTAACTGTGTGTTTTGCTATGTGTTTCTTTATTCTACATTTGCCAGAGGTATAGGGGGAGGGTTGTGATCTCACAAAATATGTTTAACCCAACCGCATTTATACCCCTGTCCCAAGTCAGAATCCTCTGACCTTTGTTAACTTTGTATGATTTTTTTTACATTTTTGTTCATTTATATGCTTTGGAGTTAAGAGTGAGGTCCATTTTCACTGAACTAGTACACAATTTTATTCAGGGGCCAGCTAAGGACCACCTACGGGTGCGGGATTTCCATTGGTGGCCTTTGCTTTGGTTGTTGTCTGAACTTCCGGGTCGGGTTATTGTGTCATTGGTACATTTCTCATTTCCATTCTCAAAATTTTTGTAAACATTAACATCTTTTAATATTTCCAAATAATTCTGTCAAACGATTATTGTTGAAACAAAAAATGACTTGCTGACAGAATTGTGTATTGATAAAAAACGGTATGAAATTCAAGCGATTTGTTTTTCACATCTTTGAATGCATTCACCATTCCAAGTGTTGAAATGGATTCCTTTTAGAATAAATTTATATACAAGATTGATAAGTTGAGGCAGATCGTATCTTAATTTCTACAGATCGGTACATAGTTATCAAAGGTACCAGGATTATAATCTAATCCGCCAGACTTAGCGTTTCGTCTACATCAAACTTACCATTGACGCTCAGATCAAAATAGTTATCAAGCCAAACAAGTAAAAAACGGTAACATCATTACTGTCAAAAAGAAAGAACGTACTATTCCGTTTGAAATAAGTTTTCTACAGGTATAACCAAACTTAAAAACTAAATTTGTGTATCCATAGAAAAATGTAGTGGCGGTTTTAAGTAGTGTGTGGTTATGAAATCCCAGACTTAATATATTACCTGTTATTCATTGATTACGGTGATGGAAATCCAAAACTTCAATACAGACACGGGCATAGTGAACAGTTGTAATACATCAACACCGTAAGATGTTAAACATCGCCTTCCAAAAAGGAGGAAAGAAACAATAGAGAACGAAAAATGGTCCTATTGGTCGTAAGCTTTCATGTTGATTTTAGCGCATGAAACTGAAAAAAACAACAAAAAAAAGAAGTTATTGCTGTAAATATTTGATTTATTCAAAGTAATTTCTTTTCGATAAATTTCGGCAGTATTTTTTTTAGAATTCTTGATAATTGAACGAAAAATATAACATCAAGACAGCAGTAAGTGGTGTTGAAATTGTCAAATAATTTGGATTCAGACGATCTTAGAATGGTAGAATATTATGGTTTACATTATCAATATTCTAATATGAGGACAACAAATTGTAAAAGTTAGTTATCATGTGCTTATTTATATCATTTTGATACACTATCAATGGTGTCATAAGATAATTGAGTTATAAATATCAGAACTGACGTCAGAGACGAAAACTGATGCAATAACTCAATGTTATTATCACTTATATAACAACGTTAGTATATAAATCTGTTTTTATTGCAGATTAACAGAATACACATCAGCTACTAGACTGTTATAAGATAACACAAAGATTGTTAACTTAGCTAAAATGTCTATTGTGCTCCCAACCATTAATAACTTTGGAGCTGATATCGCAAATGAGATGCCCTTTGGTCACCAATTCAACACACCAGATTTGCTGACTCTCAACTAAGATTGTCGATTCAAGGAAGAGAATATACTGATACAATAAGCTATGACATATTAAGCTTCTGCATTCGAAAAAGAACAAAACAACAGTAATAACTTCTACTGAAGAAAAAATCAATGATTTTAAAGTATTTTTAAGATATAGATGATAAGTGGTAACGACGATCTGTCGGTTACAAAACATAACACATTACTGAACGATATTAAGCATCAGAGTATGTAGGACAGTATAAATCATAGAAGTATATAAATCAGTAGAAAACATCAAAGTATACAGAAAAGTGGAAAACATTAAAGTATACAGAACGTTACATAACAACAGAGTAAAAAGGACAGTATGAAAGAACAAGTATACAGAACGGTATAAAAAGCATCAGAGAACGCCGGACAATACTAAGTATCAGAGTATCAAAACAGTAGAAAACATCCGAGTAAACATAAAAGTAGAAAAAGTAGACTACAGAACGATATAAAACAACAGAGGAGTATACAGGACAGCACACAACAACAGATTATATAAAACGGTAGACAAAGCATCAGAGTTTAGTGCACAGTACTAAACATCAGAGTATACAGAGTATGCATAACGGTGATGCATATCAGAGTTACTAGAACTGTACAAAGAAAACAGGATGATACAAACATCAGAGAATACAGGACGGTTTTGATCGTTTTGTCTGTATCGAAAATCAAACGCAGACAAATGACTATCAGTATATAACTAAAGACAATAATGTATGTGTCTAACTGATGAAATTATTCTTTTCATGTGAACTTTATCACCGCAATTGAACATGTTGATGCAAATGGATTATTATTATTATTAAAATAAAAATGTTTAAAAAAACCTTTGTTTTTGTTAAACTAACGGCCATGTTTGTTTTTGCCTTTTTTACTATTATTATTATTTGAGTGTTATTACCTTTATCCTGTTTAATGTAAATATTTTTATGGAACTGTTGTGTAATACAAATAAGTTCTACACATTCATGTCCTATCGAGTAGCCTGATGTTGACATTGTCATACAAGTTAGGTTTAACGTTTTGAACACCTTGTTGGTCTCTTTGTATCTTGTACCTGAAGAATGATATAACAGTTCAAATACACTGAACCAACAATGTTAAAAGGTCTTATAAAATTAAACAGTGAGACAAAATCACATTGAGACATTCAAACAAAATATAATTTAGATGTAAGGACCAACAGGAAAATTCACATAAAGATTATTGTCCTATTATAATCCTTCGCAATCATTATGTCATTTGGTTGGGAAATTTTGCTCTATTGTATTTTTTGTTTGTTTTTTGCAATGATGAAAAGAAAGATTCAGTCAGAATTGTCAGTATAACATTACATATATCATTTGAACTATAACCGTGTGACCCGATTATTACCGAAATCGGCCAGTTGAAAATGACTTTGATTTTTTTTACAATATCTGTTAATTCAGATATTTAATCATGTGTTAAAATAATATCCTTAAACCATTACTGATAATGACGACATTTCCTTGGAGTTCGGTATTTTTCGCTATTTTACTTTGATCGTCAACAAAATTTCGCACTTATCCTTTTATGGTTTAATCTTTTATTCCATCATTGCAGGAGAAATACTAAAATGAAATGGACTGACATTTTCAAACTATAAAAAGAAGTACCAACAGGACCATTCACAGTATAAAGATTATCACTCCATTGACCCCCACATAAATAAAAATAAACTTTGAATGATATTAATAAAAGTCAAAATCTAAACATTTTCCAATTTTGAAAAAAATGCTTGTGATAAACGATTTAAAGTAAATTGAACAAAAATTGACGCATGTGTTGTTTTCAATTTTTATGTGATATCGTTTAACCTTAATTATTCAGAGTCTGGTTAACGTTTCAAATATGTCAAAGGTTTAATATTTAACTTGTGCATAATATGAGTCCAGTTGGTTTCACATGTTTATAGGCGAGTGTAATATTTGAAAAAGACGTCTAGTTCAAGACTTTAATGCACCCACCTAACATACGACTAATTTCTTTTTAAAATGAAAGAATAATGATTTAACTTTGATTTTTGCCCGGTCGTCACAAAATCGTACGGTGCAGTTTTTGCAAAATTGACGTTTATTTCAGAAATTACTTGAAAATTATAGAATTACGGCATGTTTTTCAAGCAAAGGAAATTAGGCGTATCTCTTCTTTTAGGCATAATAATTAAATGAATTAGATTCTTAAAATATTGAAAAACAATATTTACAACTGTAAGTCCGCATACCTTTTCATTCCTTCTAAATATTTGACATTTTTTATACGAACATTTTCACTATCCTGACCTTTTCGGATCTACAATTTAATTTTTATGAAATGTTTTTGGGCTCTACCCGTTTTAGAACACACCAAATTACTCGTCGGTTATCGTTTTTTCATTCAAGACCAAGACTTTATCTCAACATTTCTTAAAATCACGAATGTCTGTTATTTCATAATGTTTGGTAAGATTACTATAGTTTCCGGAATTCCTTATCTACGTCGTTATCGGTTTTTGACTGAATATGTTAGTCGATTTCCGTGTACTTAGTAGTGCTAGTAGAGTACAATAAATCATATTTAAACGGTTCTATTTCTATCTTTAACTTCAGTGTAGCTTGAATAGATATAAAATCGTCCGAAATTAAGATCAAATCAACCTAAAACATAGTTTTTGAGTTCTGTCGAATTCATCCCTTTCTAAATAAGGAGTCGTATCGGAAAATTGTAGAAAATCCTCCGAGTCGTGTCGAATTTTCACAGTCCAGTTAAAATGAAATCCTTCATATGCTAAAATGCAAAAACTATCCATTGATTGGCACAGATGCATAGTCTGTCAGGTATTTACTACATAGAAACTATGTAGTTCAACACTTAAATGAAGATACAGTTGTATTGCCGCAGTGGAAAAACGGAAAGACGAAGTTTACAGAAGTATGAAAAAAAATGAAAACATCCCATTAGAAAGTATAAAATATCATAAGAGTTGCTATAAATATTTCACAAGTAAGAACAACTTATAATCTTCTGTTTTGTCTGTACAAAGACTTAAATGTACTATAATTACCAATTTTACTGAGCCAGTCTCTTCTCATATATCAACGAGGCAGTAGATCTACAGCTCATTCTGATATGTCATGTTTGTCTGTTTGTATATTTTGCAAATGTATAACACCTATAAGCAAGTTACACAACTTCATAAGGTATCATCTGAGGAGCAAACTCAAGCTGTATTGAGTGTAGCGACACATATCTCCTACAATTATCTGATTTACAAAATAACTCATGAGAATTTTACTAGTAAAGCTTTATACTATCGAGCTTGCATCACTTAACTAAAAGAATGAAATCAGAAAGTAAAGAGCTATTTAATCTGAACATGAAACAGCTTTTCTAACGTTTCGACGATTAAAGATGACTTGACTGTACACAAGAAAATATTCTTGTTAACAACTTTATTTGATAATTAAACCGGACTTAATTTCTGCCCGAGTTTTGCCGCCGAGAAAACTACACAACATATCAGCATCAGCAAAAACTAAAAATATATTTTGGTCAATTGATAGTTACATGTATACAGCCTCAACAAGGCCAAAGTACGTTCAATTTTGTAAACAGTAGTTCTATAAAGTTGTCAGATGCCTTAAAGACGGAAAATTAACCGTTTAAAATGACTGTGATATACAGTCTGTAAAATTTAAAGATCTGAGCAGCGACTGCGAAACTGGTTGCAAATACTTAATGCAGCTACTAGTATTTTACAAAAGCAGATAGGTAAAATTGTAATCCAATCAGATGAATATCCATTATCTAAAGACATTTCACTGAATCATTCAATTGAAATTATGCCACCTGCTTTAAAAACATTTCTGTATTGTCTTTTGGTTGATGGCGTATACGTGGCAGTTAATAAAGAGTACGATGTACCTATTGACAAAGTTCTCAGATGTATGGCTTTAGCAGAATGTATATTATCTATACAAAGACATTTTTTTACTCCTTTTCATGTAGGTTTATCATTACACATGCACCGTATATATGGACACACCTTTGATAACTATATTACGAGTTTGGCCGATCATGAGATTAGAAAAAAATGAAGATGGGGCATACGTTCTACATGGTATTATTTCTTCTTCTGGGGGCCAAACCTTATCCAAGACAACGTTGTCCTAACTACAGAAACAATAAAAGTTCTCCGTATGACTTTGGTTGGCTAAAAGGCAACATCGGTCTGATGCCAATTATATTTACTGGTATGATGCCATCCGACTCTTCAAGGTTTTATCTGTTTACGCAAAGGTAAAGGTATAGGGGGAGGGTTGAGATCTAAAAAAAAAACATATTTAACCCCGCCGCATTTTTGCACCTGTCCCAAGTCAGGAGCCTCTGGCCTTTGTTAGTCTTGTATGATTTTTGATTTTAATTTCTTGTGTTTTATTTCGGAGTTTAGGATGACGTTCATTATCACTTCAAACTAGTATACTGTTTTGTTTAGGGGCCAACTGAAGAAGGCCTCCGGGTTTGGGAGTTTTTCGCTGCATTTATGACCCATTGGTAGTCTTCGGTCGTTGTCTGCTTTTTGGTCGGGTTGTTGTCTTTTTGACACATTCCTCATGTCCATTCTCAATTTTAAAATCAATCTGTAGTAGATCTTAATTGTGTCCGCTTTGAGCAACATCTCTGCTGTACTGATATATGCCAATACCAAGGAAGTGGTCTTTGTACGAATATGTTGACCGATAAGAATGATGAGATTACAATTGAAAATGAAGCTATGATATTCCGATATCACATTATTCCGACACCTTAATGGTCTGACACCCCATTGGTCCGACGTTTCGATCATTTAATTATAATTATGATAACGGAATATTAACATAAGAAAGCCAAATAAAAGGTTCAATATTAGGATAACCGTGTCCTCGTTTGAAGCGGTGAAACAAGTTATAAAAAAAGTAAGTATATTAGTGCCAAAGTAGCCGAACGTCATCGCCAGCGTAATTAAAAGTACAAAGTGTTTTGTAAAGTGTTGTTTGATTAATTAGATATCTCAAGATACACGGCGGCCGACCAAAGTAAATCAGACACAGTTTGACGTACAATGAGTGATCATATTTTCCTTGTGATGTTTTATATCAAAATTGTCTATTTGTTGATATAAATATACTAGTAGCACTTTACTCATTTGAGTAATGTTAGTTAGTACTCTTATCATATCTGATATAGTGATGTAAACGAAATTGCGGTATGATCCAGACTCCACATTTTGCACTACAATAATACAATAAAATATGTCCTATGGTTGTCTGATGTTGACGCGGTTGGCAGGCTTTCAAACTAACAGGATACCATACGTTTCCTCCATTTTAATGTACAGTTCATCATGGGACTTTTCTATGAAATTAATTATGTTACATTTTCCTCTTGCTTCAAATATTTTGTTTCGGATTATTTATATCAAATTTGCAGAGATATATTTGTAAATACGTGCAATCAGTTGATATGGAGGTCTTATAAGATTTAAAACATGCAAGGGCGACTACAGATACATTTGTGTGACTAAATGGTTGATTTTCAAAGACTCCGAGAGAAAACGTTACGCAACATATGTTACCGTTAAAATCGACCAAAATCAATTAATGCTATGACAGAAATATATTTTCCCAACAGTAATACAGTATTCCTATAATATTGTTTCGTTTTTGCATTTGTTTTGACTCGATTTTTCTACTGGAGGTATCCATGAATTTAAATTGCAACCATGACGTTTGATCCGGATTTTTAAAAAATTGCACCATAATTTCTTTTGACGACCGGGATATTTAGAAAATACACATTCTCAGCTTTCCAGTGATATATAATTTAGCCGTATGTTAGGTAGGTGCATTAAAATGTAATATTCGGCTCTCATATCACTCGCCTATTAGTTTGTTTGTGTTTTTTTGTTTGTGTACAATGCCTTAATGTTTATGAAGTTTAATTGCATGAAGTAAAAACTGTATTTTCAAGGTACTTGTTATAATTTTCTGCAAAATATAACAATAACACCTTTGCTCTTATTGCATTTTTTTGTTGCTTCCCAAATTATGCAATAAAGTTTTAATATATGCTTGCCATGTTAAAGTGATCCATCAGACACTTGTTGATATCGAATCAATAAGTCACTTATCATTTCTTTTGTTTTACTATTGCTGAGAAACAAAAGAAATGGAACATGTTTTCATAGTAAAAAAATAAACTAGAGGCTCTTAAGAGCCTGTGTCGCGCACCTTCGTCTATGTGCATACATGTATTAAACAAAGGACACAGATGGATTCATGACAAAATTGTGTTTTGATGATGGTGACGTGTTTGTAGATCTTACTTCACTAAACATTCTTGCTACTTACAATTTTCTCTATCTATAATAAACTTGGCCCTTTAGTTACTGAGGAAAATATTTTGTAAAAATTTACAAAAATTAATGAAAATTGTTAAAAACTGATATAAAGAGCAATAACTCCTTTAGGGGTCAACTGACCATTTTGGTCATGTCGACTTATTTGTAGATATTACTTTGCTGAACATTATTGCTGTTTACAGTTTATCTCTATCTATAATAGTATTCAAGATAATAACCAAAAACGGCAAAATTTCTTTAAAAAATACCAATTGGGGGACAGCAACCCAACAACCTGTTGTCCAATTCATCTGAAAATTTCAGGGCAGATAGATCTTCACTTGATAACAATTTAACCCTATGTCAGATTTGCTCTAAATGCTTTGGTTTCAGAGTTATAAGCCAAAATCTACATTTTACCCCTATGTTCTATTTTTAGCCATGGCAGCCATCTTGGTTAGTTGGCTGGGTCACTGCACAAATTTTTTAAACAAGATACCCTAATAATGATTGTGGCTAAGTTTGGTTAAATTTGGCCCAGTAGTTTCAGGGAGAAGATTTTTGTAAAAGATTACAAAAATTTACGAAAACTTGGTAAAAAACGACTATAAAGGACAATAACTCCTTAAGGGTCAACTGATCATTTTGGTTATGTCGACTTATTTGTAGATCTTACTTTGCTGAACATTATTGCTGTTGACAGTTTATCTCTATCTATAATAGTATTCAAGATAATAACAAAAAACGGCAAAATTTCCTTAAAATTATTAATTCAGGTGCAGCAACCAAACAACCGGTTGTCCGATTCATCTGAAAATTTTAGGGCAGATAGATCTTCACTTGATAACAATTTTAACTCCAGTCAGATTTGCTCTAAATGCTTTGGTTTCAGAGTTATAAGCCAAAATCTATATTTTACTCTTATGTTCTATTTTACGCCATGGCAGCCATCTTGGTTGGTTGGCCGGGTCACCGGACACAATTTTTTAACTAGATACTCCAATGATGATTGTGGCCAAGTTTGGTTATATTTGGCCTAGTAGTTTTAGAGGAGAAGATTTTTGTAAAAGTTAACGACGACGGACGAGGACGGACGACGGACGCCAAGTGATGAGAAAAGCTAACTTTGACCTTTGGGCCAGGTGAGCTAAAAAGGAAAATATGAAAGGTTCAATTAAAAGAATAAAAATAAATCTTAGCAAAATGAGGATGTTAATTTGATGTATGCCTTTTTGTGCTTCTTCGTTACATTTGTTGTTTTATAGTGATTAAGATGGTAACACAATGTTGACTGCTGTACCCCTATTTTTGACATTTTTACCTATTGTGTCTGTTTGTTTTGTTCACGCATCGGTGACAATATAATGGAATTTGACACGACTGTCATACAAGTGAGAGGTTTAGCTAGCTATAAAACCAGGTTCAATCCACCATTTTTTACATTTGAAAATGCCTGTACCAAGTCAGGAATATGACAGTTCTTGTCCATTCGTTTTTGATGCGTTTTGTTATTTGATTTTGCCATGTGATTATGGACTTTCCGAATTGATTTTCCTCTGAGTTCAGCATTTTTGTGATTTTACTTTTCAAACTTTAGTCAGTAAGTCTGTAATTGTTTAAACTATAATCGTGTGACTCGATTATCACCGAAATTGGGCAGTCGGAAATGGCGTTGATCGGATTCTAAGTCGGGTGTTAGAATATGATCCTTAAATTGCTTACTGATAATGAAAACCCTCTTGAACAAATTTCCTTACTTATCACCTTCTGATTTAATCTGTCATCTCATCATTGCAGGGGAAATAAAATAAATGAAACGACATTTTGAGACTATAGGACAAAGATATCAACAGGACAATTACCAGTATAAAAATATCAATTCATTAATCCCTACGTGGTAAAACACGCTGAAAATAGTTTCTTTAAAAGTCAAAACTAAAGATGTTCCAATTTTTAAGAAATGTCAAGAGGGAAGAATTATAAAAGGTACAACTAAAAGATTTTAATATTAGTTCTACCCAAAATGTTATGAAGTCTTTACATAATAATAAAAATTAAAGCATTACTTTTAAAAAATGGTAAAAGGACTAGAATAGGTGATTTACACAAAAGTTGACACAATCTTATTTTCGACGGTTTAGTTTAAGGGAATAAAAAGTTTCTAATAATTTAGGCCCGACAAGGTTGAAATTTGTTTTAAATATTACGAAAAGTCAAATTATAAATATTTGTTTAACTTTGGACTCAAAAAAGTCTTTTGAAGATGATAGACCCAAAAAGTTGACACATTCAAATTTTCGACCCATTATTTTTTTCACTACATTAAACTTTATTATGTAGTCTTGATTACTTTGGAAATATCCCAACTGTTTCACATATTATATAAATATACATTGAACAACAAAATATCCAACATTCAAAGTAAACAGAAAATAGATATTGTTACACAGTTCAAATGATTGTTGACTTTTAAAACCAAATATACCAAACCACATTTCTTTTCAATATTACTCATTTCTGTCAGTAAGTCATTAATGATTTTAATTAGAGGGAAAAGGCGAAGATATATGAACCTTCTTATTTAAGAAATACAATTTCTCATATAACTTCAGTCTAGCCATTTTTTTTATAATATTAATAAAGATCAAAGCATTAATAATTATTAAACAAAGGATTTGAAAAGGACATTTGAAGTTGATTAAAAAAGTTGTCAGATTCAAATGTTTGATCCATTATTTTGAACATTATGCAATCTGCATTTTGTTGGAAATTACTAGAATATTTTATATCTTTGAATTTACGATGAACGAAACAATCTTCAAGTTTAAAAGTAAAAAGGAAGAAAAGCGATCTTAACACAGATCGAATGTTTGCAGCAATGTCTATTTGGTTTGACATGTTTTTGTATGTGTTTGTGCAAAATCATCCAGTGTAAACAAACAATGATTCGAAACAAGAGCGGTTATATTTCACTTTTTGGTGTCGTGTAGAATCTTGATAATACAGAGTCTTATTTGGAAATAACCAAAACGGTGAACCTTTGATATTTGCATCGATAGCTTCAAAATTAATTTTAAATCAACTTGTCCAATTGAAACCTAATTTCCTCTGCTCTGCGAGATCTATGAATACACAACACATTGTCGGTATTCCAATGGGAACCAATTGTGCCCTCTTCTTGCCGACTTCTTGTAAAGGATCACTCTTATTCAAACCAAAAATTCTCTGTAACTGACATTATCAAGATGCTTGATTTCCTTATTGACAACATATTTGTTACGTTCGGAGGATGTGTTTTTCAACAGACTGTCGGCATCCAATGGAAACCAATTGTGCCCCTCTTCTTGCCGACTTGTTCCTTTGATCATTATGAGGCTGAATCATACAGGAACTTCTTAGGAACACAGATAAGAAGTTAGCAACATCCTTTAACTTTACTTTCTGCTATATAGATGATGTTCTCTCACTAAATAATTCAAAATTTGGTGACTATGTTGAACGCATCTATTCCATCGAACTAGAGGTAAGGATACAACAGATACAGTTGAGTCGGCCTCATATCTTGACTTACATCTACAAATTGACAATGAGGGTCAGTTGAAAACAAAACTTTACAACAAAGGAGATGATTTCAGCTTTCCAATTGTGAACTTTCCATTTCTAAGCAACATTCCAGCAGCACCTGCATACGGGGTACATATCTCCCAATTGATACGGTATTCCCGTGCTTGTATTTCCTTTCATGATTTTCTTGATAGAGGGTTGCTGCTCACAAGGAGCTATTACACCAAGAGTTCCAAATGGTGAAGTTGAAATCATCCCTTCGTAAATTTTTGGACGCCATCACGAGTTGGTGACCATTATGGATTAACAGTTTCACAGATGATATCGAATATGTTCCATACGTCGTAACTACAATCCCCTTCCCTTTCATTAATGTGACCTACCGAATTAGATTATTTACCGGATTTTATATAACATGAGCAACACGACGGGTGCCACGTGTGTAGCAGGATCTGCTTGCCCTTTCGGAGCACCTGCGATCACCCTAGTTTTTGGTGGAGTTCGTGTTACATTTTCTTTAGTTATCTATGTTGTGTCATGTGTACTATTGTTTGTCTGTTTGTCTTTTTCATTTCTAGCCATGACGTTGTCAGTTTATTTTCGATTTATGAGTTTGATTGTCCCTCTGGTATCTTTCGCCCCTCTTTTAAGTGCATTTAAAACAATAAATACAATGCATGTAGAATACTTGTATGCCACATAAAATGATAACAAATATCTCCTATTAAAGGAACGGCTTGTGAAAAAAACACAATGAACGGCTTAATCTCTTAGATAAAAGTAAAAAGGAACTGTATTCACTATGTGCTTCCATTCACCGATGGCGTTGGATCATTATATACTAAAAAGATGTATTTAGTCTCCAAATTCTTTTTGGAATTTTGGATCCTCAATGCTCATCAACTATGCACTTGTTTGGCTTTATAAATATTTTGATATGAGTGTCACTGATGAGTCTTATGAAGACGAAACGCGCGGCTAGCGTACTTAATTATAATCCTGGTACCTTTGATAACTATTCAACACGACAGAGATGCAGTGCTACAAACTTAATTTATTGATTCCTGTAGGAAAATATAGTAATACCATTAGGTATGACATGGTTAGCTTCTGCACTGAAAAAGAACAAAGCAGCACCCATATTTATCACTCAAGATCTTTTAATAAATGTGGAGACATTATATTATGCAGATACTCAGTTGTCACGCATATATGTCTATTTAACATCAGAGTATACAGGACGGTTATAAAATTAGATAGAAATTATTGTCAAGATTCAAGTTCAAAAGAGTATCATAAAACATAGTTTGATTCTGGTTTCGTCAATGGTCATGTTTGCTTGTGTTTCCGTTTTTTTGTAACGGCGATAGCAGGAAATGAAGGTTGACCCAGGTCCAAATGGTCCAGATTCTCGGTAATCCACATAACTTGATTGACCACCCAAAGTAAATCTACTATATATACTTGTCCAGTCATGGTTTACTGTTTTAAAGGTAATTACTTCTGCCATCAACATGACTTAGGGTTCACCGTATCTTTCATAAGAATTTCAAATGATTGTCCATGGTTTATCTATTGTGTGTATTTCCTTAATGTTCATAACATCTAACTAATAATCATCCGAGTGTTAAGCACGCCACGACTCAAACTGGCATGACAACCATAACATCAAAGAAGTTCGTAAGACACGTTTATGTAAAAACCATTATCATATACTTAGACTAAATAACATATGATTTTTACTGTATGATAATAGCATAAAATTGACGTAAATTTCATATTTTTCGAATTGGTGCTTAGCGGGCTAATATGAAAAGTTTATCACATGCTGCGAACGTTATCACATGCCTTTCCGTAAACGTTATCGCATGGCATTCCGGTAATACTCGGCAAATTCCGGAAAATACACCTCAATGCTACGTTTTCAGTGAAAAACATCACAAAGTAGTGTACAAAACAATTATTTGGATAGTGGAAAGTATATTGTGTAAAAACCCCAAAATAAATGCATTTTTAAAAGTTTCAAACATAATTTAGAAAGTAACTTTTATAAAATTTGACTTTTCCAAACAGTGTTCATTATGTAGGTTGTTAAAGTATTTTTTTTTGTCGATTCGTTCATATTAAAATGTTTTTCTTCTCTTTTGATGCATATGATAGAAAGATTTCATATCGAATGTACTAATATAAATTTGGGGTCCGACGTTCTTTGAACTTCAATTTGGGAACCACATGAAAGGATCTGTATTCCGAATATATATAAATTTGTTATTTTTCTCCTTTGTTGAAGCATATGATAAAAAGATCATAACATGTCATTTTTCATATCGCATGTATTATCAGCCCTCGGTCAATATCAGCCCTCGAGCCATGCGGCTCTTGGGCTGATATTGAACCTAGGGCTGATAATACATGCGATATGAAAAATGCCATGTAATAATCTGATATTCTCTATCACACAGTCGATATGAAAAATTATATGAACGATACGAAAAAACACAACAAAACAAACAGACAAACAAACATGGCAATTCATTTAACAAGAAGAGATTAGATATTTTCATATTTTTTTTTAATTTTTTTTTAAAGTGATAAAAACCGCTTGCCTTTAAATACAATTATAAATGTGAACATGAAAATATAAACACTAACACTAACATTAGTGTCTTTAGTTATATACTATAGTTATTTACTCTGCGTATATTTCCCAATACAACCGCAAAACTTTAAACCGTCCTGTATTTTCTAATGTTTTGTGCTGTCCAGTAGTCTCTAAGGCTTTGTCCTGTCCTGTATACTTTGATGTTTTGAACCGTCCTGTCTTCTGTGAAGATTTGTACCGTCCTGCTTACTCGGATGTTTTCTGTCGCCCGTATACTCTGTTGTTTTGTACCGTCCTGTTAAATCTCTTGTTTTGTACAATCCTGGTTACTCTGAATCTTTCTACCATCTTGTATTCTCTGTTGTTATGTACCATTCTGTATACTCTGATGTTTTGTAGCGGACGCTACTGATCATCTGTATGTTTTGAAAAACTTCAAATCCATTAAAGCGACTTTTAGTTCTTCAGTAGAAGTAATTGGTGCTGTTTTGTTCTTTTTCCTGTGCAGAAGGTAAATATGCCGGCACTCACACCACATCTTCCTATATCTGATCTTATTGTACTTGTATTTTCTCTTCCTGCAATCGATAAGCATGTTTGGACACTGCAAATATGTCGTATTGAATTTGGTGACCTAATGACATCTCTTTTGTAGTATCTACTCCAAAAATATTGGTGGTTGGAAGCACAATGGACATTTTAGTTAAGTTACCCAACTTTTGATAATTAAATATCGGTCTAATAGCTGGTGTTTATTGTCATAAGCTGCAATAAAAGCAGCTTTATATACTTACTTTGGACAATAAGTGATAAGAATATTAATTTATTGTATCAACTCTGACATCCGTTCTGATATTCATATTTTTTTTCATCTCATAACACCTTTAAAAGTGTATCAAACTAATACAATTAAACATGTGATATTTCAGTTTTACAATTCGTTGTCTTCAAAATAAACATGGATTGTGTATGACATAATATTAAACAATTGTAAAAAAGTTTGATTCCACCGAAGATTTTATTAAATTAATAACGGTCAATAACATCTTATGTTGTATTATCTCAGGAACAAGTGGTTACATGAGAAATAAAGAAATAGGACAAATTAATCAAAAAGATACATTTAAAGAGAAACACGAAAGTGATAGAGGATATAATGAAAATTGTAGCATTATTCCTCCTCTAACAATTTTAAAAACCTCTTTGAATAATATTTCTAAATGTAACATGTCATTTGTAAGTGATAAATAAATCTTGCTCAGATAATAGCTATTACATATAATAGCTGTTTTTATTGGTATAAATATTGATTTTGTTATCAGTAAATTAAAACCTAACTAAATATTACTAGTATGCTATATACATATACACATTCATGGATCTACAATCTGTCGATACCTGTAGCTTGGCATTGCACAAGGTCATGTTTTTCTCTGGCTGTTTATGACGTCTTTACACTAAATCCATTTGATGTTGGATGTGTACGGATTGATAGTTCAGTCTTAGATGCATGATTTTTTCATTAGTTGTTAGTGGCTTTGAACTAGCTGTCAGATAACTGCAAGTGCTCTCAGATATGTTCATTGTGTCTTTTTTGTGTTGGAATGTATAAGTACCCGGCCACGTCCACTTGTATTTTTGTCCATCTGATGAGTTAAGCCTTTTTTCAACTGATTTTTATAGTTCGTTCTTATGTTGTACTGTTATACCACTGTCCCAGGTTAGGGGGCCACATTATTTATGTATGTGCCTGTCCCAAGTCAGGAGCCTGTAATCCAGTGGTTGTCGTTTGTTTATGTGTTACATATTTGTTTTTCGTTAATTTGTTTTTTTCGTTAATTTGTTTTTTTCGTTATTTTTTTTTTCTTTTTTATATAATAAGGCCGTTAGTTTTCTCGTTTGAATTGTTTTACATTGTCTTATCGGGGCCTTTTATAGCTGACTATGCAGTATGGGCTTTGCTCATTGTTGAAGGCCGTACGGTGACCTATAGTTGTTAATGTCTGTGTCATTTTGGTATCTTGTGGACAGTTGTCTCATTGGCAATCATACCACCTCTTCTTTTATATATTACAATAAACAACGTTTTCTTATATTTGTTCATTATTTTAACTTTGATTAAAACGGGTCTGCATTCTGTTAGCAATATTAAGGTTTCACATTTAATCTTTGCATTGATAAAAACGTTCAAAAAATGTTGAAAACCTGTATGCCACATTAATTTTTTTTTCAATTCAATTCAATCTTTATTGCCATAAAACTACATATTTATAGTATGTGACACAACATAACAAAATGAAAATAAAAAATAACAACAAGATCATTAATATACACAATAAAAATAAATATTCTAAGAGTCCCCTGTCCTCAGTTCAATAGACTGTTTTAAAAAGGATCCTAGCTTATTTACCTGAATGTGTGAAATTGGGTTGAGTATATATGTTATTTTATCTATGTCATTTAAATTTATAAAGTGGATATTCTCATTTATCAAAAAATCAAAATAAACTTTTCTATTATTATGGTTTCTATTACAATATAAAAAGAAATGAATTTCATCTTCAATTTGTTTACAGTTTTTGTATTATCTTTCTTCTCTTGGTATTTTAAGGTATCTTCCCTTTTCTATTAATAAATTATGGTCACTGAATCTAAATTTTGTTATCAGTTTTCTGAATTCAAGAAATAATGATCTATTAAAAAAAAGGGAGCATATATGATGATCACCTCAATGTCTGAAATCAAAAGTAAACAGAAACCGATGTGGTTGTTACACTGGTGAAATATTTGTTCAATGCTTTGATGACATTTTTATGAACCAATTACAATTACATATTGTTTTGTACCAATACAAACTTCTGTAAGTAAGTCACTTATAGTTTAAGCAAAATTTGTTTGACATGATTATTACCGATGTAGGCAATTCTGAAATGACGTTAATTTTTACAAAACAGTTATTTTATTTTTAAAATTGTTATTTCGGATTCTTAATTATGTGTGAACATATGATCTATATATTGGTCAAATATAATTGAGACCCCCTCCAACAAAATATCATACTTATCACTTTTTGATTTAATCTGTCTTGTCATCATTGTCATCATTGCAAGAGGAATATAAGAAATAGAACGACATTTTCAAAATATTGGAAGAAATATCAAATAGATGATAACCAGCTGTATTAATTCATTTTTTTTTTTCAGTCATACATTTTTACTTGTTCAGTGTCACATGATACATTTTACAAACAAATTTCTTTCAATAACTTTCATACATACTCATACTTTAGGCATAGCACTTACAGATAATTACTTGCATAGTACATTTATACCGAATTAGACTATTTACCGGATTTGTAATCACTTAAGCAACACGACGGGTGCCACATGTGGAGCAGGATCTGCTTACCCTTCCGGAGCACCTGAGATCACCCCTAGTTTTTGGTGGGGTTCGTGTTGTTTATTCTTTAGTTTTCTATGTTGTGTCGTGTGTACTATTGTTTTTCTGTTTGTCTTTTTTATTTTTAGCCATGGCGTTGTCAGTTTGTTTTAGATTTATGAGTTTGACTGTCCCTTTGGTATCTTTCGTTCCTCTTTTATAATAAAGGGAAAAAAATCACATGCAATCACACATAATCTAGATCTATAGCATCTGGGTTTTTTTTTATACATGTAGCTTAAGTTAACTATAAAATGACTTCATTATTATTCTTCAAAATATTCAACACCTTTGTTAATAAACTGCTGATCTCTGTATTGGTCATACAATATAGTTCTACAGTATTTTCTACTGCTTTGGTTTTTTTATTGGAAACATAATGTGTTTTATAGATTGAAAAGAACATTAAGCTAAGCAAATGATTTAGCGCATAGTATGCATCATGAATTTTGTATCCTATAACCAACGAATGAAGACTTATTACATGTTCGCCTATGAAGACTTTTTTAAGTAAAACTTTCATTGATTTCCAGAATGTTTTATGATATGAACATGTAATGAAAAAATGATTATAATTATCTATTTCATTGCAATATGAACACAAATTGTTTTGTGAAATTTTCCACTGAAAAAGCAGCACCTCATTTGGCAAAATAAAGTGCATTAATTTCCACCTCAACATTTTTATTTTATTTTCTTTAAGATATTCAAAATTAAATTTAATAGAGTATTTAAATTCATTTATTAGTCTCCCTTTGCTTTAAGACTCTTTCCCATTTCTAAAATCCTACTGGTATTTCTGTTTTTGACACACTTAATACTAAATTGTATATGTTTTAGCATTAATAGTTAGAACATCATTACAATCTCTAAGTTTAGTTTTTGTTCGGTTGATGTGGACTTTTGTTTTGAATGATTCTTCTGATTTTAATTTGTCTGTCCATTGCTTTGGTATAGATTTTTTTAGTTTTGAGTATTCAGAAATCCAATTCCTTTTATTTCTTATTAAATTATTAATTCATTAACCCCATCATTGTTAAAAAAAAATCTTTAAATAATTTGAATAAAAGTTAAAGCATAAATTTTGTAGAATCTTTAAAATTGCATGTTACAGACGATATACGATGAGTCTGCATTACGTTGGACATAATTGAAAAGTTTAATTTTAATTGGGTTCACATGTTTTCTTATTATGATAAATAAGATAAGATAATTTTTATTAACCAATCATGGTGCCCAAAATTTGAGCTATACAATCAAATGAATTACAAAATAAAGCACAGAAAATGATTAGAATGATTAAAGTACCAAAACATGAATACACATTCACACTATATAACCTGAATATAAACCAAGTTATTGACAAAACATAAAATTATTTATGGTGACACTGTGACCTGAGGAAATTACATAATTTTCATAGTTCTATGTCTATGGGAGACAACTCCTGATCGATTTTATTACATATATATGGGGGAAGTTACGAATCCAATCTACTCTAACATCTTTAGGTTGATTTTCTAGGCACTTTATATATATAAATATATATATATTGTTATAATAAAACACCCATGCAACCACGCATCCCATATTGCATGATAGGACCCGACAGCATTTGAGTGTTTCGGCAGTTAAGCTTGGGATGGTCATTTTAAGATGCATTATTTGAATACAATCAAATATAACAAGAATGTGTCCCAAGTACACGGATGCCCCATCTGCACTATCATTTTCTATGTTCAGTGGACCATGAAAATGGGATAAAATCTCTAATTTGGCATTAAAATTAGAAAGATCATATCATAGGGAACATGTTTACTAAGTTTCAAATTGATTGGACTTCAACCTTATCAAAAACTACCTCGACCAAAAACTTTAACCTGAAGTGGGACGAACGGACGGAAGGAAGGACGCACAGACCAGAAAACATAATGCCCATAAATGGGGCATAAAAATTATTCATATATATATTCATACAGTAATGCATTTGGTGTATTTCTCCTGCCATATCAATATTTTTTGCTTTTATATATTAATCAGGAATAATCAATAAAAATAAAATATTTGAAAAAAACCTTTAATTTTTTTAACCCCCATTTAGTTATTACCCCACAACTCAATCCAGCTTTCCCTTTGTGATATGGTACCTTGCAGTACAATAACAGAGAGATCCATACACTTTAACACACATTATTGTCTATAAACTAGAAAAATGCTTGTTTCTGGCCCCTAATTCCTGAATGTTTGGGGCAATTATCCCACAAATTCAACCCTAGTCGTCCATTTGTAGTATAGTATCTTGCATTACAATTTCAGAGATGTCTATACACTTTAACCCGAGTTATTGTCTGGAAACCAGAAAAATGCTTGTTTTTGGCCCCTTTGTGGACTTTAATTCCTAAACCTTTAGGGCAATTTCGCTTATTGTAAATTGTTAAAACAAAAAAAATCTAGTTACAAGTAATATCGATTTTTTGTAAACATCTTAGCTAATACCCTGTTTTACACAATTATATAATCATGGCTATGGTGTACATCCATTATTCATTATTACTAATGCCTCAATAACCATATCACGGTCTTCTTTCTTTAAGAGATCTTTTGTGTCAGAGTAGCGTATAGTAATGCAACTTTCTCTTCCAATATAACTTTTGTCGCTCTCAGTTATTTCATTCTGATGATACAGACTATAGTCAAGAACAGTTATTGTCACCTAAAATAAAAACAGATTTGCAATCACTCATTAGTTTTTCCCCCGAATTTAACAGGTTCTGTATACAAAAAATGTACAAAATAGACAGTATATTGTCTGCTTTCATTTTCTACATAATTAAAATTGCCAGGCAGGGGTAAGCAAGAAAAACTTGCAATGTTTGTTTATGTTCATCCATATTTGTTTTTTTAAATTGTAAAGGGCACTCTACTACTTACTTTTTAAATATTCTTATAATTTATTTTTATTAATATCAATATGTACTTTTTATTCAAAATCCAATATTTAATGAAAATTCGTGTAGCTCTTTCAGCTGTTTTTGATATTCTGGTTAAAATCATCATTACAGGGCAATAACTCCAATAAATAGCCAATAAAACCACATATATATACCAAATATCATTGACTTAACATTAGTGGTGCATCTTAAACTGATCTAATAACAAACTAAAACATGTATGTAAACTAAGCAAAATTTTCAAAATCAATAGACCATGACTGAGGGGTAAGGATTCAATATTGTCCATGCAAATGAGATATGATTATACTAATACACAACTGCATATCAATTATCATTGGCCTTAGATCACCACAATAAATGTCAAGAAGCAACAAGAAGGAAAAAAACTAGAGACAAAAAGACCCAAAAAAAAGCAACAAGAAAGATTATATATACTCATAAAACATTTTTGTAAAACAATAAATTTATAGAAAAGTCAATTTATTACAGTTGAATAATTGCTGTTTTTTACAGTTTCAAATTTCGTTATATATTTGAAAGCACTAAACATCTTATAGTTAGTAAGCTTAATACCAATATTTTATTGCATTATTTCAAAATATGTATCAATCTGAACATTTTGTAACAATCCAATGTCCCATCATAAATATATTTTATATATGGATCTTTTTAGTGAAACAAATAAAGATAAGTTAATCATATAATTCGATTTGAAACTTTGATATATCAACCATGCCAAGTCTTCATATATATAACATGTATAATTGATTCATATATATTCTTACATTGATACCAGTGGATTATCAAATTTATCCAATCAAGATAGTTAAATTATCAATTTTAAAGTCTGAGCCTCAGAAATTTATACTTTAACTATCGAGATTGGAAAAATCGAAAATCCACAAGTAACTATGTAAGAATCTGTTTCTCCGATGATTAAAAAATAACTTTTCTTTTTTTGTTTGTTAAACAAAAATCCCCTTTGAGTGCCTTTCACATTCTACGAAGTTGTCAATTTTATCATCACCTGTTAGCATTCATATTTTGATTCATCCAGTTAGCTAATAAACAGCTGCCCCATGAGCACATGATACATCCATTGCGTTTTAAAAGAATAAAGTTCAATAACTACCCAATGTCATATCAGAAATTTATAAAAATCGAAAGGGAGCCTGTCAATAGATATTAACAATACACCAAAGTTTCATGAGAACTGCTGAAAACATTTTTGAGTTACTGTCCAAAAACTGGAAAATACCACCCTTCTGTAATGAATAAAACCCAATTACTTAGAAATGTAAAATGTAAAATTATAAAAATTATAAGCTTAAGGGACCTTACATCAATAAATATAAACAATTCAACCAAGTTTCAGGAGAACTGCTAAAAGTGTTTTCGAGTTCTTGCCTGAAAACTGGAAAAAAAACACCTTTTTTATACGACAGCAAAAAATTTGTTTGGATCGTATAATGGTATGATGTCGTCGTCTGCGTCGTCGTCCGAAGACACATTTGGTGTCCGGACAATAACTTTAGTTTAAGTAAATGGATCTCTATGAAATTTAATGAGAAGGTTCAACTGATAACAAACATATGTTACTACAGATTAAGAAAAAAAGAGAAGCCAACTCATGAAAGTATCTGTAATAACACATGTATGTTATTTTTTTTCTAATAACTTATTTAAGTTACACCCTTGACTGTCAATAGATATTTACAATTCACTAAAATATCTTGCAAATTGGTGAAAGTATTTTTGAGTTGTTGTCCTAAAACTTGAAAATCCCGCTTTTTTTTAATCAATGATACCCTATAACTCGGAAACGTAATATCTACAGTTTATAAAAAACGACAGGGAGCTCATGTCAATAGATATAAACGATTCCCCAAAAGTTTTATGCACATTGGTTAAAGCATTTTTGAGTAAATGTCCAACATATTGACGGACTGACGGACAAACGGACAAACGGCCAAACGGACGGACAGACAAAGGTATACCATAAAACGTCCCATAAATGGAATATAAAAAATAATGACCCTTAAAATCATCCAATGATCTTTTGACATCACTGGCAAGCACATGTTTATTAAAATTTTCTATACAATGGGTTCAGGCAGGGATAAATTTCCAAGAATTAGAGAAATTCATTTATACACTAAACTGTAAACTAAGTATATCTATTTAAACATAATCATCCTTGACAACAAAAAAACCTATTTCTAGAACAAATGAATTAATGTTTATTTTCTTCTCTCAGTATCATAAAATAATTAAAGAATTAACATGTTTTCTAATTGGTTGAAAGAGTTTGGTTTATCAGCTCATAGACATAATTTTGTCATGTGACTGTTGAGTCATTTACTTTTTTTTATAATTTACTCCTGTTTAAAATTGAGTTTATAATAAAATTATAAGGAAAAACATAAAAATGTTGTGCACACTTTAAAATAATCTGCGGCATGGCTTTTTCAGTGTGACCACATTTCTAATATCATACCCTTGCGAAAATGGTGCAGGATATCACAAGATATCCTCAGGATATCTCAGGATAATCTTGAGAAAAATCACAGGGCAATCTTGACATATCCTGATCCTGAGATAGGGTTAAACATGGGACGGTATTGGAACAAGGATATTCCAGGGATATCCAGAGACCATCCAGACCATAAATATCCTAGTAGAAAATCCTGTGATAATCCTGTGCTCAGGATTCTCAGGTCCTGGTCTCAGGAAATTATCCTGATGTCAGGATTTACAGATTTACTTGCATTGAGTTGGCCCTGGGATAATCCTGGTATATCCTTTGAATATCCTGAGAATGTCCTTAGTTCAGGACCAATAAATGTCTTACATGTATTCTATAAGAAATTACAAAACTTGAGTAAAATCCTTTTTTTAATGCACAATTTTTTTCTATTGCAAATATTTTCTTAAAGTAGTTTAAATCCATATTCCTCATTCTAAGCAAGGGCGGATCCAGCCATATCAAAATAAGGGGGGGTCCCAACCCAGGATAAAGGAGGGATCCAACTATGGATTGTTTGGAAAAAAAGTTTGTTTCCAGTTTTTGGAGAAAAAAATACTTTGTTTTTGACCCTGAGAATTTTTTTATTTTTTTTAGGAAGATCAATGCATTTGAATGGGGACATAAAGTTTGACCCCCCTTTCAAAATGAATGGATCCGCCCCTGTACCCACCCAATATTAAAATTAAATTATGCGTCAGATATATAAAAGGATACATGTAAAGATCTGCTTCTTTCTGTAATATTTGCGTCTCTGTTCTTCCAAGTTGAATACATGTAACTGAAATCTGCATGGATTCTGTTTTACTATCAAAACTGGCAGCTCCATTTAATCATTCAATCCCCTAAAAGTATCAAAATATCCACAAAGAATCAATTGTTCTAGACGTTTTGAAGCAATAAATTCAATAGAAATGTTGTTGCCTGTTTATACAGTGCATCGGAAGCTGTTTAGGAATCGAATTCATTTAAAAACCCTCCGCCTTTTTATCCCCTGAAGATAAAAAAAACTAGCTATACTTATTATTTTCACTAAAGAACCATTCACACTTTTCAATTACTATAAATTTAACGTATCTACCAGTTATACCCATTATAATATGTGAACACAATTCTTCATTTTGTTTAATTTACATAAAAATAAATTTTCAAATATGCTTTCAGACTTTCTGATGTTGCTTTGCTCAAATAAAAACCATAAAAAAAATCATAGTTCCTCAATAAATTATATTTTATAATAATATACACATGTCTATCATGTTAATTTAAAATTTATAATGCACTTATCTGAAATCTTTTTATCTAGAAATGTCTTTTTCGGGGTTCCATCAGCGTAATCTCCATTTTCGTGACGTATCTATCAAGAGTACACTTACGCTCACATTGGGGTGACAATCTCGCCCCAAATAATATCGGCCAAAAGTTGATCCGTCCCCGTAACGGTATTATGAAAATAATTCAAGGGTGTCGCAAACAAACATTAATTAATGTGCAGTTTATTAACATGATTAAGTATAATAAAAATAATCTTTAGTTTAAACTGCACATGGTGCATGAGAATAAAGAAGTGGAGTCACTATCTAGGACGGTATTTTTAGGGCCAAACTGTTCAGTACAATTACAAAAAAACACGTGGTCAAGATTTGTTTACATTTTACATACTTTGAGAAACGTCTGTCGTTGGCCTATCTATCATTGATCTGATATTTTTTTAAGTTATTTATATGCCGGACGACAATTAATAGAAAGGCACATATGTGAACCTGGAGAAAATCAGAATTTACATCTTTAGGCAAAGGAAGAGTCAAAAGAGACAACGTACCAGTCACGGCAGTGACAGTGTTACCATTAACCAAAAAAAAATGTACCACCGGCACTGTAAATAAAACCAAACTACTCTGCATATCCGGCAATGACAAAATAATGTGTGTTTCAACACTTCCAAAATAGTTCAGAATGTGATTTATTATTGATGTGTCATTTAAATTATGATCATAACCTGCTTAGGCTTAGACTTGGTCCAAGATTACTCTGAAGTAAAACGGCTGTTATGCCAGACAAGCTTGGGAGTTTCTCGGACACCCTTCTGTTTTTATCGCAAAAATCTCTGAATTTGAAATACTGTCAAACTGAAACTTGTTATGCTTCCATGAACATGAAGATCAGTAGTATACTAGTAACTGTGTAAATAAGTTAACTGTCAAAATATGTTTAATATTTTTAATTAACACTAATAACCGTTCCTTTTGTCATTAATAATTTGTGTATTTCAAAAATGTTTGACAAAATTATTTAAGTTTCTTCCCCCTATTCTATCACCCTTCACAAATCCTGGCTAAAACACTATCTTCATGTGAATATTTACTTTAATAACAAACAACAGTTAATTTCAGTCCCAAAATTTTTTTTTTCTTATTTCTTAATTCTCCCATCAACTTTTTCCCTAAAAAAAGGGGTAAATGCTTTACAGGATATTTCAGGATTTCCCAGGATAATCTTGAGATATCCTGATTAAAAAAATTGTCAGGATTTATTTCTGCAAGGGTGGTGAACCACTATTGGTATGTCAATGATATTTGGTATGTACTGGTATTAGTATTTGCACATCTCATTTCCATGGAGATTATATGACCCTGACCCGTCAGTCATAGTCTATTGACTTTGAAACTTTTTCTTACTTTACATGTATTTATTTGTGATTAGGTTAGTTTATAGGGACCCACTATTGGTAGGTCAATGATATTTGTTATGCAGTTGTATATAAGCATTGTCATATCTCATTTCCTCAGAGATTGTTTGGCCCACACTCAGTCATGGTCTATTTACTTTTTAAAAATTTTGCTTAGTTTACATGTATTCTTTAGTTTGTGATTAGGTATATATTAAAGGGCAACCATTCATTAGTGGTAGGCAGGTCTCACTATAATAAGCGATAAGAAGCGTCAAGTAATGACAAGAATAATAGTTTAGAGACAAGAAAACTAATTTAGCGACAAGAAAATAAATTTAGCGTAAACAATCAGAGCTCAGACATAAATAAGTCTGAATCTGCTTTTGACTCATAGAGGTCTAAATTTGTTTTAAGTTTTAGGATTTGTCTCCCTTTAATGCAAGACAAAATACGATTTTAATAAGTCAAATATTGTTAAGCAAGAAATAATTGACCAGAATCAAAAAGTTGCAAATATGGACTCCTTCAAGTCGATAAGTTATCAAAATTGGTTAACTTCAAGACCCACGCAATTTTATAAAAAAAAAGGTCATGCATCTAAATCAAATAATGACAACATTGAAAGACAATGCTTTATCTTCTAAAGAAAAAAATGAATGAGAGTCTAAAAAATTGGAGATAATGTTAATTAACCTTACAATCCAACCACCTGGAACCACATTTAATGAGGTAAAACATCTGTGTTTAGTAAGGATGTTCAATTAAATAATTAAATATAGATAGCTCAAGTCCTTGTGAACTCTCAGACAGGTTTTTGCTGTCATAGGTGGTGTACTTTGGCCACCAAGTAAATTAAGTTTTTTCATCAACATAAATAGACCTAAACAAGTCTGTCATTTTCTGACTTAGATAAGTCTAAAATTGAAAACACATTTTTATAATAAATACATGTTTTGACTTCTTTAAGTCAAAAACAAAAATCGACTTGTTTATGTCTGAGCTCTGACTGGTAAAGATATTTAGATAATGATTATTTGAAATAATTGGATATAGAAACATATACATATAAAGTGTGTGTTGCTTTAGTTCAAATGTACGCAAATTTTCGTTATTTAAGGGATGACTGTAA
The DNA here is from genome assembly GCA_019925275.1 of Mytilus edulis. Classification (NCBI taxonomy): domain Eukaryota; kingdom Metazoa; phylum Mollusca; class Bivalvia; order Mytilida; family Mytilidae; genus Mytilus; species Mytilus edulis. The sequence continues at coordinate 74,448,063 of CM034353.1, forward strand.
AAAAAATTCTGTCTATGAACAATCTTGCAGAAATAAATCCTGACATTTTTTTTAATCAGGATATCTCAAGATTATCCTGGGAAATCCTGAAAATATCCTGTAAAGCATTTAGCCCTTTTTTTTAGGGAAAAAGTTGATGGGAGAATTTCAGGAAATGTCAGGACTTTCAAATCAAGCAGCTTTAAACTAGGAGAATTCTCAGGATATCTCAAGACTTTCAAAAATAAATATAATATAGACCAGGATATGTCAGGACTTTTCCTTCAACATTCATCCTAATTTCAGAAACTTTACAAATTCTTTCTGAATGAAAAAACCGAAATAAAGTCCTTGATGATTCCTGGTATTGGGACTTAAGAAATAATATAATCTGTATCACAAATTCAAATAAGAAAAAAATTCTTTGGGACTGAAATTAACTGTTGTTTGTTATTAAAGTAAATATTCACATGAAGATATAGTGTTTTAGCCAGGATTTGTGAAGGGTGATAGAATAGGGGGAAGAAACTTAAATAATTTTGTCAAACATTTTTGAAATACACAAATTATTTATGACATAAAGCAAAGGTTATTAGTGTTAATTAAAAATATTAAACATATTTTGACAGTTAACTTATTTACACAGTTACTAGTATACTGCTGATCTTCATGTTCATGGAAGCATAACAAGTTTCAGTTTGACAGTATTTCAAAGTCAGAGATTTTTGCGATAAAAACAGAAGGGTGTCTGAGAAACTCCCAAGCTTGTCTGGCATAACAGCCGTTTTACTTCAGAGTAATCTTGGACCAAGTCTAAGCCTAAGCAGGTTAAGATCATAATTTAAATGACACATCAATAATAAATCACATTCCGAACTATTTTGGAAGTGTTGAAACACACATTATTTTGTCATTGCCGGATATGCAGAGTAGTTTGGTTTTATTTACAGTGCCGGTGGTACATTGTTTTTTGTTAATGGTAAAACTGTCACTGCCGTGACTGGTACGCTGTCTCTTTTGACTCTTCCTTTGCCTAAAGATGTAAATTCTGATTTTCTCCAAGTTCACATATGTGCCTTTCAATTAATTGTCGTCCGGCATAGAAAAATATCAGATCAATGATAGATAGGCCAACGACAGACGTTTCTCAAAGTATGTAAAATGTAAACAAATCTTGACCACGTGTTTTTTTTGTAATTGTACTGAACAGTTCGGCCCTAAAAATACCGTCCTAGATAGTGACTCCACTTGTTTATTCTCGTACACCATGTGCCGTTGAAACTAAAGATTTTTTTTATCATACTTAAACCATGTTAATAAAAACTGCACATTAATAAATGTTTGTTTGCGACGCCCTTGATTTATTTTCATAATACCATTACGGGGACGGATCAACTTTTGGCCGATATCATTTGGGCGAGATTGACACCCAAATGTGAGCGTAAGTGTACTATTGATAAATACGTCACGAAAATGGAGATTATGCTGATGGAAACCCGAAAAAGACATTTCCAGATAGAAAGATTTCAGATAAGTGCGTTACAAATTTAATTTAACATGACAGACATGTGTATATTATCATAAAATATAATTTATTGAGGAACTATGATTTTTTTTATGGTTTTTATTTGAGCAAAGCAACATCAGAAAGTCTGAAAGCATATTTGAAAATTTATTTTTATGTAAATTAAACAAAATGAACAATTGTGTTCACATATGATAATGGGTTTAACTGGTAGATACGTTAAATTTATAGTAATTGAAAAGTGTGAATGGTTCTTTAGTGAAAATAATAAGTATAGCTAGTTTTTTTTTATCTTCAGGGGATAAAAAGGCGGAGGGTTTATAAATGAATTCGATTCCTAAACAGCTTCCGATGCACTGCATAAACAGGCAACAACATTTCTATTGAAAGTATTGCTTTAAAACGTCTAGAACAATTGATTCTTTGTGGATTTGTTTTATACTTTTATGGGATTGAATGATTAAATGGAGCTGCCAGTTTTGATAGTAAAACAGATTCCATGCAGATTTCAGTTACATGTATTCTACTTGGAAGAACAGACGCAAAATATTACAGAAAGAAGCAGAACTTGACATGTATCCTTTTATATATCTGACGCATAATTTAATTTTAATATTGGGTGGGTACAGGGGCGGATCCAGCCATTTTAAAAGGAGGGGGTCAAACTTTATGTCCCCATTCAAATGCATTTATCTTCCTAAAAAAGGGGGGTTCCAACCCCCAGAATCCTCCCCCTGGTCCGCCACTGGCGTACCATTTTTATTGGTATCTTAACAATACGAGCAGCCATTAAAAATGGCCACCAAGTTTGCTAATAGTACTAGTATCTCATTTAAAAGTTAAAGAATCATTAAATACAAGGCATTTTTTATTTCAACAGCCATTGAAATAAGCTTTTAAACATGCCCAATACAAATACTCATGATTTATACCTATTTAATTTAACTACAATTCTTGCTGTAATAAATTGACATTAAGGCAGCAACCATTTGATTTTCTGGGGGGAGGGGGGGCTATGGATTTTTTCCCAGAAATGTTTTTTTTTGTCTTTCAATTTAAGCATTACATATAGTGACAGCTGAGGGTGAAACAAACAATTTTTTTTTTTCAGCGTCAAAAACAAAGTATTTTTTTCTTCAAAAACTGGAAACAAAATTTTTTTTCCAAAAAAATCCATAGTTGGATCCCTCCTTTATCCTGGGTTGGGACCCCCCCCTTTTTTTGATATGGCTGGATCCGCCCTTGCTTAGAATGAGGAATATGGATTTAAACTACTTTAAGAAAATATTTGCAATAGAAAAAAATTGTGCATTAAAAAAAGGATTTTACTCAAATTTTGTAATTTCTTATAGAATACATGTAAGACATTTATTGGTCCTGAACTAAGGACATTCTCAGGATATTCACAGGATATACCAGGATTATCCCAGGGCCAACTCAATGCAAGTAAATCTGTAAATCCTGACATCAGGATAATTTCCTGAGACCAGGACCTGAGAATCCTGAGCACAGGATTATCACAGGATTTTCTACTAGGATATTTATGGTCTGGATGGTCTCTGGATATCCCTGGAATATCCTTGTTCCAATACCGTCCCATGTTTAACCCTATCTCAGGATCAGGATATCTCAAGATTGCCCTGTGATTTTTCTCAAGATTATCCTGAGATATCCTGAGGATATCTTGTGATATCCTGCACCATTTTCGCAAGGGTATGATATTAGAAATGTGGTCACACTGAAAAAGCCATGCCGCAGATTATTTTAAAGTGTGCACAACATTTTTATGTTTTTCCTTATAATTTTATTATAAACTCAATTTTAAAGAGGAGTAAATTATAAAAAAAAGTTAATGACTAAACAGTCACATGACAAAATTATGTCTATGAGCTGATAAACCAAACTCTTTCGACCAATTGGAAGACTTGTTAATTCTTAAATTATTTTATGATACTGAGAGAAGAAAATAAACATTAGTTCATTTGTTCTAGAAATAGCATTTTACATTTCTAAGTAATTGGGTTTTATTCATTAAAGAAGGGTGGTATTTTCCAGTTTTTGGACACTTTCAGCAGTTCTCATGAAACTTTGGTGTATTGTTTGTATCTCTTGACTTAGGCTCCCTTTCGATTTTTATAAATTTCTGATATGACATTGAGTAGTTATTGAACTTTATTCTTTTAAAACGCAATGGGTGTATCATGTGCTCATGGCGCAGCTGTTTATTAGCTAACTGGATGAATCAAAATATGAATGCTAACAGGTGTTAATAAAATTGACAACTTCGTAGAATGTGAAAGGCACTCAAAGCGAATTTTTGTTTAACAAACAAAAAAGAAAAGTTATTTTTTAATCATCGGAGAAACAGATTCTTACATAGTTACTTGTGGATTTTTCGATTTTTCCAATCTCGATAGTTAAAGTATAAATTTCTGAGGCTCATACTTTAAAATTGATAATTAAACTATCTTGATTGGATAAATTTGATAATCCACTGGTATCAATGTAAGAATATATATGAATCAATTTAACATGCAAAATATATATGAAGACTTGGCATGGTTGATATATCAAAGTTTCAAATCGAATTATATGATTAACTTATCTTTATTTGTTTCACTAAAAAGGTCCATATATAAAATATATATATGATGGGACATGGGATTGTTACAAAATGTTCAGATTGATACATATTTTGAAATAATGCAATAAAATATTGGTATTAAGCTTCATTTACTACAAGATGTTTAGTGCTTCCAAATATATAACGACATTTGAAACTGTAAAAAACAGCAATTATTCAACTGTAATAAATTGACTTTTTCTATAAATTTATTGTTTTATAAGTATATATAATCTTTCTTGTTGCTTTTTTTTTTGGGTCTTTTTGTCTCTAGTTTTTTTTCGTCTTGTTGCTTCTTGACACTTCTTGTGGTGGTCTAAGGCCAATGAAAATTGTTATGCAGTTGTGTATTAGTATAAGCATATTTCATTTGCATGGACAATATTGAATCCTTACCCCTCAGTCATGGTCTATTGATTTTGAAAATTTTGCTTAGTTTACATACATGTATTAGTTTGTTATTAGATCAGTTTAAGATGCACCACTAATGTTTAGTCAATGCTATTTGGTATATATATGTGGTTTTATTGGCTATTTATTGGAGTTATTGCCCTGTAATGATTATTTTAACCAGAATATCAAAAACAGCTGAAAGAGCTACACGAATTTTCATTAAATATTGGATTTTGAATAAAAAGTACATATTGATATTAATAAAAATAAATTATAAGAATATTTAAAAAGTAAGTAGTAGAGTGCCCTTTACAATTTAAAAAAACAAATATGGATGAACATAAACAAACATTGCAAGTTTTTCTTGCTTACCCCTGCCTGGCAATTTTAAATATATAGAAAATGAAAGCAGCAATATACTGTCTATTTTGTACATTTTTTGTATACAGAACCTGTTAAATTCGGGGGGAAAACTAATGAGTGATTGCAAATCTGTTTTTATTTTAGGTGACAATAACTGTTCTTGTCTATAGTCAGTATCATCAGAATGAAATAATTGAGACCGACAAAAGTTATATTGGAAGAGAAAGTTGCATTTACTACTCTGACACAAAAGATCTCTTAAAGAAAAGAAGACCGTGATATGGTTATTGAGGCATTAGTAAGAATGAATAATGGATGTACACCATACATGTAATAAAATTGATCAGGAGTTGTCTTCCATAGACCTAGAACTATAAAAATTATGTAATTTCTCCAGGTCACAGTGGAACCATAAATAACTTTATGTTTTGTCAATAACTTGGTTTATATTCAGGTTACATAGTATTCATGTGTATTCATGTTTTTGTACTTTAATCATTCTTATCATTATAATCATTTTCTGTGCTTTATTTTGTAATTCATTTGATTGTATAGCTCAAATTTTGGGCACCATGATTAGTTAATAAAAATTATCTTATCTTATCTTATCATAATAACAAAACATGTGAACCCAATTAAAATTAAACTTTTCAATTATGTCCAACGTAATGCAGACTTATCGTAAATCGTCTGTAACATGCAATTTTCAAAATTTTACAAAATTTATGCTTTAACTTTTATTCAAATTATTTAAAGATTTTTTTTTACAATGATGGGGTTAATGAATTAATAATTTCTATACAGCTGGTTATCATCCATTTGATATTCCTTCCAATTGTTTGAAAATGTCGTTCTATTTCTTAAATTCCTCTTGCAATGATGACAAGACAGATTAAATCAAAAAGTGATAAGTATGATATTTTTTGGAGGGGGTTCTCAATTATCTTTGACAATATATAGATCATATGTTCACACCTAATTAAGAATCCGAAATAACAAATTTAAAAATAAAATAACTGTTTTGTAAAAATTAACGTCATTTCAGAATTGCATACATCAGTAATAATCATGTCAAACAAATTTTGCTTAAACTATTAGTGACTTACTTACAGAAGTGTGTATTGGTACAAAACAATATGTAATTGTAATTGGTTCATAAAATGTCATCAGGTTAAAGCATTGAAAAATATTTCACCAGTGTAACAACCACATCGATTTCTGTTTACTTTTGATTTCAAACATTCAGTCGATCTTCATATATGCTCCCTTTTTTCAATAGATCATTAATGTGGCATACAGGTTTTCAACATTTTTTGAACGTTTTTTATCAATGCAAAGATTAAATGTGAAACCTTAATATTGCTTACAGAATGCAGACCCTTTTTAATCAAAGTTAAAATAATGAACAAAAATAAGAAAATGTTGTTTATTGTAATAGCTTTTTTATGAGCAAGCTTTATTTATCACTTACAAATGACATGTTACATTTAGAAATATTATTCAAAGAGGTTTTTAAAATTGTTAGAGGAGGAATAATGCTAAAATTTTCATTATATCCTCTATCACTTTCGTGTTTCTTCTTTAAATGTATCTTTTTGATTAATTTGTCCTATTTCTTTATTTCTCATGTAACCACTTGTTCCTGAGATAATACAACATAAGATGTTATTGACCGTTAATAATTTAATAAAATCTTAGGTGGAATCAAACTTTTTTACAATTGTTTAATATTATGTCATACACAATCCATGTTTATTTTGAAGACAACGAATTGTAAAACTGAAATATCACATGTTTAATTGTATTAATATGATACACTTTTAAGGGTGTTATGAGATGCAAAAAAAATATAAATATCAGAACGGACGTCAGAGTTAAAAACTGATACAATAAATTAATATAATTATCACTTATTTTCCAAAGTTAGTATATAAAGCTGCTTTGATTGCAGGTTATCACAATAAACACCAGCTATTAGACTGTTATTTAATTATCAAAAGTTGGGTAACTTAACTAAAATGTCTATTGTGCTTCCAACCACCAATATTTTTGGAGTAGATACTACAAAAGAGATGTCATTAGGTCACCAAATTCAATACGACAGATTTGCAGTGTCCAAACAATGCTTATCGATTGCAGGAAGAGAAAGTACAAGTACAATAAGATCAGGCATGTTTACCTTCTGCACAGGACAGGAACAAAACAGCACCAATTACATCTACTGAAGAACTAAGAAGTCCCTTTAATGGATTTGAAGTTTTTCAAAACATACAGATGACCAGTAGCGTCCGCTACAAAACATCAGAGTATACAGAATGGTACATAACAACAGAGAATACAGGATTGTAGAAAGATTCAGAGTAACCAGGATTATAACAAACAAGAGATTTAACAGGACGGTACAAAACAACAGAGTATAGAGGGCGACAGAAAACATCCGAGTATGCTGGACGGTACAAATCATCAGAGAAGACAAGACGGTTCAAAACATCAAAGTATACAGGACAGGACAAAACATTAGAGACAACAGGACAGCACAAAACATTAGAAAATACAGGACGGTTTAAAGTTTTGCAGTTGTATTGGGAAATATACGCAGAGTAAACAACTATAGTATATAACTAAAGACACTTATGTTAGTGTTAGTGTTTATATTTTCATGTTCACATTTATAATTGTATTTAAATGCAAATGCAATTGATTTTTATCACTTTAAAGAAATAAAAACGAATATGAAAAACATAATCTCTTCTTGTTAAATGAATTGCCATGTTTGTTTGTCTGTTTGTTTTGTTGTGTATTTTCTTATCGTTCATATAATTTTTCATATGGACTGTGTGATGCAGAATGGTTTTTGTCTCGCCTTGACGGAGTCAAAAAGCAAGACATAGGTATGCTGTTTCCGGCGTCTGCGGTGGCGGTCGCGTCAACCATGTATTAGTTTGTGATTATGTCTAGTTTATGGTGAACCACAAGTGGAAGGTCAATCATATTTGGTATGCAGTTGTATAAGCATTGGCACTTCTCATTTCCATGGAGATTATTTGGCCCTGCCCCCTCAGTCATGGTCTTGACTTCGAAACTTTTGCTTATTTTACATGTATTAATTTGTGATTAGGTCAGTTTATGTGGAACCACAAGTGGTAGGTCAGTGATACTTGGTATGCAGTTGTGTAAGCATCGGTATATCTCATTTCCATGGAGATGATTTAGCTTCGCCCCCTTAGTCATGGTCTATTGACTTTGAAAATTTTTCTGAGTTATGATGTATTAGTTTAAATTTGTGATTAGGTCAATTCAAGGGGAACCATTAGTGGTAGGCAATGTTAATTGGTATTCAGTTGTATAAGCATTGGCACATCTCATTTCCATGGAGAATATTTGGCCTCAGTCAAAGTCTAATGACTTTGAAACTTATCTTAGTTTACATGTATTAGTTTGTGATAAGATCAGTTTAAGATGAACTGCTAAATAATATGTTAAGTCAACATGATATTTGGTATGCAAATTTATTATCATTTGCAAGTATTGTTTCCATGGAAATTATATAGCACCAACCCCTCTTATTGACTTTGAAACTTTTCTATAGTTTACTAGTTAATGTTTGTATTTAGATTTGGGAACGACTTATAATAAGTCAATGGTCATGATGGTATTTGGTATGCAGTTGTATAAGCATTGGCACATCGCATTTACATGGAGATTGTTTAGCCATGTAACTCAGTCATGGTTCATTGACTTTGAATATTTTCATAACTTGTGTAAGATGTTAAAGTATTACTATTTTGATTTCAACATTTGCATAATCAAAATTACAAAAAGGCGAGACATATCTCTGTGATAACAGTTTATTACATAAACTTGTCTTACGAACTACTTTGATGTTATGGTTGTCATGCCAGTTTGAGTCGTGGCATGCTGAACACTTGGAGGATTATTCGTTACATGTTATGACCATCAAGGAAATACACACAAAAGATAAACCATGGACAATCATTTGAAATCCACATGAAAGGTACGGTGAACCCGAAGTCAAATAGTCATATATTTGATGTGTGCTGAAAAGTAGACACCTTTAACTTGACATAACTTGTAGCTCTTCAATATCAATATTATATTAGATTGCAAGTCATGATGTTGATGGCAGTAGTAATTACCTTTTAAGCAGTAAACCATGAGTGGACAAGTATATATAGTAGATTTACTTTGGGTGGTCAATCAAGTTATGTGGATTACCGAGAATCTGGACCTGGGTCAACCTTCATTTCTTGCTATCGCCGTTACAAAAAAACGGGAAAACAAGCAAACATGATCATTCACTTAACCAGAATCAAACTATGTTTTATGATACTTTTCTTGCCTGAATCTTGACAATTAATAATTTCTATCTAATTTTAATACCGTCCTTTGTACTCTGATGTTTAAAAGACATATCTGCGTGACAACTGAGTATCTGCATTATATAATGTCTACAAGTTTATTAAAAGATCTTGAGTGATAGATATGGGTGCTGCTTTGTTCTTTATCACTGCAGAAACTAACCATGTCATACCTAATGGTATTAATATATTTTCTTACAGGAATCAATAAATTAAGTTTGTAGCACTGCATCTCTTTGTCGTGTCGAATAGGTACCAGGATTATAATTAAGTACGCCAGACGCGCGTTTCGTCTTTATAAGACTCATCAGTGACGCTCATATCAAAATATTATTAAAGCCAAACAAGTACAAAGTTGAAGAGCATTGAGGATCCAAAATTCCAAAAAGAATTTGGAGACTAAAGACATTTTTTTAGTATATAAAGATCCAACGCCATCGTTGATTGGAAGCACATAGTGAATAAAGTTCCTTTTTACTTTTATCTAAGAGATTAAGCCGTTCATTTTGAATTTTCACAAGCCGTTCCTTTAAGGGCATACGATACAGTTTTGATCACATATTGACAGTTTGAAGACAATTTGCACATAGGCTATTTTTTGTCTGATTAAATCAAAAATGTAATAAAAAATATACCTTCATGTGCTACTTTTTGAATAAAATGAGGTCGAAATTTTGTATATTTGCTCAAAATTCGGATTAGGTGACGTATTTTTCCTTTCGATAGAATTACATATCTTTTTTGCTTTAAAAGATAAACACAAGCTGTTTTTGTCGAGCCTGCAACTTTTGTTGCAGAAAGCTCGACATAGGAATAGTGATCCGGCGGCGGCGGCGTTAGCTAACTTCTTAAAAGCTTTATATTTTAGAAGGTGGAAGACCTGGATGCTTTGTACTTTGTATATAGATGCCTCAGTTTCCGTCAGTCACATGTCCAATGTCCTTGACCTCATTTTCATGGTTCAGTGACCACTTGAAAAAAAGTTCAGATTTTTTGTAAAGTTGAATTCTCTCTTATTATAAGTAATAGGATAACTATATTTGGTATGTGCGTACCTTGCAAGGTCCTCATGCCCGTCAGACAGTTTTCACTTGACCTCGACCTCATTTCATGGATCAGTGAACAAGGTTAAGTTTTGGTGGTCAAGTCCATATTTCAGATACGATAAGCAATAGGGCTAGTATATTTGATGCATAGAAGGACTGTAATGTGTACATGCCCAACTGGCAGGTACCATCTGACCTTGACCTCATTTTCATGGTTCAGTGGTTATAGTTAAGTTTTTGTGTTTTGGTCTGTTTTAGTCGAAAAAGCGAGACTAAGCGATCCTACATTCCGTTGTCGTCGGTGTCGTCGGCGGCGGCGGCGTCCACAAATATTCACTCTGTGGTTAAAGTTTTTGATTTTTTTGTTTTTGTTTTATTCAACAATATATTGCTTGCTGTTAACAATTTACTTCACTAGTCCAGCATTCTAGTGAAGGGTATCTTTATTTTAACAAGAAATCCAGGATTTCTCTCTGTTTAACAATAAAACATTACAATTTATCTAATCTATATTATAAATATTTCATTTTCAACCGTAAATAAATAAGTATATATGAAATTTTAATTTATCAATATGTGTATCTAGCTTGTTTGGAAAGAAAAAAGTTTCCGGAAATAGTTCACACTTGCAGTTATCGATTTTATATTATTGTATTGATATCTCTTCCTGGTTTGGAAATTACCAGTTTTAAAAAAGTGATTTATGATTAATATAATTAGCAATTCACAGGTATGTATTAACACATATTATAATATATTTGTTTCGATTCTGGAAAAAAGATAGTATGTAAATATTTTTTTCCTTTTTTTAACGATAAAAAACAGTGGAAATTTTAATTACTTTCTTAAACTATACTGGATTTCTACCAAACTTGGACAGAAGCTTGTTTAGGATCATAAGATAGTATCCAGAAGTAAATTTTGTAAAAATAAAATTCCATTTTTTCTGTATTTTATATATAAATGGACTTAGTTTTTCTGCGGGGAAACATTACATTCACTCTGTGGTTAAAGTTTTTAAAATTTGAATAACTTCTGAAACTATACTGGATTTCTACCAAACTTGGACAGAAGCTTGTTTATGATCATAAGATAGTATCCAGAAGTAAAGTTTGCAAAAATAAAATTCCTTTTTTCTGTATTTGACTTATACATGTAAATGGACTTAGTTTTTCTGAAGGGAAACATTACATTAACTCTGTGGTTAAAGTTTTTAAAATTTTAATAACTTTCTCAAACTATCCTGGGTTTGCACCAAACTTGGACAGAAGCTTGTTTGTGATCATAAGATAGTATCCAGAAGTAAATTTTGTAAAAATATAAATCCATTTTTTCCGTTTTTTACTTTTAAATGGACTTAGATTTTCTGCCAGGAAACAACACATTCATGCACTCTGTGGTTAAATTTAAAAACAAATTAATAATTTAATTTCTTATACTATTTTAAATTTGTACCAAACTTGGACAGAAGCTTGTTTATGATCAAAAGCTAGTATCTAGAAGGAAATTGTGTTAATATTTTGTACCTGTGTATCTGTATTTTACTTATAAATGGACTTAGTTTTTCTTCCAGTTAACATTACATACAGTCTGCAGTTAAAGTTTTTAAAACATTTATTAGATTCATCCTGGATTTTTACCAAACTTGGACAGAAGCTTCTTACAATCAAAAGATAGTATCAAGAGGAATATTTTTATTGATTTTTTTCCTCATTTTTGTTAAGCCTGCGATTTACAGCAAAAGTAGGCGAGACACTGGGTTCCGCGGAACCCTTACAAATTTTTCTCATACTTTATGCAATATGTATTCTATATTTGTTATATGGAATGATTGTAAGGTGTACATCTCTAGCGGACAGATGTCATCTGACCTTGACATCATTTTCATGGTTCAGTGTTCAAAGAAAGGTTTTTGAGTTTTGGTCTTTTTTATCTAATACTATATGCCATAGGTCAACTATATTTGTTGTATGGAAATATTTTATGATCTATATGTCAGTCGCGCAGGTTTTATTTGACCTTGACCTCATTTTCACGGTTCATTGCTCAGTGTTAAGTTTTTGTGTTTTGGTCTATTTTTCTTAAACTATAAGTAATAGGTCAACTATATTTGTTGTATGGAAGCATTGTTAGCTGTACATGTCTGCCTGGCATGGTTCATCTGACCTTGACCTCATTTTCATGGTTCATTGGTCTTTGTTTAGTTATCTTGGTTAATGTTAAGTTTATGTGACAGGTGTAATAAAGCTTTATACTTAGGACTATCAACATAATATCAATGATTAGTAAAGAAGGCGAGACATTTTAGGGTGTGCACTCTTGTTTGTTAAATTATTCGTAAATTCTGTTTTATATAAATGAAGTTTAAATTGGTGCAATTTGATTTTTCAAATAACTCATATTTATTAAATGTTCATGAATGAAGAAAAAAACATCATTTTTTGCTGTATATTTATCTAATTTAAAAAAATTGCACTATTTACGTTTTCATGAAAATTTGCACACATTATCTTCTTACGTAATCAAACCAAATGGCATTTTAAAAAAGAGGGGTCCATGAACTCGTTTTCAAGTTAAATAAGTTTGAATGATAAAAATCAGTCGAAAACTGAATATTTTCCCGATAAGTCGTAGTTTGACGTCGCGAAAATAACAATTTACGTTAGCAACGTCATTACCTCCCCTGTAACTGTATCGTATGCCCTTAATAGGAGATATTTGTGAAATTATATTGATATATCATTTTATGTGGCATACAAGTATTCTACATGCATTGTATGTATTGTTTTAAATGCCCGTAAAAGAGGGACGAAATATACCAGAGGGATAATCAAACTCATAAATCGAAAATAAACTGACAACGCCATGGCTTAAAATGAAAAAGACAAACAGACAAACAATAGTACACATGACACAACATAGATAACTAAAGAATAAGCAACAAGAACTCCATCCAAAAACTAGCGGTGATCTCAGATGCTCCGGAAGAGCAAGCATATCCTGCTCCACATGTGGCACCCGTCGTGTTGCTCATGTTATAACAAATCCGGTAAATAGTCTAATTTGGTAGGTCACATTAATGAAAGGGAAGGGGATTGTAGTAACTACGCAAGGAACATATTAGATATTATCTGTGAAACTGTTATTCCATAACGGTCAACCAACTCGTGATGGCGTCCGAAAAATTTACGAATGGATGATTTCAACTTCACCATTTGGAACTCTTGGTGTAATAGCTTCCTTGTGAGCAGCAAACCTCTATCACGAAAATCATGATAGGAAATACAAGCACGGGAATATCTTATCAATTTGGAGATATATACCCCGTATGCAGGTGCTCCTGGAATGTTGCTACTTAGAAATGGAAAGTTCACAATTGGAAAGCTGAAATCATCTCTTTTGTCGTAAAGTTTTGTTTTCAACCGACCCTCATTGTCAATTTCTAGATGTAAGTCAAGATATGAGGCCAACTTAACTGTATCTGTTGTATCCTTTCCCTCTAGTTCGATGGGATAGATGCGTTCAACATGGTCACCGAAATTTTGAATTATTTAGTGAGAGAACATCTTTATAGCGGAAAGTAAAGTTAAAGGATATTGCTAACTTCTTATCTTTTTCCAAAGACGTTCCTGTATGAAGTCAGCCTCATAATAATAAAGGAACAAGTCGGCAAAAAGAGGGGCACAATTGGTTCCCATTGGAATGCCGACAGTCTGTTGAAAAACACGCTCTCCGTACGTAACAAATATGTTGTCAATAAAGAAATCAGTCAGTTTCCCATTGGAAAGCAGACAGTCTGTTGAAAAACACGTCCTCCAAACGTAACAAATATGTTGTCAATAAAGAAATCAAGCATCTTGATAATGTCAGTTTCAGAGAATTTTTTGTTTGAATCAGAGTGATCCTTTACAAAGTTGGATTTATCCTTCCCTAAGACAAGATACTTGTATCTACGTTGGCCATTCTTTTTTATGAAACAAAGCAATACCAACTCTTTCAATTTGTCTTTTAGTTTGTAATGTGGAATAAAATTGATGATGGAAATGGGGAATATATCAAAGAGACAACAACCCGACCATAGAACCGACAACAGCAAAAGGTCACCAACAGGTCTTTAATGCAGCGAGAAATTCTTGCACCCGGAGGCGTCATTCAGCTGGCCCCTAAACAAATATATATACTAGTTCAGTGATAATGAACGCCATACTAAACTTAAAATTGTACACAAGAAACTAAAATTAAAAATAATACAAGACTAACGAAGGCTAGGGGCTCCTGACTTGGGACAGGCGCAAAAATGCGGCGGGGTTAAACATGTTTATGAGATCTCAACCCTCCCCCTATACCTCTAGCCAATGTAGAAAAGTAAACGCATAACAATACGCACATTAAAATCCAGTTCAAGAGAAGTCCGAGTCTGATGTCAGAAGATGTAACCAAAGAAAATAAACAAAATGACAATAATACATAAATAACAACAGACTAATTGCAGTTAACTGACATGCCAGCTCCAGACTTCAATTAAACTGATTGAAAGATTATATCTTAATCATATGAATATCAGGCACAATCCTTCCCGCTGGGGGTTTAGTATCATACCATCATAACATATATGAGAAGAACACTAACCCGTGTCATGCCAACAACTGGTTTTTAAATAAATATGTTTAGTTCCGATGCAAAGACCCTATAAGTGAATATATGTTAACGCCAAAATATGCAATCTTTAATGACCTGACAACAGTATCGTAACTATATCCCTTCTTAATAAGTCTATTTAAAGGTTTTGTTAGCTTCTGAGGTGAATACTGACATTTTTGTGCTTTATAAAGAATATTTCCATAAAAATTGGATGTGAAATACCTGAACGTATGAGAAGTCTGCATGTTGAGCTATATTGACGAATGATGTCCTTATACCGTTGATAAAATTTAGTATTTGTTTGACTAGTTAGTGATATCGAAAACCCTGGTGTAATATTTTTCAGTAATACATAAATTTCTCTCGTTAAAATCTAAAACATTGTTACATACACGAGCGAATTGTACAAGTTGAGATATATAAACATCGTAAGATGGCGACAAGGGAACGTCACCATCTAAAAATGGATAATTAACGATAGGAAATGAAAAATCATCTCTTTTGTCATATATTTTAGTATTAAGCTTTCCGATAATGATATAGCTATCATACATAATATAATAAACAATTTACAGGACATATACAGTCTCAATAAGATGTAGCTTGGTTTCGTGTGAAATTTAGCCAAGACGCCATTTAATTAACTATCGAGCTGACCTTCTATGACCATATAAGCGATGCAAACATAAACACAGATATAAATAGATTAAGCAACTCGTGCAATTGGATTTGTATAGGTCTGTTAAATTTTGTATTATAGATTAAAAAAACAGTTATTGTCCCTTTTATATTCCTTCGTAATCATTATGTCTTTTGGTTGGAAAATTTCGCTTCATTGTTGTATAATTCTAATGCAATAGCAATAAGTAAAAGTCAGAATTGTTAGTATAAAATATTTGTTTAAAGGGACGTAACTTAATACTTGAAATAACAAATATTGTATAATTCAATGAATTTGTAAAAAATAAACGTTTTTTTTTTTTTTTCATATTGGCAGATTTCGGTTACAATCATGTGAAACAATAATTGATGGAAAATTTACTAACCGACATATGTGTGTATTGGTACAAAACGATTGTCTTTTTATTTTTAGCCATGGCGTTGTCAGTTTATTTTCGACCTTTGAGTTTGACTTTCTCTCTGGTATCTTTCGTCCCTCTTTTTTTAAACGATAAGTAACTAGTGAATTGCTGACAAAGAGTGCGCTTTGATACACAACAAAATGAGATAATTTCTGGTAGGATGAAACAGGTTTTCAAATGCAACAAACATTCACGCTGTGTAACAATCACTTTGTTACATATTCACTTTGAATCTTGGAGATGATGTCGTTTGCCGTTAATCCCTACATGAGATTTTTTTTTCTCCACAGAATGCAAATGGCATAATAAATGTAAGAATTGAAAGAATATTTAATTGTGTCAACGTTTTGGTTAATCACTGTCAAACGTCCTTTATACGTTCTTTTATCTTTTGAAATTGTCAATGATTTGTCCTCCATAACGATATCTAAAGATTTTTTAACATTGTATGGTTTGAAATGCTAAGATTTATCTTTATTCTTTTAATTGTACCTTTCATATTTTCATTTTTTAATCTTTTACTATGAAAACATGTTCAATTTCTTTTGTTTCTCAGCAATAGTAAAATAAAAGAAATAATAAGTGACTTATTGATTCGATATCAACAAGTGTCTGATGGATCACTTTAACATGGCAGACATATAGTAAAACTTTATTGCATAATTTGGTTTGCATCAATTACATGCAATAAGAGCAAAAGTGTTATTGTTATATCTCGCAGAAAATTATAACAAGTACCTTGAAAATACAGTTTTTACTTCGTGCAATGACACTCCATAAACATTAAGGCATTGCACACAAAAAACCCACAAACAAACTAAAAATGTGAAACCAACTTGACTCATATTATGCACAAGTTAAATATTAAACCTTTGACATATTTGAAACGTTAACCAGAATAATCAAGGCTAAACGATATCACATAAAAATGGAAGACAACACATGCGTCACTTTTTGTTCAAATTACTTTAAATCGTTTATTACAAGCATTTTTCAAAATTGGAAAATGTTAAGATTTTGACTTTTATTAATATCATTCAAAGTTTATTTTTATTTATGTGGAGGTCAATGAAGTGATAATCTTTATACTGTGAATTGTCCTGTTGGTACTTCTTTTTATGGTTTCAAAATGTCGTTCCATTTCATTTAAGTATTTCTCCTGCAATGATGTAATGAAAGATTAAACCATAAAAGGATAAGTGCGAAATTTTGTTGACGATCAAAGTAGAATAGCGAAAAATACCGAACTCCAAGGAAATGTCATCATTATCAGTAACCGGTTTAAGGATATTTTTTTAACACATGATTAAATATCTGAATAAACAGATATTGTAAAGTTTAACATGTTTAATGTTTTCATCAAAATCAAAGTCATTTTCGACTTGCCGATTTCGGTAATAATCGAGTCACACGGTTATAATTCAAATAATATATGTAATGTTATACTGACAAATCTGATTGAATCTTTCTTTTCATCATTGCCAAAAAAAAATCAATAGAGCGAAATTTTCCAACCAAATGACATAATGATTGCGAAGGATTATAAAAAGGACAATAACTTTTTTGTGAATTTTGCTGTTGGTCCTTATACATCTAACTTATATTTTGTTTGAATGTCTCAATCGTGATTTTGTCTCACTGTTTAATTTCATAAGACCTTTTAACATTGTTGTTTCAGTGTATTTAACTGTTATATCCTCCTTCTAGTACAAGATACAAAGAGACCAACAAGGTGTTCAGAACTTTAAACCGTTAACTTCTGTGATAATGTTAACATCACGCTACTCGATAGGACATGGTTGTGTCGAACTCATTTGTATTACACAACAGTACAATAACAATAAACATGATAAAGATAATAACACAATAAAAATAATAAAAAGACAAAAGACAAAAACAAACGTGTCCGTTAGTTTAACAAGAGCAAAGTTTAAATATTTCTTTTTATTTTCATAATAACCATTATCCATTTGCATCAAAATGTTTAATTGCAGTGATAAAAGAGGGACGAACGATATCAAAGGGACAGCCAAACTCATAAATCGAAAATAAAATGAAAACGCCATGGCTAAAAATGAAAAAGACAAGTAGACAAACAATAGTACACATGACAAACAAAACATATAAAACTAAAGAATAAGAAACACAAACCCCACCAAAAACTTGGGATGATCTCAGGTGCCCGTGAAGGGTAAGCAGATCCTGCTCCACATGTGGCACCCGTCGTGTTGCTCATCTTATAATAAATCCGGTAAATACGGTAGGTCGCATTCATGAAAGGGAATGGGATTGTAGTTACGACGTAAGGAACATATCGGATTCCGTCTGTGAAACGGTTATTCCATAACAGTCAACCAATTCGTGATGGCGTCCGTAAAAATTACGAAGGGATGATTTCAACTTCACCATTTGGAACTCTTGGTTTAATAGCTTCCTTGTGAGCAGCAACCCTCTATCAAGAAAAACATGATAGGAAATAAAAGCACGAGAATAGCGTATCAATTGGGAGATATATACCCCGTATGCATATGCAGGTGCTGTTAGAATGTTGATACTTAGAAATGGAAAGTTCACAATTGGGAAGCTGAAATCATCTCTTTTGTCGTAAAGTTTTGTTTTCAACCGACCCTCATTGTCAATTTCTAGATGTAAGTCAAGATATGAGGCCGACTCAACTGTATCTGTTGTATCCTTTATCCCTAGTTCGATTGGATAGATGCGTTCAACATAGTCACTAAATTTTGAATTATTTAGTGAGAGAACATCATTTTTATAGCGGAAAGTAAAGTTAAAGGATATTGCTTACTTCTCATCTTTCTTCCTAAGAAGTTCCTGTATGAAATCAGCCTCATAATAATAAAGAAACAAGTCGGCAAGAAGAGGGACACAATTGGTTCCAATTGGAATGCTGACAGTCTGTTGAAAAACACGTCCTCCGAACGTAACAAATACCGGTATATTGTCAATCAATAAATGCTTAGATGGCTGATAAAATAAATGTTAGTAATTTAGAAAGAGGTTTCGTGGAGCACTAGGAAGACCCAGCAATATACCGTTGTTTGTAAGGACACTTATGTAGTATAGGTATCCAATACATTGATGGAAGATCCAGTTTTTCATCTTTGGTTAAAATTCCAAAGGAACATAGAACAGACCTATGATTATCCAGGACTTCCTCTTTGGTAAGTGTCGTGAGGGTATATGTTGAGTTTCCAAGTGAATTGTCAATACCTAATTCGTTATCAACCAGTTAATGTATTAGTTTAACACACAAAACGATGTTGTTTGGGTGTTTATCTGCGGGGACAATAACATATTTGTCATGGAGGGAGGATAAGTGTTTTGCAACATTTGGGTCTTTAAAGATTGACGTAGCATGGGCATTGATAGACTCATAAAAGTTCACATGAAAAAATAATGTCATGAGTAAGAAACATACATTATTGTCTTTAGTATATATAATACACGTCGTCATTTGTCTGCGTTTACTTTCCATTACAGACACAACGATCAAAACCGTCCTGTATTCTCTGATGTTTGTACCATCCTGTTTTCTTTGATGTTTGTACAGTTCTGATACTTTACAGTACTTTGATATTCTTTACAGTACTGTATACTCTGATGTTTAGTACTGTGCAGCATACTCTGATGTGTTGTATACCTATGTATATACTTTGCTGTTGTGTGCTGTCCTGTATTCTATATTGTTTTGTATCGTTCTGTTGTCTACTTTTTTCTACTTTTTTTTTTACTCAAATGTTTTCTTCTGTTTTGTATACTCTTGTATTTAGTACTGTCCGGGGTCAATAGAGTGATAATCATTTATACTGTGAATTGTCCTGTATACTCTGTTGTTTTGTATCGTTCTGTTGTCTACTTTTTTCTACTTTTGTTTTTACTCTAATGTTTTCTGCTGTTTTGTATACTCTTATATTTAGTACTGTCTGGCGTTCTCTGATGCTTTGTATACCGTTCTGTATACTTGTTTTTGTACTGTCCTTTTACTCTGTTGTTTTGTAATGTTCTGTATACTCTTATGTTTTCCACTTTTCTGTATACTCTTATGTTTTTTACTGATCTGTATACTTCTATGCTTTGTACTGTCCTGCATACTCTAGTGCTTTGTACCGTTCTGTAACGTGTTATGTTTTGTAACCGACACATCGTCGTTACCACTGATCATCTTGTTTTAAAATTACCTAAATCATTCATTTTTTCTTCCGTAGAAGAAATTACTGTTGTTTTGTTCTTTTCCAATGCAGAAGCTAAATATGTCATAGCTTATTAAATCAGTGTATTCTCTACCCGGAATCGACAATCTTAGTTGAGACTCAACAATTCTGGTGTCTTGTATTTGGTGACAAAAGGACATCCCATTTGCAATAAGTGCTCCAAAGTTATTAATGGTTGGAAGTACAATAGACATTTTAGCTAAGTAAACAATCTTTGTGTTATCTTATAACAGTCTAGTAGCTGATGTTTATTCTGTTAAGCTGCAATAAAAACAGCTGTATATATTAACGTTGTTATATAAGCGATAATTACATTGAGTTATTGCATCAGTTTTTGTCTCTGACGTCAGTTCTGATATTTATAATTAAATTATCTTATAACACCCTTGAAAGTGTATCAAAATGATATAAATAAGCACATGATAAATAACTTTTACATCGTTATGTACTTTTGGGTTCGTGTTGCTTATTCTTTAGTTTTCTATGTTGTGTCATGTGTTCTATTGTTTGTCTGTTTGTCTTTTTCATTTGTAGCCAGGCGTTGTCAATCTGGTACCTTTCGTCCCTCTTTTACAATCTGTTGTCCTCATATTAGAATATTGATAATGTAAACCATTATATTCTACCGTTTTATGATTGTCTGAATCGAAATTATTTGATAATTTCAGCACCACTTACTGCTTTCTTGATGTTATATTTTTCGTTTAATTATCAAGAATTCTAAAAAAAAAATATTGCAGAATTGAAATTTATCGAAAAGAAAATACTTTGAATAAATCAAATATTTACAGCAATAACTGTTCTTTTTTTTTTTTTTTTTAGTTGTATGCGCTAGACTCAACATGAAAGCCTACGACAAAAGGACCATTTTTCGTTCTCTATTGTTTCTTTCTCCTTTTTGGAAGGTGATGTTTAACATATTACCCTTTGATGTATCACAACTGTTCGCTATACCCGTGTCTGTATTGAAGTTTTGGATTTCCATGACCGTAATCAATGAATAACAGGTAAAATATTAAGTCAGGGATTTCATAATCACACACTACTTAAAACCGCCACTACATTTTTCTATAGATACAAAGATTTAGTTTGTAAGTCTGATTATACCTGTAGAAAACTTATTTCAAACGGAATAGTACGTTCTCTCTTTTTGACAGTAATGCTGTTATCGTTTTTTACTTGTTTGGCTTTATCACTGATAATGGTCACGAAACGCTAAGTCTGGCGTATTAGATTATAATCCTGGTACCTTTGATAACTATTTACCGAACTGTAGAAATTAAGATACGATCTGCGTCAACTTATCAATCTTGTATATAATTTATTCTAAAAGGAATCCATTTCAACACTTGGAATGGTGAATGCATTTAAAGATGTGAAAAAACAAACCGCTTTAAATTTCATATCGTTTTGTATCGTTATACACAATTCTGTTAGTAAGTCGCTTTTTGTTTCAACAATAATCGTCTGGCAGAATTATTGGGAAATGTTAAAAGATGTTAATGTTTACAATAAAATTGAGAATGGAAATGAGGAATATATCAATGACACAACAGCACGACCCGAAAGTTCAGACAACAACCAAAGGCCACCAATGGAAATCCCGCACCCGTAGGTGGTCCTTAGCTGGCCCCTGAATAAAATTGTGTACTAGTTAACTCCAAAGCCTATAAATGAACAAAATTTAAAAAAAAAACATACAAAGTTAACAAAGGTCAGAGGATACTGACTTGGGACAGGCGTATAAATGCGGTTGGGTTAAACATATTTTGTGAGATCACAACCCTCCCCTTATACCTCTGGCAATTGTAGAATACAGAAACACATAGCAAAACACACAGTTAAACTCAGTTTAAAAGTCCGAGTCCAATGTCTGAATAGGTAGCAAAACATTGCAAAAAAAACAAAGCAAAATGACAATGATACATAAATGAACAAAGAACTACTAGTATTTACTGACATGCCAGCTCCAGTTATTATTTTTAACTGATTAAAATATTATATTTTCATAATATGAAAATTAAGTACAATTCCTCCCGTTAGGGGTTAAGCATCATACCAACACTAAATATATGAGAAGAACATAACCTGTATCATGCCAATGACTGGTTTTATAATAAATGTGTTTATTTCCGATGCAAAGACCCTATGAGTGAATCAATATTAATACCACAATATGCAATCCTTAATAGCTTGACAACAGTATCGTAACTATATCCTTTCCGAAAAAGTATATTCAAAGGTTTGGTTAGTTTTTGGGGTGAATGCCGACATTTTTGTGCTTTGTAAAGAATATTACCATAGAATATTGGATGTAAAATATCTGAATGTATAAGATGTCTGCATGGTGATTTATATTTACGAATGATGTCCTTGTACCGATGATAAAATTTAGTAAGTGTTTTGACTAGTCTGTGATATCTAAAATCCTGGTGTAGTATTAAAACATCATGAACTGTAATGATTTCTTATTACGGCTTCTTAAACCAGTTTTATAATATGATCCAAAAATTGTAATTTCGTTCTTTATTAGGCCTTTTTTTATCCGAGCGTCACTGATGAGTCTTTTGTAGACGAAACGCGCGTCTGGCTCAAATAAAAAGTTTTAATCCGGGTATATATGATGAGTTTACAAATACAAACTGATATAGTTATATAAATGATTGTTTCGTGATAATCATTTCAAGCATTTTTATCGAAGTCGACCAGTCGATATGGACGTTTATTGGATGACGATTTAAATCTTTACTAATTATGTTGTTTCTGACTATAAATAAAGAGTACAAATGTGTTGCTGATAATAACGAACAAGTCAACAAAATATAATACATGTAATTAGTTATTTCTCTCTTGCTTAATAATTATTTTTTTTATGTTTTATAAACTATTTATTTCGACTTACGAGTTCGAATATCCATTTTGGTATCTTTCGCTTAATTCTCTCTTTATATTATTATTTAAAGCCAAATTCTTTTCATATATATATATATATCATGCTGATAAAAAATGATATTTAAGATTATTGATATGTTAGTTGACACTATTACCTCTGTGATATATATCAATGCACAACAAATTAATCTAATTGAGTGCATTTGAAAAATATATATACTGCATCTGTCCTATTTGAGCAGTCAAATTGCATTGACTGTATATTCATATGTGATATACAGTCACTGACCGTATATCACCTTGTTTATGACGTTGACAATGCGTTTCCGTAGAGTTTTATTTATGACGTCAATAAAACATACAGGTTCGCGGAAATTTTACGTCGCCCCTTCAAATTAAAAAATGATGGTTTTTACCCTAAATACTTCATTTAGAACACTTATAAGAGTTGCAGTATATAAAGAATAACCATACATTGTCTCGAAATATCAATTGGTTATTTGTACTCGGCTCGAAACAGGTAGAAATGCTCGGCACAGCCTCGCTTTCTACCTGTTTCTAAGCCTTGTACAAATAACATTGATATTTCGAGACAATGTATGGTTATTCTATATATATACACATATGATTTCGGGTACTTGTATGTCACATTAAAAAGAACCCATGACAACAACTGTTTGAACTGTTTTCTTTTAGAGGTATTGCATTAGGAAATATTCGATTAACGACTTTATATATACATTTAAAACAAAATGAAAAGGAAGTAACTAATGACATGTTTGTTGAATCATAAACCATGATGCATTAACCACAGTGGTTGTCAATTTCACATCGTACTGTACAAGTACACACTTTGGTCAGGAAGTCAGTAATTGTTTTAACTGTAATCGTGTGAATCGATTATCACCGAAATCGGGCATTCTGAAATGACGTTTTTCGGATTCTTAGTCAGGTGTTAGAATATGATCCTTATCCTGCTTACTGATAATGAAAACCCTCTGGAACAAAATTTCTTACTTATCACTTTCTGATTTAATCTGTCATTTCATCATTGCAGAAGAAACGACATTTTAAAACTATAAGAAAAGGGTATCAATAGAACAATTACCAGACATGAGTATAAAATTTAGCAATTCATGAACCACTTCGGGGTACATATACTCTTAAAATAGTTTCCCTAAAAGTCAACATCTATACATATTCCAATTTTGAGAAATGCTTGTAACAGACGAATAATTTGATTCGTACAAAAGTTGGCATATTCGATGTCGTCCAATTTTCAGTGTAATTTTTAGTAACTATACAGAGTCTTTATTACATTAGAAATAAGTGTTCATATTCATGCATGATACGGGTCAATTTGGTTTCACATGTTCAGTTTGTGTGTGCGGTTTTTGTGTGCAATGCCTTAATGGTTATTAAGTTAAACGATATTAAATAAAATATAAGTTTTTAACGTTCCTGTTTCATCCTTCTGCGATATGTAGTTATAACATCTTCGATCTTAATGGGAGTATTTGATGCAAACCAAATTATTCAATTAATTTTAATCATGTTAATATATGTTTATCTCATAAAAATAATCATTGAAAACAACTGTTTGATATACTTTCTTTTAGATGTGTTTCATTTGAAGATATTTGATAAAATACTTTATTATTAAATTTAAAAGAAAATGAAACGGAAGTACCTGTTTGTAAATGTTTGTTGAATCTTAAGCCATGACGCATTAACCACAATGACTGTCAATTTTATATCGTGCTGTACAAATACACACTTTGGTCCGTAAGTTAATAATTGTTTTAATCGATTAACTCGATTATCACCGAAATCGGGCAGTCAGAAATGACGTTGATCGGATTCTAAGTCGGGTGTGAGAATATGATCCATAAATTGCGTACTGATAATGAAAACCCTCTTGAACATAATTTCTTTCTTATCACTGTCTGATTTAATCTGTCATTTCATCATTGCAGGAGAAATAAAATAAATGAAACGACATTTGTAAACTATAAGTAAACGTATCAACAGGACAATTACCAGTATAAACATTATCAATTCATTCACCCCTACTTCGTAAATACACTCTTAAAATAGTTTCCCTTAATGTCAAAACCTTAACATGGTCCAATTTTGATAAATGCTTGTAATAGACGATTCGTACAAACGTTTGCAGATTTGTTGTCTCTAATTTTCAGTGTAGTTTTTAATCTTCAGTACGCATAGTCTGCATTACGTTTGCAATACGTTTTATTATCTTACCACATATACATGTCTATGAATATGATTGGTTTAAGGTTGCATTTCTGTAAATATTGACAATGCAGTTTCCCATAGGAACTCCTTTTACGGCTAAAACTGGAACACTTTTACTATGAAGTTTTGAAAAAAATCTTATCCTAGAATTGAAAGTTCATATGCACCACAATTTTTTTCAAAGGTCAAAATATAGGGCTGTGCGGCATATTTTCAACGTTTATATGCCCTGAACTTCTCAGAGTTTAAACTAACACTTATGTTCTTAACTACCCTACCTCGAATGAAAGGTTACCACATATTTCAATGTAAACAATATGCACATGTTTATTTACTGGTAACATTCCCAAGTTATGTCTTTGTGAGATGGAACACAGAGAGCATAACTGGGAACCAGTTTGTAAACAAAATTAATTTTCTATGAATATTCAAGATCTCCCCAAAAGAGGCGTGTTTTGAGAAACAGCTGTATTTACAAAGTGCAACCTATACAGACATTTATTCAAATAGAAAACTCTCTAAAATCAGTTTTGTCTCACATTAATATTCATTTATCAGAATTATAGTCTTAAAGAAATCACTGCGTATACTCTAAGTTTTTCTTTACAATACATTTTATACCCCTCCCCTGTTTCAATTTTTTAAAGATTTTAAAACAAGACTTTAATTATTGCCAGCTTACCCTATTTGCATATTTTCTGATAAAAAATGCCTAGAACCTGTTTAAAACTGTTTTGATACCACATTGAAAGCATATCAGAATACTATAAATGTAATGTTTAGCAGTCAATCATTACAACATTCAAGATTATATAAAGTATCCAATCCAGCCTCTGTTTCCAGTCCACATCTTACTATATGCATATTTGTCAATCAAAGACCACATTTTCTGCCTCAAATGGTCAATTTAGAATTCTTGTCACAACAGTATCATCTGTAACCATATATCTGACACAAGTAAGCTAATATATATACTAAAAGTGTTCAAACAAAGCCATATTTGCAATAGTTGTATGTATGCAGATACCAGTCTGAGATATAAATTCACTTAAAATGTTGTAGAGATGACTGCTAACATCTGATTTTTTAAATTATTTGTTTTTTGACCCAGGGGGTAGGCAATTTTCTATGTTTTTTGCCCCTGGGGCCTCAAATTTCCTAAATCATTCTGCTGTTTCTAGCAATTTGGAATATTTAGTACATATTCAGGATAGAACACACTATTGTAAGTTTTCTTGTGATATTTTTGTTTTTCTAGCTTGTATTTATTATGCCGTGTTGACAAAAAAGCAGATTAAGGTGATGCGGCTTACTTTTGAGTTATCGAAAGGACACAAATACCCCATAAATAATACTCAGGAAGGATCTATGAGTTTCAATGACTGCGAAGAGTAAATATAAGCACTTCTTAACAATTTAACTTACAAATATGCAAATATTATGAATTAATTTTGTATCCAGGACTTTAAGTAAACTATGCATACTGTAAACTGTGAATTTATGTTGAGTCATCATATCTAAGGCCCAGGATTCTTTCAATCTTCATTAAATATTTATAAAACTTCATATTTGAGTTAATTTTTTTAAAATCTGTGAAATAAAGCAAATTTGGTTAAATTCTGAATGTTCCCATTTTTCACCCTATATAGGTTGCATTTCTGTAAATATTGACAATGCAGTTCCCCATAGGAACTACTTTTTCGTCTAAAACTGGACCACTTTTACTTTGAAGCTTTGAAAAAGATCTTATCCTAGAATTGAAAGTTCATATGCACCACAATTTTTTTCAAAGGTCAAAATATAGCCCTATAGCATATTTCAACGTGTATATGCCCTGAACTTCTCAGAGTTTAAACTAACACTAATGTTCTTAACTACCCCTAATCGAATGAAAGGTTACCACAGATTTCAATGTAAACAATATGCACATGTTTATTTACTGGTAACATTCCCAAGTTATGTCTCTGTGGAACACAGAGAGCATAACTGGGAACCAGTATGTAAACAAAATTAATTTTCTATGAATATTCAACAACATTCCAAAAGAGGCGTGTTTTGAGAAACAGCTGTATTTACAAAGTGCAACCTATAAGCAACCGCGTAGTGAACGTGTACATTCAAAATTCGGTTATTAAGCAGGTCGTATTTCATAAACTCCTTTGTGTATCTTTATGTTTTAAAATGTCGTTCCCTTTCGATTGATTCTCCTGCAATGATAGATAAAAGTATCAAATAATTACTTTTATTGAAGAAGAGTGTACTGATACACAACGATATGAAATTCTCTGTTATGAGATCAGTTTGGATTGAAATGCAGCAAATATTTGAACTGTGTGGTTCATGAATAGATAAATGCATACTGATAATTGTCGTTTGCTATTTCTTTTTATAGGATAAAATTGTTATTCAATTCGTATATTTTTCTTGTAATGATGCACTTACGGATTAAATCAGAAAGTGATCAACATGAAGTTTTATTTAGGGTCACCATTATTGGTAAACTTTTCAACTCATACCAGGATTAGAAAATTGTAATTGCGCCAAACGCGCGTTTCGTGTACAAAAGACTCGTCAGTGATGCCGATATAAAAACAAAACTCAAAATGTCAATTCTAGTACGAAGCTGCAATTTATGGATCAAATTTTAACACTTTATTAAGAAGCCGTCGTAAGAAATCATTACAGTTCAAGGTGTTTGTAAAAATTAAATAAAGGCAACAGTAGTATACCGCTGTTAGCAAGTCATAAATCGAATGGGAGAAAACAAATCTGGGTTACAAACTAAAACTGAGGTAAACACATCAACTATTAGAGGAAAACAACGAAACAACAGAACACTGAAGTGCAACAAAAAACCAAAACGACAATGCTACACACACAGAAACGAACTATAAGATAACAACTGCCATTTTCCTGACTTTTTAAGAAAAAATGGTAGGTTGAACCTGATATTGCGGCTAGCCAAACCTTCCGCTTGCATGGCAATATCAAATATAACACTACATAACAGGACTACAGTACAGATAATTGCAAGAACATTACGGACAGAGAAATACACAAATAAACATTACAATAGGACATTTCGACATGCTAATAGTTATCATAGGTGCGTTTCTTCTACATAAGACTCACCAGTGACGCTCAGATGAAAATGGTAAAGAAAGCCAACATAATTTTTAAATATCTACGAATAATTCTGTTTAACTGTTATTGTTGAAACACCAAGTGGTTATAAAATCCCTGACTTGATATTTTTCCAGTAATTCATAGATTACGGTCATTGAAATCCTAAACGTCACTACAGACACGAACACAGCAAATACTTGTGATATATAAACACTTTAAGACGTTGAACATCATCTTCCACAAAAAAAGAAAAGAATCAATAGGAAGAGCGTCCCAATTGTCGTAAACTTTTATGCTGAGTGAGTCGTGTAAAACTGAAAACCTAGAAAATAAAAGCATCATAGATACCAGGATTGAAATTTTATATTTACGCCAGACGTGCGTTTCTTCTACAAAATATTCATCTGTGACCCTCGAATAAAAAAAAATGTAAAAAAGGCCAAATAAAGTACGAAGTTGAAGAGTTGAAAAGAACAATAACTGTTGTAAATATATAATTTATTTAAAGTGATTTCCAGTACATTTCAGCAGTGTATTTAATAGAACGAAAAATATGACATCAAGATAACGGTAAGTGTTGTTGAAATTATCAAATAATTTGAATTTAGACGATCTTTAGAATGGTATAATATTATGGTTTACATAATCAATATTTTTTTATATGAGGACAACACATTGTAAACATTCAATATCATGTACTTATTTATATCATTTTGATACACTTTCAAGGGTGTTATAAGAAAATTGAATTATAAATATCAGAACTGACGTCAGAGACGAAAACTGATGCGATAACTCACTGTAATTATCACTTCTATAACAAAGTTAGTATATAAAGCTGATTTTATTGAAGTTTAACAGAATAAACATCAGCTATAAGACTGTAATAACATAACCGAAAGATTGTTAACTTAGCTAAAATGTCCATTAATAGCTTTGGAGCAGATATTGGAAAGGAGATGTTCCTTGGGTCACCAAATTCAAGACGACAGATTTGCTGAGTCTCAACTAAGATTGTCGATTCCAGGAAGGGAATACACTGATACAATAAGCTATGACATATTTAGCTTCTGCACTGGAAAAGAACAAAACAACAGTAAATTTAATGAAGATGATCAGTTGTAACGACGATGTGTCTGTTACAAAACAACACACGTTACAGAACGGTACAAAGCATCAGAGTATGCAGAACAGTACAAAACATAAGAGTATACAGATCAGTAGAAAAATCAGAGTATACAGAACGTGACAAAACAACAAAGTATACAGAAGAACGATTAAGAATATCAGAGTAACCAGAATGGTATACAAGCATCAGAGTATACCGGACAGTACTAAACATCAGAGTATACAGATCAGTAGTAAAAATCAGAGTATACAGATCAGTAGAAAAAATCAGAGTATACAGAACGTGACAAAACAAAAAGTATACAGAACGATTAGGAATATCAGAGTAACCAGAATGGTATACAGATCATCCTTGTGTCTGTATCGAAAATTGAACGCAGATAAAATGACTATTAATATATACCTAAAGACAATCATGTATGTTTCTTACTCATGACATTATTTTTTATGTGAACTTTATCATTGCAATTAAACATGTAATGCAAACAGTTTATTGTTATCATAAAAATAAAAAGAAATATAACACAAAAAAATTTGTTTTGTTAGACTATCAGCCAGTTTTTTTTTGTTTTTTTGGGGGGATTTTTTTTTTTGCGTTATTTCCTTTAGTGTTATCATACTGCTGTGTCAATGACCAAAATCATGAGTTCTGCACAAACCATTTCCTATTGATTCGCCGTGATGTGTGACATTGTCATACAAGTTAACGGTTTAAAACGTCTCCTGAACACAATGTATGATTTCTTTTCTTTCTTGTACTAGAAGGATGATATATAACAGTTCAAATACACTGAACATCTCAATGTTAAAGGGAACTTATGAAAATAAACTTAGAAAGACAAAAACACGATTATACAATAAAAAGGTACTAGTGAGATGTAGGGACCAACAGTAAATGCATATACAATACATTTAGTAAGATTAATTGATGGAGTATTTTCCAAATTTTGAAAGATTCATACAAAACAGTTTTGTAAAGGGTCGATATTTATGGAACATAACTTAATACTTTGAATAAAAAATAAGTAGTTAATGATTCAGGTTTAAATATGCAACAAAAAATCACCTGTAAAATATTCGCTTCTGTTTCTTTTAAATTCAAATCCTAACGATGAAGTAGTTGAGTGTTTAAAGGATATATTTCACTAAGTGTTTTTGACAGATCATTTACCTAGCATCCAGGTTCTCCACATGCGTTGCTTATGTGTTGTTTTAAATGCTCAAAGATGTGTTATGTATGTAATCATCTCCCAGACACAAAAAAAGGTGCTAAGTGCACACGAACTTCATAAATATATTTTACGCTATATAGAAACCAGTAAATATTAAGTAGAATACTTTTGCATATACAAAACTGTACACCAACAGAACATGTGAAACGAAATCAACCTATCGCAATGCAAAAATCAAATGTCCACCCTTGCAACGTTATTATAAATGATCAAACTTTTGTGTGAATCACCGAAAATCATCTGTAATAAGTATAATATCTCAAAATTGGGAACATTTTTAGGTCTTGACTTTTATTAATACCATTCAAAGAGTGTTTTTATCTATAATGGGTTATTGAATCTATTACTGTGTATACTGGTAAGTATCTTTTTGATACTTCTTCTCATAGTTTTATTATGTCATTTCCTTTATTTTTCCTGTAATGAAAGTGTGTACCTTCCATGTTTCTTCGTTTTGTATCTTTTCGTTTGAAAACTTTGTTCCATTTATTTTGTATCCCTGGAATTGATTAAATTGAAGTGGCGATTAGTGAATTACGGAAAGAGGTGTGTATTGATAAACAACAATAGGAAATAATATGTTGTAGGATGAGATCATTCTTTAAAATGCAACACACATTCGATCTGTGTAACAATCACTTTTTCGGGTTTCCTGAAAAGTTTGCGTAAATTTCTCATGTGAAAAATATAATAATTACGGTACCAATTTGTTGCACAGTGCGCATTCACAATACATGTCTCTTCAGTGATGCCGTGGCAAAATATTGAATTCAAGTTATTTAAATAGAACGCAGATTAAAAAGGGTCAGACCTAATAGAACAAAAACTGTTCAAGACTTTTACTCTACATGGAAGTTATTAGATGAGCATTGTTTTAATGAGGTGGTTCATGAATTGATAATTTTATACCGGCAATTGTCATTTGATATTTCTTCTTATAGTTTGAAAATCTCGTCCCATTTCTTTAATTCCCTCCGCAATGATTACATGACAGATTAAACCAGATAGTGATAAGTAGGAAATTTTATTGAAAAGGTCGTCATTATCGGTAACCCACTAAGGGATCATATTTCCACTTGATAAAGAATCCAAAACGATAAATATGGTAAAGTTCGAGGTGTTTGTAAACATAAAGTCATTCCAGACTGGACGATTTATGAATAATTATGTCAAACATTATTGTTGAAACACCTAGTGATTTACTGACAGCATTGTGTTTTGATACAAAACTGTATTAAATTGTAAGTGGTAAATGATAAAGATTTAGAATGCAAGAGACATTACATCTTTACAGCAACTGTAGTAAATTACTTTAAATCTTGACGATTATTTCATTCCTTGTATATTTTCACCAGCTATAATGTACCCCTAAGATGATAGGTATCGGAGAGTGTTTTAGGATGATTGTTATGTGGCATACATGTACTCCCCATTCCTGGTATATCTTTGGTTTTGTTTTTCAAGTTTATGTTTTAAACTTGAAAAACAAAACCAAAGAATAAAACCAGCGAATCATTTCACCCGTGCAATGTTAAGAAACTCTTTAAAAAGATGTAACTAAAGTTCAAAACTTTTGAATAGGATAAAATAGCTCGGAAAAGAATTGATTGAGATCTAAGTTTTCATTTTTGTTGGGAAATTTTCAACTTTCGATTTTTGTTCTGTTTTGATTTGTGTGCATAATCAGCCTACATGATGTTAAATGGTTTAATTACAGTTTAAATCGTATTTTAAAACTGTTTATGCCAATTGACGCCCAGTTTTCTCTGAAATATGTATAAATACATCGCTCATTAGTTCTAATTGAGTGCATTTAACTCATGATATACCAGGAATGGGGAGAACATGTATGCCACATAACAATCATCTCTTAAAACACTCTCCGATACCTATCATCTTAGGGGTACATGTATAGCTGGTGAAAATATACAAGGAATGAAATAATCGTCAAGATTTAAAGTAATTTACTACGAAAGTGACTGTTAAACAGATATAATGTCTCTTGCATTCTAAATCTTTATACATTTACCACTTACAATTTAATACAGTTTTGTATCAAAACACAATGCTGTCAGTAAATCACTAGGTGTTTCAACAATAATCGTTGACATAATTATTCATAAATCGTCCAGTCTGGAATGACATTTATGTTTACAAACACCTCGAACTTTACTATATTTATCGTTTTGGATTCTTTATCAAGTGTGAAATATGATCCCTTAGTGGGTTACCGATAATGACGACCTTTTCAATAAAATTTCCTACTTATCACTATCTGGTTTAATCTGTCATGTATCATTGCGGAGGGAATTAAAGAAATGGGACGAGATTTTCAAACTATAAGAAGAAATATCAAATGACAATTGCCGGTATACAATTATCAATTCATGCACCACCTCATTAAAAAAATACTCATCTAATAACTTCCATGTAGAGTAAAAGTCTGAACAGTTTTTGTTCTATTAGGTCTGACCCTTTTTAACCTGCGTTCTATTTGAATAACTTATATATTTTCACGTGAAGAAATTTACGGCAAACTTTTCAAGGAAACCCTGAAAAAAGTGATTGTTACACAGATCGAATGTGTGTTGCATTTTAAAGAATGATTTCATCCTACAACATATTATTTCCTATTGTTGTGTATCAATACACACCTCTTTCCGTAATTCACTAATCGCCACTTCAATTTAATCAATTCCAGGGATACAAAATAAATGGAACAAAGTTTTCAAACGAAAAGATACAAAACGAAGAAACATGGAAGGTACACACTTTCATTACAGGAAAAATAAAGGAAATGACATAATAAAACTATGAGAAGAAGTATCAAAAAGATACTTACCAGTATACACAGTATAGATTCAATAACCCATTATAGATAAAAAAAACACTCTTTGAATGGTATTAATAAAAGTCAAGACCTAAAAATGTTCCCAATTTTGAGATATTATACTTATTACAGATGATTTTCGGTGATTCACACAAAAGTTTGATCATATATAATAACGTTGCAAGGGTGGACATTTGATTTTTGCATTGCGATAGGTTGATTTCGTTTCACATGTTCTGTTGGTGTACAGTTTTGTATATGCAAAAGTATTCTACTTAATATTTACTGGTTTCTATATAGCGTAAAATATATTTATGAAGTTCGTGTGCACTTAGCACCTTTTTTTTGTCTGGGAGATGATTACATACATAACACATCTTTGAGCATTTAAAACAACACATAAGCAACGCATGTGGAGAACCTGGATGCTAGGTAAATGATCTGTCAAAAACACTTAGTGAAATATATCCTTTAAACACTCAACAACTTCATCGTTAGGATTTAAATTTAAAAGAAACAGAAGCGAATATTTTACAGGTGATTTTTTGTTGCATATTTAAACCTGAATCATTAACTACTTATTTTTTATTCAAAGTATTAAGTTATGTTCCATAAATATCGACCCTTTACAAAACTGTTTTGTATGAATCTTTCAAAATTTGGAAAATACTCCATCAATTAATCTTACTAAATGTATTGTATATGCATTTACTGTTGGTCCCTACATCTTACTAGTACCTTTTTATTGTATAATCGTGTTTTTGTCTTTCTAAGTTTATTTTCAGAAGTCCCTTTAACATTGATGGTTCAGTGTATTTGAACTGTTATATCATCCTTCTAGTACAAGAAAGAAAGAAATCAACATTGTGTTCAGGACGTTAAACCGTTAACTTGTATGACAATGTCAACATCACGCGAATCAATAGGAAATGGTTGTGCAGAACTCATTTTGCATTACACAGCAGTATGATAACACTAAAGGAAATAACGCAAAAAAAAAATCCCCCAAAAAACAAAACAAAACTGGCTGATAGTTTAACAAGAACAATTTTTTTGGGTTATATTTCTTTTTATTTTTATGATAACAATAAACTGTTTGCATTAACATGTTTAATTGCAATGATAAAGTTCACATGAAAAAATAATGTCATGAGTAAGAAACATACATGATAGTCTTTAGGTATATATTAATAGTCATTTTATCTGCGTTCAATTTTCGATACAGACACAAGGATGATCTGTATACCATTCTGGTTACTCTGATATTCTTAATCGTTCTGTATACTTTATTGTTTTGTCACGTTCTGTATACTCTGATTTTTTCTACTGATCTGTATACTCTGATTTTTACTACTGATCTGTATACTCTGATGTTTAGTACTGTCCGGTATACTCTGATGCTTTGTATACCATTCTGGTTACTCTGATATTCTTAATCGTTCTTCTGTATACTTTGTTGTTTTGTCACGTTCTGTATACTCTATTTTTTCTACTGATCTGTATACTCTTATGTTTTGTACTGTTCTGCATACTCTGATGCTTTGTACCGTTCTGTAACGTGTGTTGTTTTGTAACCGACACATCGTCGTTACAACTGATCATCTTCATTAATTGCTGTTGTTTTGTTCTTTTCCTGTGCAGAAGCTAGATATGTCATAGCTTATTGTATCAGTGTATTCCCTTCCTGGAATCGACAATCTTAGTTGAGACTCAGCAAATCTGTCGTCTTGAATTTGGTGACCCAAGGACATCTCCTTTCCAATATCTGCTCCAAAGCTATTAATGGTTGGAAGCACAATAGACATTTTAGCTAAGTTAACAATCTTTCGGTTATGTTATTACAGTCTTATAGCTGATGTTAATTCTGTTAAACTTCAATAAAATCAGCTTTATATACTAACTTTGTTATAGAAGTGATAATTACATTGAGTTATCGCATCAGTTTTCGTCTCTGACGTCAGTTCTGATATTTATAATTCAATTTTCTTATAACACCCTTGAAAGTGTATCAAAATGATATAAATAAGTACATGATATTTAATGTTTACAATGTGTTGTCCTCATATAAAAAATATTGATTATGTAAACCATAATATTATACCATTCTAAGATCGTCTAAATTCAAATTATTTGATAATTTCAACAACACTTACCGTTATCTTGATGTCATATTTTTCGTTCTATTAAATACACTGCTGAAATGTACTGGAAATCACTTTAAATAAATTAGATATTTACAACAGTTATTGTTCTTGTCAACTCTTCAACTTCGTACTTTATTTGGCCTTTTTTACATTTTTTTTATTCGAGGGTCACAGATGAATATTTTGTAGAAGAAACGCACGTCTGGCGTAAATATAAAATTTCAATCCTGGTATCTATGATGCTTTTATTTTCTAGGTTTTCAGTTTTACACGACTCACTCAGCATAAAAGTTTACGACAATTTGGACGCTCTTCCTATTGATTCTTTTCTTTTTTTGTGGAAGATGATGTTCAACGTCTTAAAGTGTTTATATATCACAAGTGTTTGCTGTGTTCGTGTCTGTAGTGACGTTTAGGATTTCAATGACCGTAATCTATGAATTACTGGAAAAATATCAAGTCAGGGATTTTATAACCACTTGGTGTTTCAACAATAACAGTTAAACAGAATTATTCGTAGATATTTAAAAATTATGTTGGCTTTCTTTACCATTTTCATCTGAGCGTCACTGGTGAGTCTTATGTAGAAGAAACGTACCTATGATAACTATTAGCATGTCGAAATGTCCTATTGTAATGTTTATTTGTGTATTTCTCTGTCCGTAATGTTCTTGCAATTATCTGTACTGCAGTCCTGTTATGTAGTGTTATATTTGATATTGCCATACAAGCGGAAGGTTTGGCTAGCCGCAATACCAGGTTCAACCTACCAATTTTTCTTAAAAAGTCAGGAAAATGGCAGTTGTTATCTTATAGTTCGTTTCTGTGTGTGTAGCATTGTCGTTTTGGTTTTTTGTTGCACTTCAGTGTTCTGTTGTTTCGTTGTTTTCCTCTAATAGTTGATGTGTTTACCTCAGTTTTAGTTTGTAACCCAGATTTGTTTTCTCCCATTCAATTTATGACTTGCTAACAGCGGTATACTACTGTTGCCTTTATTTAATTTTTACAAACACCTTGAACTGTAATGATTTCTTACGACGGCTTCTTAATAAAGTGTTAAAATTTGATCCATAAATTGCAGCTTCGTACTAGAATTGACATTTTGAGTTTTGTTTTTATATCGGCATCACTGACGAGTCTTTTGTACACGAAACGCGCGTTTGGCGCAATTACAAATTTTTAATCCTGGTATGAGTTGAAAAGTTTACCAATAATGGTGACCCTAAATAAAACTTCATGTTGATCACTTTCTGATTTAATCCGTAAGTGCATCATGACAAGAAAAATATACGAATTGAATAACAATTTTATCCTATAAAAAGAAATAGCAAACGACAATTATCAGTATGCATTTATCAATTCATGAACCACACAGTTCAAATATTTGCTGCATTTCAATCCAAACTGATCTCACAACAGAGAATTTCATATCGTTGTGTATCAGTACACTCTTCTTCAATAAAAGTAATTATTTGATACTTTTATTTATCATTGCAGGAGAATCAATCGAAAGGGAACGACATTTTAAAACATAAAGATACACAAAGAAGTTTACGAAATGCGACCTGCTTAATAACCGAATTTTGAATGTACACGTTCACTACGCGGTTGCTTATAGGTTGCACTTTGTAAATACAGCTGTTTCTCAAAACACGCCTCTTTTGGGAAGATCTTGAATATTCATAGAAAATTAATTTTGTTTACATACTGGTTCCCAGTTATGCTCTCTGTGTTCCACAGAGACATAACTTGGGAATGTTACCAGTAAATAAACATGTGCATATTGTTTACATTGAAATCTGTGGTAACCTTTCATTCGAAGTACGGGTAGTTAAGAAGAAAATTAGTGTTAGTTTAAACTCTGAGAAGTTCAGGGCATATAAACGTTGAAAATATGCCGCACAGCCCTATATTTTGACCTTTGAAAAAAATTGTGGTGCATATGAACTTTCAATTCTAGGATAAGATCTTTTTCAAAGCTTCATAGTAAAAGTGGTCCAGTTTAAGCCGAAAAAGGAGTTCCTATGGGAAACTGCATTGTCAATATTTACAGAAATGCAATCTATATAGGGTGAAAAAGTGGAACATTCAGAATTTAACCAAATTTGCTTTATTTCACAGATTTTAAAAAAATTAACTCAAATATGAAGTTTTATAAATATTTAATGAAGATTGAAAGAATCCTAGGCCTTAAATATGATGACTCAGCATAAATTCACAGTTTACAGTATGCATAGTTTACTTAAAGTCCTGGATACAAAATTAATTCATAATATTTGCATATTTGTAAGTTAAATTGTTAAGAAGTGCTTATATTTACTCTTCGCAGTCATTGAAACTCATATATCCTTCCTGAATATTATTTATGGGGTA
The DNA here is from genome assembly GCA_019925275.1 of Mytilus edulis. Classification (NCBI taxonomy): domain Eukaryota; kingdom Metazoa; phylum Mollusca; class Bivalvia; order Mytilida; family Mytilidae; genus Mytilus; species Mytilus edulis. Next base: position 74,486,307 of record CM034353.1, read on the forward strand.
TTTGTTTCCTTTCGATAACCCAAAAGTAAGCCGCACCACCTAAGTTGTTATCCATTCGTTTGAAGTGTTTGAGCTTTTGAGTTTGCTATTTGATTAGGGACTTTTCTCTTTTTGAATTTTCATCGGTTTAGTATTTTTGTGATTTTACTTTTTCCTTTAATACTATTGATTCTGATTTATCATGGCAGTTATGTATTTGGAATAAAAAGAGGACGTATTGACATACTGGGTTAAAGAAGACAAGACCGTCTCTGTGCAAATGTTATGGTCACTTACAGTATACAATTCATTCTTCTTTGAAATGTCTATGGAGGGTTAACCCTTTCATATTATGTGTCTGTCCAAAGTTAGGTTTGTATAATTTATTGATTGTCGTTTGTTGTTGTATATCATATTTGATTTGCATTTTGGTTATTGTTTTGTACATACATCAGACCTTACGTTTTCTACTTTACATTTGACATTCCAGGGCTTTTAATAACTAACTATATGCTATGGGATTTTGCGAAGTCATTGGATCTCTGGTGGAGAGAAATATTATTGGCAATTAAACCCCAATTTCAAATTATATATAGTTAACAAGTTCGTTTCTATTTTATGTTATATACATTACCCGTACATAATAAGACAACTGATTTCTAGTAGGGCCTACACTGCATTCTACTAAAGATATGAATTTTACCTATTTACGAACCCGCTATATCATTTACAGTATAGAGTTCATAATATAGAATATGTTCATTATAATTTTGTTTGAAGAAAAGGAGTAGGTCCGGTAAGGGCCGATTTCGGCCTCAAATTTCGGGTTCATCTAACGAAAGATTTTTGACACTTTTTAAACACTTAAGTGTCTATTTCAATTGATTCAATTACTTTATGTGAAAGATTTTTAACTGATTTATTCATTAAAAACGCTCCGATTCAAAGCTTAAATATTAAAAATCTATCAAATATGCCAAAAAACGTCACTTTTCAGATGGTTTTTGTCAAAAAAGAAAGTGGCCGCATCCGTTTTCATCCTCAACCTTTATATATGTTATGTATTATCATCAAATACAACTTACATTTCAATATTATGAATGAACACTAATGCGGCCACTTTCATTTAAGACGGAAACCGTCTAAAATTTAACTAAAATGCATAAATTGTGCAGATTTCAGTAATTTAGCATGAATTAATGATGCTAGTACACGATATATATGCATTGTATTGTAAAAAAAACAGACCACATTTATGAAGCATTCTACTTTCCAATAAATAGCTAAAAGATTACATTTTTACAATTTTGTAAAACTGCCATATTTTGGGGCCAAAAAGGGGTCTTACTGAACCTACTCCTTTATCCCAAAACTATTGTTATCTATAAATGTGCAATATTGTAATTATAAGGAAGATAGGTTTTGCATTTTTACTTGAAGCCGACATTTCATATAGCTGCCTTTGTAATTAATCTCAATTTTTTCAAGAATTTAAAGCACATACCATTAAATTCTCTATGCTACCTTTACTGATGCATTACAGACGTTTTATCTTTTTCATTTATACACATTTTTCATTCTTTTGAATGATTCAGAGGAATAGAAAAACGACGACATTTAACTTAAAAAATAATTAAGTTGTCATTGCCTTGTTAAAACAAAAACAAAACTAATTTTCCTGATCATGCAATTGTTTTCAAGTTCCGATCAGTATGCTGTAACCACACTAATTGCATACCATGTTAACACAATGTGACTTTATCTGGTTCTCAATGATAACCCGTGTTTGACTAAAAGTTTTTAGTTCCACTTTATTAAATTGTAATGGAGTCTGATCTTACGATATGGTATTAAAATACGGGTTTGTTTTTACTTTAGTTGTAATTGGCAGAATATATGCACCATGTACTGAACTTATTTCAGAACAAGGCTACATTTAATTGGTTACTAAAATTTTCGGAAAAGAGAACTTGAATACAACCCATATTGGGCTTTTATCTATCAGCCCTGACTATAATACTCCTCATAATAGCTTATTAACTGTAAGTAAAATAGTTAACGATAGTTAAACTCGTATGTGAAAAAAAAAAATCGAAAAAAACTCATGACAAAAACCGACAAACGACCAAATGACCCAAACATTACTACAAAACACAACAACAAAAACTGTCGAAGGGCTTCATCTTTACCGCTGGGAATTTACATTACGATTTAACTAACAGGTGGCGATCAACTGCATTAATATTTAGTCCAAAACACCGAATTGCAAAAAATGGAATCATATGTACCAATCGTAATCAATTAAATAACTTCATTGCGTACTTTCGACTGCAGTGATACAATATTAATATTAATAATAATATATCAGTTGTGATGTCAGAAGAAAATACTTACGTAATATGCAGATAATGTAAATATCACTTATACAAGAGTTAGTGTATATGAAAATGATGCTATTGCTGATTTTAATAAGTGCTAAACACTGACTGAGAGACTACTTTTACCACCTCAAAAGTTTTTAACTACCTAATATGTCGTTTGTGCTTCCTGTGAACCAAAGCTTTAAATCAGATACTACATAGAAGGATTCAATTGGCCAAAACAGTAAATGCGTCATCTTTGCAGTTTTCAAACTGAGATGTTTTATTCCAAGAAGTTATTTCAATGCAATAATTGGCAAATATATTTTTTAATGCCCTGGCGAAGACGGAAACTGCACCGATGAAGATTCAACATGATTTTATGTTAAATTTCAAGTAGTTAACAGCACACAAACGTTAACACAGAGTATACGGGAACGGATTCAGTATATCTGACTGTCAGCATCGGAATTTTAATGAGGAGAAAATCTACTATAAGGGTATAACATAAGACACTACTGACTGATTGTGTTTTACTCTCGAAATTTTATGATGAAAATAAATCAGATACTTTTAAGCATCTTATGTTTTCGACTGAATTTGTTGCAATGTTTTTAGTCCTCAGTGTTGTTATTATTCTGATTTTGTTTTATGGTAGAGATATTATTTTAATGACATGATCAATGGGATATGTTGACGTCAAGATGTTCATGCAAGTTTCAAAGTGTTCTCCCTACCAATTCATATGTACCTCAAATGCAATTGCATATCAGGTCTATGACTGTCAGAAGAGCATTTTTTTTAAATAATTTTCACTATTCCAAATACCACAACTTTCGACGTTGATTTATTCATGTTATGCAATGCATGTAATACAAGAGATACGAAAGATACCAAGGCAAAGGGATACTCTACATCATAAGTTGAGTACAAACTGTCAATGCCATGGTAAAAACTGACAAAAAGATCTAAAGACAAACAGAATACAAAACACAACATCGAAAATTGAAAAAAGTAGAATAGATTTTTCAGTGAGCATGGCTCCCTAACGATGCATACCTTATTAAGTTGAGGAAAGGTTAAAATGGGCCAAACGATTTTGATGTTTTTATTAGGTCATTATACTACGGATTACACATGGAAATAGTTATAATAATACTATTAATACTTGATAACTTCATTATGGAACATCATATTAAAAATGACGAACTATTAACTCTTTGAGTATGCATTATCTTAGTTGTAACGTCAATTGACAAAATCATCGTATTTTGACAAAATATTCAAAATGTGTTGATTTTGAAGCAAGAAATGTTCAGTGCATTAACTACTTTTAAGTAATAGTAAAAGCTTAATGATAAGTTAATATTAACATCAAAAGACCTTCGAAAAAGGGATGTTGAGATCCACGATCACAAACAGACCTATTAAAAAGCATTGCAACGTTTGATTATTAATTTAATATGCATTTTGTATCATTACAATAACATCATAGGATAGTTTTATAAAATTGAGGGGTTAATTCATAGTTTTTAAATTCCAACTCTTCAATATGACAATTTTTTATGTTATAAATGAGGACATTCAAACCCTATTCAGACCTCATTCACAACTGACCAATAAATGTTCTGTACAAAAAGTTCTTAGAATATATATTTGATGTTTTTAAATAGTCAGTATTCATGCAGTAGACTTGTAAATGCCCAAACCAAACGAAAACAGTAAGTAAACTCTTGAAACAATTCGCTTTTTAAACAGCTTGCTTCCCCAACTTCTAATCAAACAGACCAAGATGCATAAGGTCCTTCACAATATTCATGTAAATGTTAATTTTGGTTTTGATTCTGTAATTTGCCTACAGTACGTAAAATGCAAATGCAAAAGAAATGTGTGTTGTATGTTCATTCCAATAATAAAACTATGCATGTAAACCCCAATGAATAAAATCGTATTTAATAGTTTAGCATTAAGTTTTGAAGATTTGAGTGGCTTGATCAAAACGTGAATAGATATAACTGCTAAGAATAACAACTTTAAATAGTGTGACAACAGTCTAACAGGTAATGATTGTTATTTCAATCTGCAATAACATCAGTGTTATATATATACTAAGATTGTAAGATCATTCATTATCATATATATAAATATTTTATATATTTGCTTCTATGGCTTCAGCAAAACTTACATTTGTAAAAAACTGGTTTTTTTTATCAATGATCCTTGCAGTTAAAGTTTTGACTGCATAAATAATTTTTAACACCAAAACTATTGTTACGTCTATTGTTGTAGAACATACGTTACACAGAAAGTATTAACAGACTTCAGTGAAGTACTTTGACTTATACTGGTGTCAATCCTGTACATGTGTTTGATCTATCCCTGTGATACTTTAATACTACTACATGCAAGCTTATTTTTAGGCTTTTAATTTCTCATGCTATCATTATATAGAAAGTTATACAAGTTATAAAGTGGAGCGAAAAATAAATGATGTCACACAAACAGTTAGTTGGTCATCATATATGTACATACATCTAGTGATTGACAGTGATTGTCGAATGACTAAACATATGATATCGATACTTCCGTTGTGAGCCGGCCCTTTTATGTACAAGATGTACATGATGTAACAGCATTACAGTATTTGGAGTATACGTCTCTAAATCAATATTCCAATGTTATCAAGTAATCATGTCCTGTCCTGTCATGATTTCGGGAATATGACTTTGCTGCTGATATGAAAGCTATGTTATCCAAAGTGGAACCTAAAACTTTAACGTTCATAATGATTTAATTACTAAATACATATAGATATAGGAAGATGTGGTATGAGTGCCAATGAGACAACTCTCACTCCAAGTAACAATTTATTAAAGTAAACCATTATATGTCAAGGTACGGCCTTCAACATGGAGCCTTGGCTCACAGCAAACAACAAACTATAAAGGGCCCAAAAAATTACTAGTGTAAAACCATTCAAACGGGAAAACCAATGGTATAATCTATATTAAAACGAGAAACGAGAAACACTTATGAACCACATAAAGATTAGGGTTTGCAACTGCTAATCGCCATTCACAAGGGAACCAAGTGTGTCACTTTGACGCCAGACTTGTTCCTAGTTCTTATGCAGCAAACTTCGTCACGATAATATAAAACTTAAGGACAACTGGCATTAATTTTATTGCAAAAAGATGAGGTCCGCTGACTGAAGTATAGAAAGTATGAGGAATTGATGACTGCATCAGTCCCTATGAATTTGAAAGAAAAAAAAATGCCACAGATAAAATTCAGTCTGTCTCATATCTAGACTTCCATCTAGAAATTGGCAACATGATTGAGGGATGATGTAATATATATTCAACAGCTTGTGAACTTTGGCTTTCCAACTTTTTTCATCTGAGCGTCACTGGTTAGTCTTGTGTGGACGAAACGCACGTCTGGCCTATTTAAATTTAAACCTAGTACCTTTTGTTAGCTATTATTCGTGTGTTTCTCTGTCCTATATTTTCTCCTATTTATTTGTATTGTAGTCCTGTCATGCAATGTTGTCATTTTAATGTTATATTTAACATTGCCATTAAAGCTGGAGGTTAGGCATGCCACAAAACCAGGTTCAACCCACCATTTGTTTGCTTAAAATGTCCTGTTCCAAGTCAGGAAAATGGCCATTGTTATATAATAGTTCGTGTCTGTGTGTGTTACATTTTAATGTTTTGTTTCTGTTGTGTCCTAGTTCTCCTCTTATATTTGATGCATTTCCCTCGGTTTTAGTTTTTAGCCCGGATTTGATTTTTTCTCAATCGATTTATGATACTGTTGCCTTTATTTGTGATATGTTGCAGCTGGTAATTATTTTGAACAAGAAGTTGAATTTGACTTGTAGTTTCCTACAAATCAAAGCAGTAGTATAAAAAAGAAGATGTGGTATGATTGCCAATGAGACAACTATCCACAAAAGACCAAAATGAAACAGATATTAACAGCTATAGGTCACCGTACGGCCTTCAACAATGAGCAAAGCCCATACCGCATAGTCCGCTATAATAGGCCCCGATAAGACAATGTAAAACAATTCAAACGAGTAGTACATTATTACACATTTTGATAGATAGTTTAGCTTAAAATACAAACATTAAATTTGAGTTTAAATATTAAAGAAGGAAACACTTTAAGCTTCAACATGCATACACTTATTATAAGTACTTGCAACTTTGGGCGTATCTGTGTCATGTGGACTTGACTAATCGATGAATGATTGATGACCGTGTACTTGACTGTTATATTAATGATACTCATATAAAATTTTCTGCTTCAGTTTATAGTGCCAGATTGTTTTATAAATCCGTTTCGGGCTGGTTCTTTTTTCATAAAGTTTGAATATTAAAAGAGTGTAGATACTTAGTATTTTGATACTGTTGACCATCATTTTTAATCGAAACCATGAACTTTAGTTAATAGAACTTTTTATACATCAGGACGGATTGGGTTTTTGCTTCATAAAATATAAGAGGGGAAAAAGTTATGTTTGCATATTATAAAAGTGACAGAATTTATTTTTATTGTTTTAGAAATCGTTCGCTTTTATTCACCAAGTCATTTCAATGCATCCAGATGAGCAATTGCCATAAATGATTAATATAAGAGTAAAAGACAGATTTTAAAGACCATAACACACTATAAAGAGCACAATTTTTCAAATATTAATCTTAATACGTCCATATTTTTACTGCTAATAGAAATTAGAATTGTTTTTTTTTTATTTCAATAAACTTGTAATTTTAACCTGACTGCAGTATTTGCAGTCGAAAATTTTGTTGGGGATTAAATATTTGCGGGAAAACAAAAATCATCGAAAGCTAATTTTACGTCAAGTTATCAAAGGTACCAGGCTTATAATTTAATACGGCAGATGCGCATTTCGTCTATTTATGTTTTGATTCATTCAAAAGTCTTACAGCAACGTTTTTGTGTCTAGTTTGAGATAAATGTTACGAGGACCGTTAATTAATATTCAGGTAGAGTTACAAACTTAAGCTGTATGTTTTTATCGAGTACAAAATATCAGGATCAAGATTCACTTTCAAGTTATATTAACATTATGTTCTTAGATTACATCAACTTATGTGTGAATAAAATTAATAGAACAAAAACTTCAGCATGTTAAATTAACAATAGAAGGAATAAATATTTCGCAGATAAAAATTCTTTGCCGTTTGTCAGATCATATACAACTGGTAACGGATTACGTTAATGTGACAGAATGCAGGATTCTATTAGAACAACATTTGAAGATTATTGTTACATTCATTCATCAATCATATTTTAAATAATAAAAAAAACTATTATACAGACATATTTGCAAAGAAGGAAGCCAGCATTGATATGTTTTACTGTTATTTAAGTTTCACTTTAGAAATTACTTTACGCTAGTTTCATTAACTATAACATCATTTACTTAAAAATAATTATTGATAGTTTAGTTAGGTGTTGTAACTGAAAATAACACTACGTATATTAATTTGTTTGCGTCCGAAGCGCTGTTGAAAGTTACAAAGATACGGTAGAATCCGTAGAAATTGTGTAGCCTTTTCACATTTTTTCTCATTTTTCGATTTCACTCGTTGTATTGGCAAAAACAAGTTTGTAATTCCGTTATAAATATGGAATTTGTTTTCTGTTATTTTACTGATATATGACAAAAATACAGCTTATAAAAATTTTGACCATCAAGCACACTGTTCTTTATGCCCGCGTCACACTGTCCCGATTTTTACGCCGATGGCAACACGATAATTGAAATTTTCAAAATCGGGACTGATCATATCCAGATCGGGCTATTCGTAGTGCCATCTTTAACCATCGGAGAACCATCGGCCACTTTTTCTAGCCTTCGGGGAAAACTTCGGGAAGGGTTCTAAATTTTTTAACATGTTAAAAAATCCCCGAAGGTGCATCCGATGTTGAGGGTTCGTATTGAGTTCGTATCACCATCCTCTCCATCGTAATGTCACCGGGAATGCATCTTTGCACATCGTATTGCATTCGTGTTTCCATCGTTTCCATCGGGCAGTTTTGACATTACGATGTCTACACGAATGAATCACGAAGATACCCGAAGGTCTTACGATGGCAACACGACTTCGTGAAGACCTCGTAATCCCGTCGTGTTGTCATCGAATAAAAGTACGAAGGCGACAAGATGGAACTACGACGGCAATAAATCCAGCTAAATGTAAGTTAGTTTTCGCGCTAAAATACATTTAAAGTGCCATGCGCGATATGCACTGGTCAGTCTAATACGACAGTTAAGAAAGACGTTCACAAAACATGGAGCTCATATCATATGATTCTATGAGAACAAGAAAGGCGACAGCGTTGTTTCTATTAATTCAAATGGAACAAGAAGAGCAGCTATAACAGGTTCAGGATTTACTTTTAAAAGTAAAATATTATTTTTTGTCAATTTTTCATATCAAGTAACATAATGAAAATCATAAACGCGCCTCGTACACCAACACTGCAGGTACACGTATACATACAGGAAAACCAACTTTTTTTCATTATTCTGATTTTTTATGTATCGTCTCAGTTGTTGTCACACGAATGTTTACTCCATAACCATTTTGTTTTCTATATGTCATAGTTTGCCGCATTTGTTGCTTTCCCCACATCCTTCCTTTTGTCTATATTATTATGATATTCTCCGGGAAAGAGCTCGTTTTGAATAAAAGGGATCAACAAACCCATTCATTACCTTACCTTTAAGATAGATCAGTAAACATGGGCATAATTATGGGTGATTATTCAGTCTAGTGCACACATTTTACAGTTCAAACAAGGCAATGCCGAGCGTGGCATCCCCTCGTATGTAACATATTGGAGACAAATATGGACACTGTATTTGTATATGACACATGCAGAAAATGGTAAATTGAATATGCATATTTGATACATAAACTATTTTTTTTTAGAAATCAACCAAAACATTCAGTAACTGGAAATACCTTTAATATTGTCTTTAGAACCAGCAGGTAAAAAAATGAGCAACCAATTTCCTGTGTATTATGCTATTTCAAGCAGAAAAAAACAAGTCCATCTGCATGACGTTGACCTTTGGCCTTGAACGTAAAAAATGTCAGATCATTACAAAGAGGAACAATATACCAAATGTGGTTATAATCTTTTGAAGCATATTGGTTTTAGAGTGTCCACAAGGGTGATATTGCCTTGTATTACAACTACCACTGTGACCTTGACCTTTAAACTTTAAAGTCAATAGCGCTTAAGATATTTTTAACGAGTAACACCATACCAAGTTTTGAGCATTTTGGTTCTAGAGTGTCCATAACAATTTTATCTACTTACATGTTGTAGGCGAGGGGATAATAAACTAAGTTTTATAAGAATTAGACAAAAAGATCGATTTCCCGCCATGCATGGCAAACTTGTACAGAAACGATATGTTGTCGAAATTCTGTTCGGATCTTTTAGACATAGTATGGCCGTCGCGCCATCATCGTAATCCATCGTGTAGCCTTCGTAATCCATCGTGTAGCCTTCGTGATCCATCGTGTAGGCTTCGGCTGAGATTTGAAGCTTAAATACCCGTCTTCGGTTAACCTTCGTATGTCCATCTTTTGCTATCGTATATAATTTCGACACCATCGTATAGACTTCGTTATTCATCGTACTTGCTTCGGTCACTTTTTGGTATTTTAACGAGATCGGGACCAACTTCGTACGAACTTACAATTTTCGCATTCGGGTGTCCATCGTATATAAAAATCGGGACAGTGTGACGCGGGCATTAAGGAAGACTACGTAAATTCATTTAAACATTTTTTACCTAAAAAGTCAAACTCATAATGTACGGGAGTGAACTCTTCGTGTTCATCTTATTATAGAACTAGGAAAAAAAACGATTTTTGAGAATAAACCTATCGAACGAGAACGCATGAAACAGTAAATTCAAAAAAAAATACTGGTTTCACAACAACTTTTCCATACGTTTTGCCTTTTTTAGTTATTCTGTGTGCATCAAAATGGTTTTTTTTTAATGTCTATTATAATACTTTACATATATTTTAAACAACTCTTTTCGGTAAAACGTTATCACGTGGCATGGAATAATTCAGTTGTTTTTCATTCAATTGCGAGGAAGGACGAATAACCCTAAAACATTCCACCAGCGGTGAATAACCCTATTATTCACCGGCGAATAACCTTTTGAGTTTGTTGATTTGTACTTGAGTTATCTCCCATGATTATGACGTCACAGACGTAAATAATCAAAATGACAGCATTCACGTAACACTGGAAGCCCACTGAGAGACATAAGGCATTGGACATGAATAGAGTGCCAGCAGCCAATGATATCTCATATAATCAGTCCTTTTCAGTGCCATCAATATTAACAAAAAGATTCTACCTTTGTTGTACATTCGAGAAATTCTAGAACACAAATGTATTTTCAAACGTCAGCTTATCTTTGTTATGTGAAATCTAAAGAATATAGTAAGTGTTCGAAAGGCCTTTCCACTGTTAGTTCGGTATAATAAAACAATTGTGGCCCCTTAGAATCGATGAATATCCAAAATTGTCAACCCTTAAAAGTTATTTCACTTCGGGCTGCGCCCTCATTGAAATAACCTTCTCGTGTTGACAATTTTGGATATTCACCTTTTCAACGAGCCATAATTGTATATTGTTAATGCATGTAAACTTAAAATATTTTAATATGAGAAGCAAACCTTAACTCGATTATGTATAAGATCATATTTCCATTGACTTTTTATATTTTTTCATTTATTACCAATCATTGCCACAGCTCTATATCCGTAATCAAAAACAATAATACATCAACTAGTGTTGAGACCGCACGATTATCCAGAAATTTTATGTCACTTTTTTATAATGATTATCCCTCTTATGACGCAAACTGATAACTGTAAATGTTAGCTCTTATATATTCCTCCATACATTTTATAGAAATAAAGGCAACAGGATGAGAAAGAATAGAAGAGAGGCGAAAGATACCAAAGAGATATACATGTATGTATAAACCCGTTATTCAAAAATAAGCTGACAATGCCATGGCAAAAACAGACCAAAAGACAAATATCTGTACATAAAACACAACTTTCAAATGACTAATGACTGGTGTCCTATCACTGAATAACCTATATTTCAGTCCGTACTTGCATCTCATATGTCCTAGTGAACTTGAAATTAAGGATACTACTGATACTAGAAGGACTGTTTCATACCTTGATCTCGTTCTCAATATTGACACAGATGGACGACTTCACACTACAATATATGACAAATGGGACGATTTCAACTACCCAATTATCAATTTCCAATTTCTCAGCAGTAACATTGCCTCTGCCCCATCGTATGGTGTTTACAGGTGTAATACCATCATTGATTTCCCTTATTAGTCTTTGTTAAATTTGCACTTTCTAAGAAAATCAATTTGCAGAATTGACCTATGTTTCAAATAAAGAAATACTGTTTTGCCTTTATCGGTACTATAGAAAAAAAAATCTTATAACATTTCATTTCATATAAGACAATAACCATCACTGGAAGTTAACTAATCAATTTTCCCCTTATTTAACCTGTGTACAAGCTTTAGTAACCATGTAACCTCAAGTTTCAAAAATATTCTATAGAAACCCCAAATAAAAATAATGGTGCTTTGAAATACCGAAGACATATGTTTATGACCAAGAAATGTTTTACTGCAATAAAATGTAAGATTAATTGCCTACAACTGACTTTTGAACAGCGGTATACTACTGTTGCCTTTATTTATTAACTTACAGTCTATGTTTATTTGTTCATTTTAGCCATTTGCAATACTGTGGATTCAGATCATTCGATTATTATCAATTTTCATGGACTTCGTGGTTGAACGAATTGTTAGTGAACGAATTAAAAGTGAACCAAGAAATTCGGTGTTGAACGAATTGTTATTGTTTTCTATCAGATTATATGCCGACTTAAGCAACACCATGAAATCAAATATCCACGAAAATGTAAGTTTGCAGAATTCCACGAAAATTGGTACCCACTAAGGTAAATAAATCCACAGTAATCATAGTAATAATTAGACTTCATAAAAAGTTTAAGTAATTTCGGATCCTCAATGCTCTTCAACTTTGTACTTGTTTTGCTTTATAACTATTTTGATATGAGCTTCACTGATGAGTCTTATGTAGACGAACCGCGCATCTGGCGTACTTAATTATAATCCTGGTACTTTTGGTAACAATTAAGTATTACATATAGAATTAAAAAAAAGAAAGAAGGAAGGAAATTACGGTGTAGATGTCACAGCAACAATTCAATCAATCATCATCAGGAACGTTTTAAAGGTAGACAACCTCTGACAAAACATATTAAGCCCATTTCCTATTTCTGCATTAAGCTCTCTTTTATTTACCTGGCAAGGATTTCTTAGCGATTTCCACTCTTTGCTTTCATATTTGATAAAAGCAATTAATAGTATGTATAATGTGCTAATAAAAAAATGCTGGATTTGTGATGGTTCAGTGCGTGGTTTAATACATAAAATTGAGAATGGAAATGGGAAATGTGTCAAAGCGACAACAACCCGACCATAGAGCAGACAACAGCCGAAGGCCACCAATGGGTCTTCAATGTAGCGAGAAACTCCCTCACCCGAAGGCGTCCTTAAGCTGGCTCCTACACAAATATGTAGACTAGTTCAGTGATAATGAACAGTATTCATTCGAATTTTAAACGAGAATATCGACATTCGACATCGAAAAACATAGTTTTACTGTATGTACCTTATAATATATTCCGTATTCATCTTTGTTATCTTCTTTTTTAAATATACTAAATCATGTTCTCCTGACATTCATGCTCCATCTAAAAGTAATGTGATCCCTATTTGCAGATGGTGGTATTTATGACAACCGCAAAAGCTTCATTAGACGACTGATTCCTAAAAGTTACTATACCAATTGCAGTATAAAATCCTTTCTATAAATTAATTCTAGTTCAGACATATACGCATTATCACCAGAGAAATATTTTGCTTTTAGCGCTTTTTTATCATTTTTGAAAAATCTTTAAAGTATCGTAAGTTTATGTAAATATTGCGCAATTAACATTTTGATATACATTTGATTTAGAATTATGGTCTTCCGTTCTATTACGTTCAAATGATTTTAGAAAAAAATATCATCCAAGTACCACCAAAGGGCATTTTGTTGGGAAATTAAGTAATGTTCCTTCTTGACTTTTTACCTTGATTTAACAAAAATTACACCGCACAAAATATTGACGACGGGACAAAATATAAAGAACAGACCGTAAGCTTTCCAAATGTATATTAGAAGGTAAAATCACAAAAATACTGAGTTCCGAGTAAAATTCATAACTGAAAGTCCCTAATCAAATGGCAAAGTCAAAAGCTCAAACACATCAAACGAATGGATAACAACTGCCATATTCCTGACTTGGTACAGACATGTTCTTATGTAGACAATGATGTATTAAATCTGGTTTTATAGCTAGCTAAAACGCTAACTTGTATGAGTACAGTCGCATCAAATTCCATTTTATTGACAACAATGGGTGAACAATAGAAACATACATAAAAGGAAAAAATGTTAAAAATAGGGGTACAGCAGTCAACATTGTGTTATTATCTTAATCACTATAAAATAAAATATGTAACAAAGGAGCACAAAAAGCATATAAACAAAACACATTAGCAAAACTGAAAGACAAGATTACAAAAATTTACAACAGAACAATAATACAATGACGGGATGTATAAGTACATAGTCGCGTCATATGTATCAAACACCAAACGGCATATACATCATATAGCCGTATGCTAGATAGGTTCATTAAAGTCGTTCGCCTAACAAGGTATCACACAACATCGGATTTGTAATCGACTTTTATCTAACCATAAGAAATCACCAAATTCGTAACTATTTGTACAATCCTTAAATAAGGATATAAGCATCAAGGACAATAAAAAATGTGGTTAATATAACATCATTCCGTGGAAATGTCATTGGAAAGGGGTGGTAATTTTGAATATATTTGTAAAAATATCATTTCAAACAGCATTTATAAATTGGAATCGAAGTTCAAATGTCAGCTTAATGTGTTAAAAGTCCTTTTTATAAAAATTACTTGAATAATATTCTTTGCCAATTATTAGGAACATTTAAATACTGCCAAAGATCCTTATTCTTCTACTGAAAAAAAGTAAAAACACAAAAATACTGAACTCCGAGGAAAATTCAAAAAGGAAAATCAAAAGGCAAAATCAAAAGTCTATAATAAAGTTTTAATATCGAAAATAAGACGATATCTACTGCATATGTATTTCTGTAATGCAAAATATCGCAGAATAAAAACATCATTAAAGCACAGGGAGTAGCGAGGGGTTTAAAGTGTTACAAGTTTACTGACTACATAAAAACAAATTGAAAATGTTAAGAGTTGAAAGAGGAAGACATTACCCAAGGAATACTTTATTTATATGAAGCTGACTTCTTACATGAACTTCTCAGGAAGAAGAAAAAGAAGTTAGCAGTATTCTGTAACTTTTCTTGCCGCTATATAGACGATGTTCTCTCCCTAAAAATCTAAATTTGGTATCTATGTTGAACGCATCTATTCCATCAAATTTGAGATAAAGGAAACAACAGATACAGTTAAGTCTGTCTCATATCTTGACATCTACAACCTGACAATGCGAGTCAGTTGAAAACTAAACTTTACAGAAAAAAGATGATTTCAGCTTCCTATTGTGAATTTTACATTTCTATGAAGCAAAATTCCAGCAGCGCCTGTATACGGAGTATATGTCTCCATGCAGATACGATATTCCTGGGATTAACTTTCCTATTATGATGTTATCGATAGATGGTTGCTGCTCACAAGGAAGTTATTAAACCAATATTTCCAAGTGGTGAAGTAAAATCATCTCTTAGAAAGTTTTGGTTAACGGTCAGAGTTCGTTGACCGTTATAAAATATATGTGTCATAGATGAGAGCAGATATGCTTCTTATGTCGTAGTAACAATCCCGTGCCTTTCCCCTAATGTGACCTACCGAATTATACTTATTACCGGGGTTTGTACTATTATGAGCAACACGACATGCACCACATATGGATCAGGATCTGCTTATCACTCCAGAACCCTATCCAGACCATAAGGTATTGTTTGGCAAAACAGGTATGCATTACGTAGCAATTACTAGTATATATTTCAACTCACCTGTACACTCGGAAGGTGACCAAGGGTGTTCAGAGATTTTGAGAATGTGACGTAATATTGCGTTTTACTTATGTTTTATCTATCACCACCTTGGGCATGACATCTGTAGCTTTCAACTTCAAAAGAAACACAGCTTTGCACAGACAAGTGTAAATCAATGTTTCGCAAATTTTAACGGTAGGACAGCCGAGATTACTAATTACATTTGTGCAACGATCGTAGCATGCATAAGAAAAATGGGCAGAATAAAGTCTTTGATTTGTGCTTAGTAGAAAGTCACGTCTCTTACAATAGTGTGTCCAAGGCATTCTTGGTCTGTGGTCTGTGTGTTAATCCAAAAACAAACAAAAAACGTATTACACCGTCCACGTGTCTATTGTTGCATCCTCTGGCAGAACACAGAACCATTTTTAATCACTGTCCTGCGGTTTATTGGTAGATATTCGAAAATGAAATTGCGCTGATATGCCTATCCAACCGTTTGCCAATATGACTAATGAGAACCATTGACGTCTGAGTGACTTTTGGATTTGAAAAATGCATGTTGGGCATGTTGATAGATTTATAGTAAAAAAAAATCATGTTACGTCTCCTTTAGGGTATGTTTGACGAGGATACTGTTCGTGCAAGCACAAAATTAACGTCTGTGGTAAATGGATGACAACTTAAAAGATTGATTGATTGATTGTTGTTTGCTTTACGCCGCATTAGCACAGAAAGGCTATATCGCGGCAAGAGCTAATTCGAATATTATAACAATTTATGGTATATTTTAGAATCAGACTAAAGGTCTTTCAATAAACTAAAAGACTAAAGCAAATTGTTTATTTACAAATGAAAATCAACAGTAAAATAACGTGATAAAAATTAAGATCGTTTTAAATATAACAACTTAAAAGATTAATTTTAAAGGCAAAGCTTAACTTTATTTAATGTATCTATACCTTTCACTTGGGTTCTAACGCCAGGACAAAAACAGAGAGAGCAAAAAAGACAGACAACGGTACACAAAGCACAATTTCGAAAACAAATGACTAAGCTACAAGAACCCCACTAAAAAAGGAGTTATCTCTGTCTGCTAGAAGGGTTAGCAGATTATGTTCCGCATGTGACGTCCGACTTGTGATACCTTTAAAATACGCTGATAAGCTATATCAAGTCATAAGGATTTACACGTAAGTGGATTTACAATCGACTCTTATCTAACGCCTATCAAATTTGTAAATCATTCGTAAAATCTCTTAATATGGATATAATCTGCATACAGTGGAAAAAAATTGTTTGGATATGATATCACTGCATGGAAATGACATTTAAAAGACATGAACAATTTTTTATTTGTAGAAATACCATTTCAAACTAAAATTATAAACTGTTATTGCCAGTTTAACTCTATAATTCTAATATATTCAAATGTCAATTTGGAAACAGCTTAACGGGATAATTTTCCCTTTCACAAGGTATACTTGATAAATATACTTTCACAAGTAGTAGAACTATAAAGGGAAAACATTTTTATATTTTCAAAGTTCCATATTCTTTTACCAATCATAAACATGATTTTTGTATAAAAAAATAAGACGATATCTGCTACATATGAAGATGCAATGCAGAATAACGCAGACTAACACGAACATTAAAACATCAAGCAAGTAGGTTTTTTGGTTAAATCGATTGTTGGAAGATTTTTCCATAAAAAGAAATAGGTGTGCATGCAATGATGACTTGGAACATTGACGCTTTTTAAACATTGAAAGTGAGACATACTGCTAGTCGCCATCTATTACCACATGTCTCTGAAAACAATTTTTGTAGAAATTGCAGAGAACTGTGTTACGCTGAGGTCAAATATCCGATGTCACGCACAACTCCGTGATCAACAAGTGCTAGGGTATTTTATTATGATGAGAGTCAGTGTCTATTAACATGAAGCACTTTTCGTGAGGGATATATTGCTTCTGTTTTGATGTAAATTTTGAATGTAGACTATCATTGTCTTTTACTGCTGATTTCGTTGTATTTTCAGTTCAATATAAAGAATATAAAAATGGAAAGGTTGCGAGGAAGAGATTAGAATTTTCAAAGTTTACCGACCGCAACAAAACAATAAATTTGGTGTTGAAAGAAAACATTCCTGATAATCATTTTAACATGCTATAGGCACCTGACTTGAGACATTATATATGTCTTTTTATAATTGAAAATTATGGGGTTTTTGTTGCTCAGTCTTTAGTGCTGTGTTTGGTATTTTTTGTGTTTATCATTGCTATGGCGTTGTCGATTTGTTTTGGACTAGTGAGTCTGAATGTCCCTTTGATATCTTTTTTGTTCTTTTTTATTGAAAACACTTTTGCCAAGTGGACTTCCTTCTGTAAGTAAAAAATGAAAATTAGTCAGTTATCACAAAGCTCAGAATGAATCACGAACTACAATCACCTGTTTTAAAGATTACAAGCAGTAACTGCCATGCCAGCTCTAAACCTCAGTTAAACTGATTGAAAGATTATGTCTTCATCATATGAATATCAGGCAAAATCCCTCCCGTTAGGGGTTTAGTATTATACCATAATAAAATATATGAGAAGAATATACCCCGTGAAATGCCAACAACTGGTTTTAAAATAAAGGTGTTTAATTCTGATGCAATACTATATAACATCACAGTCCAATACATATATAACATCACAGTCCAATACATATATAACATCACAGTCCAATACATATATAACATCACAGTCCAATACTTAATAACATCACAGTCCAATACATATATAACATCACAGTCCATTACATATATAACATCACAGTCCAATACTTACATAACATCACAGTCCAATACATATATAACATCACAGTCCAATACATATATAACATCACAGTCCATTACATATATAACATCACAGTCCAATACTTACATAACATCACAGTCCAATACATATATAACATCACAGTCCAATACTTATATATCATTACAGTCCAATACAAATATAACATCACAGTCCAATACTTATATACGGGAACAAATAAAGCTTAGATTCTTCAGGAATTTTAATTGCTGAATTCTTCTGAATGTTGATACAAATATGCACGTGAAATGAAAAGATTAGATTTGATTATTCATACAATCGTTATTTCAACTATTTACACTGATGAATTGATTGCTGGAGATTGATTTGTGAAAGTTCCCCTCTATCTATACCGAGCTTCCACTCGACTCACGCTAAAAACAATCGTTACTGCTAAATCAAAGGCAGTTTTTCTCGTATCAAGGTAATTGCTACCATTGAAGAATTTAAAATCTAAGATTTACTTCAAATCTGATTTTACATGTTTTTGTTCTTTCTCATACGTCTTTCGTCATGATTATACCTTTACACTGTACAAAATGTCAAGACTAAAACAAAAATATAATCAATGCGTAAAATTTGAAAATATTAGATAAAGGATGTTTTTTGGGTATATTGATTTTTTTCATTCCAGGAAACGTGACTTTTATAAACAAGGCACTAAATTTATTCTTCGATATCCCGTTTGTTAACGTTAACATTCTAAGACAACGCTATTCTTGTAATAATATTAATCTTTCGCTGCGATATAACGTGAACTTATTCTAAACACTACACATATCTTCCATCAATATTTCATTTTTAAATTAATGCAAAATCAGAGTGTTTTTTTGTTAAAGTCAATGGATTAATAAATGTTTAGCTATTTCTACTGCTAACATTGTATAAGTTACAATCACAAATAACTGTCAAAATAACTGTCAAAAATGAGGTGAGAAAAATGGTCCAAGGGCAGTTAAAAATAACAGATGAACTTTAACAGAAAAACTTATATCTAGAACATTTATTTTACTGTTATGAACAGTTATTTTCTAGGTGTCTAAAATAGAAACTGTAACCAATCAAATACATATTTATCTAGATTGTAATCAGTCTCCTTTGGATTTCTTTCTCTGTAAAATGTTTTATCAAAAGACACGAAATGTCTTCAGCCTAAATTCATCAATTGAAATCCGAACTTTGAAATATTTAGGGATATCGCTAAACGCAAAAAAGAATATGTAGATGCTATTTCCGAATTGGTTATGTCTATGAGGTCGTTGATACAAGTTAAACTACATATACTGAATGAGTCAAAGAATTCACATGCTACGTCCGTTTTGGTGCACCTTCCAAGCACCTTTTAATGACAAATTTATTGTTGTCCCTGTTACTGTATAAAAAGAAGATGTGGTATGATTGGCATAATTTTTAAAAAAAAATGCCTTTCAATACCAATATTGTCATATTCCCAAGTACAACTGTTTTACTAAATGTGAATTTGCATTGCTGTACGTCGTGTCTCGGTGTTTTGTACATTTAAGGAAGCTGGCTTGTTATGTTTCGGAATTTTGGTCAGATTTTCGGAATCCTCTGGTTTTATCCATTTGAAAGCATAAACAAATTTTGCCCTATGACTCCCATTTTTCTTTTATAATTCTTTTACATGTATAATGATAAGCTGTCTATTAAAGTCTTTTGAAATTTTAATTACTTTTTAATAGTTTTTGAGGACTTTAACTTGTCAATGATAAAGCTGAGAAAAGTCAAGAGAGAACACATTCCCGCCAAAATTTCAATGGCTAATATATCGAAAACGAGCACGGTGACCTATATATTTTTTTGGCTCTTTGAATTTCTTTATTAAACCACTATCAATATAAACTAGTGTTTCGAAAAGTTAATTACTTTGAAACTGAGAAGCGAACTCCCTTAACATTCATGGATTATTTTTTTTTTTTTCTGTTATCGGTTATGGTTTCGGTTGCATAATCTGTTATGTCTTATCGTTTGTAGTCCAACTAATTATGAAATAGCCTTTCCATACCATCATTGTCATGATTTATTTTGGACAAATATTGTATAATAATTGTATAAAATTCGAGATTGCATCTTAGTTACGTAAGCGCGTCGTCGTTTTTTGATATCCTGTGGTTGTTGTTGTTCTGCGGTTATCATGTTGTGTCGACTGACTTTTACATGTAATATATTATTTGTTTCTAAGGTTCCCTGTTATGAGTGTTCTTGTTTGTGTTTGTGCTGTATTTCTGTACCGTAGTTTGTTAGCGATTTTTTTCTTACATTGTGATAAAGCGGGAAGTTTGGTATGCGATTAAATAAGGTTCAACACATCAATTTTTCTTAAAATGTTCTGAACCATGTCAGGAATATGACAGTTGTTATCAAATAGTTCGTTTATATGTGTGGTGGCGTTTGTTTTTGTTTCACTTCAATGATCCTGTTGTTACTTTGTTTTCCTATTATAGTTGATGTGTTTCCCTCGGTTTTGGTTTGTAATCCGGATTTGTTTTTTCGCAATCGATTTATGACTTTTAAACACATGTTTATACTACAATTGCTTTTATTTATAACAAAATAAATTACAAACCAATTAAATATAACAGAAATAAACCAACAACAAAGAGGGGCGAAAGATATCAGAGGGACATTCAAACTCATAGATATATAGATTCTAACACTACATCGAGTGTGATCGATATTTATCCACTCGCGACAGTTAAATTTTCCAATTTAAAACGCGAGGCTAGCCGAGCATTTTAAATATTTAAAATTTAACTGTCGAGAGTGGATAAATATCGTATTACACAAGATTTGGTGGTGGAATCTGTTTCTCTAAGGATTTTCAAACAATACACAGGCAAACTTATTGCTTCTTTGCGACTGATCTGCAAAAAGATGTGTTCTTTCTACGTGATGTCATCAGGCATGGTCGCCTTTTTTCATGCCGTCACAATAGGAAATTCAGAGGAAAACAAGAATATTCGACGTCATAATCGGATTTTAACCAATGAAGAACTGAGATCAAACGAACCACACGTTGATTAAATTTTTTTAAACAGTGGGTGCAGAAAGGTATAAATTGACGAAGAATTACAGAAAAAAATTAACTGTCAACGCACTGACTACAAAAGAAAGAGACAAACACACAAACAATAGTACACAAAACACAACATAGAAAAAAAAACACTAAGCAACACGAACCAAACCAAACAATGGGGGTGATCTAAGGTGCTCTGGAAAGGTTAGCAGATCCCGCTCCACATGTGACACCCGTACAACAACTGTACTACAGGTACCTGACTTTGGATGGACACAAAAAGAATGTGGCGGGGTTAATTATGTCTGTGAGCTCTCAAACATTCCCATAAACTGGACCAGTTGAATAAACTGTAAAAGTCAGTTGCAACTGGCCTGACTCGAAAAAAAATCTATACGAGGCACAAAAACAACTAGCATAAACACATTAGAAAATCTGATGTTATGGTGACTTGCAAATTCTGTCTCACAATCATGTACGTTTTTACCGCTACTTTTATACATGTATGCATGAATTCGTAGATTAGTAATATAGTTTTTTGGTATGTTGATATTAGTGGTTTCGGTTTTACATTTGTACAAAGCGCATTAGCCATTCTCCTATGTAAAATGCGTCAATATAAATCGTTGCTGTAATTTAACATAAACGAAATATAAGATTGACATCTGTATTCCTCTCAGTAGGGTACACAAAAAGGAGAACATAATAAAAGTAAATGTAGAAAAACTTTCCTCATTACTGTCTCAGCCCTGGTTCGGCATCCGGACCGCGTCTGAAGTCCCGCGTTTATTGTATGAACAATTATTTTACTGTTATGAATAGTTATTTTTACTTTATGAACATAATTTTTTTATGAACATATATTGGGTTTTTTAAAGATTACCACGCCTTATTTTGCCGCAAAGGGGTGAAGGTTATGTTGTATATTTCCCTTAATATATGTTATAGAAGAAAGGTGATAGATACCTTGGGGGCATACATACACAAAATCTGAAGTCGAAAGTAAACTGACAACGCCATGGCAAAAAAAAGTGAAATACCAACAAAGGTACACAAAACACATCATAGAAAACTAAAGACTGAGTTACACGAACCCAATCAAAAACCAGGGGTGATCTCAGTAGCTCTCGAAGGATAAGCCGATTTTACGCCAAACATGACATCCGTTGTGTTACACGTATGAAACTTTGATAAATTAATGAAGTCATAGTGCATTATTAACACATGTTACACAATAGCGGATTGATAATCGACTCTTTTTTAACCGAAAGACATCACCAAATTCGTAAATCATTTGTAAAACACTTATATTAGGATATGAGCTTCATACAGTCGAAAACGTTTTTGTTTTGATATCAATACATAGAATGTTGATTAACAGACATCGTAAAATAGTTATTTGTAGAAATATCATTTCAATTCAAACTGCAATTATAAACTGATATCAACATTTGATTTTACATTTAAGTTCAAATGTCCCTTTTGAAAACAGGTAAATGTGTTAAGTGTCCTTTTCATAAATGTTACTTGAATATAAAGTATACTTTGACAATAAGTTAAAGCGCAAAAATTTACAACATGTTTATACTGCAAAGGTACAGTATACTGCCACTGATCTAAAGTGAACTTTCAATAAAGATGATTTCCGCTACATATGTACATGTATGTCTGCAATTCAAAATATCATAGAATAATAAGAAAATGAACACCTTCAGCAGGGAGTTTGGTATACTGTTTTTATTTTCATAATTATGTAGTTCCTTCAAAAACAAAAACATCAAAGAAACCAGATCATGTAATTCATAATCAGATACAGGGTATATTGATAACGTTCAATCCACACTTTTCTGATTGAGTTCAATTAATATTTAACCCCTCCCCTCCCTAAATTACAAATTAAAGAAACAACAGAAACGGCTTTCTCCATCTCGTGTTAGGCATAAACCTTTAATCCCGAATCGATAAAAATAAAAGTGGTCATCTCAGTACCAGAGCATATCACAAACGAGTCGATTCTAATTTTGAAATTATTAATTCCCAAATCTTAGGAGCGCACCAGTATACCAACTTCACCTGCATATTGGATATTCATTTCCAAAATCATTCGGGTATTCAAGAGCTTGCAGCTGCTACTCATACTTTATAAAACATCACCAGTATCAGAACAGAAGTTGATGAACCGGGATTTAGCGAAAGAAAGTATCATCCATTTTCTATAAATGATACCAAAACCTTGTTGATAAATATTCCGTATCAACTTCAAAAAAAATATATGATGTCTGATGCATGATTTTTTTAAGAATTGTTTTTTGTCTTTTAACTAGCTTTCAGTAACTGCACGTACTCTCAAATCTTACTTTCGTGTTAATAGGACCTGTTGATACAATTTGTTTTGCATTTTTGTTATTTAATGTTTACTTATTTAGTGTAATATCTCGTCTCACTATTTTTCATGTATACAGCCTTTGATAAGAGTTTGGTATGACGATAAATTTTCACTTCATTTCTCTATGCTATAAACCAAAACAAAATGTTGTATAAATATTTCCGTACTCCATGATGCTTTACAACAAAATGAGTTTTATTCATGTCACCTTTGATGTTGTCTTGTTTGGCAGCATTATTTTTTTATGGGTTTGAGCTTTTAATTTTATTATTTATAAGTCACTTGCCATTTTGTATTTTGCTAATAGTTGCTTTTTCTATTAATTTATTTTGCTTTTTAGTATAACTTCGTGATAAACAACTGGAACATATCTTGATGGAAGTCAGTAACTGCAATAAAGCATGGTCATTAGATGTGTTGCTTCTGTTTGTGTGTTATTTTTTATGTAGGTTATAATTGATTTTTACTGCACAGGCCTTTCTTAAACATGTTCAATATGAAGATAACAAAATAGGGAGGGGGCGAGGGGGGACTGTTTCAAATTTACTGACCAAAAAAATCCAACAGTTCCGTAAGTAATAATGAAGAAATTATGAGTGAATAATTCAAGGCAGTTCAAACATATTTTACCTGTGTTACTTATCCTAAAAAGTTCAATGATCATTGAGTGATTATGAAGAATGATAGAATTTGAAAATATGTTGTTGTGGGCTGATTAGATGTAAAATTGAGAACGCAAAATGAGGAATATGTCTAAGTGAAAACAACCTGACTATACCGCAGAAAATAGGTCAAGACAATTAACGGGTCTTCAACACAGCGAGAAAACCAGCACATGTTTTGTTTACTTTATGTTGTATGTTGTGAAATGAGCTTGAAACATTTCAGTGTTACGATCGTAGAATTACCATGAGCGCTTTTGTAGAATGATCATTTTGTATGTGACTGTCCCAAGTGAGGAACCTATAGTTCAGTGATTGTCGTTAATGTATGTCTGTCATTACTCAGTTTTCTCAATTGCATTGTTTCATATTTTGTATGTTTTGTCCTGATATAGCCGACTATACGGTGTCAGATTTTCTCAAGACCTATATTTCCTCACAACTGCTTCATTTGAACTTTGGTAGATATTGTTGTCTCATTGGCAACCATACCACTTTTCCTTATTTTTATACTGACTTAATGACTAAAACAAAAGATCTGTTTGTTTTGGCTCATTACTTTTAGAAGTAAGACCCAGTCCTTTTTTCACTCTATTCATTCGCAAATTCTTTTAAAGTAGATTCACCTATTCCGTGATATTTAATATAGTAATAAACATGATAAGATTAAGCAGTTAAACATCTGATGAACAATTATATAACAAAATCTGATAAACATAAAACCAACAACTTTTATTATGACCTTATACATGTCTTGAGTGGGTATTCGTGTGGTAAAAGTTTCATTAAAACTTTTTGGTCTAGATTCTTAAATCTTTCATCCAAATGGCATTGGCCACATGTATGTGTCACTATAATGTTTTGTAAGGATGTTTTTGTAAAAAGGTGTTGACAGGGATTTTTATAAGGACCTATAAAGTACAAATGCATAACAACATCCAATCCGGTTAACATCCTGTAAAATACCACACATTTTAAGCTGTCAACATAGTTCAAAATTAGTTGCAGACATAAAAAGAAATAATAAGTGTATATTTATTTCTTTGCATGTGCCTATTTAAAGATCAAACATTCTATTTGATTGTATTTGTGATTTTTACTAGTGATTCTGTGTGAAGGTATTTCTTGATTTTGAAATTAAAATTTGATGAAAATAATTGAGGGTTACCGAGTTTCGTCACGAAAGCGACCTCAGTTTCAACTCCCCAATATGAAGATTAATTGTTTGTTATTAGAATTTTTGAATAATCAAATAATTACGAACCAACTGGTTTAATTTCTTTCTTTTTTTACATTTAACAATAGATTTGTATCTATCAAGAAAAGATTATAGAGTTCGAAACTCTTGGTGTTTTAATCTTTAAAATATGATTTGTTTTATTCTCGACAAAAACCGTTGTCTGTCTTCTGAACACTGGATCTGATATCATAGTATATCTGGTATCTCTTGCAAATAATGCAATTCGAAAATTTAAAACACATTTTTATTTTTTTAACATAAGAACAATATACACCTTCTCTATCGAGTTTATAATACTGTCGTCCATGTAATCATATCAGTTTAACAGTATTTTGTAAGATCGTATTATGTTGCTGCACAAGATTTAATTTTTGACACTTCGCTCGTTGGAATGTAAAATTGTTCAAAATCACCGGCTACTACGTTTTAAAAAAGAAACTTTGTGTTAACTCCTACTTCGCTTTGACGACATAATTTATAATCAAAATTAAAAAAGAAAGATGGCTCTGACTAAATCCTCGACTATAAGACTAAAAATGTATACTTTTAAAAGTTTCCCCAGACCTCAATTGCAGTCAACAGATTTTCAAATGCTTTGGGAGTAGGTAAAATTATTCCATGAGTTTTCATATTGCAATTAACTTTTAAGAACAACATATGTAACAACATCTGACAAATATAAAACCAACAAGTCCAGACGCATGACAACACTTATGATGTTACTATGACCTCGTAATTGTGCACTATAATTAAAATACATCTTTTCATTTTGACTAGATTCGAAAAGTTTTTATTAAATCAAAATTTGATCCACCATATCCTATTGTTAGGATGTGTATCGGACCTATTTGTATATATAAATCTTTGTATAACAGCTTTATTTATTTTTTCAAAAGGTATGTCCAATGTTTTAAGAAGAACAAACCAGTACAAATGCAACAACACAAATACTTCGGTTAACATCCTGTAAAATGAAACACATTTAAAGCTGTCAACATAGTTAAAACGAACAACAGACAAATATAAATACAAAGGGTATCTGTTCAAAGACCGAACAGCCTATTTATTTTTAAGAATGGTTGTATCTTGAAATTTTGTGTGACTTTTGAAATAAGAAAATAGAAAAATAAAATTGCATAACAATAGTCAGTCCGGTTAATACCCTGTAAAATATCGTTTTAAACTGTCAACATGGTTCAAAATAACCAGCAGACGTTAAAATATATATTAAAAGGATAAATTTAATCATCTGAATGTGATTATTTCAAAATCAAACAGCCTATTGATTTTTACTAGTGAGCTTTTCTTAATATTTTCTTTGTACGTACATTTTTGTATTTCATAATTTTAGAATACAATTTGATAAAATAAACCCTGTCACTGCTTTTTCTAAAAACTTATGAGTAATTTATATGTTGTGTTCCTGATTTGTTACAAAACAGACATGCATGTCTTCTGAAAACTGATTCTGAAGTCATGGTGCACGTTCTTCGTAATTTTTGCAGTTTTTGAAAATTGAACGTCTCGAACATACATTCAATTTTTTTTAAATAGTTACAATTTACACCTTTTTTTCGGTAATACAAGAATTTTCATTTATGTATCAGATTTTCAGATCTCATTCCTTTGCAGCATACAATTAGCTTTAGAAACACCTCATTTTGAAATCTTTAAATGTTGAAAATCACCTTCTCCTCCGTTTTCAAATGGACAGTTTGTTATTGATCCTCCCTCTCTGTGACAAAATTATGGAAAATAAATAATGAAAATTAAAGATGACATTGACTAACTTCTATACAATTAGGCTATAGATGGGTTTTGATTTGAATCGTCACTTTCAGAACCTTACCCTCGGTCAACTTTTCAGCCTAATATTTCCTCACTTTAACACTCCTCAGTCCTTGACATATAGACATAAGCACAGACAGACAGACATAAGCACAGACAAACAGACAGACATAAGCACATACAGACATAAGTACAGACAGACTACGGTATACCATAGTACGTTCAGACTAATTTGTGCGTTGGAATAACTATTCCATAAAAAATTTATGGATTGCGCTTATTACTGAATATTCGAAATTTGATGAATTTCTAATGAAAGGTAGACTTAGTTTTTATGTATTGCCTGTAATAAAACATAAGTTCGGTTTAAATCTCATACGTCACTTGAACAATATTAATAACATAAATGGTACCAATTTTTCTGCACTAGATGCGCATGTCGACAATCAATGTTTCTTCTGTACATGTGATCCTCGAGGCCACTGTATTTCAAAATTAAAAGCTTATTTAATAAAAGGATTAGGAGCTATAAACCAATAATGATTACACTTAATGTAAGAATGCTGCATTTTCATTGGCTGAGAACCAGTGTATTTTTTGCACATTCTTACTTTTGTTCCTCATTTAAAAATAATTTGCCTTTTTTTTTACCACTGCCGGTGAATTTGCCTCAAATACCATGGTATTTGCCATTTTGGATATTACTTTTTAACCCCGCGAGCCTGTTCCCGCCAAAATTATTCGGAACCTTTCTCACTTATCCCGATTGGTAAGACAACTTGGTTAAACACTATTGATTGAGTTAAACCGAAAACTGTTAGAGATATATACATATAAAGAGGGAAAAAAGACGTCTGTACAAATGAACGATTTAATGATGGAATAACAATGTCGTTTACACATTTAGATACCATGACGTTACAAAAAGGCGGCACTAACGTACATGTATCATTCCCGCAGTACTACGATTACCATTCACATGACTGTACAGACAGTATTAATCAAAATCTATTCGGTGTAATTAAACAGATATATTATTTTATGGAGGGGTATTTTCGAAAAATACCAGTCTTGGGTCCAAATTTCCCTCGCCTAGCGGCTTGGTAATTTCACAGTCCCTTGACTGGTATTTTTCGCAAATAACCCTCCATAACATGATATATCTGTTCAATATCAAACTTCATTACTTCATTGAACAAGGCTTCACACGACTGAGTTAAACTAATCAATCCAGAGAATAAGAGAAAAATCAAATGTGGGGTAAGTAAAGTCTACTAGAACGATTTTGTATCATCCTAAAATTTTTAAAATCAATTGTGAAAATCACAAAAGTTCAAATTATTATTGTT
Source organism: Mytilus edulis (assembly GCA_019925275.1). Taxonomy (NCBI): domain Eukaryota; kingdom Metazoa; phylum Mollusca; class Bivalvia; order Mytilida; family Mytilidae; genus Mytilus; species Mytilus edulis. The sequence goes on from CM034353.1 coordinate 74,515,234, forward strand.
AGTTAATTAATATTTACCCTGTATACTAAAGAATTTCAACATATGTAGGTGACCATTATATGTCATGGTTACGGATAGTGTAATATCTGTTTTGTTCGTTTTGGTTGATTTTTTTATTACATCATTTTAGGCGATTAAATCTCAGTTTTCTTGACAAAAAAATATTTTGACGTGTACATCATATAAGAATCCGTGAACTATAGGATATGGAACGATATATTTGTTGCTTTTGGTTGAGCTGAATAATAAATGCGTTAAATAAAGACTGTATTTATTGAATTTTACCTATTATATCACAAAGATCATTTATGAGGGCTAAATTCAGATATCCTGTGCATGAAGTTATTGCTTTTCGTTATGATTTGAAAACCTTGCAGGAACTTCAGCAGATTGTATGCTTACAAACCAGGTAAGCGATATGCGATATTTTGAGACTCCCTTTGAAAATAATTGTAACAAGAACAGCAAATTACATAAATTGTACGGAGACATTTAGAAAGGGTACTAACCTTTAGATGTATATTTGAGTGTAGTCTCTTGATAAGGTTAATGATTCACAGTCAAATTATAATAGCATGATGTTGATAAATAACATCAATCTATAAGTGCCTGAATAACCAAACACGGTCACAATTCATGCGTTATCCATCTGTAGCTAAGGGTTGAATTGGAGTTCACATGAATACTGATTAAGGGAGGTCGAATTATTCGCATGCAAGTGTATAACTCATCTTCAATGTTTCTTAGCTTATTTTGACAAAATTGGATCATGCTGGCTGCTAAAAGCGAATTATTATTTCACAATTTTAATTTCATTCATGGTTGAACAAAAAAAAATCCTACTTAATACTTTTTTATAGATCTCATAGCTAGTGCCTCTTTTAGTTAAAATACCGTATATGTTAAGGTTTTTGCTGAATAAAAATAAGTTTAATTATCATGCAGTTAATGCTTTATTGTCATTATAAAGATAACTCCTGTAATATAGAAACAATTTTCATAACAAATTTATATTGAAGTTTGCTTTTATGTATTTAAAAACACCAAAAATAATACGAAACACTAGAAAATCATGTCCTTTATTTAAATTACAACATCCAAAAAGATCATTCTTCAACAATCAACAACTTAGAACCGACTAATAAACATATTGTGAGGATCACCAAGTCATACACAAAGTGATTCCAAATACTTCTACGACAATGTATGCCGAGAAAAGAAAAATCTTACTATTTCGAATACCTCAACATTCGAATATGTTCTTCCAACTCTATCGGAGATTGTATATACCAACATCGGAGTATGACACTTGGTTTCCTTCCGTTCTTCTTCATAATATGACAGAGCGTCTTGTTTTGTCGCATTATTTATACGAAACATCTACTGGCAGTAAGTACATAGATTTATACGTTAAAAAAAATGCGAAAGATGAAGAATAGATGTTATAATATTGCAGTTAAAAACTCGCTGGTTCTAGATGTTTAGCTCAAATGAATGAATTACTTTTGACTATTGTATACAAAAGTAATCTGATCAGAATAGATTATAACAGGTATAGTTACTGTAATGCATGGGAAAAAGCCACTGTGATTGAGTTCACTACACACGTTATTAAAACAACGATTTTTATTATTCTGGTTTCTACATAGGGGACTCTTCAAATCTCACCGCAACTGTTAAATGGTTAAAAAGGAAAGTACCCGTTCTGTTGATAATATCTATAATTCGTCTTTTTTCTGAAAGAAAATATACATAATATCTGATATATTAATATTCATTTATCAATTTGATGTCAAGACTGTTTCTGCCAATCAAAACAATATAGAAAGATAATTTATTGAATGTCAAATTGTTTTGATTGGTCTATTAAAAAAGAAAAGGAGAGTAACATAATTAACACGTATTGGCGTTACTTATATAAGATCTCTGTAGTATTAGTACAACATTTATGATACACGTTATAATTAGTAAAGAACATAACAAGATTCTTCTTAAATCAAAGGCAATGTCGATTGTTCTACCTTCAATCACCCACTTGAGAGAACGGGAAGCTGCGAAATGTATTCAACTTGAACAATCAGCAATAATGCACACAGATACGGATAGATGCATGATACATAGTAATGATATGGCAAGACAGTTTGCAGGTGGTAATGATCTTCTATTTTCTACGACTGTTGCTGAAACATTTGCTTTCTGAATGAAAGTGTTTTGAATAGTTCCAGAAATGAACATGGAAACTACCATAAAACATTTAAGCACTAGAACATTTTAATCTGGAAGGCAAAAAAAAGTGGACGTACTTTCTGTACTTACTTTGATTCTGCCATTGAGAAAAACGTGGCAAAATATCAGTATAACATGTCATGGAAAGAAAAAATGCATAGGAAACGTGAAAGTGAGGACGAAAAGAGCTAGTTCATGCTATGCATGCAGTACCACAATTTCTTAAGACAGGGGATAACACTGAAACATTTATTTTTCATGAAAAACCATTGCATATATTAGTTATGAGTTACTGTTGTAAATGGTAATATTAAACAACAGTTTAACTGTACAAATGATTTTTTTCTATTTATGTTGAATTTCGACGGCATGATACTACCACTGTATTTGTTACCTTATACTTATATTTTTTTAAGTTATTGCTTCTCCCTTCTTCTGTCTAAATCTCGTTAAAGAAAAGGGAGAAGGTTTGGTACCATTAAAATGTTTAATTTCGCTGCAAATGTTTGCACCTGTCCTAAGTCAGGAATCTGATGTACAGTAGTTGTCGTTTGTTTATGTAATTTATACGTGTTTCTCGTTTCTCGTTTTTTTATATAGATTAGACCGTTGTTTTTCCGTTTGAATGGTTTTACACGAGTAATTTGGGGGTCTTTTATAGCTTGTTGTTCGGTGTGAGCTAAGGTTCCGTGTTGAAGGCCGTACATTGACCTATAATGGTTTACTTTTATAAATTGTTATTTGGATTGAGAGTTGTCTCATTGGCACTCATACCAGAATCTTCCTATATCTACTGACATTTTAGGTAAAAAAAAATGTCAAAAATAAGGGTACATCAGTCACTGCTGTATAATCTTCATCACTATAAAAACAAACAGATATGTTAACAAAGGGTAACAAAATGGCATATAGGCAAACACATTAGCAAAAAAAATACAAGCATACAAAAATTTACCATAGCACTATAACACAATGATTGGAAGTACAGAGGAACGTCAAATGAATATTACCGAAAATAGACTAAACAGTAAAACCAATAATTTAAAAGACAAAGAAAAGAATAACATAACAAGTTAGTAATATGATAAACAACGTCATTATATAAAATTTATACTTCAAGATCATCGTGTATTATTTGTAAAGTTGATACGGATTATTTATCAACAAGGTATTGGTATCTTCCGATGAACTTTTAGAAAAAGAACGAGACGCTTTTTTGGCAGACCCCTGGTTCATCAACTTTCTGCTCAGACACTGGTGACGTTTTACAAAGTCTGAGTTGGAGCTGCAAGCTCGTGAATACAAAATATATTGGGAAATGTAAATTCCATATGCAGGTGAAGATGTTATATTGCTAATAAGGGGGGAAATTGATATTTTCAAAATTAAAATCGTCTCTTTCGTCACAGATTTTGGTACTGAGGTGACTGTGTAGGTCAAATTCGAGATAAAAGTCTAAAATGAGGCGGATGCAGCCGTGTCGTTTGTTTCTATAATCTAGTTCTGGAGGATATATTAATGGAACCCGATCTAAAAATGTCGGCTTGTTAATGGAAAGAACATCATCAATATATCTGAATGTGAAATTTAAAAACCTGGCTTCTTTGGTCTACTTTTTTTGATAAATGTCTTAATGAACTCCAATTCATATGAAAATAAGAAGAGGTCGGTAAGAGGTAGGTGTCACTCTGGGAAAGGAAACTTTCAACCACTGTGTGCCTTTTCGGTTTTAAGTGTGGATATTTATAATCAAATTTGCAGTAAAACAAAATGATTCATCTTTCTGTTTTGTATACAAAAAGGAATATGAGCAGACTAGGTTATACTAATAGGTGTTCATTTAGTCCATAATATTCTAGTGGCCATTACATAGTCTCTAATTTGTAAGTATTTTGATAATAATTAGTTTATATGACTCTGTTACCTGATCAGACACTTGGTTTGAATATACTCACAATACCGTTGCAACGAATATACATATATCAGTTTCTCCTTCCACCTTCTTTTTCATGTACCTTTCCTCAAAATAATTGAAAGGCAATAGGAAAATAATTACTTTTGAAAGTAACAGTTTAATCTGATTTCAGAGACTGATCTTGATAATAAAATGTGGTCATTTGTGTATTGTTTTATGACTATATTTTTATTGGTAAAAAATGTCCAAGATTTCTCTAATAAAGAATTGAATTTTGAATTAAAACACCTTTTATTGTTCACAATTAATTCATATAAATGTCAAGTTTTTTTAGCATACCTAAAGTCAGTATGATATAAGTGAGAAACAAACAAGTATTGTGGGTCTTCATGCAAATGTTAAAGGTTCACTAATAAATTAATTGTATAGGGCACTACTCTCGATATTTACAACAATACGTGTGTTGACTCTTCTTTCTAGATCATAAAAAGTAATTTTGTGAAAACAGATATTTCGTAAAAACAAAACTGAGAAATATTTCTCTTTACGATAAATGTTCAATTTGGTAACATAACTTTCATGCATGTCGAATATGTTATAGTGTATAGTCAATGTACTTTTTGTTTAATAATCATTAATCAATTAATTATCCTATGGTCGACAATCGAAATATTCATGAGTCAAAAGTTTGAACCTTTGGAAGTAAATGTCATAGTGTCGGTAAAATTGAATCGTGTTCGTTTAAATTTATTTGAATTATACATTTTGTATCAAATGGGCAATTTGATATCACTTTTTGTTTGTTGGTGACATTATATGTCTTCTATATCTTTCTTTTCACTTAAGATTACTCTTTTTAATACCTGAGGAACAGTTTAACCATAAATCTATAGCCAAATTGATGGTAACCAAAGGTGATAGTAGTTCACATATGATCTAATGTCGTACATCGATTTAAGATGAGACAAATCGAGGAAACAAACAAAAACCCACAAACATCGCATGTACGCAACGAGGATTCAGACCTGGATGCATTGGGAAGGTAAGCGTCTATGAACATATCACCCGCTATGTGAATATATACGTAATCAAAACGTCATCATATTCTAAAAATGTACACAATTTGTAGACATATTTTACCAGTAGGAGTGCAGATTGTTAATTATTACAGTTGATGCGGCTTCTCTTTTTTAATGACTACTTTATACTTGTGTGCTGTTATAAATACACAAAAAAAGCTTTCTAATTTCGTGTGTCCGCAGTGATTTTCTAGAATTTCCAGTAAATTATTTAGCACATAAATGTTACGATAGCTTCAGTTCAGTAGGACAAGAGAAGCGTCTGAGTATGGATTCAGTGATACGGTTCACTAGACGACAGTGTCAACATTATGGCGGCCAATGTATGTCGTTGGTATTGGCATTCCACGATGTAAAGTTGCAATTATGACACATCTTCTTTTTTATATGACCTTGTGCAATGCCAATATACAGGTATCGACAGATTATAGATCCATGAATGTGCATATGTATATTACAATACTATTTAGTTTGCTTTTAATTTACTGAAAACAAAATCAATGCAAGTACCAATAAAACAATATTCAAAGATCTATATTGCAGTGTTAAATTGGTAACCTTTTAGAATAAGTTTATTTAAAGGATCGATAAGTTTACCAGGATCGTTTCTAAATTTCCGAGCATGGTAAAAAGTAAAATCACAAAAATACTCCAAAGAAAATTCAAAACGGAAAGTCCCTTATCGAATGGCAAAATCAAAAGCTCAAACACATCAAATGAATGGATAACAACTACCATATTCCTGTATTACAGTACACAATATTTCCCTAAATGTGAGGATGTGTTATTCTGTTTGAAATAAGTTTTACAACCAAACTTGAAAACAAAATCTTTATATTTATTGAAGAATTTAGTAAAGGTTTTAAGTAATTTGTGTTAACTTAATCCCTGACTTAATTGGCTACCAGTAACACACAGTGTTAGTTCATATAAATCTAAAACGTCACAACAGACACGGGCATAGCGATTGAGTTGTGATATATATCCACCGTAAAGGCTCATTTCAGATATCCAGCTAATGATTATGACAGTTATGATTACAGGTGATATCTTTGGAAAAGAAACAATCACTAGTATTCGGGTCTTTATAAGTAATATTGTTATGTAAAACCTCGCTGTAAAATATTGTTATCATATGAATAGTCTTTGTCTGTGTATACAAAAAAAAATCTGGGTACACTATTTTATAACATTTATTACTACTAATCTTATAAACAGCTGTGTTTTTTCTTATTTTACCTTTAAAATCTCACTGCCTGTTTAAAATGCCCATAATGCATAATCTCTTCTTCTACCAGAAAATATATAAATATATAGATATTCATTATTGTAAAGACTGTTCTGGCCAATAAAGGCAACAGTAGTATAAAGTAAAATCACAAAAATACTGAACTTAGAGGAAAATCAATTTGGAAAGTCCATAATCACATGGCAAAATCATATAACAATACACATCAAAAACGAATGGACAAGAACTGTCATATTCCTGACTTGGTACAGGCATTTTCAAATGTAGAAAATGGTGGATTAAACCTGGTTTTATAGCGCTAACCCTTTCACTTTAATTACGTTATATTTACATTGATGCGTTAACTAAACAGACACAATAAATAAAATAGTGAAAATATGGGTACATCAGTCATCATCGTATAACAATTTTAAAAGGAACAATTTAACAGAACACAAAAACATCTATCTACAAACACATTCATTGAATTGTGTGTCTGACGTCAGAATATTTTATACGTCACATAGATTTGTCGTTCAATGTGCATACAAACAATTTTAAAATTTACATAGGCAATGTTAGCATACAGGGTTAAAAAATCAAAAGTATGTAAGGATAAATTTCAGAAATAGACCGAGATTTAAAATAGTCCAAAAATTATATATAGAATTTATAAGAATCCACAAATAGTTAATTCCACTACGCGATTGAATGATTTTGACGTTTGTGGTTCAACGTATTTTGTAATTCATAATAGAAATATCATAATGCCATAAAATAGAACAAAATCATACTGACGGGATCTTTTAAAGTACAGAGTCACGTTATAAGAACCAAAGAAATACAAAAAGTCGCATATGCAAAACACACCACCAAGAAATTAAAGACAATACAAACACATTGACGAGATGTATAAGTACCGAGCCACGTGAAACGGATATCACATAAAACCATTCAACAGTAAAAGTAATATTAATAATAGGACAAAGACAAATGAAAGAACTATAAAACACGTTGTTAAGATGATAAACAACATCAGTACGCAGAATCTATACATCAAGACCATCGTGCATTATTTGTGAAGTTGATACAGAATATTTATCAACAAGGTCTTGGTACCTTCCGATGAAATTCATAAATCGATAGAGAAAAAACCGGATTACAAACTAAAACTGAGGGACAGGTATCAAATATAAGAGAACTACGACACAACACCGAAACGTAACACACACAGAAACGAACTATAATGTAACAATGGACATTTTCCTGACTTGGTACAGGGCATTTTATGAAAAAATGGTGGGTTGAACCTGGTTTTGTGGCATGCCAAACCTCCCGTTTTAATGGCAGTGTTAATTATAACATTAAAATGACAACATTACACGACAGGGTTACAATAAATAAAAAGATAAATGGGAGAAAATATAGGACAGAGAAACAAACGAATAATAGCCATCAAAAGGTAACAGGTTAAAAAATATTTGTATATGCCAGACGCGCGTAGGCTACGTCCACAAAAAACTATGCTCAGATGTAAAAAGTTTGAAAGCCATAACAACAAAAGTTTAACCAATGACGAAACTTTATTGTACTATCAATTGTTTCGATTGGTTCATTCGGCACGATAAGGATTGCAACATAATTAACACCTTTTAGCGGTACTTATAAAGTATCTCTGCAATACACTAGTTATCATACACGTTGTGTTTTAATCAGACACATAACAAGCTCATTACTAAAGCAAAACAATGTTTTACCTTCAATCTTAGACTTGGGTGAACGGGAGGTTGCGACATCTTTTCAACATGATAGATCATGAAGTATGAATAGAGTCGTCGATACATGTTTGAGTCAGTATCAAGAACGACAGGTTGCATTAGGTTATGATATTTCATTTGCTGAGACTTTAGCATTTGGATTGAAAGTACTTTGATTATTTCTTAAAACTTATCCAGGAAATGGTTTTTTATTCTTTTGAACATTTATCTGAAAAGTAAAGCAATTGGACGTAAGTTTAATACTTACTAGACAGTTGAAAAGAAAGTGGTTAAAATTAGTAACGGTGGATGATTTATGTCAAGGATAGTAGAAATGCATGGTGAACGGATGAGAATGAAATACAGAAGCAACGTGTTTGCTATGATATCCACAGAAACTTTAGAAACAGAATACGTCTGAAATGTTTACTCTACATGAAAGCAAATCAATATTATTTGATATTATGAGTTGTGATTAACTGTTGTATAAAGTAATGATAAAACATTTAACAAACAAATTGATTTCTTCTGTTTTATCTTGCATTTAGATCTCGGCCTCTCTATTTGACCTCAAGGGTGACTGGGGTATAGAAATATGGTCACTTGGTCTTCTCCCGACCGGCAGTAAAACGCTTGCCGAAGTGGGGCGTCCGTTTGGCTGTGCGGGATGTATCAAGTTCGCAGTCACGTCCGGTCAGAAGGGGAACGTTAAATCCGATGCCTCGTGTAAAGAGAGTGCCACGCTCTTTGCACGTTAAGAACCCTTGCAACAACTCTTTGAGGGGTCCGTAGGTGGTCTGTTGCAAGGCAAAATTTCTGTCCCTATCCAATATACCCTCATTTTCCAGTGGCAGTCCAAATTTCTCCGACCATCATCCCAGATGGCCTCTATTGTATCAACCTACCTATTGTATTTATTGTGAACTTGTTCTCGTCCTGAATATGCATGAAATATTTGTCACTGGACGTTAAGCAACCAACAATCAATCAATCTCTATTTGGCACCTTGTTTCTAGCTAGCATGAATCTATGACAATGCTTCTTTTTGCATCAAAAACAAAATATTAAGCTATCTAGGTATGCTATATTCGCTTTGGAAACGGAATCTATTTTTTTTTTAATATGAAGCTACTGTAAAACGAAGAAGTGAATAATATTTCTAATAGCAATCGTTGCGTCTATAATGAATCTTTTAATATTTTATACAAACATATACATAATTGCAAAAGGTTTGAAAAAAAGATGAAATAACACGTTATAAATTGCATGCGTCCGAAGCGCTTTTCTGGATAAACCTTCATTAGGAACACTCAAAGCCGAATATATGAAAGCTAAAAATGTATAAGAACCGAAACAGTTAAAGAGCATGTAACAAAAGGAACTTTATAAAATAGCCAAATAAATATAAGGGCGGGACCTTTAGACTAGAAAAAAAAACTATATATTATATATAAAAGCGAAGAATAATTCTACGAATATCAGTTGGTTTTGAGCACCATTAGGCCAAAAGATCCATAATTTGTCCATTCCGCTTTTTATATTTCAATGCGAAATAATTTATAAGCCAACTTGCTCACCGTACTAAGGTTTTCATTACATAACATTAATCATGTTGAAAATATTATACACAATTTGAAGATATATTGCTTATGTTTTACCAGCATAAACGCTGCATTTTAAATTACAGTTATATAAGTTTTCTTTTAATACACTAAAAGCATAATATTTTTACAGTTCTTTTTCATTCGTTCATTTACTTAGTTGATAGAGGTTGGGCGCCCGCAAACATGTCTAGCTCGGCCACATTCTGTATGTGCTTGTCCAAGTCAAGGGCCTGCATGTCTATGGATGTCGTATGTTGATGGATATCATATTTATTTTTCGATCATTGCTTTGTACATGAATCAGGCCATGCGTTTTTTTTGTTTAATGTTTTTACATTTGTCATTTCGGAGGTTTATAGCTGACTATGCGGTATTAGTTTGGCTTATTGTTGATGGCTGTATGGGAACCTTTTGGTGTTAACTTCTACGTCATATAGTCTCAAGAGAGAGTTGTGTCATTGCCAAATATACCACATCTTACGTGAATTTTAGAAATGCAGTCAAGAAATGTAAGATTTCTGTCCTCAGGGCTGATGACTGTTTCGTAAAATATCCGATTAATTTCACATGCAATATACCACATAATTTGTCAGTTTTTAAGAACTTTCCCTCTTTTGATTTACGATGGAGTTCGGTATTTGTTTTTACTTTTATGGTGTGCTGTATGTTATATATCACATAATGGTAGTCGCCTATCATTACGTTTATTTCCCCTACACACGCTTTGTCGGACATAAACCTGAGGAGGTCGAAAACATCTTTGTTCGGATATGCCATCACTGCATGGAAATGTCATTTAAAGAAATGATATGGTTTTAGTTAAAATGTTTGTTTAATCAAACTGCAACTTTCTTCAGTTAGATTAGATATTACAAACATTTTGAAATGCCACTAAACAGTTTCAGCTTTTTAAAAACAGGAATAGAAGTTGTTTATCGACCTTTTCGTAAACATTTCATTTCGTAATAAAAAAAAGAATTAAGTCATTTATCAAAATTGCAAAAAGCTTAAGATTTCTCATCATTTTTATATCTGATCTACAGGTGCAATACCACCATTGTTTTCCCCTATTAGTCTTTAATCAATTGTTTTTCAAAAACATTGTGTAGAATTCATTTTTGTTACAAATAAAGAAGAACTTGGCATGAGTAAAGTGTTATCCTGTCTAATACTACAGATAATATGTCCTTGCATATAAGTAAAGGCAACAGTAGTATACCGCTGTTCGAAATTCATAAATCGATTGAGAAAAAAACAAATCTGGGTTACAAACTAAAACTGAGGGAAACGCATCAAATATAAGAGGAGAACTACGACACAACAAAAACACAACATTAAAATGTAACCCACACAGAAATGAACTATAATATAACAATGACCATTTCTCTGACTTGGTACAGGTCATTTCAAGAAAACATATAAGATGATAACAATCACTGAATGTTTCGCAGTCAATTTTTCATCCTTTCCTCCCGGTTTTCAAACTTAAGTAACCATGAAACATCTAGTTTACTAAACAATTTATAGAAACCTGAAATAAAAAAAAAATAATGGTGCAGTGAAACACTCAAGACATGTTTATGGTTCAGACATATTTTCTTGCAAGTAGATGTAGGATTTATTTCCTACAACTGCCAAATCAAGGCAATTTTTTGTATTATCAATATTCGTATTTAACCGGTTGTGACATACTATTATATGATTTGGTGGTATTACACTACAAAGTTAAATCACAAAAATACCGAAATCTAAGGAAACTTAAAAAAGGAAAGTCCCTAATTAAATGACAAAATGAAAAGCGCAAACACATCAAACGATTGGATAACAATTGTCATATTTCAGACTTGGTACAGACATTATGTTATGTAGAATATGGTGGATTAAACCTGGATTAACAAACGATAACTGATAGAAATTAATAAACATACTTCTATATGGTCTGATTTAAAGCGATGATGTAGTGCTTAGCGTGCTAGACTCGCATTGGAAGGTCAATTTTAATTTGTGGTCTGGTGAAACCAAATACTTTTACTTTTAATTTTCTAAATCTCCGCCCAGCATGCAGCAGTATTAAGCAAGAAATAGACGGGCTCAGATTAAGTATAGTGGATTCGAGTGGGAGTACATGACTTTATATGAAATGATTAAGTGCGATAAAAAAAAAAGTAACCGTGTCGGTCTAAATAGTTATAAGCAGGATCCATCTTGTTTATCAAAAGTAACCTTTTCTCGGCAGTTACAGTTCTTTTTCATTCGTTCATTTACTTAGTTGATAGAGGTTGGGCGCCCGCAAACATGTCTAGCTCGGCCACATTCTGTATGTGCTTGTCCAAGTCAAGGGACTGCATGTCTATGGATGTCATATGTTGATGGATATCATATTTATTTTTCGATCATTGCTTTGTACATGAATCAGGCCATGCGTTTTTTTCGTTTAATGTTTTTACATTTGTCATTTCGGAGGTTTATAGCTGACTATGCGGTATTAGTTTGGCTTATTGTTGATGGCTGTATGGGAACCTTTTGGTGTTAACTTCTACGTCATATAGTCTCAAAAGGAGAGTTGTGTCATTGCCAAATATACCACATCTTACGTGAATTTTAGAAATGCAGTCAAGAAATGTAAGATTTCTGTCCTCAGGGCTGATGACTGTTTCGTAAAATATCCGATTAATTTCACATGCAATATACCACATAATTTGTCAGTTTTTAAGAACTTTCCCTCTTTTGATTTACGATGGAGTTCGGTATTTGTTTTTACTTTTATGGTGTGCTGTATGTTATATATCACATAATGGTAGTCGCCTATCATTACGTTTATTTCCCCTACACACGTTTTGTCGGACATAAACCTGAGGAGGTCGAAAACATCTTTGTTCGGATATGCCATCACTGCATGGAAATGTCATTTAAAGAAATGATATGGTTTTTGTTAAAATGTTTGTTTAATCAAACTGCAGGTTTCTTCAGTTAGATTAGATATTACAAACATTTTGAAATGCCACTAAACAGTTTCAACTTTTTAAAAACAGGAATAGAAGTTGTTTATCGACCTTTTCGTAAACATTTCATTTCGTAATAAAAAAAAAAAAGAATTAAGTCATTTATCAAAATTGCAAAAAAGCTTAAGATTTTTCATCATTTTTATATCTGGTCTAAAGGTGCAATACCACCATTGTTTTCCCCTATTAGTCTTTAATCAATTGTTTTTCAAAAACATTGTGTAGAATTCATTTTTGTTACAAATAAAGAAGAACTTGGCATGAGTAAAGTGTTATCCTGTCTAATACTACAGATAATATGTCCTTGCATATAAGTAAAGGCAACAGTAGTATACCGCTGTTCGAAATTCATAAATCGATTGAGAAAAAAACAAATCTGGGTTACAAACTAAAACTGAGGGAAACGCATCAAATATAAGAGGAGAACTACGACACAACAAAAACACAACATTAAAATGTAACCCACACAGAAATGAACTATAATATAACAATGACCATTTCTCTGACTTGGTACAGGACATTTCAAGAAAACATATAAGATGATAACAATCACTGAATGTTTCGCAGTCAATTTTTCATCCTTTCCTCCCGGTTTTCAAACTTAAGTAACCATGAAACCTCAAGTTTACTAAACAATTTATAGAAACCTGAAATAAAAAAAAATAATGGTGCAGTGAAACACTCAAGACATGTTTATGGTTCAGACATATTTTCTTGCAAGTAGATGTAGGATTTATTTCCTACAACTGCCAAATCAAGGCAATTTTTTGTTATATCAATATTCGTATTTAACCGGTTGTGACATACTATTATATGATTTGGTGGTATTACACTACACCGTTAAATCACAAAAATACCGAAATCTAAGGAAACTTAAAAAAAGGAAAGTCCCTAATTAAATGACAAAATGAAAAGCGCAAACACATCAAACGATTGGATAACAATTGTCATATTTCAGACTTGGTACAGACATTATGTTATGTAGAATATGGTGGATTAAACCTGGATTAACAAACGATATCTGATAGAAATTAATAAACATACTTCTATATGGTCTGATTTAAAGCGATGATGTAGTGCTTAGCGTGCTAGACTTGCATTGGAAGGTCAATTTTAATTTGTGGTCTGGTGAAACCAAATACTTTTACTTTTAATTTTCTAAATCTCCGCCCAGCATGCAGCAGTATTAAGCAAGAAATAGACGGGCTCAGATTAAGTATAATGGATTCGAGTGGGAATACATGACTTTATATGAAATGATTAAGTGCGATAAAAAAAAAAGTAACCGTGTCGGTCTAAATAGTTATAAGCAGGATCCATCTTGTTTATCAAAAGTAACCTTTTCTCGTCATGTCATAGCTGAACATTACTCACAACAATTATTCCTCCATTTATCTTATGTCATAACAGTCTTCAAAAGAGGAGTACATTTATGTTTGACTTATGTCGAGACGTGGAACAAACTTTGAAATAATCTGCTTCCACGCTGAGCAGGAGAAATTATGAATATTAAAAAAATATAGTGACCAGTCGGATTTATTTTCGGTATTATTTGTGGTGGAAGATTAACACTGTAACCACAATAAAATAAGGCAAAAGTTCCGGTGTTCTTACAAATGTTTTATGTGGCAAAAAGGCTACCCACCGTTCCATTGTGCATCTGAAAAAGTTTGGTCCAAAGTTAAGAATCTGACAGTCGAAGGCATTGTTGTTTGAATATGCCATCACAACATGAAAATTGCATCTAATAGAAGTGATAATATGGTTATTTTTAAGAATTTGTTTATTTAAACTTCCATTTTTAATCAGTTTCGTTATCTACATTAGATATAAAAAAAAAATGCCAAAGGCCACTTTACACTTTCCGCTTTTGAAAACAGCTACAAGTGTTTAGCGAAAAAAACGATAACATTACTAAAAAATCAATTTTTGATATTTTGATATATAATTTGAATAACATACTTTTTAAACTGCTAAAATATTCATTGTATAGTTCCCTTGTCTGCTATAAAAGGAGATCGATAGATATTCATATAATATACAAAACAATTACTGGGTAGTTATTGTGTATGAACGATGACTCTGGTACTTTATTCGTTCCATCAAATACTTGTAATAAAATTTCCTCTTATTATGTATTCGGGTTTGATTTTTTTTTTTTTTGTTAGTTTTCAAGTTCGGTCTTATATTAAATATGAAGATGTTGTAACAATGGAAATACATATTTAAATTAGAATGTTGTGCATAAACAATTACTGATAAAAAATGTAGTCTTTCTATCTTCGCCTAAAAGTAAGCTTCAATATTCTTTGATATCAAAAAGAATCTATAGAATCTATTGGATTAGCAGTCTGGTTTAAAAGAGGGACGAAAGATACCAGAGGGACAGCAAACTCATAAATCGAAAATAAACTGACAACGCCTGGCTAAAAATGAAAGAAGACAAACGGACAACCAATAGAACACATGACACAACATAGAAAACTAAAGAATAAGCAACACGAACCCCACCAAAAACATGGGGTTATCTCAGGTGCTCTGGAAGGATAAGCAGATCCTGCTCCACATTTGGCACCCGTCGTGTTGCTTATGTTATAACAAATCCGGTAAATATTCTAATTCGATAGGTCACATTCATGAAAGGGAAGGGGATTGTAGTTACGACGTAAGGAACAATTTAAACTATGTGATAATTAATCTATGATGTATGGTATTGTTTCAAATTTAACAGCAACGCCTGAAAGAAACTCAGGGAAGCTAGGGGAACTATATAGTGAACAATCAATATTCTGATATCAGTGATTACGAACCCCTTGTTTGACAATATAACAACGGTGAATTCCCTGGACATTAAAAAAGAGGTGAAAGATACAAAATGGACATTCATTTTTCGACAGACAAACTGACAACGCCATGTAAAATACGAAAAACAACAAAACGACAAACAACAGTATGCAAAACACAACACTGACTGATTAGCACAAATCCCACCAAGGACCGTGGCAACAATCATTAAAACAATATTAATGTGTACTTAAAGTCATTCTGCAAAACACATGATAACTTAACGATCGTTATGCTAAAATATTTCAATTTATAAAACATAATGTCAACAAAACAATTAATATCGAATCTATGCAAAGCAATATCATATTTAGAAGGCATTTCTTTTATAAACAATCTAGATTCAATAATGCGTATTGTTATGCGTTTACTTTTCTGCATTGACTAGAGGTATAGGGGAGGGTTGATATATCATAAACATGTTTAACCCCGCCGCATTTTTGCGCCTGTCCCAAGTCAGGAGCCTCTGCCTTTGTTAGTCTTGTCAATTTTAGCTTCTTGTGTACAATTTGGAGTCTAGTATGGCGTTCATTATCACTGAACTAGTATATATATTTGTTTAGGGGCCAGCTGAAGGACGCCTCAGGGTGCGGGAATTTCTCGCTGCATTGAAGACCTGTTGGTGACCTTCTGCTGTTGTCTGCTCTATGGTCGGGTTGTTGTCTCTTTGACACGTTCCCCATTTCCATTCTCAATTTTAGATAATTTTGACTTGACTTTAAGTTTCTTTCGAAATTTCTTCCTCATCAACATTAAGCATTTTGTTCTGTTGTTGGCAGCAAAACTTGTAACAAATTACCCCTCTCGATCCATTCTTATTTTAATATCTTCATATTGTAAAAAAAAAGAAAGACCTCTGTAGTAAAAAATCATATAATTGTAAACAATTTACCCCTCGATTCCCTCCCTATTTAAATTTCACATTGAACATGAAATAAAAGACCTGTATAAAATCAATATATGTAACATTTACCCCCCCGCACTCGATCCCCCTTATTTTCAATAGCTTCATATTGAACAGATATAATGCCCTGCAGTAAAAATCAATAATATGTCCTCGAAATTCTCAAATAGAAATAATATAACTTTGCAGTTCTAAAAATGTTTTCAACATTTGCACTTTTGTCAAAGTATATATTAAGTAAAGTCACTTAACACGATAAGCTTTTTCCAAAGTAACATTTCAACATATTAGTTATTAAAAGTTAAACAGTCGACTCAGTTGGGAATTGAGGAAATCATTTCTGTAAATAATCTTGTTATCGTTCTTTTAAATGGCATTTTCATGCAATGATGTCATTCCCAAACAAATATGCTTTCGACTTGCATGAATCTTGCTTCGCTGCAAAATTTTTGCTGAAAATAACAAATCAACGAAGCCTACTATATCTTTGGAAATTTATGACATCAATAATCCATAAAAAACCTACTGTTAAATAACTCAATATAGAATATTATGAAATAACGTAATGTCATTTCAAAGTGAAAACGGTATCATGTACACATACCGATGTTGCGTTGCTACTTGGGATATATTTCTGCAAATAGCGTAAATTATTCAGAATATGATTATTTATTCATGTACAAATAATCTAAATAGTTTTTTAATGGAATATTCATTTTCTGCATGTTAAGTTTTTCCCCTCTGAATGTCATATTTGAAAATAAATTAATTTTTACTTCATGTTATTCAGGTTAATCATGTGTAATCCACCATTTTCTACAGAAAGGAATGTCTGTACCAAGTCAGGAACCTCCATATAAAGTGTACCTTATACAAATATCAAGCTTGAGATTGTAACCCCGCGTAAATCCATACAAAAATATTAATTTACTGTACTTGTTGCAGTTATATCAAATTATAGTCTAAAAAAGTCGGCATTCTAACCTGTTTGCAATGCATTCTTTCATTTGAACCTACCAACAGAAAATATTGACCTGTTGTCGACATTTGTGATATAATGTACTTGCATGATCTTAGCTATAACGTTAATAGTGTAACTTCATCTCAAAAGAGAAAATATAAGGATGTGTTTCTTTTCTAGAAATAAATAACCATAGCTTTATTGGGCAACACCTTTCAAACGTTTTGTTCTTTAATGCTCTTCAATTCTGTACTTTATCTGATTCTGTTTTACTATTGTTTGTTAGGGCGTCACTGACGAGTCTTTGAAAGACGAAACGTGCGTCTTGCGTACACATATGCAATCCTGTTATAAAAGATGTATATATTTACAAAATGTCTTTAATGCTGGTACAACACGTTTACTAATTATAGTCTCTTCAAATTGATTAATGTATTGTTATGATAACCTTAATATGTTGTACATTTTAAATTGTACTCTCTTTTGCATTGCAACAAGTGGTCACCAATGGTATAGACCCTAATGGTGTCATAGACCAACTTATTATCGTTTTATCATTTTTGCGTATATAATTTGATTTAGCTAGCTTAAAATTGAGAAAGGAAATGGTGAATATGTCAAAGCGACAACCACCCGACCATAGAGCAAACAACAGCCGAAGGCAACCAATGGGTCTTCAATGTAGCGAGAATTCCCGCACCCGTAGGTGTCCTTCAGCTGGCCCCTAAAATATGCATAATAGTACAGTGATAATGGACGTCATACTAAACTCCGAATTATACACAAGAAACTAAAATTTAAAATAATACAAGACTAACAAAGGCCAGAGGCTCCTGACTTGGGACAGGCGCAAAATTGCGGCGGGGTTAAACATGTTTATGAGATCTCAACCCTCCCCCTATACCTCTAGCCAATGTAGAAAAGTAAAACAATAACAATACGCACATTAAAATTCAGTTCAAGAGAAGTCCGAGTCTAATGTCAAAAGATGTAACAAAAGAAAATAAATAAAATGACAATAATACATAAATAACAACAGACTACTAGCAGTTAACTGACATGCCAGCTCCAGACCTCAATTAAACTGATTGAAAGATTATGTCTTCATCATATGAATATCAGGTACAATCCCTCCCGTTAGGGGTTTAGTATCATACTATCATAAAATATATGAGAAGAACATAACCCGTGTCATGCCAACAACTGTTTTTTTAGAAATAAATGTGTTTAGTTCCGATGCAAAGACCCTATCAGTGAATCAATGTTAAAGCCAAAATATGCAATCTTTAATGACCTGACAACAGTATCGTAACTATATCCCCTTTTAATAAGTCTATTTAAAGGTTTTGTTAGTTTCTGAGGAGAATACTGACATTTTTGTGCTTTATAAAGAATATTTCCATAAAATTTTGGATGTGAAATACCTGAACGTATAAGATGTCTGCATGTTGAGTTATATTTACGAATTATTTCCTTATACCGGTGATAAAATTTAGTAAATGTTTTGACCAGTTTGTGATATCGAAAACCCTGGTGTAATAATTTTTCAGTAATACATAAATTTCTCTCGCTAAAATCTAATACATTGTTACATACACGAGCGAATCGTACAAGTTGAGATATATAAACACCATAAGATGGTGACAAGGGAACGTCACCATCTAAAAATGGATAATTAACAATAGGAAATGAAAAATCATCTCTTTTATCATAAATTTTTGTATTAAGCTTCCCGTTTATGATATAGATATCAAGATCGAGGAAAGGGCAGTGGTCATTGTTATCATTAGCTTTATTTAAAGTAAGTTCTACAGGATAAATTTCTTTAGTATACATACTGAAGTCGTCATTATTTAGAGCCAATATATCATCCAAATATCTAAAAGTATTGTTAAATTTTTGTATCAAATGTTGTTTTGATGGGTCTTTGCTAATTTTAGTCATAAATTGTAATTCATAACAATACAAAAACAGGTCCGCAATAAGTGGTGCACAGTTAGTCCCCATTGGAATTCCAATAACTTGACGATATACGGAATCTCCAAAGCGAACAAAAATGTTATCAAGTAAAAATTCAAGTGCATAAATAGTATCAAAGCATGTCCAATTGACATAGTTCTTTTGTTTATTGCTACTAAAAAATGATCTAAAAGAGTTTGAACATATGTACTCGCATTCCGACTTTTTAAATGCCCAGTTAATTAGGGATGTGAATTTTTTCTTAATAAGAATATGAGTTTGCAGTTATTTTTGATAGTATGTCATATCATTGGAGATTCATTTTATACGATGGATACATATCTCTGAAAATCAACATAAATATACGAAATCAATTTGTTGGTTAAATAATTTATTATTATTATTTACATCAGTTAATCATAACTCATTATATACATCATGCTGTTGTTTTTCATTTAAACGTTCTAGTTGTATTATATTTCTAACGTTAGTGCTCATACACCCTAGCAAAACGATTGCTTTGTTTCCGTCCTTTCCTTTCCGTTCACAATGCATTCAACTTTCCTTTACTAAAGTCATCCAATATTACTAATATTTATCCACTTTCTTATCAATTGAAAAGTCGACTTGGTTTACAAAGTACGTCCAATACTTTGCCTTTCAGATAAATGTTCAAGAGAATAACAATATTTTGCTGTTTCCTGGTTCATTTTCAGAAATATTCAAAATGCATTCGATCCGAGAGAAAAGATCTCAGCAAATAAGACATCATAGCCACCACCAAAATGTCCTTCCATATACTGACTGTGTTCCACACATATATCTCTGTGTATTCCTTTTGATTGATCATATTGAATACATTTCTCAGCTTCACGTTCACTCAAGTGGAGGAATGAAGGTAGAACGATCGACATTGCACTGCTTTGATAATAAGCTTGTAATGTTCTTGACTCAAATACAATTTGTTTGATAACTTGTCTACCACAGAGATCTTTTGTTCGAAACGCCAAGAAGTGTTAATTATGTTGCTGTCCTTTCTGTTCAGAATGAACCAATCGAAACAATTGAAAATAAAGTAAATTAGGTTTCTTCATTGTTTTTAATATTATTGGCCAGAACAGATTTAACAAGAGCCCTCTTGAACTTGCATTGAAATGTGATAATTTGCTCTGTTTTGAAGGTCAAATTAACTAATATCGATTTACTACATTCGCTGTTTCCAAGATTCTTTGTCCTGAATTCGCGTTTTTATTGCAATAATCATGCCTGTTATACCTAGCCTATTCAGATCATTTTCTATACATAAGAATAAGATATGCATTTTACTTGGGACAGGCGCAAAAATGCGTCGAGTTTTTTTTTAGATCTCAACCCTCCTCTTGTACCTCTAGCCAATGTAGAAAAAAAAAAACACAACAATACGAACAGTAAAAGTCAATTCAAAAGAAGTTCGATTCCGATGTCAGAATAGGTAACAAAGGAAACTAAACAATATGACAATGATACATAAACTAACCAAGGACTACTAGCAGTTACTGACAAGCCAGCTCCAGACATCAAATAAACTGATTGAAAAGTATGTCCTCATCATAGGAATATCAAATACAATCCCTCCCGTTAGAGGTTTAGTATTATACTATCATAAAATATAAAGTTTAAAGTTACCAATAGAAAAAAAACACTGCTATTGGACGTGTCTGTGTGCACCTGCTTGGGAATAAAAACTGATGTTTTGAAATGTAAAACTAATTTCTTTAACGGAAATTGCGACCTCCAACGTAAATTCAAAGGCGAGAGCTCTATAAAACCTGACAAAATCAAACGTTCTACTAAATCAACCAACGGAACCAATGGAAAACAGCTGTCATATTCAAGGCATTGTTATATGCATTTGACGAGCAAAACATTGTGAGAATCATTTAAACGGTCCTTTCCTGTAAATTAACTGTTGATTTATGTTTTGAGCTATTCGAAAAACTAACATTGTTTTACTCCTGGTATATTGCCTTGGCTGTATTTGGCATAACGTTTTGAAATTTTGATAGAAGTATTCATTAATATTTATACCTATTTGGCCTTATAACAGTTTTGATTCGAGTGTTACTGGTCCGTCTTTATGTTGACGAAACGCGCAAAGACTTGCTTTATCCCACATTATGATTCTTCGTCGGTGTTGTAAATGGTTGTTGATGAATCAATTTTTAAGGGTGTAATTGCTATGAGACACTTGATTATCTTGTTTTTGTTTTCTGGTTACTCCAGCCAAGTTATTATATTAGTAGTAACTCCGTTTTTATGCATGATATTGCAAAGGGGAGTATGTACTAATGCTTTGTGTTGAAGACCGTACTTTTACCAATAATTATTTATTTTTTATGCATTGTGACTTGGAGAGGTGTCTTATTGGCACTTATAAAACATCTTCTTATTCACAATTAGAGTATGTGCACCTCTTGATGGATATTATGACAAAATGTTGTTCCTCTAGATATTAAAAGAGATGCGAAAGATACTAAAGTGACATTAAAACTTAAAAGTCGAAAACAATTATGACGAAAACAAACGAAAAACAACATTAACATGATTAAGAAGAACAACAGTTTAGAAAATAACTAATATACTAGGGAAAATGTTGAAACCGTTTTTATAAAATGCCAAAGTTATATGGTGATGCCATATAATTTGACAGTTATAAAAACGGTTTCAACATTTGCACTT
Organism: Mytilus edulis; assembly: GCA_019925275.1. Classification (NCBI taxonomy): domain Eukaryota; kingdom Metazoa; phylum Mollusca; class Bivalvia; order Mytilida; family Mytilidae; genus Mytilus; species Mytilus edulis. Next base: position 74,537,431 of record CM034353.1, read on the forward strand.
TTAATACCTGTCAAAGTATATTAATCAAGTAATATTAACGAAGAGGACACTAAACACTTTTATCTGTTTTCAAAGTGACATTTCAAAATATTAGTTATTAAAAGTTAAACTGGCGATATCAGTTTTTATAATTGCATTTTGAAATAATAGTTCTACAAATAACCATATTTTCATTTCTTTTAAATGTCATTTTAATGCAATGATGTCATAGCCAACCAAAAAAAAGGCTTTCGACGGCATGAAGCTTGGTGGGGTTCGTGTTGTTTATTCTTTAGTTTTCTATGTTGTGTCATGTGTACTATTGTTTTTCTGTTTGTCTTTTTCATTTTTAGCCATGGCGTTGTCAGTTTGTTTTAGATTTATGAGTTTGACTGTCCCTTAATTTGGTATCTTTCGTCCCTCTTTTATTTCCCTAGTAAACTTATTTAGGAAAATGTATCATTTGTGTGATAAATCATTTACATGTAAATCCGAAAAGAGCTTCTGAAGCACAAATATTGATAAAGAATTATTTTCATCAACAACATCACCAAACTATAGGTGACCAAATATAATCAAATGTTAAAATAGTAAACAAAATCCTGTAAATTCATTTCAAAAACGAACCTTACACAACTGTAAATCATAACACTGATACTTTTCTATATGGAAAATATTTCTTCAAATTTTGTACATTATTTAGAATATGATTGATGTATTAATGTACGAATAACCTGAATATGTTCTTCAAATGGAATCTTGTGTTATATCGCATAAACATAATTGGTAACCAATTAGATTCACGCAAAAGAAATGGGGTTTTTTTTTCTGATCAATATATATTGCTTCAATTGTTCAATTGATATGGGTATTTTCTGCAAAATTCTGTATCCTTCTAAATGGTATTTTATACATATATAAAGCGTACTGTTGTAACCTCTTCTGAATGTTTACATACAATTTATTTATTTTACTGTCCTTGTTGCAGTTATTTCAAACTAGGGGCTAAATAAACGATATCGGAAACATGTTTGCTATGCATTTTATCGATATGCATTTTATCGATTGAAATTGTAGTACTATTTTAAACCATACCAAAGAAAAGAAATTTGCGCCAGAGAAATTAGCTTTGGTTCAATTTAATTTTATAGATTAAGTGTTTAGTACATTATTTTGATTGTTTATGACTCATCATTGACGCTCATATCAAAATATTTATAAAGCCAAACAAGTACGAAGTTGAAGAGCATTGCGGGCCAAAATTCCAAAAAGTTGTGCCAAATACGGCTAAGGTAATCTATTCCTGGGATAAGAAAATCCTTAATTTTTCGATAAATTCAAATTTTTGTAAACCGGAAATTTATAAAAATTACCACATAATTGATATTCATGTCAATACCGAAGTGCTGACTACTGGGATGGTGATACCCTCGGGGACGAAACGTCAGCAGCAACACTTTTCGAAATTTTGTATCCTAAATGCTCTTCATCTTCGTACATTATATTAAGTTTTTACTTTTTTTGTATGAGCTTCACTGATGAATCTTTGAAAGACAAAATGCGCGTCTAAAGTATACAATTAAAACATGGTATCAATGGTGCATTAATTTTCAAAGTATATAAAAAAGAAGATGTGGTATGATTGCCAATGAGACAACTATCCACAAAAGACCAAAATGACACAGACATTAACAACTATAGGTCACCGTACGGCCTTCAACAATGAGCAAAGCCCATACCGCATAGTCAGCTATAATAGGCCCCGATAAGACAATGTAAAACAATTCAAACGAGAAAACTAACGGCCTTATTTATGTAAAAAAATGAACGAAAAACAAATATGTAACACATAAACAAACGACAACCACTGAATTACAGGCTCCTGACTTGGGACAGGCACATACATAAATAATGTGGCGGGGTTAAACATGTTAGCGGGATCCCAACCCTCCCCCTAACCTGGGACATTGATATAACAGTACAACATAAGAACGAACTATAAAAATCAGTTGAAAAATGCTTAACTCATCAGATGGACAATATACAAGTAGACGTGGCCGGGTACATCTCAACACAAAAAGACGCAATGAACAGATCTGAGAGTACTCGCAGTTATCTGACAGCTAGTTCAAAGCCACTAACAACTAATAAAAAATCATGCATCTAAGACTAAACAATCAATCCGTACACATCCAACATCCAATGGATTTAGTGTAAAGACGTCATAAACAGCCAGAGAAAAACATGACATTTTGCAATGCCAAGTTACAGGTATCGACAGATTGTAGATCCATGAATATATATATATGTATATAACATACTAGTAATATTTAGTAAGCTTTTAATTTACTGATAGCAAAATCAATATTTATACCAATAAAAACAATATTCAATGATCTTACTACAGTGTTGAATAGGTAACCTTTTAGAATAAGTTTATTTAAAGGAGCGACAAGTTTACATGGATCATTTTTAAATTTCCGGGCACGGTTAACAACATTTCCGTAAAAATGAGGATGTGCTATCCCGTTTGATATAAGTTTTCTACAGGTACAACCAAACTTCAAAACCAAATCTTTATATCTATGGAAAAATTTAGTAAAGGTTTTAAGTAATTTATGGTAACGATATCCCTGGTTTAATAATTTACCAGTAATACATAGGTTGGGTTCGTTAAAATCAAAAACGTCACAACAGACACGGGCATAGCGAACAAGTTGTGAAATATTAACACCGTAAGATGGTGCCAAAGGAACATCACCATCTAAAAATGGAAAATTAACAATAGGGAACGAAAAATCGTCTCTTTTGTCGTAAATTTTAGTGTGGAGTTTCCCGAATAAAACCGAAATATCTAAATCCAGGAAAGGACAGTTATTACCGAATAAATTTGATTTATTTAAAGTAAGTTCCTTGGGGTAAATTTCAGCAGTATATTGAGAAAATTCTTGATTATTTAACGAAAAAATATCATCAAGATAACGGTAAGTGTTGTTGAATTTATCAATTAAATGCAATTTCGATGGGTCTTTACTGAGTTTAGTCATACACTGTGATTCGTAACAGTACAAAAACAAGTCTGCTATTAAAGGGGCACAATTAGTTCCCATGGGGATACCTACAACCTGTCGATAAACTTTGTTGCCGAAACGTACATAAATATTATCAAGGAGAAAATTAACAGCTTCAATCATCTCATCACACCTCCAGTAAGTATATCTATCATATTTACCTTTCTCATTTGAGAAGAAGGCTTTAAATGAGTTGCAGCAAATAAATCTACATTCAGCTTTACCAAACGACCATTTAATTAAATAGGAAAACTTTTGTTTAATAAGATAGTGTGGAAGTGTAGTGTAAAGAGTAGAAAAATCAAAACTATTAACAGAATCTAAAGGACCATCAAAAGCACGTAATTTATTTAAAACATCCAAAGAATTTTTTACACTCCAAAAATGGTTTATACCACTATGTTCATATATTTTATTACAATAGTTTATGATAAGCTCTTTAATAGTAGTTAATGAACTAGTTAAGAGCACTGAAAGATTAGTTGTAGAACACTTACTAGAGGCCGAGATGAAACGATATTTAAATGGTTTTTTGTGTAGTTTAGGTAGCCAATACATAGTAGGGACCTTCAAATGTTCAGAAGAAGCCTTAAGCTTTGATGTGGTTGTGATATTCTTGTTTACTATATGACTCTCTGTGGAGCGGATGGACTTGAATGTAGATGAATTTAAAACTTCATTCTTAAGAACGTCCGTGTAGTATTTACGGCATACCACCACCACATTGTTGGCTGCTTTGTCGGTCGGTACAAACACGAACCGCTTTGAAAGTATTTGAAGTTTATTTCTTATTCTGGAAATAGGTGTATTATGTACTCTATTATTAACTTCTAAATTATTTTCAAAATGTGATATTCTCTTATCTACCACATTCATACATTTATTTAAATAAGAATCAAGAGATTTTTTATCAGATTTTTCCCGTTTACACCATTTTTTACAAAATGAGGAAAGAGCATCTTTGGTGACTTGACGACACTCTTTCCAATCTATTTTAGATGGAGGACGATATTTTGGTCCTTTTTTTCAAAAAGTTTTTAACCTCTCTGTCCTGTACGATATTGAGGTCCCCTGTAATAACATGGCCATAGGGAACATATCTAAACTTTAACGATTCACAGTTTCAAGTTAAGGGAGTATTACTATCTATATTCACGTCTGATGTAACTGACGTATAATTAAAAATTAAACTTCTGCTGGGTTTTTTGTATGTGTATGAAATTATAGGTGGTTCTATATTATCAAAATAGGGAGGTATAAAGTTTTGAAAGGTAGATTCATTAAATATACTAGATTATCCCTATTACAAATGATGGCGGATATGTTCATAATGTCACAACTTTAATCCCGTCCTCTTTACATGATTGGAACCTACAGAATTAGTCTTATTACCGGGTTTGTACTAACATGAGCAATACGACGGGTATCACATATGGAGCAGGATCTGCTTACCTGTCAGGAGCACCTGAGATCCGAGGTGGGGGGTCATGTTGCTTAGTCTTTATTTTTCCATGTTGTGTTAGATGTACTATTGTTTGTCTTTTTGTTTTTAGCATGGCGTTAGTTAACAACCATATATTCAAGTCTCTGTGTATTCACCCTAGTTGGTCAAATTGAATACATTTCTCGGCTTCTCGTTCATTCAAGTGGAGGGTTGAAGTTAGAACAATCAACATTGCTTTGCTTTAGTAATAAGCTTGTAATGTTCTTGACTCAATTACAACGTGTAGGATAACTGTTGTACTACAGAGATCAGAGAAGTAACACCAATAAGTGTTAATTTTGTTGCTGTTCTTTTCTTTCCGAATGAATCAATCAAAACAATGGAAAATACATTTTTTTTAAATTAACAAAATATTCCAGTGCAATTTTAGATTTTTCTACTCCTGATTGCATTGTCTTAGTTGTATTTGGTCTAAAAAAAATGCTTGGAATACCAATATTTAATTTGGTCTTCCAGTAGTTTTGATTGTAGTGTCCCTGGTGAGTCTTTTTGTAGACGAAAAGCGCTAAGACTTGCTGAACCCCAAAACATTTTTTGTTTGTTGATTTTCAGTAAATGGTTTGAATCAACTTTTTGTTGAGTGTAATTGATATAATTCATTTGATTTTCTGGTTTTTGTTTATTTCTCTGCCAAGTTAGAGCTAGAAATTCGAAGGCACTACATTAACTCGTAGATTCAACTACAAGATACGGAATTTTATGGTTTTATTTTAACTAAAACATCAACGACTGAACAAAACTCATGGATACTACTCAACTGTTATGTGAAGAATTAATAGTATGATAACATTACTGTCAGTGTGTAGACCTCTTGTTGGATATTTTACAATATTGTGTTCCTCTTGACATTAAACGAGAAGATAAAGATACCAAAGAGAATTCAAACTGATAAGTCGATCGAAAAAAAAACTGATAACCATTATAACGTCATGGCAAAACAAAGAAAAACAACGAAAAGACAAACAACAATATTATATACACAACATAGAAATCTTAAACTGATTAAAAGAGGGGCGAAAGATACCAGAGGGACAGTCAAACTCATAGATCGAAAATAAACTGACAATAAAAAAAGAAGATGTGGTATGATTGCCAATGAGACAACTATCCACAAAAGACCAAAATGACACAGACATTAACAACTATAGGTCACCGTACGGCCTTCAACAATGAGCAAAGCCCATACCGAATAGTCAGCTATAATAGGCCCCGATAAGACAATGTAAAACAATTCAAACGAGAAAACTAACGGCCTTATTTATGTAAAAAAATAAACGAAAAACAAATATGTAACACATAAACAAACGACAACCACTGAATTACAGGCTCCTGACTTGGGACAGGCACATACATAAATAATATGGCGGGGTTAAACATGTTAGCGGGATCCCAACCCTCCCCCTAACCTGGGACAGTGGTATAACAGTACAACATAAGAACGAACTATAAAAATCAGTTGAAAAAGGCTTAACTCATCAGATGGACAAAAATACAAGTAGACGTGGCCGGGTACTTATACATCCCGACACAAAAAGACGCAATGAACAGATCTGAGAGTACTCGCAGCTATCTGACAGCTAGTTCAAAGCCACTAACAACTAATAAAAAATCATGCATCTAAGACTAAACAATCAATCCGTACACATCCAACATCCAATGGAGTGACAACGCCATGTCTGAAAATGAAAGAGACAAACAGGCAAATAATAGTGCAAAAGACACAACATAGAAAACTAAATACTAAGCAACACAGACCCCACCAAAAACTGGAGGTGATCTCAGGTGCTCTGGAAGGGTGAGCAGATCCTGTTCCACATGTGGCACCCGTCGTGTTGCTCATGCTATTACAAACCCGGTTAATAGTCTTATTCGGTATGTTGCATTCATGAAAAGGGAAGGGGATTGTAGTTACGACGTAAGGAACAATGTCCGATATCATCTGTGAAACTGGTGATGGCGTCCGTAAAATTTATAAAGGGATAATTTCAACTTTACCATTTGGAACTTTTGTTTTAATAGCTTCCTTATGAGCAGCAATCCTCTATCAAGGAAATCATGATAGGAAATACAAGCCCTGTAATATCTTATCAATTGGGATATATATACCCCGTATAACCTGAATCCCGAGAAAAACCGGGGTCACAATCATAAATCAGTTTAAATTTGTGTTGATAATCTTTCTGAAAACAAACAAATGAAAGTCTAAGATTCCTACATTCAAATGTTTCAAGCAAATAACACAAAATTAACAAAGAGAAAACAACCAAGTAGATATAATCTGCATTAAACAACATATCTTCAGATGCCATGGGTTTTTAATCCGCAACACTCAATGACCATTGGTCGATCTCAATAGGATTAGTACCACAGGTGAAATATTTTTGACTTGTCTTACTGTATTCATTCGAAATGTCTTCCTCATTTAATACTGAACTTGTTGTTATGTTGTTGTGGTCAGCAAAACCTTGTACAATTCTTTCCTCATCGACCCCTCCCAATTTTATCATCTTCAAATTAAACAGAAAATAGAAAGCCCTCTGCAGTAAAAAAAAAAATAATAATTTACACCTATTAAATAGAAGCAATATTACGGAAGCCCTGGAGTGCCATGCAAAAATAAAATTACAACTTGTGCGCACAAGTTACTAACTTGCGCGCACAAGTTACTATCTTGCGCGCGCAAATTACTATCTTATGCGCACGAGTTACTAACTTGTGCGCACAAGTTATACGTGATCTTATAGACATGCGCTGTTTTGCTAAAGAGATTACTTTATGGAACGCCGTAGCTGCCGAATACGAACATATGTTAATATACATGAATGCACATACTTTTCTATATGTGCACATGTTTTTTTCTATATATATACACATACTTTTCATATATATATGAACATAGTTTACGTTATATGCACTTACTTTTTGTATATATATGCACATACTTTTCCTACATATGCACGGCGTTTATCTTAAATGCACTTTTCTATATATGCACATATGCGTATTTTATTTTTTTATATATATATTTGGACATATTTAACTTCATTTGCATATACTTTTTTCTATATATGCACATACTTATTCTACATATGAATGTACAAATGAAGTTCTGCATGTGAATACTTTTCTCAGTATGAACATAGTTTTTCAACGTGAGAATTCATATTATACTTTTCTGTTGGATTCTTAATGATGTATGTTGTTCAATTAAGCAACTTTTGGAATCATTTTTCCTATATTAATGCAATATTATTTTGGCATGTATGATGGTATGGCGCTGTTGTCTTCATCTATAGTCACTTGTTTTTCATGTCAAAACGTTGAAGGAGTCGGGATTTGTTTGTATTAAATTTTAACATAAGGATTATTACCACTAATTGCAAGTTAATTTCAGTGGTTGTTGTCCCAACAATTCAGTGATAACGGGTCAAAAGTTGTAAAAATGCATTCTTATAAAACTTAATTTAAATTGCCATTTTCTTTACCAATTTTAATTGATTTTGTGAAATGCTTTCTATTATAATGATGTTATAGAAAGGGCCAAAGACAGGGAAATTATTTATTTGTTTATGCCCTGCCTATAGGCGTATGGGGCATTATACATGTATTACCCTTGATCGTCCGTTTTACCGTCTGTCCTTCCATCTGTCCATTTTATTTTGCTGCACTTTAATTTAACTTGACCTCTTCTTAATTTGATAAAGCTCATACACAAAGGTAAAAACTATAAAACGCAATAAGTCACCTACCGTACTACAGTTCTGCTCCTTTATAACTAGAAAAATGTCTTTTGTTTTTTGTTTTTGCACTCTTACCTTAATCCAAAAATGCTGAAAATGTAGACGCAAAACAAAATTTGCAGAGTAAATCAGACAAATCATAATTCAGAACTGCAGCACGTCATATCCTTTATGATATTCACACCTTTTTAAAGCTTTTCAATACGTATACATTTTATTTTTACGGCGTCGGCGTTGGCTTTGCAATGTATTAGTTTGTGACAAGGTCTAGTTTATGTCGAACCACAAGTGGTGGTTCAATTATATTTTGAATGTAATTGTATAAGTATTGGAACATCTATTTCCATAGATATTATTTGGCTCTTTCCCATCAGTAATTGCCTATTGACTTTGAAAATTTATTGGCATTTGCAATTCATTATGGTTCATTGACATTGAAACTTTTACATAGTTTACAAGTTTATTAAATTTAAAGTTTACAAATTACTTATCAAATTAATATAATGCCCCAAGGGCACAGCTTGTATTACTGCAAATGTAAAACCCTGAATAGTTTGAGCAGGAGAGGTTCCGAAAGCCAAGATGGAGGTTGGTTAAATCTAGCTCCGGTAAAAAGTATAGTAAACACCTTATTTTCGGGCTTAAATTTACGTTAAAGTTTAATATGACCATCCTGTGGACCCCGGCCCCCGGGTAGCTTGTAGTCCTGATACCCGTATTACTGCTGGAAACAAAGATATAAAGGAGTTATCATCAAAATTTTCTAGTTTGACCTTTAACCTGACAGAGAAACGTCACAACACTATAGGATTCCAAAAAAGTGCTCACAACAAATTATTATACTACCAAGAGCGTGAACTGTTCTCTTCCATTAACATTGACCGTTAATTATAACGCTAGCGTTACAACACTCATTGGTATTAATTAAAGATATAATATCAATTTAAAGATGTCGCTTGAGGAAACTTCAAAACTATTGACGGAAAGTCAAAAGATTTTTAACGAGAGTGATGATGTTAGTATAAATACACCAGTGATGTTGAACATGCTTCTTCGTATTGTTTCATCTATTGACGGCAGACTGAAATCCATCGAAACATCAGTTGAGTCCGTAAAAGATTTGAGGAAGGACCTTCTCCTCATGTCCTCGCATGTTAGAGAACTTGAAACTTCGGTTACAGATATTGTAAAGTCGCAAAAGCAGTTAGAGACTAGTTGCCAAGTGCTAAGCGATCTTTTTGACGATGTCAAGGAGAAAAGCAACAAACGAGACGAGGTGCTCAGTCAACATGCGGCCCAGTTGATCAAGCACTCAGATGAAGTCAGAAAAGTCAACAACGATTCCGAAAAAATGTTGCGCAAAATACAAAATCTTGAAAAACAGTTAGGAAACACCAAATCGAACACGCAACAACATAATACAAGTAAAATACAAACTTTGCAAAATACTGTTCTAGATCTTCAATGTCGTTCTATGAAGAACAACTTAATATTCAAAAATTTGGAAGAACAACATACGGAAGATGTCGAGCAAATACTCAGTACCTTCATATATGAACAATTAGGTATAGAACACGATATCGAATTTGGTAACGTTCACCGGTTCGGTAAACGCTCTAGGAACAATCCGAGGCCTATCGTGGCGCGTTTTCTATACCACAATGACCTCAAGATGGTGCTGGATAATGCCAGATGGCTATAAAAGACACCCTACAGTATTCACCTACAGTTTCCGAGTGAAATAGAAGATCGTCGTAGGAAGTTATATCCTATCCAGAAGGAAGCCAAATACTCGGGTAAACATACTGTACTTGTCCGTGATAAACTCTTTATAGACGGCAAACAATATATCCTTGATGAAAGCATGGAACATGATGATATGAGAAGTGATAACCCTAGAAGTGATAATCCTTACAGTTATCGCGATTCTCTTTTGACCACGCCAAAAGATACGGACAGGCCGTACAAAAGGATGAGACGCTCAGATTCATCCCCACCAATGAATGGCAATGGCGTCTAGCATAGCCATGGAGTACAATATACTACTGAATTTTATGACAATGTAATATATAAAAATACCAATAGTAGTTTATCTGAAAATATAAACTGTATTGCTAATTCCATACTTGATAATGACAATATACTTGTACATGTTAAAGATCAAAATTACAGGTTAAACCTAATGAAAATGTTGACCAGTGTGAAAGTAGACGATCATGTGACATAGACAAAAGGTCGTACTTTGAATTGTGTAATGATTTAAATGTAACAGACCATTTTACTGCAGTTGAAATATACAATTTATTTTCAGAAATCATTGCTAATTTCTATTCAGATTTTTTAAATGATGATTTATACGACAGAGATTTAAAAAGTTCATATTCCTATGACACTAGTCACTGGGGTAAAGCTGATAACCGTAACTGCATTCACGGTCATCCCAAGATGTCGGATGAAAAATTAGGTCAGTTTCTGTATTGGAAGTACACCACTAATTCATGGTCCCATTACTTTCTATGTTAAATTCCTCCATTTCAACCAGGCACACCTCTTTCATTTTAAGTTCAAATAAAGTGGCAATCATTGCATTTCAAAGCAACACTTTATGGTGTCTTCTGGTTCCCGGAACTTCGGATGTCCCAAAACAGGTACTTCAGATCTGACAAATAGACTAAATGTACCCTCTTTTTAAAATTTGGTGCAGTTTTTTTAATATTTAAAATTAAAAGTCCAAAAGTGTTCTACAATGATCACCAGTCCTTTAGCTTTCATTTGATGCCAAAAATACCTAAATATCCTACATATTTTGAAAGTTACACTCATGCGTAGGAACTATTTTGCGTTAAATATGTACTACTTTCTGGTATGTGCTTTCTGGCCGGGCCCGAATTAGTGGTGTTACACCTATTGTCTGTTAAAGTGTTTCTATATCATTTTCTTAACAAATCATACATTGAAACGATGTAAATTTATAAAAGAATCACTCGGAAATCACTAATTACTTCCGAGAAATGTGCATGAAACGGGAAATTCGATTTGAAAAAATCGCTCAGATGACCGTAAATCACAATCGAGATGACCGTAACAGAATCGGCGATTCATAACAAGGGTGACGTAATTGCTTTTAAGATGACCGTAATTTGTATATGATGACCGTAACTTTTAAAGGATGACCCTCAATTCTAAGAAATATCAGTGTTTATATAACTACCTTTTTGTATCAAATGATTAATCGTGTTGGTATAAACATATTTATATGAGAGTATTATCCTATAGGTAGAAGAAAATAAGACGTGCTTCAAATGCAAAGATTACCATATGTATCTTTTTTACAGTAGAGGGTTTATTATTTTTTTAAATGAATTTGCAAAAAGACATGCAAATGAACAGGTAGGGAAAACATGCTACAAAAGCGCGATAAAATGACACTTTACAAGTATAATGAAAAAATGCGGTGCACAGCCTCCATGCAACTGCTCGACAAAAGATTTTTTTTTTATTTTTGGGATTCCTTTTAATGACATATAAAAATACACATTTTTAAAAATGCCAATGCATGTACATCAGTTGATATTATATCGTCTTCCATTTTGTCGTGCAAATAAAATAACAGAAATATTTTGAAAATATCATACGACTAAACTAGTGAAGGTGAGCTCCAGCAAAGTAGATCCTTAAAATAGTCTTGTACGAATAGCGTATCACAAGGCGGAACGTTGTTGGTTATTTGTATATATACAGAAATGTTAATCATATAGTCAGGATTCTACTTCTTCAAAATTATCTCCCTATTACGCCAGTTCATGCTCACAATCGTAGAAATGGAAGCCACTGTAGGGATGACTCTCTGCCAATTTTGCTCTTGAAAACTGATAAATTTATCCACATAGCACCATTACGATCGATCGTTATATGTCAGTTATATTTTAAAAGACAAATGTATCTACTAGCTAATGAGCATCAGTTAATGATCTTGTCTGCATTGATTAAACTTAAAAAATATTGTCTGTTTGGATGTCAGGTTGAATTTTCGAAAATTCTTAAGCATTTAAAAAAATTCTAATTAAATATTTCGTGGAAGGGCAGACTAAACATTTTCAGTGGTTGAAGATTATAAACCCTAGTTATCACACACAAGAAAATCATATTTTTTCGAAGATATCCATTTTCATCATCCAAATTAAAAGACTGTCGTCAAGTACTTTTAGAAAAAAAATAGCAATTCGAACACACCTACTCTGTTTTTGTGATTCATTAGATAGGTATTTCACTTGACCCATATATTTCATCTTTTCGTACTGTCATTTTTTTACGTTATAAAGTCAACCTGTAGCTTTGATATATACAAATGATAGAATCTGAAGCCAGATGCTATATCAAATACTCTTGCTTTGTACGTTTTAAAGACAAAATATACACCCAAAACATGCCCTTACATAAAAAGGTGCACTCGATTTTCTCTTTTCGATACAATCGTTACCTATTTTGGGGAATTTTTTCTTGATTCACATAATGGAAGGGCAGACACGAATATTTCTGAACTAAAAGATTGATATGTTCTCCGTCCGTGGTAAAAAAAAAATCGGAGATTATGCATTTTCTACATCCAACTTATAGATACCCATGTCGTCGACTAGATATCTATTGTTTTGCATTATTATGTAATAGATACATTGAAAACTTATGCAAATGGTGTTTTTAAAGTAAAACACTTCGTAATTGAGAAGAAAATTGTCGTTTTATTTGTTTCTATTAACTTTTTAAAATTTTGTTACTATATCAAACATTACAGTAAACATTTATCGCTTTCTCGATAAACAAAGAGCTTCGATTCTTTTGTTCTATTTCAAAAGTGTTTCCGCCTGCATATATCAAGACAAATTAAGATTTTAATATGCCCTCTGGATCCATACACAGACTCGATTACCAAATATTCGTATGTATTATTAATGTTTTTAATGCTCCATTTATTGGCATTATGTTTTTCTGGTCTGTGCGTACGTTCGTCTGTTTGTTCGTTTGTCCAGCTTCAAGTTAAATAAAATTGAAACTTAGTACACATTTTCTCTATGGTATGATCTTTTTAATTCTAATGCCAAATTACAGTTTTATCCCATTTTCACAGTCCAATAAACATAGAAAATGATAGTGTAGATGAGGCATCCGTGTACTAGGGACACATTCATGTTTCTTCAAATTTTCGTCGTATCGCTGTCAATTTGTGTTAAAATTTTAACGTCGTTATCAATAAATATTTCATTATTTACGAGAAATATGCAATTTACTATCATTGTCATAAATCCAAAATACGGCCAAATATATTATAGTTTAAAAAAAAATTTATGAAACATATTTATATCCGCTAACCGATCCCCTATTGATATCGACAAACTCAAAAAAAAGCTTTGAATACAATACGGATATTTCTTAGAATTGATGGTCATCCTATAAAAGTTACGGTCGTCCTATATAAATTACAGTCAGTCTTTACAAATTACGGTCATCCTTTACAAGTTACGGTCACCTTTTTACCAATCACGGTCATCCTTGTTTTATGTTACGGTCATCTTGAAAATATTTTGATTATGATTTACGGTCATCTGAACGATTTTTTCAAATCGAATTTCCCGTTTCATGCACATTTCTCGGAAGTAATTAGTGATTTCCAAGTGATTCTTTTATAAATTTACATCGTTTCAATGTATGATTTGTAAAGAAAATGATATAGAAACACTTTAACAGACAATACAGAAACTGAACTAATTTTTCATCCGACATCTTGGGATGACCGTGAATGCAGTTACGGTCATCAGCTTTACCCCAGTGACTAGTGGTCGTTCACCGAGTGTAAATAATACCTTTAACAGTAATCATGTCATTAATGATGTTAACATTTTATGTTTAAACTGTTTGGCATAAAGTCCAGGATGCAATATCCAGAATTTGAAAATATAATTAAAAAGCACAATATCGTATGTTTTGTTGAGACGAAAACGGACGATATTGATGTCATAAATTTTCCTGGTTTTCACTTTAAAGTCATAAGAAACCTCAAATTAAAAAAAAATATGCATATGTTTTTTATAACTAAATGGATAGTTTTCATTATACAACTTATGTACATATACTTTTCCTGAGGAAAATCCTTTAATTTGTCCAAATTTAGAAGAGGTTTACTTATTTTTAATTGCTTCCTTCCAGGAAGCAATTCGCCGAAATATTTTCCGTATGCATAGTGACCTGAGCGTAACCCTCCTCGTAAAAATCCGGTGGTCGCAATACGCATGGATCTGTCATTAAAATAAACAATTCTCTGATTGTACATGTTAAACACGTGCTCAATACCCATGCTTTTTGTTATTTGTTTACTATAAGGTGACAATCGGTTAACTTCGGCTTCAAAACACGGCATTTAATGAGCAGCCATATTTGTTAAATCATAACAGACAGAGAGAAAAAAAAATGACGATTATACGTTATATTTGCGTAAAAAATGAGAAAATCGTGCACAGAGGACTAAGTTTATGATATATACATGCATTGGTAAAAGAATTGGATAAACATTTTTTTTTCACCACTCACTCGTTTCATATGACTTTAAAATGAAAAACAGAAAAATGGTGACTAGCAGACGATCAGGAGGTATTATAGTTGGTTATACGGAAAATTTAAAGAACATGATAGAAATTAAAGAAACAGATTGTAAATACGTTCTGTGGTTTCAAGTAAACGGGAAAGTTTTTAATTTAGACATGTTAGACAAACCCGTTGTTTTTGGCGTTGTTTACATTCCTCCGGAATATACTAAGTATTCATCAGATGAAGCGTTAAATCAGATTGAACAAGAATACTTACGCTTTTCAAATTATTCAAATTATGTATGCCTTTTAGTCGACTTTAACAGGTCGAGAACTCTAGATTTTCTGACGTCAGAATATATTTGCATAGTAATTTCCAAAACACAAGGCCAATATGGCCTTGAAAAACTGACCAATCGACTCAATGAACTACAATGCATTGTGGGCTACTACGAGTAAACTACTGCTTAAAACACGTGGAATTAGTGGGAAAACAGTCAACTAATATATTGTCTGGGACTCTAATTACCAATGTTTTTATTCTGCAAATATATTTAATGTAAAATATATAACGTAATCTTCAATTTGCATGCTCAGATTAAAAAAATATTGTTTACTGGCTTCACGATTCGACTTTTTTTTTGCCTTGCAATAGTAGTTGAACCGGTTTTGGGCATTGTTATGAATTGAACCTGCATTAATTTCACGACATGAAACAGTGAAATATCCAATGAAGTGACCACTGTCCATTAAGAAAATAATTTGAGCTCTTTCAAACCGGTATAATGTCATTCCAAAATCATTTCTGCCTAGAAAAACACGAATACTTTCATTGAAACTTTTCTTTCTGCATTGAATGTGTATTTTTTTTATCAGGACCTGAACTAAAAGTAAGAACATCATAATATTCAGTATGCTAAAAATAAGCGTTATGAAAGCGGCAGGGGCGGATCCAGCCATTTTAAAAAGGGGGGTCCTAACACTAGACAAAAGGGGGGTCCTAACACTAGACAAAATGGGAGGGGGTTCCAACTACAAAATGTACATGTCCCCATCCAAATGCACTGATCGTCCAAAAAACGGGGTCCATCCCCCGGAACCCCCGCCCCCCCCCCCCCCCCCTGGATCCGCCACTGAGCGGGTACGGTATATAGCTCAATACATTTTTTTTATAGTTTCATCCATCGATAATATCCGTTTGTTGCTAATTTTATCACAAAATATACCTCAGAGGTTTTTTATCGCTCGGCTGCTGTCCTGTTGACATATATAAAATATATCCAATATTAAAAGTCTCTGGATCATAGTGGGTGCCATATTACATTTTTTTTTTCTTTCTAAAACGTGCTTTGTATTTATAAATAAGAAGATGAGATATGAGTGTGAAATGAGACATCTTTTCAACAAAGACATAATTTAGTAAAGTAAGCAGTCATAGATTCAATGCTGAAAAGTAAGCTATAAATGACACAAACATTACTTGTGTAAAACAATAAAAAAAAAGAAAAAAAAACCCGCCCAATTAAATATATAAAAGGAGAAGAAATCTATTCCATAACAGAAAATATATTGTATAGGAGCCTGTATTTCAGTGGTTGTCGTTTGTTTATTTGTTACATGGGTTTTTTTCGTTCATTTTTTTTTTATATAATTAAGGGCGTTAGTTTTCTCGTTTGAATTGTTTTACATTGTCATATCGGGGCCTTTTATAGCTGACTATGCGGTATGGGCTTTGCTCATTGTTGAAGGCCGCACGGTGATCTATAAATGTTAATTTCTGTGTCATTTTGGTCTCTTGTGGACATCTTCTTTTTTATTATAGATCCAACGCTGCAATTTTCACAAAACATATCAAATTTTCCACCTTGTCACACATACATATGGATAACATAATTACAGCTTATTTTCTAATGCATGTAGAGCAAAACTTTGGTTAGCTTGCTTGCTTTGTTTGTATATTGTACAAAATATAAAATATACAAGTTAAACTATGCCTACATATATATTGTTTAAAGATGTCAAGCTTGTATAAACAACTATACAAACAAAGCAAGCAAGCCAACCAAAGTTTTACTTTGCAGGTATAAGAAATCAGCTGTTATGATTTTATTCAGTTTGGCAAATGTCCGAGCCCGTTAAAAAACGAACAAAATGAAACTACAGTTGCTGACTTCACTACCTTCAATACAAAGGGAACAGTTTGGAAGTCCAATATACTGAAATGTGACAAATAAATACTTATAGATTTTGTTAATACTGCCATGTATGTAAATATTTCTTCGCCTTTTTTACGAACACAAAATTCAAGGATCACACATTTGCCTTTATCTATACGAAAATTGTTGTACTCGTGAATATCAGCACCGGCTGTTATCGACGGCTTACTTTACACTAGTAAGTTTGTCTCGTGGGTAATTGTGTTTTTTCGCTGTTGTTTCGTTGCTGTGTGGTGGACAAATACATGAAATATCTGTGCCATCATCAAACATGTTAATGGCTATATATCGGGTAATTCAGACCCTTTTTTCTTCGCATAGAAACAACTCTTCGTTAATCTGAGCATGGAAGTAATACTATATCACGAACTATAAATGGGGATACACAAAATGAAAAAATAAGCGAAATTGTGAATCCCGCATTGCACGAAAAAATGTGTTGTATTTCAGTAAATAACACGTGTTCTTGTAACTTTTTAATATTATATTCGATAAAGGCTTAATTCCACAAAGTTGGCTTATTGGCACTTGTTCAGGACTGTGTTCATTAGACGTTCGCGGTACCGCTATGTATGTATAGTAACGTCATGCTACTTATGACGTTGAGATTTATGTGCAAATGGAGTTTAGAATCAATACAAGTAAAACCAGCTAGTATTTCTTATTTGTGCCTAAAAAGTCTGATTATACCACTCTAAGATATTGGTGCCGTAGGACCAAGATGAGTTCCAAACTACGTTCTATACGTGCAGGACACAGAAGCGTTATTTCCCGACTTTTGAAGAAATTTGAGGACATCCGAGACGACGGAGATGAGCCCGTGAACACTGAAGAGTTAACTAAAATTGTGAACAATCTGTTGAAGAAACAAGAGACACTACAAAAACTTAATGAGGACATTCTAGAAAATCTTGATGAAGGAGAAGTAGAAGCCGAGATCGTCGATTCAGATGAGTATGCTTACACATTAGATGGAAAAATAACGCAAATACAAAAGCTCATTCTTGTCAATACATCCACACTCAGTACAAATGCAAAAGATTTTGTCAGTTATAGCGACCCTTCACATTCCGCCTCTGCTCAACCCGCCTCTGCTCAGCCCGCTCATGCTCAACCCGCTCATGATCAACCAAGTTATGCTCAACCCGAGATATACAATAAACAGAATACATGTAATTCAAACTTCCGTGTACCGGAAACTCAGTTTTCACGTAGTAACACTAGATTAAATGAGTACAACAAGTTGCCCAAATTGAATCTTCCTACCTTTGATGGTAATATTATGCAGTGGCAGTCATTTTGGGATTCATACGAGACATCCGTTCACGAAAACACTACTCTTGGAAACGTTCAGAAATTTAATTATTTGAAGTCACTACTCCATGATGAGGCATTGAAAACCGTCACAGGGTTTGCGCTTACACATGCAAATTATGAGAAAGCTATTTCTTTACTGCAAGAAAGATATGGACAATCGCATGTAATAAGACAGAAGTATATGCAAGCACTAGTTGATATACCAGCCCCTAAATACACGATATCTAGCATGAAAAACTACTACGATGAAATTGAGATACACATTAGAGGATTGGAGTCATTAGGTCAAAGTGAAGACACATATGGAGCGTTTTTAGTGCCCATTATTATTATGAACAAACTACCCGGTGAAATCCGCAGAAATCTTGCCAGACAATATAGATCTACAGATTTACAACTGAATGAATTACGCCGTGGAATTTTCGATGAACTTTATATTATGGATGCAGGCAAAACTTCAGAACAGTTAGAACACCCTACAGCTACCGCCGCCTTTCTGACAAATACAAATTATAGTAATCGAAATAGAGGTAACAAGAATACAAACGCAACTAACACTAAACCCAAGCCACTCTGTGCGTACTGTAAGGAGCCACACTCGTCTGTTAATTGCACTAAAGTATCTGATTACAATGGCCGGATGTCAATCGTGAAACAAGATCGTTTATGCTTTAACTGTCTAGGACACCATAGCTTGTCCGCATGTAAATCTACAAAAACTTGCAACAAGTGTCACAAACGTCATCACACCAGCATTTGCAAAGACAATGTTAAAACAAATGAAGACAACAAACCAACAGGGGATATAACCGTAGGCACAATTCAACACAACGCGGAGGAACCAGACACTGTTTTACACTCGCAATCGACAGATCGTGTACTTTTGAAGACAGCAATTAACCCAGTAAGTGCAGAACATGAAATACTTGATGCAAAAATATTGTTTGACGAAGGCGCACAGCGCTCATTTATCACAGAGGAATTAGCCGAAAAATTGAAACTCAAACCTACTGGAACTGAAAGCGTTAACCTATCCGGATTTGGAGACAATGCAAATAGTACTAAAATTCGCCATTTGAGTACAGGATTGGTATATCTCATAACTACAGAGGGTAAACTTCCGATTCGAGTCTTGATCGTTCCAGAGATCGCAGTACCGATGAGAACCTATGTACGCCAAGCAGCAAAACTTACATATTTGTCAGGAATCAAATTAGCTCACCCAGTAACAGCAGATGAAAACTTTGAAATTTCTATTCTAATTGGAGCTGATTACTTCTGGTCAATTGTTCAGAATGATATTATCCGAGGCGAAGGACCGACAGCTGTTCAATCAAAAATCGGATACCTGTTGTCTGGAACGCTACATTCACACAACTCTGACACAGATGGATACAAGAGAGCTTCAATGATGAACGTGATGATCGCAACAAAAACCGATGAGTACGACTTGGAGAAATTTTGGAAAATAGAGTCACTGGCTACCGAGAAAATTGACACTTCAAAGTTAGAAGAACAGATGGATATTCAAAAGACTTATGAAGAGAAACAAATTCGTTACCATGACAACAGATATTTTGTAACGTTACCATGGAAAGAGGATCACCCTACGTTACCGACAAATAAAGCCATTGCACAACGAAGGACGGAAAGTGTAGTAAGAAGACTTAGCAAAGAACCCAAACTAATGGAAAAATATGGAGAAATAATGGCTGAGCAGGAGAAAAGGGGCTTCATAGAGAAAGTGGATATTACTAATGAGGCCGATGAAAAGAGCAAAATACACTATATTCCGCATCATGCTGTGAGAAAAGATTCAACAACAACACCAATCAGGGTCGTATTCGATTGCAGTTGTAAAGCAACACCAGAATCGTCTAGTCTTAATGATTGTTTGATGACTACTCCACCCAATTTAAATGACTTAGTCGGCATTCTTTTAAGATTTCGTTTACACCAATTTGCCGTTACTACTGATATAGAGAAGGCGTTCTTGAACGTGGGACTAGAGACACAGGATAGAGATGTCACACGTTTCTTTTGGTTCGATACACCAACAGACCCATCAACTCCACTATCAACTTACCGATTTAAGTCTGTATTATTTGGAGCCACTTCATCGCCATTCATACTGAATTCCGTTCTACAAAAACACTTGAGAGAGAACCGTTGTGAATATACTGACACTTTAAAGAACGATTTGTATGTTGATAATATACTGTCGAGTTTTCCTACAGAGAGTGCATTACTGAAATATTTTGATACATCAAGAGACTTATTCATTAGAGCAGGATTTAACTTGCGCTCATGGGCTTCAAATTCTCAACTTTTGCGAGACCGCGCAAATTCACACAGCGTATTAGACAAAGATGAACTCATAAAAGTGCTTGGATTGAGATGGAACACTTGTAACGACACACTTTCTTTCGCCAAACCGGAATACACCGATATTGAAGATACACGTATGACAAAACGAGAGATTTTAAGACAATCGTCTAAAATCTATGATCCACTCGGACTTATTGGTCCAGTTACTGTGCGTAGTAAGATGCTTATGCAGACTTTGTGGGAGAAAGGATTAAATTGGGATGAACCTCTTACATCTGAAATTACAACAGAATGGAAGTGTGTTCTAAAAGATATTAATGAATGTTCACATTTGGAAATTAATAGACCGTATTTCAAAGAAAAATCAGACAATGTAGAATTACATGTGTTTACGGATGCAAGCTTGAAAGCCTATGGAGCATGCGCATATTTAGTCAGTGGAAAAGAAACCGTACTTATCATGTCAAAGAATCGAGTGACACCACTCAAACAGTTAACAATTCCGAAGTTAGAACTCAGTGCAGCTTTGATAGGCGCAAGACTGGTCAAGCATTTGAAATCGCACTTGGATGTTACAAGCGTCACATTATGGAGTGACAGTCAGATAACTTTAAGTTGGCTTACTACTGAGAAACAATTACCCGTTTTCGTTAGTAATCGAGTGAAGGAAATTAACGAAATTACGCAAGAATACACATGGAAGTACTGTCCGACCGATTCAAATCCGGCAGATATGCTATCGAGAGGAGTAACTGCAACCAAATTCCTAGAATTGGATCTTCGGATGAAAGGACCCGAATGGCTCACTGACAAATCAAACTGGCCACAGTGGAAGAATAAAGAATCACACATTCTTAGCACTACCATTGAGCAAGGACAATCAACTAGTGAACCGCAACAGAAAATCAGATCTTATGAAGGAATAAGTAAAATTATGGATATACAACGCTACAGCTCATACCAAAAACTTTTGCGTATAACTGCATACATGTACCGATTCATAAACAACTGTAGAAATAATGACAAACTAACAGGAAATCTTAGTGTCAATGAAATTCAGACTGCTTCGACTTCATGGATTCGAGATTCGCAACTGCGTAAATACCCGGATGTTATTGAGAGTTTAAACAACAAATCAGAGAAAAATGCGCTAGTGAAGCAACTTAGATTGTACATGGATAAAATGAACATTATCCGTTGTGGCGGGAGAATTAACAATGCACCTATTGATGAATCAGCTAAATTTCCAGTACTAATACCGAACAAATTAATTGTGATGGATGCACACGCAAAGAATTTCCACTCTGGATTAGAAAGTACAGTGACATTTATTCGCCAGTCTTACTGGATTCCGTCGATTCGACAATGTGTGAAATCAATACTCCGTAATTGCGTTACTTGCCGTAAAATTACCGGAAGACCATATCATACACCCGACCCACCACCACTGCCGTCCGACAGACTTAATGATTCACCACCGTTTACCGTAACCGGTGTCGACTTCACAGGAGCATTGAATGTGAGAACAAAAAGCAACAGTATTAGTAAAGCATATATTTGTCTATTCACCTGCGCTAACACTAGAGCTGTGCATTTGGAAATCGTTGAAGACCTTACAGAACAAACATTCATTCTAGCGTTTAGGAGATTCACCAGCCGCAAATCGTTACCAAAAATCATGATGTCTGACAATTGTACAACATATACCGCAGCAGCGAAGGAAATTGAAATGCTTACAAAATCTACTACTATTCAGGAACAACTCAACATATATGGAACTCAGTGGAAATTTATTCCGAAGCGTGCACCATGGTATGGTGGTTGGTGGGAACGATTGATCGGCTTGACCAAGAATTGCATAAAGAAAGTGTTAGGACGAGCACTAGTTACTTTTAGAGTGCTAGAGACAATTGTGATCGAGATAGAGGCTATATTAAATGATCGTCCGTTAACCCACGTATCAACGGACCTTACCGATGATGAACCGCTTACACCGTCTCGTCTTCTCTATGGAAGACGGGTTAAAACTTTACCGTATTCAGGAACAATTAATTTCAGCAGTGAGGAGAACGTACAAAACTTAACACATAACACAGCAAATAGACAATCTAGTGTTCAAAAACGCATTATTCACGACTTTTGGAACAGATGGCGACGAGAATACCTCACTTCACTTAGGGAACAACATAGAAACACCGGAATTAACACTCAAATCATTAAAGTGGGCGACATTGTACAGATTCATGATGATACCCCAAGGACAGTGTGGAATATAGCGATTATCGTTAAGTTAGTTTATGGGAGAGATGGACTTTGTAGGTCTGCTATTTTACGCACTAAAAATGGCACGACGTCTAGACCAATAAGTAAGCTATATCCACTTGAACTCTTATCAACAGATAGTCCGTGTGATTCAAGTGACAACACTATTACTTCAACCAGAAAAGCAAAAACTGATGCCAAGGAGAAAATCAAAGTTGGATTCAACCGTTCCGTAAAGCATAGAGACTGTTTAAGTGTTAAAAGTTAAAGTTTTATTTCATTTGAGAGACAATAGTTATTTCATTTTAAAGTTTTTTCTTTATTTATTGCTTAAATTTTCATTCGCGGCCCCCCAGGATGTTCAGGACTGTGTTCATTAGACGTTCGCGGTACCGCTATGTATGTATAGTAACGTCATGCTACTTATGACGTTGAGATTTATGTGCAAATGGAGTTTAGAATCAATACAAGTAAAACCAGCTAGTATTTCTTATTTGTGCCTAAAAAGTCTGATTATACCACTCTAAGATATTGTGGTGCCGTGACCAGGATATCTTAGAGTGGTATAATCAGACTTTAATAAATGAATACATAAAATCCACATCTACCCAGTTTATTTGTATTTATGAGAAACTTTTTAATATATAATATTATATTCGATAAAGGCTTAATTCCACAAAGTTGGCTTATTGGCACTATTAAACCTGTATATAAAAATAAAGTCGACTCTAAAGATCCAAAGAACTATAGACCAATCACTATTGTTAGTTGCTTGGGAAAATTATTTACTGGAATACTAAATAAAAGATTAAATGATTTTTCAGATGAATTTATTATCATACAAGAAAACCAGAGTGGTTTTCGTCAAAAGTATTCTACTACAGATAATATATTTACCTTATATTCATTTTTTGAATTGTTGAAATGTAATAAGAAGAAGTTATATTGTGCCTTTGTAGATTTTGAGAAGGCATTTGATACTGTATGGCGAGATGATTTGTTTTATAAAATGCTATTGAATAATATAAATGGTAAGATGTATAATGTGATATTGAATTTGTACAGTGATATTAAATCTCGTATATCATATAATTATTGTAATTCGGAATACTTTGCTTGTGATAATGGTGTACGACAAGGGGAAAACTTATCACCTTTCCTATTTTCATTATTTTTGAATGACTTAGAAAATTTCTTAGTCAGTAAAAATATCACAGGACTTCAAACTATTTCAGAAGATCTGGAAAGTGAATTGGAAATATACTTAAAGTTTTTTATAATTTTGTACGCAGATGACACGGTATTGCTGGCCGAAACAGCACAGGACCTGCAGACTCAACTCAATGCCTTTCATGATTATTGTAAGGTTTGGAAATTGAAAGTAAACGTTGACAAAACCAAAGCTTTAGTGTTTGGTTTTGGACGTTTGCCAAAAAATCTCAGATTTTCTTACAATAACACTAACATTGAGATAGTAAAGCAGTGTAACTATTTGGGAATTATTTTTACTAAATGGGGAATTTTAATATGACAAAAAAACATTTATCCGATAAGGCCTTAAAAGCCATGTACGAAGTCCTGAAATGGGAAGGATGTATCAGCTTTCCATAAAATGTCAGCTAGATCTTTTTGACAAAATTGTCAAGCCCATATTGTTGTATGGGTCTGAAGTATGGGGTTTTAGTAATATTGAGGTATTAGAAAAGATACATTTAAAATTCTGTAAATTACTTTTAAATCTGAAATCCTCAACACCAAACTATATGGTTTACGGGGAACTAGGTCGCCATCCGGTTGACATAGATATAAAAATTCGAGCAGTATTATTTTGGGCAAATTTGATATCCGGCAAACAAGCAAAGTTTTCCTGTATATTGTATCAACTTTCTCGCCATATGAATGTTCATTTTAACATGCAGACTAAATGGATTCTTTTTGTCAAAAAAATATTTCAAGATTGTGGTTTCTCATATATATGGAAAACACAAAATTTTATAAATAAAGATTGGTTAAAAACTGTTATAAAGCAAAGACTGTTAGACCAGTTTCTTCAGAATTGGAATTCGCTAATTCAAAATTCGTCAAAAGCTTTTAACTACAAAATGTTTAAGAAAAACTGGGAATTTGAGGAATATTTTAATATTTTGAACTTTAAAGATGCCGTTGTTCTTTGTCGATTTCGAACGACCAATCACAAATTGCCGATTGAAACAGGAAGGTGGCAAAATTTACTGAGAGAAAACCGTATTTGCCATCTATGTAAAAATCGACAAATTGGTGACGAATATCACTATATATTGGAATGTAGTTTTTTCGATCAAAAACGTACAGAGAATTTATCCTCCTATGTTGTACAACGACATAATACATTTAAATTTTCGGAACTTATGTCGAGTACACGAAAACCAGTCCTGAAAAAACTTTGTTTAATCAAAGAATCCATTTTCAGGCAAAAACATAACTGATGGATTTAATCTAAAGCTATCGCGTCATCCGCCACAAAATTTGTCTTCTAACTCTCATATAGTGTATTTCATTTACACGTCAGCTGAGCCATCTAACACATATAGTGTATAATTGTGTATAAATAATGGTAGAATCTATAAAGCCATGATAAAGTAAATAAAGATGAGGAATTTGCACTTATTGCCCTCGTGTGTATCTTGTGTGTAATAGCGCTAGGTGCGTCTTCAAAACGACTGCCTGGTTATATAATTTATGTACATTAAAGCAGAGACATGTAAAAAAGGCCACGAATTAAATATATGACATCAAATTATAATAATAAATAATCCTTTCAGTAATCTTATCTTATCACCATCAGATTATCTTATTCCTAATGAGATAAATATCAATTAGAATAATTATACACCACAAAACATCAACTTTTTTTTTTTTATATATATATAAATTCAACATACCAAGGTTAAAGCTTGACGAAATCTGCAAACCGCTGGAACCAGGTAGTGAATTCTTTGGATCAATAGTTCTCCTACTTTTAAATCGTGTTTTCCTTACAAGTGCATCTTGTGCTGTGTGGAATTCTAAACGCGGGTTCCTGGTGTGAAGATTTTGTTCTGCCATTAAATTGATCACCGGTCAATGAGCCACTGATAAATTGGAAGCTGTCCCTGTCATTCGAGCATTGTATAACTTTTATGGCGAAGATACATTATTAAATTGTTCTAATAATCTCACAAACATAAACATGTCGAAAGAAGCTGGATGTGTTCCTCGTGTTGATGGCATCGGATCGTGTGGTGACAGTTCGGTTTACCTTTTAATATCGTCGTTTGCTGACCCTTGCAAATGAAAATCCTTTCTTGGAGAATTGTCTTGTCTCTACGATAGTTTCATTTCAAAATATTAGAATATGATATGCGGATGTCAAAGATTTTTTACGATTGCATTTTTTGAAACTTTTACATATCTACAAGATTGGCTAGTGCAATGTAATGCTGACGAGTCATGTGACGTTGATTGGCGGGAAACAAGAACCGGATCCGAATGAGGCAATAATCATTTCTCTTTAATTAAATTGGTTTATCTTATAAATGAGATAAACCGTATTATTTATAAAAAATATTAATACTTGTGTTTGTCCTCCTGGCTAGTGACTTCTGTAACCTCTCTCCTTGTTTTGTTTATATTGTAAATAGTTATTGTTGTTATCTCTGTACTGCTGTAATGCATTGGCTTTATGAGAATAAAGATATAATACTAGCAAGCATGGCCCCTTATCCAAATGTAGATATGTCAAACGTATTTAAACTTTAAATACGTTTGACATATCTACAGTTGGATTGTGATTAAAATTTTGATAATTGGCATCTTTTTAACACATCAGGAAATTCAGTGGACCATTCTTATACACTCTTTATAGAAAAAAATAGCATTGACCAAAGAATAATGAATCATGAAAATGTGCCACATATAGATGACCTACTGCGTTATAACATCTGAGAAACGTACATAATTACGTAATATACTTTTCTATATATGCACATATATGCGCATTTTTTTTCTTTTATATATTTGCACATAGTTAACTTCATATGCATATACTTTTTTTTCTATATATGCACATACTTATTCTACATATGAATGTACAAATGTAGTTCTGCATGTGAATACTTCATTTGTACATTCATATGTAGAATAAGTATGTGCATATATAGAAAAATGTATATGCATATGAAGTTAACTATGTGCAAATATATAAAAAAAAAAATACGCATATATGTGCATACATAGAAAAGTATGTACATATGTAATAAACAATGTGCATATGTAGGAAAGGTATGTGCATATATATATAAAAAAAAGTGCACATATTGAAAAGTATGTGCATTCATGTATATACACATATGTTCGTATTCGGCAGCTACGGCGTTCCATAAAGTAATCTCTTTAGCAAAACAGCGCATGTCTATAAGATCACGTGTAACTTGTGCGCACAAGTTGTAATTTTATTTTTGCATGGCACTCCAAGGCTTCCGTACAATATAATTTTGGCATTCAAATTTGTTAACAATTGTAATGTTAATACCTGTCAACGTATATAGTATATACATAATCTTACCAAAAAAGACACTTAACACTTTCATCCCTTTTCAAAGTGACATTACAACATATAAGTTATATAAAATAATAAAAGAGAAATCTCTTTATAATTGCTGTTTTAAATGATATTTCTACATATAACCATATTATCATTTCTTCTAAATGGCATTTCCATGCAATGATGTCATAGCCAAACCGAGAGCCAAACAAAAATGCTTTAGATTGCACGTAGCATAGTTCCCTACCAAACTTATTTAGGACACTTTACCAATAAACGTAGGACTACTATGTCTTTGAAAATTTAATGCAAGTAATTATTTACAGGTACATGAACATCTTAAGATGAGCTACGGATGAACGAAAATTATCAAAGTGTAATTTTTATCAACAACACCAAAATGTTAGTGATAAAATATAATCAAATGTTATAATAGTAAATGAAATAGTGTAAAGTCATTTCGAAATTTCAATACCTGTCATACATAACAATGATACTTTCCTATATAGAAAATATTGCTGCAAATTGTGTACATTATTTTGAATATGATTATTGTATTTATGTACGAATAATCTAAATATGTTGCTCTAATTGACTCTTGCATTCTTCAGCATTTTATACAATTGATGAACGGGGGAAATTGATAAAAGGGAAAAATGCGTCTTACTTCCAAATATTTATTGCTTCAATTGTTCAATTGAAATGTTGACGTTTGTTCTGTCTACTGTCTGATGGACTTTGGGGTTTTTGGATATATTAGGCCGAAACTTGTCGAGGCCGAAACCTCTTGGTTCTACTTTAGAGTTATCGTTCTTGTTTCTATTACTGGTTCCTCGTCGAAAATAAGATCATGATGTTCATAACATAACAGAAATATTATTTTCCGGGAACCAGTCATCTTCATGCAAATGGCTACGGGCCAAAATCATAGCAAAATTATTTTCCTAAATACTACACAATAGAGAAAGAACATGATTATGTCAAATTATAAAAGAATATACAACGAACTGGTAATATTTTTTTTCTTCAAATAATGTATTTCTTATAATTTGTGACCTGAGCGTATGGCATCAAGGATTTATATTTACTATACAAAATAATTTATCCTCAAGGCTGTATCACTTAGTCACAGACACTTGTCCTATAATATAAGACGTTGAAGGTTCATATCATTTACATTCAACGAATTTTATCGGATAAAAATAAAATATCCGATAAAAAACGTTGAATGTAAATGATATGAACCTTCAACGTCTTATATTATAGGACTATCACAGACACTTGTTTTCTATCCATGGCAAAATCTACTATAGTCGCCGTCACGTAAAATTGTTTTTTGTCAAAATTTTCTTAAATATCGACCGCGTTTACTAAAAATCATGTTTTTCATTTAGCGGAAGTAAAATCCTGTCCAAATATTCGCTACTGTCCTACCTTTTATTGTGTTTGCACTGTATAATCGTGACCTTCACATTTTTCAAGATTATTTACATTGTAAAACCGCCATCTTGGTTTCTATGAGGATCCCTTTTTCCATAACATTCATTACTCTCCGGTAATATCATTGTCATTGATGATACAATTTCCCGCGCTTTTTACGTAAAGATGACGAAAAGCTCTGAGAGACACAAGAAAATGGAGAGCATGTGGAACTCCACGACAACACTTCCGGTAATAACAATGTCGGAATTCCACCATACAAACTAATCTTGGATTATGTGAAGGTCAGGATTATACAGTGCAAACAAAATAAAAGGTAGGACAGTAGTGGATATTTGGACAGGATTTTAGTTCCGCTAATTGAAAAACATGATCTTTAGTAAACGTGGTCGATATTTAAATTTTTTTTGACAAAAAACATGGTGCCAATTTTGGAGGTTTATTTAGGTAAAACTATTGAAATATTCTTCTAAAGGGGTGAAATGTAGATATCTCGAACTATTGTGTGGTAAAATTAGAGAGAAATTAAAGTTTCAAGCTGAAACCGCCTTAATCCACACCTGACAACAATCTACAGATAGACGGGCGGACAGACGGACGCAAAGTGAGACGAGACAGATCACAATTGCTCACCTGACCAATATATTTTTCAAACGAAAATTTCTACTTTTACCAGCGATTTTTAATTGTCCTTTCATACTATCTGTTTTTTACTTTTTTGATTTTCGGACTTCGTGTCAGACTTCACTGTGTTCGCCACAAACAACTAAAATCAGAATGAGATGCATTTACGCAGTTATATATTTATTTTCTTGGGATCCCAAGCATACTAGTAATACGGTACAGAATTCGGCTAAATATTTAGGTTGCAAGTGAGAAATAAATATAGACACAGAGAAACAAATTAATAAACTAACCTTTCGCTTGAAACAGTATTTCTATCTTTCATTACGCCGGGATATTATAAAAGAATCTCAAGTGCTGTTTTCTTGACCGTGTCATGATGAAATTGTGAAAGTGAGTAAGGGATGTTTTGGAACTTCGATTATCAAACAAATTGATTATAAAAACCGCAAATACAATGTAACATTTGTTTTTACTTTAACTGCTACCAAACGCAGCTCCGCCGTTTTTGTCCTATGTCATTATCTTTGAAATAAAACGTACATACGAAAAAGTATGAAGAAAATACTTGTTATTTGTGTTTCTATTACCACACCGTCAGGTCATACATTGTGTTCTTTCAACAAAGACGATTTTGCCACAATTAGTATCTTTTATAACTTATTCAATAAGCAATATCTGCGCATTAATTGTTCATTATTTAAAAAATCAACTGGCTAATAAAATCATGTTTTTTTGACACCTTCCTTTGAAGTTATTTATAGAACTTTAATAAAGCATAGAAGGTCAGTTGATTAGTAATCACGTTGATTCTGTTAAACTGACTGTTTTATATACTTTGAATGTTAAAAAATTTGAATGGTCTCTTCTGATACTTAAATATGTTGAAGTCAACCCATGCTTTGCAAATTTTAGGGGGGCGCACGCCCCCGCCTAAATCCGCCCCTGAGTGTATGGACATTGATGGAGGTTACATGATACATGTACTAAAAAAAGGGTTAAAAAAAATATTATTTGGATACTTGAATAATGTCAGTCTATGAGTGGTCTTCTTTAACTTCAGAAGTATCTATATGGTTACGCTAAGGTCAATTCCCTTCCTAAACAAACACTATAACAGTAGTATACACCTTTTAGGCTTATCGCTATTCCCAGCTGACCTGAAAATCTGTCCCGCTTGAACTATTGACGTCATGTAACAATCACTTTTCCATTGTGATGTCAGATATTTTGTATTATGATGTCAAAATTTTTTCGGGAACTTTTGTGATGTCCAGTAATGACATTTTTGAACTGAATTAACAGACATACATCATTGTACATATGATCCTGAGAAATCATGCTCTGCATGCTGCAAGTGTTGCAATATATACATGCATTAGAAGATTGTCAAACAAGTACATGTATAAGATATTTTAAATCCAGATAATAATTGAAATGTATTATGATATAAAAACAAAACAATCTTTCATAACTAAGTTTATAAAGCTGCTGAAGTTATCATGGTCATGTACAAATGATGTAAGTATTGAAACACATGATACAAGGCTACTTATAAAATCCCTTTCATGGAACTAACTAATTTAGACATTAATTTTAAGCTACATATGTTAAGCATCCAACAATCAATCACAATACAACTATTTTAAATTCAAAATTTATCAAACACATAGGTAAATTTTATTTTTTTACCTGGGACGCATTATACACTGTTTATTTTTATCTTAAAATTACAATCAGTACTCTCCATTTGGGACATTAATATATAAAGTATTCCATCTCTTCAATTTTAACAAATTATACCAGGATTAGTCCAGGGTTGGCAAAAACCCGGGTTTTATGAGTATTGCCCAGCCCAGTGGGAAATACTGGGAAAACTGGGTTTTAATGGGTAATACTGGGCAATACTGGGTAATTATATAAAATACTGGCCTGAATTTTAAAGAGGATTCAGTGATCAAACTCAAATGCAATACATTTAAGATATTTGTAAACACATTTTGATTTATAAATAAGTTTACTTGTTTGAGAGTCTGATAATACAAGTGTATACATGTACATCATGTACATTTGAAAAAGTACTATTCTAGCAACTATGAGACAAGTAAATATGTAGACACACATTAGACAAATATTAATGGAAAAGGCCTTTCTCAATAATTCTACTAAAAGTCTATTAAATCACCCTTTCGTCTAGATTGGTCAAACTGTTAACATAAATTCAAAGAATTCAGTTTTCAAATGTATATATTATCTTACATCATTTGTACATTAAGAATTACCAAGAAAATGTTAGAAAAATTACTTTTGCATGATTTATATGTACATCACTAATTAATAAGTAATTATTCAGATTAGGACAGATATGTTTATATAACAATATTCAGCCATTTCATTTCTGTAATTGTTAATGACTTGACCCTGTAGGGTGTTATTTAGCAATATGATTCCATAGAAATTTAAAATCTATAATTCACATAAATACTGCTATAAAATGCATTTTTAAGTTTGGATTGTTGAAACAATACATGGATATTAACAAGGTATCCTAAAATGTTCAAATTTTTTATCCAGTATTACCCATTTCTGGGAGTATTGCCCAGCCCAGGAAAATCCGGGAATTCCTGCCTGGGTTTTCTCGGACGGGTAATACTTTGCCAACCCTGAGGATTACATGTAACCTTGATAAATTAGTTATAAGTGTTATTACAAGTTACATAATCCAATAATCCAACATTAGTTCATTGTATACACAATAATTATGGGAACTCCAACATGAATTTCTTAATATTTTACCTATAAACATGATAACATTCAGAATGTTGGATTAGCCAGAATAAACCGGTTTATTCCTGTAATGCCGACATGCATGACATGTACATTTTGCATTGTTAAGGAAATCAGGTTTACAAACATGGTAGATTTTAAGGAATAGTGTACATGTATGTCTAAATGAAATTCAGTGTTTTTAAAAAGAAACCAGTAATTTGACTTATGCAGGTAAGTGGAGTCTTCTAATTCCCCCAAATATTAAAATGATATCATCATGATCATGGGATTGCCATTTTTTCTGTTTATGAATAATTCATATTTTTTTCAAGTACCTCTCTCTTAATAAACTCTTAAGGGTGCAATTATTATGTAATGCAGAACATAGACATGATAGAAATATTTTGAAAAGATTAAAAAAAAGACGCAAATCACACACTCAAAATCACATATATAAATAATGTATTGGTTTGCCTTTGTTTACTTGCCATGCTTGCTAATTTAAGTCCATGAGAATGATGAGATGAAGGGGAGACATAAGTTTAAGACTCGAATAGGTTTACCAAGCTATATACATGTATAATCAAACCCAAAATTTATACTATGAATAGTCCATAGCCATTTGCCAATTACCGATATGATTCTGTTATTACACACTTTTTATTAAAGCAAATTACTTCCCTTTGTCAATCGTCGACTGGTTCCATACCGGACAAAATTGGCATTTTCCAATGCAAAGCATGATGAATTGAAAGTGAAGTATCGTCGCTTTATCTAATTTTTCATTAAAAATAATTTCTGATGTCAAAAGTATTAACATGATTAAGCTGAACAACAAATTAATGTAATTATAAGATTTAAAAACCTTAAAGATTACTCACATTACGCACAGGTAAATTTGCTCTTTCTGCTGGCTCTCCATTGTAAATAAAAATTAATGTCCCTCATAAGGGAGACAACTAAAAAAAGGGATCTCTAATTACAGGGTCAATTATCAATGATTATGGGAATTGGCAAGTAGCCTATTAATAGTACAAATTTAAACGTACATGAAGTCACTACATTAACACATGATTAAGACAGGTGTAAGTATTTTGTCCTGTTACTTTGTAATTACTTAATCATGTTAATGTCCTGTTTTTTTTCTTTTTAGATACATTTACAATATGCAGTTGTTTCTGTTCTGGTATGGATTTAAATAACAGACACTCATTCTTGGAAGGTACAAAATTCTAAATTCATAAACCTACCTGCTTTTATTTGAAATAAAATACTATACATAGTCAGCATGCAGATGTCCGTGACTTTTGAGGTCACATTTTGTGTGCGAGCTGACACACATCCAGGAGAAACAGTATGTATCATCGGAGATTGTGATATGCTGGGAAACTGGAATCCACACCGAGCTGTAAAACTAACTAGAGTTTCAAGTCCTAGACCTTCCAGGAAAGCTGATAGCAACGATAAAAGTAACACCAATGGAATGTAAGTATATGAGAGGAGATATACTTGTACAAATGAACATACAATGTATAGCTGGAAATATTTTAGTTTTTAGTGTATTTCCGCTATATTGTATGTATATTTACATACATGTATTAGAATTTCTATATTATATAGATGTGGTATGAGTGCCAATGAAACAATGCTCCATCCAAGACACAATTTGTAAAAGAAACCATTATAGGTCAAAGTACGGTCTTCAACACAGAGCCTTGGCTATGCACTGATTCACTTCCTGTTTAGCCATTTCCACTCTCCATATGAGTATGTGAGCAAAATCATCCCTGGTGTCATGAAGTGAGAAACAATTCAAACAAGAAAACCAGAGGCCTAATTTGATATGTACATATCATAACCTTGTGAGAAATTTAGGCAAACAATGTTAGATCTGCAAATTTGCATCAGCAAATATTTGTCCTTATCTCAGCTGGATTTGAATCTATGCTTCTGTGACTTTGTCATGTTTGTCTCAGAAATCTCAACTAATAGGCAATTGTAAATTGAGTTCTGCATATATACCATGCATACTCACAAATTGTATCATGTTTATCTAGGGTAGTATACATTGTACATAAATATACCCTACATGCAGAAAATTTTGCTGGTTTCTGACTTTTATTTGACGACTTTTGCTCTCTTACCATGCTTACATTTATTTTATTTTATTCATTATAAATTATATGCATTTTTATGTGTACAATTGCAGGAATATATGGAAAAAAAAAGTTAGATTGACAAATGGGATGCATGATTATAAATACCGGTACGTTATTGCAAGAATTGTTGAATCTGATAGTGAGGACTGTGAAACAACAGTAGATGTCAGTAAATGGGAAACTAATATAAGACAAAGAGTTTTCTCTCCAAGAGGTACATATATAGTATATGTTTATGCTGTGCTGTGTAATAATGTACATGTCCTTATATTAATTACCATGTCTATTTAAAAACATTTGAATATTTAGGGGAAAAAATGAAATTTTTATCATCTTAAGCATTTTCCGGATGAACCTTTATCAGGAACACAGGTACAGAAAGCAATATTTTGAAAGCCAAGGATGTAAAAGTAGTAAAAGAGGGGAAAGGAGTAAAACCAAAATGGACATGAGAATAAATTTGTAACAGTAAAAATATATTTGACAAAAGTAAAAAAGAAAAGTAAATGTCTGGTTTCTGTCACCTACCATTATAACTTATAAGATAGGGTTGGTTGATCATGATTTTATTCTAATTTTGCATATGAACGAAACTGAAAAAAATACATGTTTTCTCATGCATGTCATGTGTGATCCTATTTTACACTTTTGCACAACATAATTTTTGCAAGTGTGTGGATAGGCTAACAATATTATGAGTTTTGACAGGTTCTATATTTGATATGCATGGATCTTATCTCAAATTTGAGTAAATAATAAATTGTCCTGTCAATGGCAAATAACATTTTAGTTTTTGCACCCTCAAAGTGTAGATTTTCTCCTATTAACTATGTACGCTTTTTAACATTCATTTGGTATCTGCATGTCAATCATATGACTACAGACTCAGGGACTGACCACACTAAATAATGTTATAAAATGTCTTCCTATTTATGTCTCTGATAAATTTTATTACTATTATAGTTGACACAAAATGCTGACTTTGATTTCTTTATATTTCAGCATATATGGATGAACCTGCAAAGTATGAAAATACGATTGATAACTTTGGAGAATACGGTATTTATAATTGAAATATTATAAAGAACATGTGTAGCTTTAAGGGCACAAAATAAAGGTTAAGGGACAACGTAAATCACTCATATGTGTAAAGAAAAGTCTTTCCTTCTTTTGCACCTCTGTCCAACAATTTTGTTCTGATCCGCAACTTGAAAACTTTGTTAAGAAAGTTAAACTGACGGACACATTTTCAGTAACATTATTCATCATCATAGGCCTCATTTAGAGCCAGTACCTGATGCTTGACCATTCTAAGCTACTAATTTGTATCACTGGAATAAAATAAATTCATTTAGGTTATATATATACAATGCAGGGCTTCCAAAACGGTCATATATGCCGGACATTTGTATAATGTCCTGTAAAAGTCCGGCTGGGCAAAGCATGAAAGGGTCATCTACTTTTTTGTTTTCAAGGCTTTTTCGGTCATTTTCACATAATTCACGATCTTTTTGACCCAACCTTTTGCCTTTAACATCCACACATTTCCGGTCATAAAAGTGACATGATGATTAATTACCATCAAAACAACCCGAACTTCAATACTTTCTAATTTTAATCAAGGCTAATTAGTTGTTGGACAGCTGAAATCTACCTGTTCAGGTGACAGGTAAACTATTTTCAGTACCAGACATCGTATAAATTGATCGGTCTATTCACAATTATTTTCTTACATTTCAGCGATTTGTATCTAATTGATTTAGTCCAAAAGATTAAAATTACGAGAAATTAGTTTATCAACATGATTTGATTGAAAATTTGGAATGTGTCAAAGAGACAACAACCTGACCAAAGAGCAGATAAATCATTTAAGTTGCATATTAGAAGGCAACCATGGCAACTATTGTCTCGGAGCGTTTTATCTTCCTTTATTTTTTCTTGTAGGACAGAATAAGTATGTGACAAATGGCTGGCTGATTGACAAGACAGAAATACACATACGATTACACAGCAACCCAATATATATGTGGAAAGCTCGTCACAGAACACAGACCTACAGTATCAAATGTACTCCTTTAGATCATCGATTTAGAGATGTATGTCAAACTAAAATGATATGTGTAGTGAAGTTTATATTTTATATTTTGTCTCTACAAAATTTATATGATTATTGCGAAGTTTCATAACCATGAAGACCAGAATATGTTTTTCCAGTAAGTTGTGTAAATTTTTAGTATGACTCTTCATGACCAGGCATTCATGAGTTAAAATATAAACATATAAAGATGATCTATATGGTACCAATTTTATTTGTAGACAATAGATGAAGATGAAGAAGATGATTACCAGCCACATACTATGCCTCCACATACTTTTACTAAAGTGCTTGTTTCTGTAAGTATATAGGCATATTTGTTCACTATATTTTAGGGCTGTTAGTTCCATGTTTACAGTATTTACCGTTATGTACAAAAACCCACTCATATACATTTATTTTCCACAAAAAAAAAAGCTACATCGATGTATTAAAAATGTACATACTAAAAGTGGAAAGGGATTAATATAAGTTGCAAAACTTGTTTCCCAATCCACTATAAATAAATATGTTTAAACTAAGCAGCTTTTATTGGTATGTTTACAAGAAACAAGCTACAAAACAGGCTACATTCATGTGCATACAAAAACAGATTAATTTACGTGCATACAAAAACTGGCTACATTCACATGCAATACAAAAACAAGCTACATTTATGTGCATACAAAAACAAGCTACATGTATTTGCATACAAAAATAAGCTACATGTATGTGCATACAAAAACAACCTACATGTATGCGCATACAAAAACAACCCACATTGGCATGCATCTAAAAGCATGGTCCTAGGTGTCATTTCAGCTTTAGAAGTTACATCTCATTACAGCATATCACCTAATTGGATTGTTCCTGGAATTCATGTTTAGGGAGAGTGTGACCTTAATGATAAATAATATGTATAATAACAAAATAATAAATATATACCTGAAGATGCCCTGGTCTTTAGGTACTAATATACAAGGATCTTCATGGACATACTTGAACAGGTAAAAAAACATTTGTGAACAGCATTTACAAAATTGTTGTTATATAAAAAAAAGTTAAACAGCAGAGTGATACAAACATGTTTTTTATATTTTTTTAATTCAATTGGGATATTTTGACCTTAAGGGCATACGAGACAGTTACAGGGGAGTTATTAATGACGTTGCTAACATAATATGTTATTTTCGCGACGTCAAACTATGACATATCGGGAAAAGATGCATTTTTCGACTGATTTTTATCCTTCAAACTGATTTAATTTGAAAACGAGTGCATGGACCCCTATTTTTTAAAACGGCAATTTGATTCATTTTGCAAGGAGATTATGTGACCCAAATTTTATAAAACTGTAAATAGCGCATTTTTTTTAAATTTTGATAAAACATGCAGCAAAAAATGACGTTTTTTCCTCTATTCATGAACATTTGATAAATATGAGTTATTTCTGAATAAAAAATGCATAATTTTTAATGATACTTATAAAATACAGAAATTATTGATTTTTTTAACAAAAAACAATTTGTGTTTATCTTTTAAAACAGAAAAGTTATGTCTTTCTTTCGAAAAAGAAAATACGGAGACAAATCTGAGTTTTGAGCAAATATACAAAATTTCGACCTCATTTTACTCAAAAAGTAGCACATGAAGGTATATTTTTTATTACATATTTGATATAATCAGGTAAAAAACAGCCTATATGCAAATTTTCATCAACTTGTAAATACAAGTTCAAAACTGTATCGTATGCCCTTAAGGGGCACATCCTCTAAGACTGTCACTTGAATATGAATATCTAATGCAAGATGATTTAATTGCTTCCTGAATGAAAGAAATAAACAAGCTATTAAAGTACAGTAAATGTTAATTTTTTTATCATACTCATATTAGGTTTTTTTCAATGTTTTTTTTTTAGACTTTGAAAAATGAAAAGGAAAAACCTCATGCACAAGAGTCTCATGGAGAAAATATACTGTCAAAGCGACTTCATGATATTTTCAGCCAGAACAATAGACCCAGAATACTTGGTATGTTATATCTTGGGTTTGAACAAGGTTTATTTTATAATTCATGTTTAAAAGAATTAAGGAACATTATACAACATTAGTTATACTTGTCAAGAAAATTACATAAATTTTCACAGATATTATTGATCGAAAACATTATTTATTTATATTGCACATGGAATTTTTTCATGATATTGTAAATTTTGAAATCACTGCATGCATTTATTATTGCAATTTAAAAAAAATGGATAATAATGTGAGTTTGATTATTTTGATTTCAAAAACATCTACATACAGGTCTATGTTTCAGTTATCAAAATGCAAGTTCATATTATTGTGATACTCACCCATTTGCATTATTCGTATTTATAAAAACCTTGCAATATTTTCTGAATTAACAGTAATCAAATCAAATTTTCTATTGGTCACCATTTTGCCACAACAATATGTTTGGCTCTTTCAAAGTATTTTTCAAAAAAAATATTCTTTATAAATTTAACCATAAAGGAAGTTGTTAGCCATTTTTATATTCTTATGCAAAATATGATAATGGAGACTTCCAGCAGAAACCCCCTGGCATATTTTGACTTCTATTTTAATTTCAGGGATTTCAGTTTGATTTCTATGTACAATTCCCTGACAAGGAACCAAAGCATGTTGGTTACAGTTATTTGTTACCAATGGAAATGAAACACTCCAATGATATTAAAAACTTACCAATCACAGGTCTTAAGCATAAACCGATTGGCCAGATTAAAGGTATTATAATAAGCAAATTAAGTAAAAATTGCTATGGAAAATAACATATCACCAATGCCATAAATACAGAAAACCTTCCATCATTATTAATTGACTAAATTTTGAATAAGAACCTTTGATATTGTCTCTATCAGTACTAACATGATTCAATAACTCAGGACACACATGAGTAACTGTACATTTATTGCTATCCAGTTAATTAAACATTTTGTCCTTTATCCTGATGCTAACTTTATATATTTTTTTCTCTGATGGCTGAAATCATCTTTATATTAAAGATGGGTACTGATTGACATTTTGTCTGGGAGAATATGGTTAATTTATATTATATAGTTGAAATAGGACTTTAAAATAGATTTCAGTATTTTTGAGAACTGTTAAGTTTGTAACTCTTGTGTCTTAGTTGTTTAAGTCCCTACTTCTGATTGGATAAACAAGTCCTGATTTTAATATTATCATTAACACTTTCTCATGTGCCTGTCCTAAGCCAGGAGTGTTTAGTCTGGTTGTTGTGATCAATTGATATATGCCATAATTGTTTTCACTTGATATTACTTCCTTAATTATAAAAAGAAGATGTGGTATTATTGCCAATGAGACAACTCTCCACAAGATACCAAAATGACACAGAAATTAACAACTATAGGTCACTGTACGGCTTAAACAATGAGCAAAGCTCATACCGCATAGTAAGCTATATATTGACTGTTTTATCCCCAACTTACTTTACCTTTTTGGTTTTGCTCATTGTTGATGTTGTTGTTTGCATCCTTGTCCTGTGATAGTTGTTTCAAGGACAATCTTGTAGAAACTCATATTACAAAGTCCAAATTTATGGACTAAATTTTGGCATTTCTGGCCCTACTCTTTTAAATTCACCTGCTAAAATCTAAGAAATTTAACCAAATGAAATAAATGTTTCTTAATTAATAGTATTCAGCCGGACAGCAAATCCCTGATTTGTCCGTTAAAAACCCGGATTTATTATTCGAGAATCAAGTGGAGATAATTTAAGAGAACGTCGTCAACAGATGTCGCTGCGTAGAAAAATAATTCCCCGCGGAAGACGACCCGGCAGGAAATCGTGAATTTGTTAAATTATAAGAAACTAAACGTATCACGAGCGGTATGCATGATATGATAATTTTAACAAGTATTTAAAAGATATGAGAAGTCAAATAATTTCATCGTTGAATCAGAAATTCAAGTCATTTATTTTCAGCCTTCGGAACCGCCATTTTTCAACATCGACTGTCATTGACAAATATTCAACTCTGGACGAATTGACACAAACCCGTTTTACTTAGGAAAAATAAATATGATCAGTTTATATTGATAAACTGGAGCATGGAGAACAGAACTGGGGTAGTCGCATGACGTTACCCTTCCTTGTTTACACACGAGCACAATTCCAGTACACATCACAAATTGGTAAGGCCCTGCGGGGACTCCCTTCTCTTTTTGATGAAACTGCTCTGCTCTTGACTAAAACAGCTCCGAAATATGACAGACTTGCCACTAATGAAAAGACAGTCAACATGTCATTTGAAATGAACAAAATCTGTTATTTTTTGTGTAATTTATTTCCCTTTTTCATGCCCCAGTACACAAAAATACTAAAAATGAACAATTTTTTTTTACTTTCATATAAATCACACAAATTTTATGAATTCAGCGCATTAAACATGTAATAAAATGTACACAAACCTCCCAATAACATCCTTTTAGCAGTGCATTATTTTTTGGGAAGTCCAGGTGTAAATTATTGTGACACTTGTCAGGTTTTGTCCGATCCTGAATCAGTGAAAGAATGACATGTCCAGTGTAAACATTCTGAGATCAGATATATCATAGATAAATAACAGAGGAAAACAGTTTGAAGAGAGTCAGATCCTTATTTTGTAGCTTTCAGATGTAATTTCAAATGAATGAAGATGATATCACTTCATAATATAATATTGCTTGTGCTTGTTCCCTATTCATCTTCCAGGTTCTAGCAGTCATTCAATAATTGTTCCATAGATGATTGTTCAATCTGCATCCAGTTTACCTATTAGTAAATTAATCTCTATTAATGAATACTTAGTCTAGTTCATTCTTTTTTTACAATTGTTAAGCTGCATGCACCTGCATTTGATGATTGAGGATTTATATATCAGGTCAACATGGTATTTTTTTTTTAATTCTTCATTATTACACATATTTCAGTCTATATATATATGTTACCAGAAATGGTTATATATCATATGTCTCATATGGTATATATTATTTGAGAACATTATGTCAATATATATTATACTATATATTATATGAATTATATAAAAAAGGTTATATTCATTATATAATTATTTTCCACACTCCATGGCTCAAGCTGTTGAATGTTGTGATTGTTTTTTTTTCAATTTGAGTACATGCATTACTATCCCACTGAATTACATATAATTAGAGAGAAAGCTATTTTCAGTTTTACTTTATTCTAGAAAAATATAAAATTTACTTTATCTTAAATGTTAAACAGACATGACTCAAGAGGACTGTATGGGTATCCATATTCTATGCTTAGATTTATATAATATCTCCTAAGCCAAATGATTTAAAAAAAACAGAAAGTTTAAACTACTACATTTCAGAATTTATATTTTACAATATAACCCCTTTTCTAAAATGAGACAGCACACAACAAAACACATGACAGTGTCACTATCAGGCCAAATCTAAATATATAGTTGGAATGAAAAACCACTGCAGAGAACAAAGTTCAATATAAAATGCAATATTTTTATGACATCTATTTTTTCAGGAATAGATTTTACTTTTTTAATCAGTCTCTTAATACAAAATGAAATAAAGCCCTGATTTTGTTTTTATTATTTATTATTTTTTCTAAATTTTTATTACTTTGTAATATTGCTACTTACAAACACATAGAAATTACATTTTTGGTAAAGCCTTCTTATAGAGTACTTTGATTAATTCAATTTTTAATCAAAATTGTCAAGGGTATAATATCCTATCGCCAGTGACTAGAAGTTGTTACATTTCAGTGTTCATCATTAATAGGCCTCACATATTAAAATAATTACTTGCATAGATAAACATATTTAAAATGGAAATGAGGCCCCTCATGGGGGGGTCCTAGTAATCACATAATCACCATTTTTTTGCCAATATAATCACATAATCATCAGAGATGGGTCTGATTACTTTCAATGTAATTGATTAAATTACAATTACTTTGTCAATTGTACGATTAAATTAAATTAACGATTACATCATTTCTGAAAGTATCTGATTAAATTAATGATTACATTGGCAAAGTAATCATGATTACATCTGATTATAATGAATAAGAAAATAGCATTTTTGATGTCAATGAATAAATGTTTAATATTGCTAGTATATAGATATAGGAAGATGTGGTGTGAGTGCCAATGAGACAACTCTTCATCCAAATTACAATTTATAAAAGTATAGCATTTTTGAAAAAGGATTTTTTTTTATTATTATAAAATGGTAACTTCAATTTTCATCAATTTAATAAACCACAAAAGTTCAATGTATATATACATGAACATGCACATTGTGTCATTGGTTATGACCTATCACACTTTATTGCCATTGATCTCTGAATAGTTTTGACTTTAATGAATAAAGTTTTATGAATAATTTGCTGCAACTTGTCTTCTGATCTATTCCAGACTTTATATGTATTACAAGGTGCAATTTATGGAAGTTAAAATATAAATGAAATAAAGTTACCAGTTAAAAACTATGTGAAATTTTTTAATAGAATTGTTACATCATATTGTAAACAAATTATAAGTACTATTCATTGCATTTTACATGTCCAGTCCAAATCCATACCAAAATTTGTTTATTTTAAACAACATGTTTGTCCAACTTTTATTTAGTTTGTGCTTATTAGATAAATTTTATCCTTTATCAAATGTATTGCCCTACAGCTATGCTCAATTGGTAATTGCAATAAAAACAAACCTTAATTGGTCTCCTACCTGTCAATTCAAAGTTGACAAAAATCACAATTTTAACAAAAAATATAATTCAGGGTTTATAATGAAAAGTATTACTTGAATGTAACAGTTATTATCAAATGTATATATGTACATCTGTAAATTGTGAATATATGTACAATATATTTTTTTCAAAGGCCAGAGACATATAATTGTAGTATATGTCTCTGCTTTTGCTAATGGTGAATTATCAATACTGTAACATTTTATTTTTTTGCTGAAGTATGCAAATCAATAAGAATGCTTACAGTAAACAAAAATAATTTAACATGAAAAATAGTTATTAAATATGAATAATAAAAAGTTCATTTATTGACATAAACACAGTTTTAGATTTTTTTCATTGTAATCAGAATGTAATCAAAATGTAATCAGGATTACAGGCTATTTTGAAAAGTAATTGATTAAATTAAATTACATGTAATCAGATTTGAGGCTGATTAATGATTACACTGATTACTTGAAAAATTGTAATCAATTACAGCTGATTAACGATTACAATTACAATTACCCCAACTCTGATAATCATTAAATATTTGCTTATCTTTAGTAATCAAATAATCATAAACTAAAAATACAGTCCTAGGTAATCAAATAATCATGAAATATTTGGCTTAATAATCAAATAATCATTAAAAAAACGGCCAAGTAATCACATA
Source organism: Mytilus edulis (assembly GCA_019925275.1). NCBI lineage: Eukaryota > Metazoa > Mollusca > Bivalvia > Mytilida > Mytilidae > Mytilus > Mytilus edulis. The sequence goes on from CM034353.1 coordinate 74,581,511, forward strand.
ATCAAAAACCCCATGAGGGCCCTCGGAAATAAACATTTAATAAGTTCACAGATATAACTGACATTGGGTCTTAACTTAACAGAAATTCTCTAAAAACATTATTCTAGAATAGAATATATAACAGCAAAATTGTACATTTTATACCCATAATCTTTATAAAATATATTTTTATGTAGATCTACTAAGAAACAATATGTTTCTGCATCACTGAATGCTGAATCAAAATGAAGAATTTATGTGTATTCAAGAATAATAATTTATGATTCTTCTAAAAAGTATGCCATGAAATAATTATTTCCATCAAAGTATATATATATGACAAAATAGAGGTATACACATGCAATCAGGGAATATTCTGCAACATTCCCCCCTTTAATGATGGAATTTTAACACCAAAGCTTTAGGCAAGTATTTTTTTTTTAACAATTTACTGGTTCAAAACCCCTCACTTAATTTATGTAAAAAAATAACCATACAGAAAACTTTTTTTTATATTGTTTCTGAAGCTGTAGTAATATATTTTTTAAACTGAATATGTAATAATATTTGCAATTTCCCCGATTTCTAAATGATTATCAGATATTTTTATGTAATATGTAATTAAATAGTGATTTACCAAAGCAGACATACATTCTATTATACTTTCTCTCACTGTTTGGGTCTTGATACCTGACAGGTGCCCTCATTCCAATGATTAATTGTAATATCCAAGGTATTTTTCATATTTACACATTTTCCTTCGCACACTGATAAATTATTGGATATTTTACCCCAGATGAACTCTTTCACTTACTAAAATTGAGCGAAATGGTTATTTTCTCTCGTTTCTGATCAGCCGTCCCTTCAACGACTTTTCATTCGAGTTATCTCCCTTTGGCCGGTCGCTAGTTTTGGGCCTGTTGAATTGACACAATGCCGTTTTACCTGGCGAGTTTTTGTATCAATAGGAATTTCATGTTCATAATATCAGGAGGTATCATCCCTTTAAAGGAAAATACGTTACCATTCCGTGTGTCATTTCAATTTACATTTATTTACCGAGAAGTGTCACGGTCGCGGCACGTTTTTTCATCTTTCCCAATCAAATAATCAAGGAAATTCTATTTTTTCATTCTTAAATGAATAACGTAGTTAAAGTTTGAAACCTGCCGTATTTAATGATGTATTTGGTTAAGCATGCTAAATACACAAAATAGCTTTACTCCGTCGATTTCGTGGCGTCATTGCCGTTGCTAAAAAATGCCATTTTTTGAACTGAAAATCACGTGACCAGAATAATAAAATCGACGCCATTATGAGATTTGCTGTCCGGCTGATTGTGTAACTTATGTTCAGTAATTTTAATGACTACTGTGTACGAATTTTGTTTTTATTGGTACAATTTTTAGCTGATTTAGGAAAAATGAATTTTTATGAATATCCATGTATATATTTCACAATTCCTACAAATTCTACATAAAACTGATTGAAGATGTTTTTTTTCCATTTTTTTAAACATTTAAAGTCATGCATATATATATGGGATACTTCAATTAAGAATAAAAGTTGAATATGTTTTACCTTGATACTAGAATGGCTAAGTTTTACTAGAGAAGACATGTACAAGGACTTTCTTTTAAAATAAAATACTTTATATCATCCAAATCTTCAAAATTGAATGATATTGAATTACTGTCTTCCAATACTGTACTGGTATACAGCTTTTCTGTATGCAGTGACTAGAACTTTGTGAACTGCACAGTTCAGTTGTGCGGGGAAAATCGTGATGAAAGAAAACAGAGGGCTTAGATTGTTGGTTCAATTTATGTAATATAATTACGTAAAACTTGTTTCATATGACTATAGATAAGTGGTTCACATAAATCCATAGAAAAAGTCCACCAAATTGTGCACCATATGAAAAAATAATACATCCACTTTATTTATATTTTGTATAATCTTTTTTGCATGTTTTATAATTTCTAGTGGATTACTTATTTATTAAACCACTGGTTGGTCTACCTATGACAATGGAAGTATCATACCAGAATTACTGGAAGTTTGAAAGAGCTGCACTAGATATAGGACATAAGGGAATGGGATCATCATATAAACATAAAAAGTAATTATACTACAGTAAATTCAGACATTAATTAGATGTTTTATCAAGTGGAAAAAATATACTTTAAACACTCTTATTTTATCTTATCTTGCACATATCCAAGATCTCCATGTAGGAACCTCACACTGGACAAAAGCAATTGTGTTGTGATAGAAATTGTTTTATTTTTCCATTGCATTCTAAAGAATGGTGAATAGACTGATATTGTTTAGTTTATCTAATTTCATTATATAAAAAAACCAATGTTTTCATTAATTTTCATTTGTAACAATTCCAATATCAAGCCTGACTCATATAAGTCGAAGATACTTATAATTCAGCTTTCCTGTTATCATGAGAATATTTTGGTGGTACTATACTGAAAACCATCTTGGAAAAAAATTACAGCAAAATGATCAGGCAACAGAACTATGAACTCAGAAATGGTAGTGCATTTTCAAATGTATATAGAACATGTAGAATCTGTCTTAATTGTCATAAAAATATCCCTGTATGAGGTAACATGCCTGTTTGTGGACTGTCACCTTGTTTTAAAACATAGCACATTAAAAAATCAGACATGATGTTTCAGTCTAGCATAAGCAGGTATCATTATTTTAAAACTTGTTCTTATCTGGAATATATTTGATAGTTTGTCCCTTCAACATGTTCAATGGAATTGTATTATTTATTTGAATACCAAAATGTTAATTTTTTTATGAGACTATATTGAAAACCTTAGATTGCATTTTTTTTTTTATGAGACTATATTGGAAACCTTAGATGACTTGTTTGTTTTTACAGGTCAGATGCCATCAGAGAAAATACTATTACATCCTTACAATCAGCAGGCAGTCATGTAAGTTTACTATATGCATGATATGTGTCAGTATACTTTAGTCTTGCATGCACATTTTCTGTAGTTTAATATTTACAATGAAATCAAATTTAACAATAATATTTTTTAAACTAAAACAAATTCTGAAGCTCCACAGCCATTGTTAATTTTGCAGTAGACTTTATAGTCTCTGGTGTGAAGAGGTTTTAAATTAAGATTGAAAATGAACTTAATTATTTGTTTCCTTTTCCTTATTTTAAGGTAGCACTACAGTCTAACAGTGATTTTTTTAAGATATTTTTTTTATCACATAATTTTAAAGTAAGTATTATTCTGCACAGTTTGTAAAAATCGCAAAATCATTATCATATCACAACAGGGAGTAAATTGATAATGAACTTATGTAAATAAAGGCACATGGTAATTAATCTAAATATATAGGCATTTAGGAGGGGCTAATATGTCAATCATCTGTTGATGCCCAGTGTCCAGCTGTGAATCACTGACCACAAGATAAATAGTGTGATCTTATCTCATTGTATCATGTGTATTGCAACAAAAGTAATTTATATAACTTTGAAGTAAACAGAGAAAAGGGAAAGTTAATAAAAAGGAGAAAATCTAAAAGGAAGAAATCTTACCAAAATGTGAACAAAACTTTATATATAAGGATAAGAGTGTGAAAGTATCTTGAAAGCCTCTGACGAACTTTAAACTTTTAAGGTTCTTACTACAAACAAGAAGTATATATGTCTCTGAATCTATCTTTTGTTAGGAGTTTCAGGCACTCTAACAATTTTAAGTTTATGTGAAATTTTTAAATTCCATAAAACTCAAGAATCATGTGAGGCAGTCTATTTTCAACAAGGGGATGGTCTTGATCTTTTTTGGAACATGTCTTTTATTGCACAATTTTAATGTTCTATCTAATTTCATAGTATATTTCTTTTTAAAATACAAATGAAATCATTCTTTATAGTGTATATAAAGATGTTAAAAATTGTTTATATTATTATGCAGCTGGTCATTCCTGTTATTCTCTTATCTTAGACTGTCTGGATAGAGGCGGAGCTTTGTCTATATTTAATTACTACATCACAGATGTTGGTCAAATCTGTGACGTCAAACTCCCGCCAAATGCTAAGTTAGTGTTGGTCAGTGCACATATAATTCAAAATTTACAGTATTACAGCATCAAAGACACTAAGTGTGTGGTTATATTGATAAAATAATGGTGTCAGAACACTCCTGGGGTGTTCTCAGTGGAACTTTTTATTAATGATGCATTTATAGGGGTTCTAAGGGGGAAATTCAGTTTTTAGGTCATTTCTCTGAACAATTTTTCATGAGAATTGTTAGCAAAAAATGAAAACAGAAACTTCATTGGTACCCCTTTCGGTTTGACTTTGATATATGTGATTAAAGGGAGTATTTTCTACAATACCGTGTCCCAGTTTTTGGATAATTTGTTTCTAAATGAATTTATAGTTGTCCAAAGATGAAAGGTGAAATGAGGTTTGGTACCCAGCAGTTAAATCAATATATCTTCTTACTGGAGGCATATATCAAAAATCTGAGACACGGTTTTGTTTATAGTGTATGGCTGATTAAAGCAATGAAAACAAATTTTTACTACCATTTGACCTGAAAGTGTCATTTTCATCCAAGTTGGAAGACCACTTTTTTGGCATTTAAGGAGCTATAATTTGAGATTAATCATACCAAAAATTAAATTATCTACAGATAAAGAAGAATTAATATTTCACCTTTATAATGAGCTAAAGATTTAAAAAATCCATTGAGTAGTTTTGGAGAAATTAACCGTTAAAGACTGTTGGTTGGAGTCAGAAAATTCTGACTGTAGTGCTACCTTAATGGCTGCTACTGGCAGTTAAGTTCTCTCACATTTCTATTGCAGAAGATATCAATCTTTTCCTTTCTTTTTTTCCAAAAAAAATGTTCCCTGTCTCAGTCATTACAAAGGAGCCTCTTTATCTCTATCTTTACTGAAAATTAAATCTATTATTTGCACATTCTGATTGCCAACCTTTTATGCTTGCCGAACACATTTATTTTTTGCTAAAATATTTTTCTGTGTATTTTTCATTGGTAATTTTTGTTTGCCTAAAACAGTAAAAAATGTTCTTCATGGTTCTAATTTGGCAAGATGTCAAACTACTGAACAAATATTAGTTTTAGAGGTACAGCTTTCAGAAATTGCTTTGGGTTAGGGTAGTGATTACAGAGAACCTAGAACTGTTATCACTACCCAGTCAACACTGAGGTTGTGAGTTCGAACCCCGCATGTGCGGGTGCACTCGACTCCAATCTTAATTGACTAGATTATCAGTTTTCCTCAGGGTACTCTGGCTTCCTCCACCAATGAAAACTGGCAGCCACGAAATAGCCGAAATGCGGTGCTTAAAAGTGGTGTTAAAACACCAAAAATCAAAATCAAATCAAAAAATGCTTTGGGTTAGGGTAGTGATTAAAGAGAACCTAGAAGACCTGTAGATTTATATTTTGATTTATGTTGTAGGGTGCTGACTTTGTTGAGTTTGATGTTATGTTAAGCAAAGATCTGATACCAGTTGTTTATCATGACTTCCATGTTCTTATTACATATAGAAAGGTAGGATATTTATTATATACTCAGTGCTAATAGAAATATATCACCTATGTGTGTATTTTTCAAATTGTTATATTTGAAAAATTCTTAGTCAGTTAAGGATTGGTGCAATCCATAGGCTTATTACCTCTTAAGTCAGTATTTGTACTGAGGGTCATTTTGATCTACCTGCAAAGGTCACCACTTAACACCTTTCAAATTAGTTGTAACCTACAAATCTTGTAACAATTTACCTTAAAATACAAAGTGTTTAAAGACCATTATAATATATAACCATTATATAAATCATATAAAATTTTATCAATATCCAGTTTTGAGACTGTATATTTGTCAGAAGTGGTATTACAGAAAAAAAAACACAAATAATATATATGTAATGTCAGCTAAACCTTTGTCTTGTTGATTTATATTTTTTTTAATTTTTTTTTTAGAAAAAGAGAGATGAACTTGAAAACTTTAAGATATCTGTAAAAGATTTGTCTTTGGCTGACCTCCATTCTATGCAGGTTCGTATTTAACTTTACAGAAAAACATACAACTATTCTATTCTTGGTCTCAAAATCCTGTCTTTAATCCTGACTGAGGTCAAAATCTTAAAAACATAACATGTTGCTTTAATAGACTTCTTTGGTATAAAGTTAGAACATCATACAGGGGTGTGGAAATGCTATGCCTGACTCGCCCGACTCGTACATTTGAACAACCGGACAAGTAATTATTTTTGTCTTGGTTGCCCGTGGACAAGTAAAAAAATATACAAGACAAAGTTCCAATACAACAAATCATAAAATTAATTTCAAAACGTATAAAGATGTTTAATTTATGTAAAAGAAACCAATGTTCAGCAAGTAAAAACATCAATGTTCATGACGATAAATATTACAGGACCAATATTACTTGATACCGGAAATAGATCGATTACCAAAATAAATAAAAATAAGTATGCGAACCCGAGTCGCGTAACATTGCATTGACTTTTTCCATTGACCCGGGATCGTCGATTAGGTTTTATCCATCATTTACCGGAAGTGTCATTTCTTTAAATTTTGTATCGAGATTCAGATTGATAAATACTAAATAAAAAGCTTGGCAGCAAGACAAAAAGAGTCATGAGTCGTGTAGAAAACCTTAAATGCAAATGGACAAAAAAATGATGGAGGACACCGATTATTTAAAAAAAAAAACGGAAGCGTGAATTTCAGACATTGTGGATATCAGATTACCTCTGGCTATCTATGGAAATTCGGAAAATAAATTAAGTTTTTGTCTTATTTATAGATGAAAGGTCAACATTATTTGTTGTCAAAGTGGTGAATAGAAGGGACGCTTTAAAGTCCATCAAGACAATAATAAATAATCAAGAAAAGAACAAGTGTGTCAGTTGAGAGAAACACCACATATTCAATAGTTTATCTATTATTTAGTTTACATTTCTTCAATCACTGTCCTCAAATTTAGTATATGTACCTTCTGGCTACAATTTTTATTCAAAAACTGCTGCAAAATTGTCCTTTACATGTCATTTCATTGGTTGGTTTGCTGTTAGGTTTCTCTCCCATTGGTGTTCACCCATTTCCTACTTTCCTAATTTTTTACACATATTTAAACAAATGGATTTTGTTTATGATGCACAACAGTGCTACTAAGTAAGAATCATTTATTATCTAACAAGAAATACTTCAATATTTATTGGGATTATCAGGGCAAGTAAAAAAAAATTCTGGACAAGTAAAATTTTTAGTTTTACTTGCCCAGGGACAAGTGCTCACAACAAATATTTCCACACCCCTGTCATACATCATGTACAGACAATATTTGTTCATGATAAAGTGCATGTATTTATAACATTAGATTTTCTAAAAAAAAAAAAAAACATTTTTTGACAAAAAGCCTAAGATTATTAATAGTCTTAAAGTTGTATATTTTAATACCTTGAACATTGTTGAAGAAAAGGAAACTATTATAAGCAGGAACATTAGTAAAATCTTGTTGGGTGTTGAGTTTCCATGGTTATAACTGTTAAGGACGACAGTTGGCCTGCCAATTAGAATGATGGAAATACTGGATAGTACAACTATATAGTGTTAAGTATATGTTGTGCTGAGACCTTGATTTAAAAGACTTTCATCATAAATTTCAGTCATATATACAGCAGGCAAGAGATTTTAGAATGTGCACTCTTAAATAGCCATAATCATGTATGCAGTTTTTAAAGGGAAGAAACTCCTAACAAAAAGGAAAAAGTTTCATGTTAATCAGTCTCAGTGATAACTGTAAACCATGTGTAGCCTATTCATTTAGACATTATTCATTCTAAAAGAATGTATCATTTGTTTATTTTTACTTAATGATAATAATTTAACAATATCCAGTAGAATTATTTAAAAAAACAAACAGCAATGGGTTTGACACTATGCCATGTTTATGACAAAATGTGAAGGATTTTTGTCGGTTTGTATTAAAGCTAAAATCATGACTTTGAACAGCTAATTTTAACAAATCATTGATATACAATTCAAATGCTTGTACATACATGCCAAGTGACATGATATTCACGTGTAATACACGCTTTTTCAATGGTTTACACGCAAGATTTTGTCACATGGCGTGTACACGCTTTTCACCACATTACACGCTTTTTCGTTCTTTTCATTTTTTGGTCGTTAGTGATATCGCTATTCTCGGGTTTTTTCCTTATTCGGCGATAAATACTGAAAAATTCGAAGCAATTGTTTGGCTGCCATATTGTTTATTTTTCTATATGGAACAAACAGTAAAAGGTAAGTAGTTTGTGATAAGTTTTAACGATTTTGTGACTTTCTTTCAAATTCACTTTATAGGGGAAATGTGCACAGAAAGAGGTCACTTTCAGGGCCTGTACCGTCGTCTAAAGTGCTGATTGTTAAGCCAAAACGATGTGTACGGCAAGATTCAAGATTTATAAATTATATTTTGGAGTTCAAGTTTAAATGATCGAGTGACAAGTAACGCATAATTTGTGCATTCTATGTTGCAATGATAAAAAACAATACATGTGAGAGGAGAAATACAATGTAGCTATTTGAATAAGCATTTAACATGTTATCTAATGGAAATCAAATTTGTAAAACATTTTTTTTTTTCGATTTCAGTTTCAAATCTAGCCAACACGGCAACAGATTTCTACAGGCCATGGGGATAAAAATATCACAGAACTGTTGGATCAGCTCTCATAGTACCAGCTTTCTTCTGATGAACTACCCAGTTTTGACCAGGCAATAGCAATGGGAGCAATGGCAGAGATAATAGATGACATTTTACATTGCCAAAAAACAACAACATTATGACATTCTTTCAAATCTTGATGAAGCTAATTCAGTCATATATCAATTCCTACTGTGGGAGAGCCTTTTCAATTATAAAGAAATTGACACTGAATTCTGGTCAGAACTTGACTATGTTACATTTGTATTGTGTGCTGTTATCAAATAAATGTAACTAAACTTGAAACTGGCAGTTGTTTTGAATATGTGCCTAGTGGTGGTGCTTTAAAAGCAACATAACAGACCACTGTTTAATACAATAAAAGTTCACAGTAGAATATATATTGTTTTTTTTATATTAACAAAGGAGTAGGTCCAGTAAGGGCCGATTTGGCCTCAAATTTCAGGTTCATCTCACGAAAGATTTTGAACACTTTTTAAACACTTAAGTGTCTATTTCAGTTGATTCAATTAGTTTATGTGAAAGATTTTAACTGATTCAGTCATTAAAAACGCTCCGATTCAAGCTTAAATATGAAAAATCTATCAAATATGCCAAAAAATGTCACTTTTCAGATGTTTTTTGTCAAAAAATGAAAGTGTCCGCATCCGTGATCATCCTCAACCTTTATATGTGTTATGTATTATCATCAAATACAACTTACATTTCAATATAAAGAATGAACACGGATGCGGCCACTTTTATTTAAGACGGAAACCGTCTAAAATTTAACTAAAATGCTAAAATTGTGAAGATTTCAGTAATTTAGCACGACTTAATGATGCTAGTACCCAATATATGTGCACTGTATTGTCAAAAACAGCCCATATTTATGTAGCAGAAGCATTCTTCTTTCCAATAAATAACTTAAGGTTTACATTGTAACAATTTTGCAAAACTGCTATATTTTGGGGCCTTTGTTATGTGAAATTATGAACATTACCACATTCATTTTAAAAAGTCCGCATCTACGTCACACATTTTCACACACTTTTTGACATGTCATGTCATGTCATGACATGATTTCCCATTGATAGAGGTTGGCAAGTATGTGCTTGTATAATGTTATATGCATAATGCATAATAGTAAATTTGCTTCATCTCACAAATTTAACACAATGATATTACTCCTTCAAACAATATGATTTCATCTCACAAATTAAACAAGTTGAGTGAGAAAGGGAGAGTTTAATGTGAAGATGCTATTCCCAGTTCTCTTTTTTAGTTGTCGTCTGCAGAGCATAAGAAGGAAGACCATGATGCTGGTGAGTGGTGCACATTTGTTGACATGCTGATTTGGATGTCAACATATGTTACATTTGATAAAATGTCAGTGTATATAAACTGAGATCAAACATTCCTTTTTCATCTTGGAACTCTGTTCATGAAAGCCAGTTTGATCACATCTCATTTGTTTGCTTTAATGTATATTTTGTAATAAGTTCACCCTAAAATAATCATGTATGTACATCACCCTAAAATAATCATGTATGTACATTCAAGGTTTATTCAACCATCTATAGATTTACATCTATATAACCTTAAGTAATTGTTTTGTTATATTAAAAAATAAATCTGAATATTCAATCTTTTAGGGACGACATCAAAAGTTCAATGTAGGATAAAAATCTAAATTCACATAGTTTTTTCACTGACCCATCCCAAGTTCCCAACCCCCCTCTTAACTAAATTTGGGGAAAATTGATTGAGAATTTAGATATATGTAAAAACAATTTTGGATAACAAAACTTTTAGCAATTTTAACACACACCCCGCCCCCCTCAAACTATTTGATTTAAGTTGTTTTTATGCCCCATTTTGTTTTCTGGTCTGTGTGTCGGTCTGTTTGTTCGTCTGTTTGTCCATCCGTGTCTGTTGTCTGTCCGTCTGTCCCGCTTCAGGTTAAAGTTTTTGGTCAAGGTAGTTTTTGATGAAGTTGAAGTCCTATCAACTTGAAACTTAGTACACATGTTCTCTATGATATGATCTTTTTAATTTTAATGCCAAATTAGAGATTTTCCCCCATTTTCACGGTCCACTGAACATAGAAAATGATAGTGTGGATGGGGTATCCATGTACTGGGGACACATTCTTGTTTATTCTACAGTGATCTTTTGATGTCGTCCCTTGAGTACTCTATTTATTTGACTCTACAATTTCAGTTTAAAACTGGGGATCACAGCCCTTGTTTTTGTGGAGCCTGCAACTTTTGTTGCAGAAAGCTCAACATAGGGATAGTGATCCAGCGCCGGCGGCTACGGAGGCGGCGGCGTTAGCCAAAGTCTTAAAAGCTTTATATTTAAGATGGTGGAAGACCTGGATGCTTCATACTTTGTATATAGATGCCTCATGTTACGAACTTTCCGTCAGTCACATGTCCAATGTCCTTGACCTCATTTTCATGGTTCAGTGACTACTTGAAAAAAAAGTTAACATTTTTTGTAATGTTAAATTCTCTCTTATTATAAGTAATAGGATAACTATATTTGGTATGTGCATACCTTGCAAGGTCCTCATGCCCGTCAGACAGTTTTCACTTGACCTCGACTTCATTTCATGGATCAGTGAACAAGGTTAAGTTTTGGTGGTCAAGTCCATATCTCAGATACTATAAGCAATAGGTCTTGTATATTCGGTGTATGGAAGGATTGTAAGGTGTACATGTCCAACTGGCAGGTGTCATCTGACCTTGACCTCATTTTTATGGTTCAGTGGTTATAGTTAAGTTTTTGTGTTTTGGTCTTTTTTTCTTATACTATATGCAACAAGTCTACTATATTTGGTGTATGGAATGATTGTAAGGTGTACATGTCTAGCTGACAGGTGTCATCTGACCTTGACCTCATTTTCATGGTTCAGTGGTCAAAGTTAAATTTTTAAGTTTTGGTCTATTTTTTTTAATACTAAATGCAATTGGTCAACTATATTTGGTGTATGGAAATATTTTATGATCTATATGTCAGTCGTGCAGGTTTTATTTGACCTTGACCTCATTTTCACGATTCATTGCACAGTGTTAAGTATTGGTGTTTTGGTCTGTTTTTCTTAATTTATAAGCAATAGGTCAACTATATTTGTTCTATGGAAGAATTGTTAGCTGTACATGTCTGCCTGGCATGGTTCATCTGACCTTGACCTCTTTTCATGGTTCATTGATCAATGTTTAGTTTTCTTGGTTAATGTTGAGTTTATGTGACAGTTGTAATAAAGCTTTATATTTAAGACTATCAACATGATATCAATGATTAGTAAAAAAAAAGCGAGACATTTATTGCGCACCCTATTGAACCTTTCCATAGATTCACCTGCAAGTTACCTGTCCATTTAAACTTTTGGCAGTTCTATTGTCCCATCTAACAAATACAACAGGTATTGTTCTCTGTATAGTTTATTCACCAGGACCTTTAAATTTCTTCTAAGAGAAATCTATCACTCATTGATTAATCTACCAGAGTAAAAAGTTTATTTGCTAAACTGATAGAAATTACTTGTTTCACATAAAAAAAAATGCCTGTGATTTCATGTTTATTAAACATTTATTATATTTTTTTCAATCTGTTCAAAATAGATAACAATTTAACTATAAAAAGTTTGTTTTAAAAAAAAATATTGTTCGTATGAAAATTTGCATCTTTTAGTTTATGTTTAGTTATAGAATACTTTTAAGAAGGCCATTTCATTGCATTTTTAGGTTTTTTTTATCAATTTTTTTTTGGAAATAGGAATAATGTTGATTCTTTTGAGAAATCAACTTTTATTAAATGTTTGAATCAGTGTTTACATTCAACAGTTTGAAAATATACTAGATTCAAACTCATATACAGTTTTAATACTAATAGTCCGACATGTAATTTCTACCAGTTTAGCAGATAAACATTTTACTCAGGTGGATTAATCAATGAGTGATAGATTTCAGTTAGAAGAAATTTAAAGGTCTGAGTGAATAAATTATACAGAGAACAATACCTGTTGTATTTGTTAGATGGGACAATAGAACTTACAAAAGTTTAAATGGACAGGTAACTATCAGGTGAATCTATGGAAAGGTTCAATAGGGTGCGCAATAAGTGTGTGCACTCTTGTGTTAAAATACACTGAAATTATCAGCTAATTTATATGGGTTATATAAGGAAAACTTGATTTTTCCATATTGAAGAAACATTTATCAATTGAATCAGTTAAAATTCAATTAGAAAATGAGTTTTCATAATGCTTTTAAAATATCAAATAAAAATAGGGAGTCACATGCCTTATTTTATGGGGGGTTTGGGAAACACAAATTGTCCATGTTATTGTATTAAAAAGAAAAGATAATTATCTCCCCTTCATGTTAAAAGATTTTTCCTGAAAACGTTTTGTTTTTACACTTGAAGAACTGGTTTTATTGTCGAGCCTACAACTTTTGTTGCAGAAAGCTCGACATAGGGATAGTGATCCAGCGCCGGCGGCGGCGTTAGCTAACTTTTTAAAAGCTTTATATTTTAGAAGGTGCAAGACCTGGATGCTTCATACTTTGTATATAGATGCCTCATGTTACGAAGTTACCGTCAGTCACATGTCCAATGTCCTTGACCTCATTTTCATGGTTCAGTGACCACTTGAAAAAAAAGTTCAGATTTTTTGTAATGTTGAATTCTCTCTTATGATAAGTAATAAGATAATTATATTTGGTATGTGCGTACCTTGCAAGGTCCTCATGCCCGTCAGACAGTTTTCACTTGACCTCGACCTCATTTCATGGATCAGTGAACAAGGTTAAGTTTTGGTGGTCAAGTCCATATCTCAGATACTATAAGCAATAGGGCTGGTATATTCGGTGTATGGAAGGACTGTAAGGTGTACATGTCCAACTGGCAGGTGTCATCCGACCTTGACCTCATTTTCATGGTTCAGTGGTTATAGTTAAGTTTTTGTGTTTTGGTCTGTTTTTCTCATACTTTATGCAATAGGTCTACTATATTTGTTGTATGGAATGATTGTAAGGTGTACATGTCTAGCGGGCAAAGGTCATCTGACCTTGACCTCATTTTCATGGTTCAGTGGTCAAAGTTAAGTTTTTGAGTTTTGGTCTCTTTATCTAATACTATAAACCATAGGTCAACTATATTTGGTGTATAGACATATTTTATGATCTATATGTCAGTGGCGCAGGTTTTATTTGACCTTGACCTCCTTTTCACGGTTCATTGATCAGTGTTAAGTATTTGTGTTTTGGTCTATTTTTCTTAAACTATAAGTAATAGGTCAACTTTAATTGTTGTATGGAAGCATTGTTAGCTGTATATGTCTGCCTGGCATGGTTCATCTGACCTTGACCTCATTATCATGGTTCATCGGTCTTTATTTAGTTATCTTGGTTAATGTTTAGTTTATGTGACAGTTGTAATAAAGCTTTATACTTAGGACTATCAACATAATATCAATGATTAATAAAGAAGGCGAGACATTTCAGCGTGTGCATTCTTGTTTCCCTATGTATGCACCTTTAAAATGTGCTCATGCTTGCAACATAATTATCTTTGTCAATTCTTTCCAAATCCTACTGTGCATGTCAAACTTGTCATATCCTTTAATGTTTATCCTAATGTAAAGGAATATAAACAGATCTGCAAACACTTTTTATTTCTCATCAACTTTTATCACTCATATCAGGAGGCCTCAGTGGCCGTGTGGTCTAAGTAGATACTGCTGTAATCACTAGCCAGTCAACACTGAGGTTGTGAGTTCGAACCCCGCTCATGTAGGTGCACTCGACTCCAACCTTAATTGACTAGGATTGTCAGTTTTCCTATCGAAGGTCAGTGGTTTTCTCCGGGCACTCCGGCTTCCTCCACCAATAAAAACTGGCCGCCACGAAATAGCCTAAATGCAGTGCTTAAAAGTGGCGTTAAACCACCAAAATTCAAAAAATTCAAATCACTCATACAATTTAGAAAGGATACTTAAAATTTTGTTTTTGTAAAGTTCTGAATTTCCACTTTAAATACATTGAGCAACATAATGGGGCAAAACTTTCTTTGATATCTTTAAAAAGTAAGTAGCATGTTATTGACAGTTATTGAAAAGTAATGTAAATACTTTTGATATTAGTCCATTAATTACACACTATAATCCCATTAATTTCAAGTGAAAAAATGTTCAAGAAATGGTTTACAATCATGCCCATCCTTGTCTGAGGTACAGATTAATATGTTGACAACTATAATCATCATAATGAGGATATTTTGTTACTTTGTTTGTATTGGTACAAAATACTACAGGAATTTTTTTGTCTCATTGCAGATGATAAATATGAAGACCAACTTGACCCCTTTGATTTACAGCCATTCCCTACACTAGAACGGTGTTTTGATGCTGTGGACGAGCATGTGGGATTCAACGTGGAAGTAAAATACCCAATGGAACAGCTGGTTAGATATTTTAAACAAAAGTCATGTGACAGTCATGTGATAATAGTATCCAATGATATTATAGGGTTATTGATAGGTCAAATGATATTAGATTCAATGACAATTGAAACAGATGGAACGTAAGTTAGGTAAATGGAGGAATATCTAGAATATGTCCTTAAAGGGAAACTTCGCAAAAAAATCAAAAATTGATATTATGTCCAATCTGTATAAAAATGCCCAAATTCATAGATATTAAAGTTTTATTCTGCTAGATAAGAGATCACCATCGATTTTAAATTTAGAGTATCAATTCTCTGCGTGCCGCCATTTTGTCATCTTCTCCGTTCAGAAACCATGATATCTCTATCCACAAAGGACCAAAATTATAGTAACCTGATGTAGTTGTAATTGCGTGTCGATATCTTGTCAATCGTACGGTTGTTTTATCCGACTAACTAACTTGATACGGAAAATGTTATTATTTTTTAAGCAACTGTGGTCTGTCATTATCAAACTGTTTGTATTGGAATTAGTTAAAAAGTCAAAAGTTCAAATCATAAATAAGTGTTCCGTGAAAATTGTTTTCAAAAATTTCTAATTTGTTCATAATTCTTTTATGTGATTAACTTAATTTAAATAAATTCGGACCTTCCCTTATCTGCATGATCACCAGCATGGCTAAAGGTATTACTCCCAAAGGTATTGTGAGGTGACACGTCCAGGTATTCAAGCGATTTCCTGTCAGACTTACAAGTTCATGCATCGTTTCACTTCTGAGGGTATTGAGGAGTGTACACGGCCGATAACTTGTAACTTTCTGTTTTGAACTATCAGGTGTATAACATCTCTGTCTTGCGTGTCTGAAAGTGATATACTAGTCATTACTAAACGCATACGCTTGTTTATAAATAACATTTCTGGTGTAAAGAATATTATTTTATAAAATCTAAATAATACCCCCCAAAAAAAAACATTTGATAAAATAAAAATCTATTTACATATTTTTTCCAAGGGTAAATTTGGGAAAATGTGAGTATATACTCGTTGTCAATAGTGAAGGACAGATTGAAAAATTACGCACTTGTTGACCCTTCGTTTATACGCCTGGATAGAAAGTTACGGAACTATAGCCCAATTTAAAATATATACATGTATACATTGAACATAAGAAAGAAACATACATTTTGTGTAAATTGGGGTAAAAGTTTTTGGTTAATAGCCTAGTCCACGTAAACCAACAGTATGTAATCATCGAATGTCGATAGACTATTGTATACCAAAAGAAGAAGAAGAGAACCAATTTGATTTAAATACAGGTCGATATATATAACTTGCTTTGGTTCATCGAAGTTATGGACATAGTAAAATCACAGATTTATATTTCAATTAGATTGTTCTCGAATAAAGGAAGAAATTCGTCATCATCACAATTGTTCCGACATGCATGTAATATATATGCAACTGGACTTACACTAATTATCCCCAAGGGATGTGAATATTTTCCAGGAAAACTATTGTGTATCAAAGTTTCAAATCAATTTCGGGATTTATTTTCTTTCTTGATATTCAATAACAAAAATTTAAAGAATAAACTGCTTGTCCGCTTTAGGGGTGTTCTTGCCAGTTAAAACAGACTTATAATAATACATTCAGAAATAAGGAAAGATGACATTAAATTCGTTCTGTCTTTTTTTTAAACATCGTTTGTTAAATAGCTAAAGTATTATACGTTGCGAGACGAAGACTATTTTAATAAGGAAATTCCCGATTATGTATAAATTTGGTTTATGTTTTTCACACCTGAAAAGAATATCTGTTCGTAATTTTTTTCGATTCCATTCCAAGATCATTAAATTTCCTGTCAATTTTTTAAACATCTTTTTTTTTCTCAATAGCTGAAGAGTATTTGTGCATTGTGAGATTTAAAATATTTTGAAGAGAACATTAATTCCTAAATATGTTAATAAAGATCGCTTTGGATGGACTAAATTAATGATCTGTTTCAAATATTAAAGATTACCGATTCTAATTTAAAATATTACAATTTTTAGTTCATACACTCGTGTTTAGACGGCTATTATTATTTATAAATTTAATCAATTAAATGAATTCAGTATTTCATCGTTACAAAAGTAATCAAAAGTCATAATTCATTTAAAAGTGAGCTTATGCAAATATAAAAATATACAACGGCTATCCAGTTATTATGCGACCTTATTACTCCCCTAAATTAATTTTAATTCTTTTTTTACATTTCTGTGTCTACAACTATGTCTCCCGTTGGTTTAGTCACGATTCTCCAACATCATTCATACGAAATGTTGTTCACACCTGGAACGCTAAACCGTGACGGCTTAAATTCATTGAATGAAGATCAAAAGAACAGAATGACATAATGCTAATCTTTTAAAGGAGTTCGCTTCTCAGTTTCAAAGTAATTCACTTTTTAAAACACTAGTTTATATTCATAGGTGATTAATAAAGGAATCAAAAGAGCAAAAAAAATATATAGGTCACCGTGCTTGTTTTCGAGCTATTAGCCATTGAAATTTTGGCGGGAAAATATTCTCTCTTGACTTTTCATAGCTTTATCATTGACAAGTTGAAGTTCTCAAAAACTGTTAAAAAGTAATTAAAATTTTATAAGACTTTTACAGATGGCTTATCATTATGCATGTAAAAGATTTACTAAAAGAAAATTGGGGTCACCGGGCGAAATTTTTCAAGGCATTCAAATGGATAAAACCAGAGGATTCCGAAAATCTGACAAAAATCCAAAACATGACAAGCCAGCTTCCTTAATTACCTTGAGTTTAACCACGCATTCAACATTCACTAAGTGTCACATAACAATACACATTATTTCCACCGTACAAGCAGAAAATGTTTACTGGACTGAAGCAAAAAGGTCAGAATACAAACATGTATTTTTAATACACTATCGATCATGTAAGTTTCATATGTTTGTTTAAAGTATTTGTAGAAAAAAAATTCCTAAAAATGTTCTATTGTATGATTTACTTTTATTACTAAAATTTGTAGAAAAATCCACACATAAATCCTACAATATAATTTTAAATGTTGCATGGCTATCACTTGTTTTTAGTCGGTTAATAGCTACACCAAAAGTCGTCGATGCGCTTTAAATTGCGTTATTAGACGGTTAACGAACAAGACTTAAATGAGATTAATATCACTCCCGGCATGCAAAAAGACTTAAACTACATCACATAAGTCAGGAAGTTTGAAGAAATAAAATTAATAATTCCCAATTTTCTTCTTTATTAGTTTTCATATCAAAATAAAACTTTGTGAATATGTTTTTTATGGTATTATGAACATAATAAGATGATAAGTGAAAAATCGTGAATTATCCCTTTAAGAAATACAGAAAAATAACAAAAATACCAAACTATGAGGAAAATTTGAAACGAAAATTTTGTTATCAAATAGCAAAACTATAAGCTCAAACACTTCAAACAAATGGAGAACAAGTGTCAGGTACTGTGGCTTCTTTTTCATTCATAGGGTATCTGTTTTCATTTGATTTCATGTGTATAGGGGAAACCTGAATTTAAATGTTCAATGAAGTATAAGTTTTCTTAAGTTTTGCATACAAACTTTTGAAAAACCAGGAAATCAATTATCCATAAAATTATTTTTTATGGCCCCGCCACTAAGTGGTCGGGGACATATAGTTTTACCCTTGTCCGAAATTCCGAAATTCCGTAATTCTGTCATTCCATCATTCCGCAACAAACCATTAAACAGAGTTTTTTTCAAAACCGCTTCAGATATTGGGCTGATTTTTGGTATGTAAGGTAACCATGATGAGTAACAGATCAAGTTTCAGTTTCATTAGGCTCCATTAATTTTTGCCAAAATTACGGGCTTTGGACTTTGATAAATTGTTAAAAATCACAGTTATACAGACTTTTTTTCTAAACGCTTTCAGATATTGGGCTGATTTTTGGTTTGTGAGTTACTCATGATGAGTTTCAGATCAAGATTAAGTTTCGTTCCGCTCAGCTAATTTTTGCAATAATTTCAGGCTTTGGACTTTGATAAATTTTTGAAAATCACAGTTATACGGACCTTTTTTCTAAATGCTTTCAGATATTGGGCTGATTTTTGGTATGTGTCAGAGCTAACCAGGATGAGTTACAGATCAAGTTTAAGTTTCGTTCAGCTCCGCTAATTTTTCTAAAATTAAGGGTTTACAACTTTGAAAATTGTTGAAAATGACAGTTATACAGACATTTTTCTATATGTCTCCAGATTTTGAGCTGATTTTTTTATATGTGAGACTACCATCATGTTTGTGTCCACATGTGTTATTGAAATTGCAGATTTTTCAACTTTTGGAGAAGGGGCCATTCGTGTCGTTTGACACATCTAGTTTTTTCTCAATCCATGAATTTTGTTACACATGAAAAATAGATGATTCCACAGTATTGTAAATATATTGGTAATGTGTTCTCTTTAAACATTGGCTAGATCAAATCAAAAATCTCGAAATTGTCAGATGCAGATTCTATTCTAAACTCACAGGATTTTGAAGTAAGAGCAAAGCCTAATTGCCCAGGTGTCATAATGATGTGTCCAGGTAGTGCAACATTTCTTTCTGCAAATTGCTGCCTCTTGTGCTAGCAAACAAAAATCATCCTCAGTGCATCAGTCTTATGGGGCCTCTTGTGCTAGCAAACAAAAATCATCCTCAGTGCATCAGTCTTATGGGTCCTCTTTTGCTAGCAAACAAAAATCATCCTCAGTGCATCAGTCTTATGGGGCCTCTTGTGCTAGCAAACAAAAATCATCCTCAGTGCATCAGTCTTATGGGGGCCCTTTATAGCTTGCTGTTCGGTGTGAGTCATGGACCTGTGTTGAAGACCGTACTTTGACTACAATGGTTTACTTTTACAATTCGTGACTTGGATGAGAGAGTTATCTTATTTGCACTCATACCACATCTTCTTATATTTATGTCTATTGTTCAAAATAGGATGAATTATATATGTTTTATGTCCCATTTAGGTGGTATACCACTGAATAGGCATTTGATTTGAAATTGGTCACTGGTCATTAATCATCCTTCCATCTATAATTGTATATGTTGTAGCAACATAAGCATCAAAGAGTATCAATCCCAAGGGAAGCTGGATTATAGAAATATGGTCACCTTGGTATTCTTCTCATGCTCGCTGCACTTTAAAGAATCCTTGAAACAAGCCTTTAAGGGGTAGAAGGTGGATGTTGTGATCCAAAATTTCTGCACCTATCAAACACATTGTTTCCAGTACAAGCCGAAATTTCTGGCTTTTCATTACTGCTGTCCCCCCTTTCAGAACCTACGTATTGTATTAATTGTTAAAACTAACTGGTCTTGGATATGCATATAAATTAAAATTACAATTTGACATTAAGAGCATGCAACAATCAATCAATCAAGGAATATGTTGTATTTTAAAGTTTAATATTTTTATTTTCCAGGATGGAACTTTTGAGGAGATCAACTTCTTTGACAGAAACAAATATGTGGACACTATCTTGAGATGTGTGTTTCAAAATGCTCAGTCTCGAAGGATTGTTTTTTCAAGTTTTGATCCAGACACATGTGTTTTGTAAGTATTTAAGACTAGATAAGATTTATAGTCACTAAAGATGGGGGGGGGGGGGGGGTCTGTTCCATTGAAACAAACATGTGACGCAGTGAAGGCACTTTAAGGGAGTTGGCTTCTCAGTTTCAAAATAATTAACTTTCATATACTGATAGGGGATTAATTAAGGAATCAAAAGACCAAAAAAAATATATAGGTCACCGTGCTTGTTTCAAGATATTAGCCATTGAAATTTTTGGCGGGAAAATGTTCTTTCTTGACTTTTCATAGCTTTGTCATTGACAAGTTTAAGTCCTCAAAATCTATTAAAAAATAATTAAAATTTTATAAGACTTTAACAGACAGCTTATCATTATACATGTAAAAGAATTATAAAAAGAAAAATGGGGGTCACCTGGCAAAATTTGTATTCAAATGGATAAAACCAGAGGATTCCGAAAATCTGACCAAAATTCCAAAACCTGACAAGTGAGCTTCCTTAAAATCTTAACTAAGGATGGTTGAAGACAAAAACAAACGCAATGGCAAAAAAAACACCAAAAGACAAATAGTGTACAAAAAAACAACAGAGAACTAAAGACTGAGCAACACAAATCCCGCCAAAAACTGTTGGTGTTCTCAAGTGCTCTGTAACTTGGGTAATACGGTCCTGCTCCACATGTGGCATAACATATTAATTGAATTTCAAACTTTCAGAACAACATTTCATTGGTGCTACTGTATAAAAGACTATGTATTTAATCAGCCACTTAGTAGTGATTAGTTTCTTATAAAGTGTAGGTGCTTTTTTCAAATCTGTCAAGGCACCTACTTAATGTGGTCTCTTTTTCCACAGTTTGACTTATGAGTTAGGGTATGCTTAGAATGAGAATAACTGCATTGTTTGTTCTTTTAAAATTTTAATATAATTTAAATTTTGAAATTTCAGAAATGTTGATAAAACATAGATTAAACAGTATTGTATTTCAAGAAAAAAAAAGAAGATGGTAAAATTTGCATTGATTCATTTTTATATTTATTTTATTTCTAGGTTGAGATTAAAACAGAATAAATATCCAGTTTTATTCCTGACAACAGGAGAATCCTTACTTCCAAATGATTACTCAGATCCTAGGGCAAGCAAAGCATTAATGGGCATCAGCTTTGTAAACTTTGCAGATTTATTGGTAAGCTATGTGTCAAGTATTAGTAGCCTGTTTTTGTTGATTCTTGAGGCAAACTTAGTTTAAACATATTTTATTGTACAAAACAAATGGATAAGACAAAAGTTTTTATACGACCGCAAAAATTGATTTTTTTTTTTATACAACCGCAAAAATTGAAAATTTTTTGGTCGTATATTGGTATCACGTTGGCGTTATCGTCTGCATCGTCGTCGTCCGAATACTTTTAGTTTTCGCACTATAACTTTAGTTTAAGTAAATAGAATCTATGAAATTTTGACACAAGGTTTGGGATTGAAGGTTGGGATTGATTTTGGGAGTTTTGGTTGCAACAGTTTAGGAATTAGGGGCCAAAAAAGGGCCCAAATAAGCATTATTCTTGGTTTTCGCACAATAACTTTAGTATAAGTAAATAGAAATCAATGAAATTTAAACACAAGGTTTATGACCACAAAAGGAAGGTTGGGATTGATATTGGGAGTTGAGGTCCCAACAGTTTAGGAATTAGGGGCCAAAAAGGGGCCCAAATAAGCATTATTCTTGGTTTTCGCACCATAACTTTAGTATAAGTATATAGAAATCTATGAAATTTAAACACAAGGTTTATGACCATAAAAGGAAGATTGGGTTTGATTTTGGGAGTTTTGGTCCCAACAGTTTAGGAATAAGGGCCCAAAATTGAACTTTGTTTGATTTCATCAAAAATTGAATAATTGGGGTTCTTTGATATGCCGAATCTAACTGTGTATGTAGATTCTTAATTTTTGGTCCCGTTTTCAAATTGGTCTACATTAAGGTCCAAAGGGTCCAAATTAAACTTAGTTTGATTTTAACAAAAATTGAATCCTTGGGGTTCTTTGATATGCTGAATCTAAAAATGTACTTAGATTTTTATACGACCGCAAATTTTGAAAAAAATTTCGTCGTATATTGCTATCACGTTGGCGTCTGCGTCGTCGTCGTCGTCGTCGTCGTCCGGCGTCCGAATACTTTTAGTTTTCGCACTCTAACTTTAGTAAAAGTGAATGGAAATCTATGAAATTTTAACACAAGGTTTATGACCACAAAAGGAAGGTTGGTATTGATTTTGGGAGTTTTGGTCCCAACATTTTAGGAATTAGGGGCCTAAAAGGGCCCAAATAAGCATTTTCTTGGTTTTCGCACTATAACTTTAGTTTAAGTTAATAGAAATCTATGAAATTTTGACACAAGGTTTATGACCACAAAAGAACGGTTGGGATTGATTTTGGGAGTTTTGGTCTCAACAGTTTAGGAATTAGGGGCCAAAAAAGGGCCCAAATAAGCATTATTCTTGGTTTTCGCACAATAACATTAGTTTAAGTAAATAGAAATCAATGAAATTTAAACACAATGTTAATGACTACAAAAGGAAGGTTGGTATTGATTTTGGGAGTTTAGGTCCCAACAGTTTAGGAATTAGGGGCCAAAAAGGGACCCAAATAAGCATTTTTCTTGGTTTTCGCACCATAACGTTAGTATAAGTAAATAGAAATCTATGAAATTTAAACACAAGGTTTATGACCATAAAAGAAAGGTCGGGTTTGATTTTGGGAGTTTTGGTCCCAACATAATAAGGGGCCCAAAGGGTCCAAAATTAAACTTTTGTTTGATTTCATCAAAATTGAATAATTGGGGTTCTTTGATATGCTGAATCTAACTGTCATGACTGTGTATGTAGATTCTTAACTTTTGGTCCCGTTTTCAAATTGGTCTACATTAAGGTCCAAAGGGTCCAAAATTAAACTTAGTTTGATTTTGACAAAAAATGAATCAGTTAGGTTCTTTGATATGCTGAATCTAAAAATGTACTTAGATTCTTGATTATTGGCCCAGTTTTCAAGTTGGTCCAAATCGGGGTCCAAAATTAAACTTTGTTTGATTTCATCAAAAATTGAATAAATGGGGTTCTTTGATATTCCAAATCTAACTGTGTATGTAGATTCTTCCTTTTTGGTCCTGTTTTCAAATTGGTCTACACTAAAGTCCAAAGGGTCCAAAATTAAACTTAGTCTGATTTTAACAAAAATTGAAATCTTGAAGTTCTTTGATATGCTGAATCCAAAAATGTACTTAGATTTTTTATTATGGGCCCAGTTTTCAAGTTGGTCCAAATCAGGATCTAAAATTATTATATTAAGTATTGTGTAATAGCAAGTCTTTTCAATTGCACAGTATTGCGCAATGGCAAGAAATATCTAATTGCACAATATTGTGAAATATCAATTTTTTTTTTAATTAGAGTTATCTTTCTTTGTCCAGAATAGTAAGCAAGAAATATCTAATTGCAAAATATTGTGCAATAGCAAGATTTTTTTTAATTGGAGTTATCTTTCTTTGTCCAGAATCAACTTAAATCTTTGTTATATACAATATACAATGTATATTCACTTTTTACTACCAACTGATAAATTAAAATAATCTTTACCATTCAGTGATAACAAGCAGTTTTTTTACATCTTAATATTTTATGATGTATTTAAATGAGTAGTTATTGTTGCAAACTCCATTAGAAATTTTAATTGAGATTAGTTTTGGAATAAGGGAAAGGGGGATGTGATTAAAAAAATTGGGTTCAATTTTTCTCATTTGAAATTTCATTTCAACAGCATAGTGAATTGCTCTAAGAGAAACAAAAATTTTAAGTTCATTAGAACACATTCATTCTGTGTCAGAAACCTATGCTGTGTCAACTATTTAATCACAATCCAAATTTAGAGCTGAATCCAGCTTGAATGTTGTGTCCATACTTGCCCTAACCGTTCAGGGTTCAACCTCTGCGGTCGTATAAAGCTACGCCCTGCGGAGCATCTGGTTGATTATTGGCCCAGTTTTCAAGTTGGTCCAAATTGGAGTCCAAAATTAAACTTTGTTTGATTTCATCAAAAATTGAATAATTGGGGTTCTTTGATATGCCAAATCTAACTGTGTATGTAGATTCTTAATTTTTGATTGGTCTACATTAAAGTCCAAAGGGTCCAAAATTAAACTAAGTTTGATTTTAACAAAAATTGAATTCTTGGGCTTCTTTGAAATGCTGAATCTAAACATGTACTTAGATTTTTAACCGGATTTTTGTGACAAAAATGTCGGTTATTAAATTGGGGATGCTCGGCGGGCGGCAAGGCGGCGGGCGGGCGGCAAGGCGGGCGGTCGGGCGGGCGGCAATCAAATGTTGTCCGTGCATTAACTCAAGAACCGTTCAACCAAAGCTTTTAAAATTTTAATATGTTGTTACTGACAACTAAATGAAGGTCAAGTTCAATAATGGCCATTTTGACTTTTACCGTTCAGGAGTTATGGTTCTTGAAAGATTGAAAAATGGCGTTTCCAGTCGTGTCCGTGCATTTACGCATGAACAATTCTACCAAAGCTTCCCAAATTTTAATATGTTGTTACTGGTGACAAAATGGAGGTCAAGTTCAATAATGACGATTTTGACTTTTACCGTTCAGGAGTTATGGTTCTTGAAAGATTGAAAAATGGTGTTTCCAGTCGTGTCCGTGCATTTTCTCATGAACCATTCAACCAAAGCTTTTCAAATTTTAATATGTTGTTACTGATGACAAAATAGAGGTCAAGTTCAATAATGACGATTTTGACTTTTACCGTTCAGGAGTTATGGTTCTTGAAAGATCGTAAAATGGTGTTTCCATTCACGTTGTTGCATTTACTCACAAACCATTCAATCTAAGCTTTTCAAATTTTAATATGTTGATACTGATGACAAAATAGAGGTCAAATTTGATATTGACAATTTTAACTTTCACCAATCATCAGTAATGGTTCTTGTGATATTGCCAGGACACAAATAAATGCTAATAAATCCGGTTTGCTGTCGTTGTGACAGCCTCTTGTTGATTATGGGCCCAAGTTGGTTCAAATCAGGATCCAAAATTATTATATTAAGTATTGTGCAATAGCAAGAAATTTTCAATTGCACAGTATTCAGCAATAGCAAGAAATCTTCCAATTGCACAGTATTGTGCAATAGCAAGAAATTTTCAATTGCACAGTATTGCGCAATAGCAAGAAATTTTCAATTGCACAGTATTGTGCAATAGCAAATATTTTCAATTGCACAGTATTGCGCAATAGCAAGAAATATCTAATTGCACAATATTGTGCAATAGCAAGAAATTTTCAATTGGAGTTATCTTTCTTTGTCCAGAATAGTAGTTGAATCAACTTAAATCATTGTTTTATACAATATACAATGTATATTCACTTTTACTACCAACTGATAAATTAAAACAATCTTTACCATTCAGTGATAACAAGCACTTTATTTTTTACATTTTAATATTTTATGATGTATTTTTAAATGAGTAGTTATTGTTGCAAACTCCATTAGAAATTTGAATTGAGATCAGTTTTGGAAAAAGGGAAAGGAGGGTGTGAAAAAAAAATGGGGGGGGGGGGGGGTTAAATTTTTCTCATTTCAGATTTCATAAATAAAAAGAAAATTTCTTCAAACATTTTTTTGAGAGGATTAATATTCAACAGCATAGTAAATTGCTCAAAGGCAAAAAAAATATTTTAAGTTCATTAGACCACATTCATTCTGTGTCAGAAACCTATGCTGTGTCAACTATTTAATCACAATCCAAATAGAGAGCTGAATCCAGCTTGAATGTTGTGTCCAGACTTGCCCCAACCGTTCAGGGTTCAACCTTTGGGGTCGTATAAAGCTGCGCCCTGCAGAGCATCTGGTTCAACTTAGTTCCGTTATTTCCATAAACAATAGACAAATTATTTGGATACTGTTAATACATTTAATTCTATTTCTTTAAAGAGGTGAAAATGAAGAACATAATCCAAAAGACCCCATTCATCTTGGTTAATTGAAATATTAAAAACCCTAAAATAAGTGTTGCCAAATATTTCCGATTCTGTATGGTTTCAGAGGAGTTTCGGCTTATTGAAATCTGTCTCTTCCTTTAGTAGTATAGATACAGTTATGTTTTGTTCACTATTGAAGGCTTCACAGTGCCCTGTAGATTTTACATCTTAATTCTATTGTCTTTTGTAGATATTTGTCTCAGTAGCAGTTAAACCATATCTTATATTTAGATAAATATCATTGTTTGTACTTATACAGGGTATAGATATTGGTTCAAAGTTTATATTGCAACATCCTGAATTGATCAAAGATATCAAGAAATCAGGACAAGTATTGTTTTGCTGGGGTGAAGATAACAATGATTCTAATGTGATCAATCAATTGAGACAGTCTGGAGTAGATGGAATTATTTATGACAGGTAAGATTCATTCAGGAAAGATACAACAAAATTGGATTCACTTTTTGGCATGTTTAAATTATATATTATGATGACAGGTGCATTTGTGTTTTTCCTTGGGCAGGGGATAATTTTAATTGTGGAGATGATAGTTGATTTATCTTTAAGGTCCATCCTAGCATGCAGCATTTCATAGAGAGAAAAGAAAGTCAGATTAACTTACAGATAAAGTACAAAACAGGGTATTTTCCTACACGTTATTACATAAGTTGCAGTGAAATACAGTGATTTCCCAGTTAAATAAAAATGCCACTCCTCTGATGTACGTGAACAATCTGTGTTGTCAAAACATTGTCGATGATGTTAAAATAATTCCTTGTAAATTCTACCTTATTTCCACTAAAAAAGCCCACTGTCAATGTTATACAAAGAATAAATAAACAAAGAACTCAATTATTGAAAAAAAATCAACTTGTTACCCAACTTCACTGATGTTTAACTGCATTGGTTAATTAATGTGTTGTTTGATCGCTTGTTGAATAGTTTTGTTTATTTGAATTCTTCAATTATTTATTTTATAAATATTAACATATTCACATCATTATTATCTTGAAAATGCATGTATAGTCTATGAATCAATCAGTTAAACAATATGAGGAGGATTAAACAATTGTATACTCATACATGTACCTTTGTTTATTATTTCTCATGAATATTTAAATACTCTTTATGCTCACAATGTTCATTAGCTTGAACACTTTAGATGCTGCATGATATATAAGTCTGTGAAATGCTCAAAGTAATTGGTCAGAATCAGTATTCAGATTTATTTCTTGAATTAGCCTTTATAACTTTATTAAAAAAAAAGGACAATACTAGCCAGTAACAATTATTTTGTTTTAGCAAAATTTGTGTGTCAGATGTGATTTATACTGGTATAATATATATTCTTGACTTCCCAAACTTTATAGAGAGTTTTCCTAAAAGTTACAGTACTAATTGCATATTTTTATGATGTAAACTTATGAAAATATATGACAAGGTAGGGTTTTTGACCAGAGTTCATAGTTCACTGAACATGGAAATGTGAAAGAGTGAGCATGGCATGGTGTCCTCAAGACACATATTCTTGTTGTGATTAAAAAAAATCATGTCCAAAAACTGGCACAAAAGAGGTGAAAGATACCAAAGGGATATTCAAACTCATAAAGTTAAACTGGTAATGCCATGGCTAAATAAGAACAAGATTAACAGGCAAACAACAGTACAGAAAAAACACAACAATAATTACTAGGCAGTTGCTATTTGTCCGGCTAGCCAGACGAATAGTACCAGGACTATTAGTCCGACCAATACAATGCGCATGTCACTATTTGTGCGTGCGTGTAATATTATCTTCAGCAGCACCAGGGGGTAGCAAATTATGTATATGGACATTTGTAATCTTTATTGTACGGGCTTGATCTTGTTACTGGTAATTGAAATTGTTGTGTTCTTCATACTATCAGATATAGTCCAATAGGGGTAACAAATAATTAGAACAAATCATATATATTCCATAATTATTACTTCATCCAAGGAATTTTATATTTAAATATGCAATTCCTTGCTTCATCTATGGATTTACATTGTAAGACGAGAGAAGAAATAACTTGTAAAACAAACTAGGGTCGTGTTTGACTCATGCATTTTCGCAGCAAAACTGTGAGTGGTCTCAGGTGCAGACCCTGCTCCACATGTTGTAAATTTTACTTTGTTCTGCCTCAGTAAGGTTAGGCTTTTAATAAAGACACTTAAATTGCAGATGGATGGTGCACGAGGACGTATCAGAATTGTGGATCATTAGTGATGATAAGCAAATAATTGGGTAACTTGTGTGCACATTGCTGTAGATTTATATGATTTTACTAATTTATTTGCTTTTTATTGCATATTTGGTTTATGCATAATATATAATGTCAGAATATATTGACGGATTTGCACTTTTTTTAATTTGACTTGTGTTAATACTTGTAAAATCTTTTTTGGCTCACCTGGCTCAAAGGTTTAGCTCACCTGGCCCAGATTGCTAATGTGATTATTTAGGGCTCGACAATAACACTTGTCCGATTGTCCGGTACCAGAGGAAAAAAAGGTCGGACAAGTAAAAGCTATATCAATCTTGTCCTACGGGACAAGTAAAATTATTCTGCAGAAAATAAATTTAATCCAACTTTGATGAACAAAGTAATTATAAACAAAAAAACAAGAAAAGAAGATGACAAGTATTAATTTGACATGTTTACTTGCAATCGATAATTTAAAACTGGTTCTTTGTCAGGTACATTTTAAAAGGTAAAAGGCATACTATTCTTCTTCTTCTTCTATATGTATATCCTTCCAATTATGGAACACCTCCTCAACGGATATTATCCAGACGGGAGTTTATTAAAACTTATATAGTATGCACTAAAAGTTTTCCACAAATAACGTAAAAAATTTAGATTCACTGTACACGGATAAAATCTAAAATATTTAAGGACTGATAAAATAATTTACGCAATTAAAAGGTAAAAATTTCTAGGCCTTATTGATATTTATTTTTAAGATTTACTATACACAACTAAAATCTAAAAATATAGGGTGCTTTATACAATGGAAAGCAGGACACCCCTGCCTCTACCTATACACATATGTACATAATGTTCATTTCATATCTTTCCTTATTTCACTGATTGTATTGTCTATTCATGTTATTATTTTCCTTGTAATTTCCATACACGCTGAGAATGGAGTTTATAACACATGTCCATAGCTAATCTTTGAATTTTGTCCAGTTCAGTCCTATTTCTAAGCAATGGCAGTAGAAAAGAGCTGTCGACAATAAGTCTTATCAGATCCAAATGTCCTTTAAATTCTTTAGACCAATATCCCGTGCCAATAACTGAAATCACATAAGACTTGAGTTTGCTAAATGTTTCTTTTCTCTGCTGGTGTAAGGCCGGACACAACAGTAGGAAATGAATAATATCTTCATCTGATGTTCCACAGCATTTACATAATGTACTCGTGAGACAAACTGTTTTTAGTTGATCAGACTGATCCAGCCTGTTTAATTGACAGTACTAGGGGAGATAGGTTGAAATCCGATCTCACAGATAACACTCTGTGGTTAGAAACAGATGACCTTCACTGGATGTTGAAATACACTTTATTACATCTTTTAATTAATTCAACATGACAAGTTGGAATTTGTATTGATAAATAAGTGTGGTAAAAATAGCCGACTCCCTGCCACCACTAAATTTAGATCTGTGGGATTCTCGGTAACCAGTCTTACTGATCTGAATCAGCGATGCGCTTTGTAGATAAGGTAACTTTACAAGACAGTTACTCACCAGCTCGGAAACATTCGGCTCCAAGTTTAACAATTTAATAGACAGTTTCAAGCACCGTAGGAGACATATTTAATAGACATGATTAATAGACAGTTTGGCAACGCAGGAGACATTTTGGGACCAAGACAAATTAGTACCTGTTTTCCTACCTTATTCTGTTGCTTTATAATAAATACCATACCGTAATTTTTTTATCAAAAATATTTTTTAAATAAAAATGAAAAAATTATTTACCATAAAATTCACAAAATCATATATGATAATATATAGAAAAAAAACAATACTTGCAATACGGTGACCTATAGTTGTTAATTTCATTTGGTCTCTTGCAGAGAGTTGTCTCATTGGCAATCATACCTCATCTTCTTTTTTTATTGATGAATTAACTTTTTCAACTTAAAATAAAACAGGATACAAATCCAATGAGTGTACATTGACAGGCCTAGTATCAGACGGTGACTCATGTCCAGAGTCTGATGAGACTTTGGCATAGTTGAAAACTACAATCTATGTCCTGTGAATTGACTAGATTCAGTTGTTCTCGACTCATATTTTGAAAAGTATTTCAAAAGATATAAATCAAATTCTGTTCTATTGTTTTAATTCATTTTGTTCCTTGAATCAATTTAAAATGCAAAAAAGGTTATTATTAAGATTTTTTTTGGACAAGTTACAATTTCAATCAGACAAGTAAGTTTTGGTATGTACTTGTCCTACTGGACAAGTTGAAAAAAAAGTTATTGTAGAGGCCTGTTATTGCATTTACATCATTCATTGTCTATTTAAAATCGTTTTTTGAAACCATTATTAAACTCAAAATCAATTTTTGGGTTGTTCATCCTGAATTTATTGCTAATGTTTTGTTTACCAAACAATATGGCCACCATTTATAAAAAAACAAACATTTACGAGTCCAAAAATCATGTAAATGAAGGTTTGATAGATGCAAAACTTCTGTGCTTTTATTTGTCTTTTGCTACACACACACCAAGCATCAAAGATGTTTACCAGAAGAAACTAAATAATTTTGATGATTTCTATCAATTTAACAAATGTGCACTAGGGATAAAATTGACACTTTTAATCTCATTTACAAAATGTTTTGATTTGTGGGGGCTACATTTTAAGAAGGTGAAATTAAAAAAAAATCTTAATTGAAATTGATAGTATAAGTCTGAAGAGCATTAGTTAAGGAACAAAATAAGCTAAAAATATTGATAGGTTATGGAGCTCCTTTTTGAAATATTTGGATTTTGAAAAATGCCAGGAAGAGTCTGACTCAAACTTTTACCTTATATTTGCATTGGTATTACATGTATTTCGGTCTCAAATTGATCTAAAAGAAATATTTTATGAGCTATTGAAGTATTTAATAAAAAGAAAAAGGGGTGTTATGGGGCATAATATTTTTACCCTGTATTGAAATAGTCCAAACATTTGATACAAATTCCTTAACCACACCTATTAAGTACATCCTTAATTGAGAGGGAATTTTCCCATTTTGATCTTTGAACATTGTTCTTTTTTTTTTATCCTTCATTGAACCCTTTAAAGAATTGAATTTCTATTATTCATGTAATGATGATTTTGTCAAGCTCAGAAACTTTTTATCTGTTGTTAGGACTGTGTTTAAATATTTATAAGGAAAGAACCAGACAAACAAGTTCTCCCTTCTCCTTCAAAATAAAGTTAACCCCATATGACTACCCTAAAAACAATAGATCAGTTTAGTAAAATTGTGGTTCATAGTGAGCTATTGCAATGACTTTCATACTGAATAGATTGTTATAAAATTATTTTTTACCCATCTTTTTATTATATTTTCAGAATTGATAGATTCAAGGGTACAAAGGAAAATGTATTCAAGATCGAAAAAAGACTGAAAGATAGCACAGTTCTCCAGCCTGTAAATGGGGAAGTTAATGTTGATGAAATGAATAATTGCTCAACAAGCTTAAGTGAATCAGACTTCAGTGAACCAAACACGTAACACAAAGACATAGTCATGATAATCAGAGCAAATGTGTATGTCTCTATAGTTTATTGAAATTTTCCAATAACTTATTCTATCCAAATTTTAATTTTCTGTGCCTTGAAGACATAGAAAAAAAATCATTATAGCTACAAAAAATTGTTTTATTATGATTTTTGTATTTTTTTCAAATTTTGTGAAGGATCAGTCTTCTTTTTGTCGAGCCAGCAACATTTATTGACTTTAATTATGTGACAGAAAATAAATAGCAGTGAGACAGACAGTTATTTTCTTTATAGCAGTATGTTTAACCATGAAATTAGAATAATTCTCAAAATGTAATCAGTTCATTTCATTTCATGTATCTATATTACTGTGCAGCTTATTCTTTAAAATTATGGTTTTAACGGTTATATTGACCATGTCAGTGGGCTTAGAGTAGATAGAAACATTTTGTTTATCATAACAATTGAAATCACTTTGTTAATCATGAGAATTGAAATCACAATACCATGGATAATTAGTTGAGCTTTTGTTTTTGGAAAGTTTGCTATAGCTTGCTATTGCTACTTTCCATAGGCGTCGGCCTCAAACTTATGGTGACAGATTATCGCAATTTATTCAGCTCCGAGATAATTTAGTACTACTACTAGTGTTTGAATTCTGATTCTTCAAAAGTTCTTTTAAAATTTTGAGTAACTACTCTTTTGACTGAAAAGATTACAGCTTGAATAAAAAAAAATGAATGTTCACCGACGATTCAGATGAATTTAACTTCATTATGAAAATGAGTATCACAAACACTACTTCGCGGATCTGCCATGCGCTGAAGAGAAAATCACAAGAAATCTACGCGAGATTGCGTTTTCATTCATGAAAATTTCATCAATGAACATTTTCCGCTCTACTTTTACCTGTTTACTATATGTACGTACGTAAACGTGGTAAAAGAACGAGTGTATCGAAAGTATCGGGAATGACTGATTAAAATGCCAGAACAAGTTGACATTTTGACCAAGCCGTCGGATAATTGACAAGTGATAATGGTTTGTTATAACAAAACACAGGTGATAGAATATAAAATACTCGATAATTTTAGGTCTAATGTCTTACGCCAAGGACGAGTAAAAGTAAATACCGGCTTTGATAAAAAAAAATATTAAAAAAATGCATTGTTTTTGTCTAAACATCGTTCGGAAGGTTTTGATGCCAAAAATCATTTGAAAACTTTTAATTCCGTTATTTAAATACTAATTGTTTCACATTCCGATGTGGATATAAGGACCTTCACTCGTTCAGCATGCTCAAGTGGATCAAACTGACAGCAGAAAAACATTGACCCAACATCAATTCTTCAGTCTTCTTCCAATAATTAACATCATACCACCTCAGGTGTATTACGCAAATTCGTATCATATAGCATTCGTATTAAAAGCAAGCGAGTCAGCATCTATCTTATCTTGGGGAAATTTATCATGATGGCCTTCATGGGTTAAAAATTAGAAGAACAGACAAATGTGTTGATAGAAATGTATTAAGATTCATGATGAATGTACAATTGCTTAAAAAAATTATATCTACAACAGCAACTAAAATGTGTTACAGGTTTTAAGCACCTCTATGAATCTAGTGTGTATAAACTTTTTATTCCTGTGGGTTGTGTCTTGTTACAAATGGAACCAGATGCTCCGCAGGACACAGCTTTATTCGACCGCAGAGGTCGAAACCCTGAACAGTTGGGACAAATATGGACACAACATTCAAGCTTGATACAGCTCTGAATTTGGATTGCTATCAAATTTTTGACATAACATATAGGTTTCTGACACAAAACAAATGTCAAGATCTTACAAATCTATTGTGCAATACTGTGTAATTAGAATGTATACACAATACTTATTACCCCATATTTCAGATCAAGTAAAAATTTTGGTACTGTCACGTTTACAGTTCTTGAGTTGTGACCCTTTATAACGCGAATGCTAGCGAGGGCATCATTTGTGTCCATGGACATGTTCCCTATTTTTGATAAAATATAAAAAAAGAAGATGTGGTATGATTCTCAATGAGACAACTATCCACAAAAGACCAAAATGACACAGACATTAACAACTATAGGTCACCGTACGGCCTTCAACAATCAGCAAAGCCCATACCGCATAGTCAGCTATAAAAGGCCCCGATAAGACAATGTAAAACAATTCAAACGAGAAAACTAACGGCCTTATTTATGTAAAAAAATGAACGAAAATAAAATATGTAAAAGCCTTTAATAATTCACTTTCTTTACAGTTGTATTGATTTAAGTTACTGTAACTGTCTTGCATGTATTTATAAAAAAGGATGCGGTATTTTTTGCAAAGAACCAATGCTATCCAAAAGAGTTCAAAGAAGGAAAATGTGTAACAAAGAGGCTGCTGGCTTCCTTGTTACGGGGTCATAATTTTATATGTAAAATCATTAGAAAAATGTTGAGGTCAGCTAGAGATGCTGAAGACGTGAACTTAGCTCTGGCACTGAACTAATACCAAACTCACAGTAAGATTTTCTAATTTAATTCCAAACCAAAATCAATACAAGGAAAATGTCTAACATAACTGCTGACTCCTTGTAATCATACATTTCTATATGTAAATATCCTAAAATGTAGTAATAAGATCTATTGATGTTACTATCACTGTAATAATACCAATTCGTAGATTTTAACTATCCAACTAAAATCACATTCTATGGTAATGTCTACTAATGACTCCTACTGTAATAACACAATTCTATTGATGTTACTATCCTACTGTAATAATACAATTCTATTGATGTTACTATCCTACTCTGTTCTTACTTATTGAATTAACAACATATATACTATTTATCATGACAAGTTTTGAGTAAACGAATTCACTCTAATTAGTACAAATTCATAATTCAATTATGTCAACTAATAATACTGATGCTAATGAGAATGTTCAATTAATTACATAACACATAATTAACTCAACTTGAACTTGTCACGTGATGATTTCTCTAAATTTATGACACCACAAATAATAACTAGTCCAAATCTATACAAAATGCTGAAGGTAAAAATTACTCAAAATGCCTCTATGACAGATGTATTAATAACTATAGGCCACAATAAGGTCGTCAATAATGAGAAATATTTGTACCATATACGTGTAGAAAGCTATAAAAGGCCCCGCGGGATATGAAACATTTGGAACAATTCAAACAAAAAAACTTCCGTGTTAATTTACTAAAAACAAATATGAAGGACCTAAACCTAATAGAAAAATACTAATTCACAGGCCCTTGAAGTTGACATGGCATGGGTACTTAAAGAAATTAACAGAGCTTTCTGCATGTATATTTCATTATTTTAGATCTACAGTTTAAGATTGCAATAGAAAATATCAAAACTTTTTATGATAAACATAAAAAAAAGTGATTTTTATAATTACTGACGAGACAATGGTTTCGTTTAAAACATCAAAGCTGTGATGAAATACATATTTGAATAATACACGTCTATAACATGCTACAGTTGCAAACTTTCCAGAGGTGCTATCCAGCACTTTGTTTATTTTTACAGAACCGCTGTCCATGGTCAGGAGGTTTTTACAGAATCAGTGGTTAGATATCAGATCCCCATGGACATGAAGTTGTATTGGCAAAATCCCTCCTCCCCTTTAGTGTACAGATGAAGATTTTCTATCCCATCCATCACCAGTCATTTTATTTTAAGTTTCAATCCATTCTCTGTTTCTTTTACATAGAGAAAAAATACATCTCTTGAAAAATACTCTTTGTTTCTGTACACATGTATTAATGCTCCTTTAATTCATAAATATTTCATTTTGTAATTCTATATGAATGGCTGTTACATGATTGTAATTTGTTTCTATCTACCGGTATGTGTTTTGTCCTTGTTTGTAAAAGGTTCCATATTTGACATAAAGATAAAGAGATTATACATTATGAAATTTATATACAGTATTTTGTAACGTATATATTATACAAATGAGTTTTTGTCAAGTAGTTATTTTAACTTTTACAAAAATGGAATCTCAAAATTCAGGTACTTGCCAACTTGAGTCTCTTTTGTAGCATTAAAAAAATGTTAACATTGTAGTTAAAAATAATTTATTTGCAAAGTATAAATTTTTCCTAAACTATAGTTTGAGATTTCAATATAGCTGCTTTGATATCGACACATTCTCATTATGTGCAGGTCTCAAGTTAGGAAACTAGTTATTGTCTTTGATTATCTAGTAATGTTTATTGTCCTACAGAATTTAGTGTTTATTGGAAATTTTTGAAAGTATGTTTTATTTTATTTTATGTAGTATTAAATGTTTATTGTCCTTCATGTTTGGGAGTTTAATGTTGATGGCATACCTTTGGTAGTACGTTATCAACAGTTTAATTATTAGCATGATTAGTAATGTTTATTGTCCTTATTTTAAGAAATTTAATGTTAATGGTATATTTTTATGCCCCACCTACGATAGTAGTGGGGCATTATGTTTTCTGGTCTGTGCCTTTGTTCGTCTGTGAAGTCCAATCAACTTGAAACTTAGTACACATGTTCCCCATGATATGATCTTTCTAATTTTAATGCCAAATTATAGTTTTGACCCCAATTTCATGGTCCACTGAACATAGAAAATGATAGTGCGAAGTTCAGGTTAAAGTTTTTGGTCAAGGTAGTTTTTGATGAAGTTAAAGTTACATCAACTTGAAACTTAGTACACATGTTCCCTATGATTTGCTCTTTCTAATTTTAATGCCAAATTAGAGTTTTGACCCCAATTTCACGGTTCACTGAACATAGAAAATGATAGTGCGAGTGGGGCATCCGTGTACTATGGACACATTCTTGTTGATAGTATGTTAAATTTATTTAGTAATGTTATTGTCCTTATATTAGGGAGTTTAATGTTGAATTTGATTTATGTTAAATTTCTGTACAATTTGTTTGTAAAAGTAATTATTGAGATTTGACAATATTTTATTAATATGCAAATATTGTGGACATCATACAAAGTATGACTGGATGATTGATGATTCTATGTGTTATTGTAGGCATTGCTATGTATGTGTTTTACCAAATATTTAGTGTATCACTATAACTGTAGATTCATTTACTCCTCTTCCCTGTTTTGTTACTGCAGAAAGGATTATTATTTTTTTTACAATAATATATAATATATTATTATAAACGATATGTATTTTTTAAACTTAAGGAATCATTATTGACAAAGGCCAATATAAATTACTTTTTAATCCATCAAAAGTCATTTTGACCAATTTATATTGTTCTATTACATATAAGTTGTATTGAGGGTGTCTAATTTAAGTACAATGGATTCATTTGATTTCCTGGTTTTGCCAAAATTTGAATACAAGCACACAGAAAAAAAATTCTTGGACATTGAAATTGGTGGTTCATCTTTACCCACGAAACGTACAAAAGTAAGTATCCCTTGTATAGTAATGAATCCACAGTATTATAGTTCAAACCATTTGATTCAGTTGAAAATCTACTGTGGTAAATAATTTTTACACTGTATGTATATGGTTGTTAATCTTGTGATTTTTAAACTATTGATATAAAACACATCTTTCTATTGATACTCAATACATGTGGATATATATATGACAAGGTCATCATTCAGAGTGTTACCTATGGGAACCCTTGGAAGCCTCATATTGAGATTATATAATTATACATGTACATACATCTTCTTTTTATTTAAGAAAAAAGACCCTTGTTATGCTTGAATATTGTATGTTTCATTATTGTGTCAGCATCTGTGATGTTGAATTATTTTATTAATGATGTATCCAAAAAAACTGTAAAAAAAGCAGTTATGAACTAGTTTTGGTCTTGAGAATATACCATACTGAAAGACCAAAAATCTGTATTGATTTGTTATTTATATATGCAACAATGGCAATTGGCTCAACAGAACATGATTTAAAGCTATTTATGAATAAAATATTTTAAAAAAACAAGTTCTTTGATAATTTGCAAGGTGAGAAGGTATACAGTGGTCCAAGTACATACCTGTCAACCTGTGACGATGAAAATGCAGGTCATGACCTGCATTGAAGAATCAAATCTCAGGTCATAACGGGTACGAACTTTTTCGAGCTGAATTTCAGTATTTATGGTACATTTTCTTATAATGTATATCAAAGATACCAAAACATCAATGCATGTTCACTTTGTTAAGTCATTTTTCTTATTAAATATTATTTCATTGCACTTTTAAAGATTTTTATATATTTGTGTAACTCAGTCTTATGTGCTTTACTTTTTGAGAATAAACACTACAATCGTCAAACACTAGAATATAATGTAATTCTTAAATGTTTGAGATTATTGACTATGTATCTTTTAACCATAATATATTTGGTTGAACAAGGAAATTAGACTATGATAAAATATAGTAATACAGTTAAAGGAAGTATAAATGTAAAAAATAATTTTCAACTTTTTTTTTAAAAATTGTATAAAGGTATAAAATTAATGAAAAGTTATTTTTAAATATGTATTTGAATTTTATATTTTTATGATTTAATCTTTTTCACCCATAAAAACGTAAATATAAGGAATAATTTTGAATGGTGACAAATAAGGGGAAGTAACTCTAGTTCAGTTTGTAAACCAATACATTATGGTGCAATTTATTTACGACCTAAAGCTAAGGTAATTGGTGTTAATTAACAGTGTGTTTGACACCAAAGCTGTCAAGTGAAGCCATGCACTTAATGGGTCACTTAATTTGACAGTTTACATAGCTAGATGAACTTCCTGTTCATGGAAGATTTACGAATTTGCCGGTATTTCAAAGGAATATTACTTATGAAATCAATCTCAAGGCTAAGAAATACGGGTGAAATCGGGTCATTTTCGGAATTCCCGGGTTATTTCAATGACCCGGCGGGTGTTCCGGGTGATCCCTCAGAATTGTGAAAATCTCGGGTCACACCCGCAGAATACGGGTCAGTTGACAGGTATGCAAGTAGTCAAACTACGGTATCACTAACCTGTAAACACTGAGGATGTGGGTTCGAATCCCAACCTTTGCAGATGCGCTCAACTTGAATCTATATTAACTAGTATTATCATTTTTTTACAGAAGGTCTGTGCTTCTCTCTGGGCACACTGGCTTCGTCTAGCAGTAAAAAATGACCGCCAAGAAATAGCCTATTAGTGCTGAATATCAATCAATATATACCTTTAAGTACGTACTGACAACAGGTCAACCTCATAGTTAGAAGAAGAAAAGTATCACACATATACTAGTAACTGAACATTGAGCGATAAGAACAACACCAAAAAAAGTTAACTCTAAAGAATTAAGTTCTTGCTAGCAATTGATCAGATTTCTCTAGCCCTTAGACATTGACTTATAATCATCAGTACATACAATCATTTAGTAAACTTATGCCTTTTATAGCTGACTATGCGGTATGGGTTTTGCTCATTGTTGAAGGCCGTACGGTGACCTATAGTTGTTAATGTCTGTGTCATTTTGGTCTCTTGTGGACAGTTGTCTCTTTGGCAATCATACCACATCTTCTTTTTTATGTTATCTCTCTTTTTGCTGTGGATATCTTATTTATGATAAATGAAACTGGTTTCTCACAATAGGTTGACATATAAGATAACTTTCGTCTATACTGTTACAGGGGTCGAATTTAAGCTTTTTTGTGTACTGGCCAGCCGGACCAGTGGACTAAAAATCTACTGGTCCGGCTCCAAATCTACTGGTCCTGCAAAAATGATATGCATTTGACAACTTTATCAACTGTTATACTTAGTATCCCCCGTATTTGATGTCGCAGGTAAATTCTTTTGTAAACAAACCGAGCTTGCGAAGCAATCAGTGATTTTTATCTGCAAATTTCTACTGGTCCGCCGGACCACCAACTGACAAAATCCACTGGTCCGACGCAAATTCTACTGGTCTCGGACCACCGGACCAGCGCTAATTTCGACCCTGACATTTTGAACTCTAAATGGACAGGCAATTGAAAATTGTTACCTTTTTTGAACTTACATGCCAAAAAGAAAAGAAAAAAGAAGCATAAATACAGTGTTGAAAAAAAAGTCGTTCAACCACCAGTGGAGGAATTTACATTTTAACAACATATGGCAAACAGTGTAAATAGTTTTGAGAGGAATTAGGTATAAAGCAACTATTTGCAACGCAGGGCCTCTAAATTTTGGCAAAGTCCATACCATATGGAAAGATATTAAAGAACCTTGCATGACAACTTGTTGAACAATTCAAAGAAGAAAACCAATGGCAATATATAAAATAAACAATGACGGGGGAAAAAATATGGTAGATAGCCATCAATGACAATCGCTGAATTCCAGGCTCTGGACCTTTGATGACACATTTTAAATGTGGCAAGATAAAATGTTTCTGAATGCTGAAACCTCCCTTTATGCCTCGTTCACACGTACCTTTAATTCGAATTGTATTCAAATCGAATGCGAATCGAATTCGCTAATCGCGTTCACACACTCTTCTTTTTTAATTCGAATTGATTCGAATTAGCTAATTCGAATTAACTAATTCGCATTAGAAATACGTTTTTGTTAATCCGAATTAAAAGTTAA
Source organism: Mytilus edulis (assembly GCA_019925275.1). Taxonomy (NCBI): domain Eukaryota; kingdom Metazoa; phylum Mollusca; class Bivalvia; order Mytilida; family Mytilidae; genus Mytilus; species Mytilus edulis. Next base: position 74,622,718 of record CM034353.1, read on the forward strand.
CGTCGCTAGGACAGTAAAGCGAATTTGACGCGCATTCCAATTCGAATTAGAATTGACGTTAGGACGTTAAACGTTTCGAATGCGAATTAAACTAATTGGAATTAGTTAATGCGAATCGAATTCGAATTACGTGTGAACTCAGCATAAAACTGAGACAGTGGTGTAACAGCACAGCCTAAGTCAAACTAAAAATCAGTTGAAAATGCCAAAATATATTGTGAACAGGATGCAGGTCCAAAGATGTTCCTAGCTGTATCACATGATTTAGTTACGATTTAATTATTATTTCATTATAAATTTATCTAAGAGACAATACACCATTATATGTCTGTTATTACATATTTAGTTGTTTATTGATTTTTCATTTCCTATCGTTAATTATCCATTTTTAGATGGTGACGTTCCCTTGTCACCATCTTATGGTGTTTATATATCTCAACTTGTGTGATTCGCTCGTGTATGTAACAACGTATTAGATTTTAGCGAGAGAAATTTATGTATTACTGAAAAATTATTACACCAGGGATTTCGATATCACAAACTAGTCAAAACATTTAATAAATTTTATCATCGGTATAAGGAAATAATTCGTAAATATAACTCAACATGTTATCTTATACGTTCAGGTATTTCACATACAATCTTTTATGGTAATATTCTTTACAAAGCACAAAAATGTCAGTATTCACCTCAAAAGCTTACAAAACCTTTAAACAGACTTATTAAGAAGGGATATAGTTACGATACTGTTGTCAGGTCATTAAAGATTGCATATTTTGGATTTAATATTGATTCACTTATAGGGTCTTTCACCGGAACTAAACACATTTATTTTTAATAAACAGTTGTTGGCATGACACGGGTTATGTTCTCATATATTTTATGATAGTATGATACTAAACTCCTAACGGGAGGGATTGTGCCTGATATTCATATGATGAAGACATACTCCTTCAATCAGTTTAATTGAGGTCTGGAGCTGGCATGTCAGTTAACTGCTAGTAGTCTGTTGTTATTTTTGTATTATTGTCATTTTATTTATTTTCTTTTGTTACATCTGACATCGGACTCGGACTTCTCTTGAACTGAATTTTAATGTGCGTATTGTTATGCGTTTACTTTTCTACATTGGCTGGAGGTATAGGGGAGGGTTGAGATCTCATAAACATGTTTAACCCCGCCGCAATTTTGCGCCTGTCCAAAGTCAGGAGCCAGTCTTGTATGATTTTTAATTTTAGTTTCTTGTGTATAATTCGGAGTTTAGTATGACGTCCATTATCACTGTACTAGTATACATATTTTTTAAGGGGCCAGCTGAAGGACGCCTCAGGGTGCGGGAGTTTCTCGCTACATTGAAGACCCATTGGTGGCCTTCGGCTGTTGTCTACTCTATGGTCGGGTTGTTGTCGCTTTGACACATTCCCCATTTCCTTTCTCAATTTTATTATTATTAATGGAATCTATGAAGCAATGATCAAATATATATGTGCAGTGTTAAACTGACGGCAACCAGAAATTCAAGAATCAATATGGCCCATAACTTGATATACGGTCTAATGGGTCCACGGAACTACTCTTGCTTCGCAGCCTCAACAAAAATGAGGAAAAAAAACCAATAAAAATATTCCTCTCGATACTATCTTTTGATTGTAAGAAGCTTCTGTCCAAGTTTGGAAAAAATCCAGGATAGTTTATGAATCTAATAAATGTTTTAAAAACTTTAACTGCTGACACTATGTATGTAATGTTAACTGAAAGAAAAGGCAGTGGCTATTTGACCGCCACCGGCAAAATAACAAATTTGCTATTTAGCAGGCGCTGGCAAAATAGAAAAAAATGCTATTTTGCCGGCTCTATTTAAATTATTTTTCACTGTGTAAGAATAATAATTAAATATCTAAATTAAAATTTATATTCAAAAACTTTTGTTACTGTATACTCATATAAACACTTAAACATTTAGCTATCAAATTGAATATAGTCTAAAAATTGATATACACCCCTCCTTTAGAAAAAAAAACCACATTATGTACCTGTATATGACTTGGGGCAATTCAAATGAAATTTGAAAAATAGTACAAAAATAGTTCAAGAAACGTGAAAGGCCAAAAGGATTGACCCAAACTGTCATTGGTCTCCAAAAAGTATACCCGATAAAGCAATTGTTTACCATTTCATAAGAAAAGTTTCAAAGATATTAGATTCCTTATATTAGAATGGTTTGTTGGAAGCGATTTGGCAAGAAAATGCTGTCAATAACAACATTGAAATAACCCAGGAACAAGTTGAAACAAGACTTGAACTTTTAACTACCTCTTGTTTGGACTAAATTGTAAACATTGATTTAATTAAAAAGTATTGTAAAAAAGATGCATGGGAAGCTATTCAGAGCGTTTTTAAAGAGACGAAAAAGGAATCTAATCTACATATGTAACATATGCACACATGACGCAGATTCAAAGGAAGCCAGTGTAAATGTGTAGTTGCTGTTTGGAGTGGCAACATTTATCTTGTGCTAGACTAAAACAACTTCCAAAGGCAAAGAATTGGTTTTGTAACAATTGCAAATGTTAAATAATGTGTCCATTTGGAATCCGTAGCAAACAACTATTGTCTGTTTTATGATGTAGTTTTACATAACGCTATTTATGACATGGTAGAATATTTAAACCATAGATTTAACATAGATTTGAAAATCAACTTTTTATCAAAATTTTGGAAAAAATATATTTAATAATGTATAAACACTGGACACTTTTAATTTGCAAAACACTCATTTGCAAATCCGCCGCCGCCTCAAACAAAAGCTACAATATCATGTATATGACCAAAATGTGCGGAATTACATGGGATTTAATAATTTCATTGGTTTTCTACTGTTTCTTTCATATTTATTTTGCAATTTGAATTATAAAAACATGGGATTTTCAATATCCCATGGGACAGAGCAAAATCCCATGGGATTGACCATTATCCCATGGGATTTTGGTTAAATCCCATGGGATTTTTTTTGGTCCCATGGGATAATTGTAGTCCCATGGGATATTTGTTGTCCCATGGGACAAAAAAAGTCCCATGGGATATTTGTTGTCCCATGGGACAAAAAAAATCCCATGGGATTTTTATTATCCCATGGGATTTTTAATATCCCATGGGACAAATAAAATCCTATGGGATTCTAATTGTAAATATATAGATATAAACATACAGTAATGTGTATGTTACAATGTATTCTATTTGGTAGTGAATTATTATAATATGAATCTTTTTAATTGACTATCTTTTTTTCTTGGGAAATGTTAATTTAGCATATTGTTCTATAACTGTTCAAAACTAAACTTTTAAACAACATAGCAGATAATGTAAGTATCAATATATGTTTATTCATGAGTTATATAATACTTTCTTGAAACACAATTATTTCCCATTTGAAATCAATAAAAACTCTATTTTTAGGCTTAAAATACTACATGTACTAGTAGCTATTTAAGTAAATCTAAAAAAATTTCACAATATCCCTCAACACAAAACATTAATAGTTTCTTATCATCCAGCATTGTTTGATGGTATAGTCCACTTTTTGGTCATTCAGCACAGAACTTTGACATTATTGTGGTTTCAATATTTTTTTGTATTTAAAAGAACTTCAAATCATTGACTGAGTGATGAAAATAATAACTGATCCAACTTTTGTCTTTATACTTAGATACAAACTTAACTAGTGCAGTTAATTTAAATGGTCAAAAAGTGAACCATTTATTGTATGCAGATGATTTATTGTTGATATCAGAATCTGCAGATGGTCTCCAGAACTCTCTTGATTCTTTACAAAAATATAGTACTGAATGGAAACTGGACGTGAACCTTAAGAAAACAAAAATTATAATTTTCTCTAAAATTAAAGTAAATAAAGAAAACTTTTACTTTTATTACAGCTCTAATGCAATTGAAATTGTTGATTGTTATAAATACTTAGGAGTTGATTTTCATAGCTCTGGAAAATTTATACAGGCAGTGTCAAGCCTCTCAGATAAAGCTAAAAAAGCATATTTTGCATTGAAGTCAAAACTACCATATAGTGAAAATTTGTCTGTTAAGACTTGGCTCCAGCTTTTTAATTCAATGATAACTCCTATTTTAACTTATGGATCAGAAGTATGGATATCAGAATTCAAACCAAATTTTGAAGCATTAGACAAAAGTAAATTAGAAAAAACACAAAACTCCATATTTAAAAACATACTTGGGGTTCATGGAAAGTCTTCCAATCTAGCAGTGCGGTGTGAATTGGGCACTTTACCCATTAGCATTAAATGTTATCAACTTATGTTTAAATATTATGAGCGTCTCAGTAATATTGGTGAACGGTCTGGTGGTCCGCATGAAATTCTCAAAGCTGCTTTTGAAGTGGACAAAACTCTCACAAATAAAGAAAATTCATGGTCTTATAAACTATCTGAATTAATGAAATATATTGGAATATCCTTTAACAAGCATTTAAATATTAATTTCAAACAGAAACTAGAAGATTTTTACAAAAATAAAATTATTTTTGAACTTTCTAAGATAAAAGATGGAAACTGTGGTAAACTTTTATTTTTTAGTAAAATTTATACTAAATTTAAACAACAAGAATATTTAAATTTTAATATTCCTAAATACCTTAGAAAAAAACTCACTAAATTAAGAATAAGTGCACACTCATTAGCAATAGAAACTGGGAGGTATGCAAGACCAAAAATACCATCTAATGAGAGATTTTGTAAATTTTGCACAGAAAAAATTGAAAATGAGATTCATTTCTTGATTGAATGTCCGCAATATAAAAACATTAGATCTAAATATAAAATAAATGATATTAATTCAAATAATTTGGATGAAAATTTTACCAAAATGTTAAATCCTATGTCTGAAAAGGAATTAAAATCTATTTGTATGTATATTGAAGAAGCTCTTGATTTGAGAGACCACCATACCGTTTCATCAGATAATAATCTTTTACAGTAGTTTGTGCATATACATATATATATATAAATATCTTGTATTGTGTGTTTTAAGTAAATATACGAAAATCTATAATAATACTGAAATATAAGTCTATGGTATCAATATCAGTCTATAATGTATTTGTATACATAGAATTGGCTCATGACTTGTTACATGAATCTTTATTTCATTTATATGTTGTTTTAATATTATAATTGTCTGTATTTGGATCACGCCTCTATTGTGCTCTTTCCAATAAAATATTGAATTGAATTGAATTGAATATATTTATTCTGGTCTTGTTTTTATGTTTTCTTCATTTATTCTAGGTGGTGAATTTCAATCCTTCTGAAAAAGAACCAATAAAATCTAAAGTAATGTATTATACTGTTAAAATCATATCATTGCTACATGTATGCAAACAATTTTGTAATTATTATAATACAAAATTGTTTGCATACATGTAGCAATAATATGATTTTCAATAAAAATAGCTATGCGGTATGGATTTTACTGATTGTTAAAGGTTGTCCAGTGTCATCAGTTGCTAACGGCCTACATCCTTTGGTCTCTGATGGAGGGTTGTCAAATTAGCAATATACCACATCTTCCTATTCTAATACCATATAACAATCAATTAATTTGTTCTTCTTTATAACATTTGGGTATTTTCCCAAGTTATATACATAATATATATACTGTAAATTCAGAATTAATGCGAGTTTTTTTTTTATTGCGAAAAATGCAACAGAGTTGTAAACGCAATAATTTAAACTCGCATTATGAAATATTTTATATGGATTAAACAAGATTTTTCTCAAAATCGTAAAATTTAAAATCGCATTTAAGTCTAAAATTACAGAATCGCAATAATAAATGCACGCAATAATTTATGAATATACAGTATAAAGATCAATGTTAAAACTGACAACTATAATAATATTCCATTATTCATAATATTTACAAGAATTTGCAATATATTATACAAAATGTAGACAACAGAAACAATATTTCTTTAAGCTTTAGAAGTTCTGACAGATTACAATTTGTGTTTTATTTCAATGAAAAAATACCTTGAACTCTTTGAACATATTGGAAATTATAACATTGATACAAAAAAATTATGTATGTTTCATCCTTATTTTTTGTGTTGTTGGCTTGCTGTCTCATTTTAATATACATTTATACATACATCAATAATCTTCTTCTTTATTAAAAGTAAAAATGGGATATTTTTGATTTTTATATCCCAAAACATTATAGTTCTATCAAATAACTTATTACCAAGTTCAAAAACACCAATGTGTTTGATATTAATTTTAAGACATGTATCAATGTTCCAGACCATATCAGTATTTGGATCTTACGTTTACGGTCCAGAACTTACAGTCCCACCATATGTGTACAGTCAGACCATTTAAGTATACTTGTACTGTCTGGTACCAGCTCGACCAAACATGTGTTTTTATTTTAATTGCAATTAAACTTTTTGTATTAATCTATTAAAGTCCAAGATTTCAGTTATAAATGTTAATCTGTACTGTACATTTGTTTCTAATAAACTTGACCAACTTCTTAAAATTGGGCAGACTGTATGCATACAGTCCAAATACTTGTATGTTCTGGAACATAAACAAGATTAACAAGCATTTGGCAGGATGTCATGCTAAAATCCCATTAATATTAGTACTAAATTTTGAGTATATACATGTAAATCCACAAGTTACTTACTGAAATTCATGGCGAACACTCACCAAAAACTAAAAGAGGATACAATTTAGAGGAAAGACTGGACAGATGAATGCGCTAACACTATCAAAACAGAGCATAAAACTTACCGAAAAACAAGATGTTTTACATTTATCCAGGAGCAGGATAATTGAAAAGTTGTTTTTTCTTTCTCTGCCATCCAACATATAACCTTTGAATTCATTCATGCAAAATATGAAAATCTGCAAAGGTAAGACCTTGAACCTCAGCTTATCCACATTTTGAATTTTGAACTGCATACTTGTCCTTTTCATCTTGCTGACAACCTAAACATAAAAAAATGATAAAAACATAATTCTAGATTGACTTTGCGTTTTTATTTTTGTTGGTACAAACAATTTTCTCAACTTTAAAACGAAAATATCATCACCAAAAAGGAGGTCATACTAACCTCCAAAATATTTAAACAAACCGAAATTATTACTTGATTGAAAATCTTGTCGTAAATTAATGGCATAGATACTCTTATTTTTTGAAAACTTGATGTCTATTGCATACTTATATTCCTTTGTACGAGAGTATGCATATTTAGATGGACTCCATGGACTTTAATGTTAAATAACGTGATTAATTTTACAGTTTTTCAGCTCTATGTGTACATTTCGAGAGAATCTTGCAATACTGTATATTCTGATATTCAGAACTTATTGTGAGGTTTTTATTAATACAACTGAAAGCTGTATCTCATTTTCATTTCTGATACATATTTATGAGCTGAAGACCAGTGCCGAAATCTTCTCACTGCATTGAAGACCCATAGGTGACCTTCGGCCGTTGTCTGCTCTTTGATTGGGTTGTTGTCTCTTTGTCAAATTCCCAGTTTCCACTTCCCATTTTATAACATGTATGCTGATTTTTCTTAAATTACAATATTCAATCATGCAATTTTGTCCATTATTGAAAATACGGTAAGCAAAAATAAATGCACAAAAGATTTAACATTGTTATATATGTAAAAGGCTTTTTTTAAATTCAAAACAGTTGCCTACACTGTTAATTTCCTTGTTTGATTTCATATCTTTAAAGCCTTTATAGCTAGCTAGATGGTATGCCGGGCGGATCCAACCATTTTAAAAAGCGGGGGTTCCCAACCCAAGACAAAGGGGATGGTCCTATATTCATTTGATTTGTTTTATTGTCTCATACAAGAATATATATGGTTTGAGGTGGGGAACAGGGATCCGGAAATTTTTCACCTAACCACTGGGGATCTCAACCATTTAAAAGTTTCTCAAACATGTAGGGGTGGGGGTGACCCCAATGGACTCTCCCTATATTTCATTTGATTTGTTTTATTGTTCTATACAAGAATATATATATGGTTTAGGGGTGGGGATCTTGACCGTTTACAAGTTTTCAAACTAGAGGGGGTGGGACTTCCCTTTTATTTTATTTCATTAATCTTATTGTCCCCGACAAGAATATATATGGTTTAGGGGTGGGGATCTGGATCGTTTACAAGATAAGAGCACATTCTCAAATTGAACAGGGTGGGTAACCCCCAAAGACCTCCTTTTAATTTCATTTCATTTGTTTTATCGTCCCATTCAAGAATTTATATGATTTAGGGGTGGGGATCTGTACCGTTTACAAGATAATAGCATATTCTCAATTGAAGGGGTGGGAATTACCTCCCATGGACTCACCCTCCCTTCTTTCTCCCCCCCCCCCCCAAAAAAAAAATAAAATTACCTTTTAATAGTTCCCAATGCACAGATAGTTTACATTATTTTCCCTTGATTTACACTTTAGATATATACACTTAACAGGTGTAATTTTTTTTTTAAAAGATAATACAACTGAAGACCACAGTAGTGGATCCAGAATTTTTCATAAGTGGGGGCCCACCAACTTCCTAAGAGGGGCCTGCTCCTGCCATGCCACAGTGATTTCATATTTAATCAACCATTTTGTTTCCCAAACAGGAGGCCCTGAACTCCTGATCCCCCCCTTTTTCCCCCTTATTTCAATCACCCTGATATAAATTTAGTTTTATCACTTACAATAGGAATGGTTTGAATTCCCCAATAATTCTTATACATGCTTAATATCAACATATTTCATTTTTGATAAATGAAAGGCAAAAGTTTTGGTAGAAATGGATAGTGGGAAGCTTTCAGATTCACACCATGCCGGTGGCTGTGTTCAAAGTGCTGGGTTTTTATGACCCTCGTTGTTTGTGGACTAACTATTTAGGCCAGTGGTGGATAACAGTGTGCGTGCATTAATCTTCTATACCTTCTTAATCAATATATTCAAATACTGACGGCAAGTGTTGTAATGTATCAATGTCTTATTTGAAATCACCGTGCTATTTACATGTGGGATCGAAAGTGCAGGGGAAGGAAACTTGTCAATTATGATTATTTCTAAGACAAAATAAAATGAGCCGCCGTAAAATTAACCTTGGGTAATCCTCAAATTGGTGCAAGAGGCTTTACGGGCTGACTACTAATACATGTCTTAATCTTAAAATAACTCGACAGCGTCAAATAACAGTTGAATGTAAGGCTCGTCTCGGCGGGGGTGCCTTTTTTCTGTCTTTTTTTTTAGTTAAATTTTTAATAACTTACACTTTTTTCCATTATTCTCTTTCTTTCACTATTCTTTATTCCTTTTTTTCTTTGTCCTTTGTTCTCTATTCTGTTAATTCACATCCATACCCTCTTATGTGGACTTACGGTAGTTTTTTTTTTTAGTTCTGGCAGAGATATTAGATACAATATATATGTCTCTGGTTCTGGTATTATGCGATAAGTCAATTTCTTTTTCATGCAGTGTCATGAAATATAATGGTTTTATGCATATCAGCCAAGATTGTGCGTCACATTTTAATAAACAATTCAACACTATAAACACGTTATGTGAATTTTATTAAAATCGATGAAGAACATGAATTTGGCAGCTAGTGCCCCTTAAACAGGTAAAGTTCAATTAATAAATTCTGATCTACTGGCATTCAACACCAAATTACTTACTTGCTGTATATTGATAAATTTGATTATATATTGTCAATACCTCAACATCGAGAATACGTCGTTGGTCGCTATGTTTGATACGGGGTCACCGGTTGCGGCTTCGAGACAGAGAAAAAAAATATAGGTAAAAAGTGTAGAATTTTGTTTTTTGAAAATTTGAGTTGTAAATTTTCCTAAAAAAAGGACTTAATTCCGTTCATCTAGGTGTAAATTTTCCTAAAAAAATACTTCATCTATTAGAGGTATAAAAAAAAAACTGAACAAGAAAAGTATAATTAAACAGACAGAAAGTAGTTGAATTAATTATTTTACAATTGTTTAAATATATGAGAGAAAGTTTTAGGCGATTTTTCTTTAATTACAGTTAAATGTATTTTAGGTTCAGGAAATGATTTATTCTTCGGGTACGTCTTAACAACCGCTCAGGACCTACTGAGTGCACTCAGGACATACAAAGTGCACTCAGGACCCATTACCGTCATCGTATCTGCACACCTGATGGATGTTTATATTCGTTATACGCTTCTTATTTTAGAATTAAATTTTGGTAGAATTTGAAATCGCAGGGGCGGATCCAGCCATTTTAAAAAGGGGGGTCCTAACCCAGGACAAAATGGGGGGGGGGTCAACTACATGTCCCCATTCAAATGCATTGATCGGCCCAAAAAAGGGGGGTTTCAACCCCCGGACCCCCCCTCTGGATCCCCGCCTGAATCGAACTTAGATAGATTTGTTAATTCTTATAAAATAATGAGGGCACGTGTCACTGATTACACAACTACTGAGCCATGATTTTTTTTAGGAATTGTATTGTTAGTTCAGTTTTACCTTTAACATGAATTTGCATATATATAGAAAAAATAAAATATCTCATTCGATGTACTTTTTCAGTTTATTTTTCATGATGACGGGTAAATTAATTTGTTGTGTTTTGCAGTTCACGAATAAAGAAAATTATTTTATAGTTTTTTTCTGTAACAAGTTCGATTTTTGTTTTTCAGTGTTATTCTTTTCTCTCTCTTTCTCTAAATCAAGTTTTTAAACAAACACAATGTTGACTGAATATCAAATTTTATTAAATTTGTATATCTTTATTCTCAACAAACCATTATACAAGAGAAGACAATTATGTACAATATTCAGTTTAACCTTAACGGAAATCTTTGCACGAAGACTTAGTTGTGGTTTGAACGGATTTCGTGTCAATAGACTGTCTTTGAAAAATTCTTTCTCGCTGTAACAAAAATCATTTTTTTAAATTAAGTTTAGAATCTTACTACAATCTAACTTACATATTGTTTAGAAATAATTATACCCGTAATATCATAATTTTCAAAAAATTAAAGGAGACGAAAACGGAGTAACGAATATATGCATCCATCCTGTGTGCGATGACTATAAAGGGTCCTGAGTGCACTTCGTATATATGTCATTAGTGCAATCAGGAGGTCCTTCAAGCGGTTTTATAGGCGTACCGTTATTCTTCTGGCGGCTTCAAATTTTTTTTTCTTATCAATAACTTATACACAAGGAGACATTTTTATTTTTTGACAGCATGAACCCCAGTTAATGAGCAAACACAAATTTAAGAAAGAAAATCGTTTACAATTAAATTTTATAAAAGGAAAAAAGGGGGGGATAATAAACAAATTATATTTACGCTCATATACTTCTAAAAAGATTTGCATATGTAAACTCTCTATAGATAATGTTAAATTATTTCAGGAGTTTTGAAAAAAGAATATATACAGTTTAATTTCGACTAAAATAGTGATTCTTTTTATAGATTTGGTACCTCAGTTTCGACTCAACATTTTTTTTTTGAATTGTTAGATGGCAAACTCTTTAGGGCAATATTGTATTTGTTCTTTATGTAATTATGGTGATATTGGCGATGAGATTTATTATATTATAACAAGGCCTTGTACAAATCCTTGATTATAGAATGTTTGGCAATATAAAAAGACGAAAGTAGACAAACCCTAATTAAGCAGGGTTTCACAAGTTGATATCCAAGCGGCCCACATTTTTGTACATCGAATAAGATCTATATTTTCAACGTTTTCAAAATGAAATAACTTGAATTGAAAATTTCCCAACTGCAATTTTTTTTTATTTCTAAACGTCTTTAATTATTATTTCTGAAAGAGAATTTTTTTTTAGCATATTCATATATTTTCATAATTTTTTCCAAGGAAACCTTTTTTTGGCAAAGTTTACATTTATATGTTTTTAACCATCACCAGCGACATATTCTCTGCCATCACCAATTAGTCCTAATTATTAAAGATCAATTGACCAAATCCAAATGATGATTGGTATATCGAATTGAATATGACCATAGGTCATCCGTGACGTATCCCAAATAACGGCGCATGCCGATAGATAGATAGTTTATTAATTGGCGTCTCGCAATTTAAATTTCATCAAGGGGACTTAATTAAACCAGTTACTATACAAATCTGGAAAAAAACGATGTACATGTACTTTTTAATATTTTTAAAACAAATTACGAAAACGTTTAGTGTAAAAACCACCGAATATAAATGTTTCTTTCTGCCTAAAATATATTTGCAGGTTTTGGCATTTGTAAATAACATTAACGTTTTGGAATCCTAATGCAAAAGACAGTCGATTCAAACTGAAATAACTTCTTTAAAGATGGTTTGATTTTTTCAGAGACACATGTATTATATGTACGTGTATTATATATGTCTCAATACATGTATTATATATGTCTCTGATTTTACCAAAACAAAAATTACAAAATTATAAATTAGTTTATATCAATCGAATGTATACCCTGAACTCTCACTATTATATATACATGTCCTAAGTTACTTAATGTCCTGTGTGCAACCAAGAGATCCTGAACGGTTTTTAGACGTACCATTATTTTATATGCATATATTTAAAGCTGTTCTTAATCATATGCATACTAGGTATCAGTGGCGGATCCAGGGGGAGGGTTTCGGGGTTGGAACCACTCCTTTTTTTGAACGACCAATGCATTTGAATGGGGACATATGGTTGGAACCACCCCCTCCCCCTTTTGTCCTGGGTTGGGACCCCCTTTTTCACATGGCTGGATCCGCCACAGAGGTATATTTATATATATGTGTGTATCAGACCAAATGACTTCCCAATTAGCAGAGGCGGATTTCGTTTTTTTCCAGGCCCCCCCCCCTAAATCTTGGGAAACAAATGGTAGATTATGTAGGGAATCACGGAAGCATGACTGGACGTGACCCCTCTAAGGCAGTCAATGAGTCCCCACTCAACAATCAAACATTGCTTAGTTCTAGATATCTTAGGTCCTAGTGTGAAATAAAGCCAATGGGTCTTTTTAAACACATCTTAATTCATACATGTATACGATAATTTCTCACGGATTTGTTCATGCAATATTGAAATTATGTTTACTCAATGCGTAATTACTGAAGTTTATATATATTTGCTACTTTTTTTCTTAATTTCATATAAATTATTTTTTTATTTTTTCTCGTCGAAAAATTAGTGGTGTTGAAATAGGGAATGGACACAGATACCTTATCACATTTAACGAAAGAAATGTTGTATAATGTCATCAATCTGTATTACACGTAGACAGGATGTTCTCTAGAAAACTATACGTTATACACACCCGAGAATACACGCACTGTCGTAATGGAAAATTACTGTATGTTAGTTACCTGTAATCAGCTTTGCAACACCATGTCATAACAGTTCAAAAAGATGTTCTTCAAATCAAAATGGAATATTCATTTTTTCTTTAAAATTTTAAACTTTAAAAAGTAGACTTTGACAAAATTATGAAATAGAAAGAATTGAATAATTTAAAATCGTATTTTAACAAAGATTTAGATAAAACTGCGTAGGTTCATATCGTTTGATTCAACGTTTGTTTGGTTATTTTTTAAGGATCGTTGTAAAATTATATATCAAAATACTGACACACACCAGTTTGCCATCTCAGTATGCAAGGCAAGGGTGCTTGGTGAGGTGCTGGAACTTGATGTACATGTATCATTACGTTACAGTTCTGTTAGGATTTGACTGCCTTTTTACAGAGACTTTCTATTCTTACTGTTATCAGTTAGTATAGACTGTTCCTGGCTTAGAATGATTCTCTGCTCAGCAAATGGTGCGTAATTAGCATTTGAATCAAATTTCTTGTAGAAGTAAAAAACACAAATTAATGTATTTGACAACTTTATTCAGGAGCACAGTCTATATTATCCACGGGGGGTCAACTTTCTATAATTGGGTATACGGGGATGTGCTAAAAATATGGGTCATAATTTTGCGTGATTTTATATAAAAATGACCCTCCTTTTCAGTGTCAACGCATTTACGTTTGATAACTGTATATTGATTTGGGGTATGATCTACATGTACCAATCCAACAATCCATGCAGATTTATAACGATAAAACTTACATATGTGCACCATACGATGTCAAATCATACATACAAACTTATCGGTAGCTGGTATATTTATGAAATATGAGTGGTGATGAGTTAGTGCTTATATAAGCATGGGTCATATTTAAAATATTGTATATAAGTATAGGTCATTCTTTCTTAAATATTTATATAACTATAGGTACTGAATTTCAGTGAATGTTATATTAAAATGGGTACGTTTTTTTAGGCAAAAATGGCACACCACTAGTCTACCAAAAAAATATCGAAGTTACCCCCCCCCCCCCCCCCGTGATATTATCCGGCATAAATAACTTCGAGATTTATGTGGAAGTTTACTCTTCTGCTCGATCTATGCTAATCGATGTTCCAGTATATTTCATATTTATATTTATTCGTGAGGCCCTCGTCATCATTTATATTCACTAAAAGCACAGTCGCATAAAGATTTAATAATAGTATAGCGAAATAATTGCGAAAATTGGGGGAAATAATAAATTTTTAGTAGCATTATTATTTAAAAATCTGAAGAGGTTCCCCGGCCGTTACTTGCAAATTTAACTCTAAAATGAGAAGTCTATAACGAATAAGATACGGCGACTATATAGGGTCTGTCATGAGTGCACTTTGTATGCCCTGCATGTGTGCACTCAGGAGGTTCTCCTGAGCGGTGTTTAGACGTACCGGGAAAATCTTATCTGATTCTAAATCAATTCATCGGTTACACTCCCCTGTCACCAGTGATCCTTTTTTGCTGACATTCTGAAAAAGTATTGTGTAGTCCCTGTGTAAGTGTTGACTCTTAATTTGCACATGTGATCTTTTAAGATCTTTTAACATTCCCCGGACTTCTGCAAAAAACAATTATTCAGTTCACTGATTAAGATGGAAGGTAAACGAACAGAAAGTCACAGGACAAAAAGTCAGACACATGTCAGACTCAGACATAAAGTAACAAAGTTGATAGGACAAAAAGTCACAAACAATTTGTTGACAATTGTTTGAATGTAAATGAAAAAAGATTTTGAAATATCTTCTTTTTATTACATATATTCATTTTTGATTTAAGGAAATTGTTCATATTATAAAAAAGAAGATGTGGTATGATTGCCAATGAGAAAACTGTCCACAAGAGACCAAAATGCACAGACATTAACAACTATAGGTCTTTACGGCCTTCAACAATGAGCCAATATAAAAAAGATGTGGTATGATTGCCAATGAGACAACTGTCCACAAGAGACCATAATGACACACACATTAACAACCATAGGTCACCATACAGCCTTCAACAATGAGCAAAGCTGAGGTAAAGCCCATACCGCATAGTCAGCTGTAAAAGGCAATTATACCATATCTTTTTTTTATATTTACATGTCAACAAATGCGTGCAAATGTAGTCAAAAGCTGCACACATTGTACGTAATGATTTTTGTGTGCAAATGTAATGGTAATGTGCGCAAACCTAAAGCACTGATTTAATTGTTTTTAATAAATTTTAATTACAAAGTTGCTACATCATGTTCATGTATAAAACTTCAAGAAAAATACAAAAAGAGTGTTTTCTTGTTCAAAGAAAAATAATCTCAAAACTAAATTGTGACTTTTGTCCTGTGACAGTGTGTGACTTTTTAAATGTGACTTTCTGTCCTACATTCAGATTGAATAGGGGAGTTTGGTTGATCCCGTCTCTCTCTATCTGAGACTACTATCTCATTGATGAGCTTTATGTTTCATGTATTGTGCTTGTCATGTATGTATGTCAGATAAAAGCTCTACAGAGCTTATATAAATGTTGTATTGTTATATGTATAACCGACAATAAATAAATAGCCCCTAACAAGTAAGAATTAGGTTACTTCTTTTTGTTTTGACATCTTGCAAGGGTTTTTTATACCCCCGTATTAAAATTATACCCCCACTTTAAAAAAGGGGGGTATACTGTTTTACCCCTGTCTGTCCATCCATCCTTGCGTCAGTAAATGAATATTTTTCGTCCCATTTTCCTCAGGAACTACAATAGAAGGATTTCTGAAATTTGGTTTCAGGGTTTAATAAATAAGTCAGCTATACCGTGTGATGCATTTTCAGATTCATCACTCCACAACTTCCTGTTTTCCGAACACTTGTATGAATTTAAACATGATAGCCAAGTTGAAAGTTGAAAACTAACAACCTAATTTATGTCCAAAAAAAATAAAAAACAGATATGTTTCACATAAACAAACGACAATCAAGTGCTGAATTATAGGATCCTGACTTGGAACAGGCACATCCATAAGAAAATGGCAGGGTATAAGGAACTTTGAAAATGTTTAGTTTTTGTGCTTTGGTCTTTTTTCCGGATACTGTAAGCAATAAGGCCCCTTGTGCATGTCTGAATGGCAGATTCATATATAAACCATGACCGCATTTTATTGTTCTTTGGTCAATGATAAGTTTTCTTGGTTTTGTCATTTTATCAGTTTTTCTAAGCATAGGTCTACTTGTTGTTGTATGGAATGAATACAAGGTATCATATAAAAAAAGATGTCTGCCTGCCAAGGTTAATTTTACTGTGACCTCTGATTCATAGAACAATGATAATATTCATGATATTGAACAGCAAGAATGATGAGTAAGTTGATGTTATATACAAATAAGGCAAAATTTTCAGTTGCCTACTAATTATGATATAGTAGTTATTTTTGTCATTAAATGATGTTTACCCTTTTATGTGTAGGGCAAGAACATTAAAGATAAAGGGGAAACTATAAACAGAAGAAATTATCAACAAAATAAGATTTACAGAGGTCAACAAAGCCTAAATGTTAAGTCCACTGTTATAAAAGTTTTTGTCTGTAAATAATGATTAAATATTTATTAAAATAAGATGTGGTATGATGAATGAGAAAACTATCCATCAGAGTTCAATTTAGTGGATGTAACCATTGTAATTACTTATTAGCGGCCATTTATGACCTGTAACATGTGTAAATAATGAGGAAACCCATACCCTATACATGTTATAGTAATCTATAAAAGACAACACTAACCAAATTTGAAACAGAGCATCAATTCAAACGTCAAATATACCAGACTAATTTATAAAAACAAAAAAATTATGAAAAATAAAAATGACGGATATGAACCAACATCAACCAATGAAATATGTACAAGCTCCTGATATTGGACAGGTATAATATGGCTTGGTTGATATAAAAATAAGAAACACTTAGCAGTCTGATTTCCAATGAGACATTTCTCCAATTGATAGAGATCAAATGACATTTAAGGAGGCTCTAGGGTATAACAATTTCAGAAAAATATTTAATATTTTTTTTTCATAACTCATTTTATTTATAACTTTATCATATGGTACACAAAATCATTCAAAACAATCAATTCGGTTTGGCCCAAGATGACTTTTAAAATGTATATATCAATGAAAAAGTTCTAAATTATCTCCCTTTGGTGCAAAAACACCATTTTTTGGCATTTGAAATGTAATATCTTTTTTTAACTCATCAGTGGCCTTTATTTTTATGCCCCACCTACGATAGTAGAGGGGCATTATGTTTTCTGGTCTGTGCGTCCGTTCATCCGTCTGTTCGTTAGTCTGTCTGTTTGTCCATCTGTCCCACTTCAGGTTAAAGTTTTTGGTCAAGGTAGTTTTTGATGAAGTTGAAGTCCAATCAACTTGAAACTTAGTACACATGTTCCTTATGATATGATCTTTCTAATTTTTAAACCAAATTAAACTTTTGACCCCAATTTCACGGTCCACTGAATATAGAAAATCAAAGTGCATGTTTCAGGTTAAAGTTTTTGGTCAAGGTAGTTTTTGATGAAGTTGAAGTCCAATCAACTTGAAACTTAGTACACATGTTCCTTATGATATTATCTTTCTAATTTTAATGCCTTATTATATTTTTTATCCAATTTCATGGTCCATTTAACATGGAAAATGATAGTGGAGTGGGGCATTCGTGTACTTTGGACGAATTCTTGTTTATCATAATTTTTAATTAAGCTGTACTTTAACTAAAATTTTATAAAAGTTAAGCGATTTCTGTAATTTAGTACTTGAATATTCAAATGAAAGTTTATCATAATAATCATAAACATGATAAAATAGCCATTTTATTGATCTCTTCACTGATAATTTTTGAGTTTGTGTATTTGTAGGTCAGACATCTTGATTTTCATGGTCATCATTTACAGATCAATACTGAACAGAAAACTTAAAGCTGATATTTTTCTCCATAGTGCGACTTTTTTTATTAATTTGAAATGGAACGTGTTGTTTCCTACATTTATTTGAAAGAGGAAATTTCAACATGATGACTATAAACAAAAAGGAGTCATATCATCACGATCATTGATGCACAAGAACTTGATCATATAAATACAACAATGTATCAATTGAAAGATGGAACGAATGAACAAAATATTAGAATGTTGTTGTCCAAAAAAACTTGCTTTGTTTTCTCATTTGAATACCTCCATTCAATAAAGATGTACAGAGGAAGATCTTTGAAGAACAGATTGAAAAAATTTTTGTCTAAGAATTGCAGGAATATTCTAGTGAATGAAATTATTTATTGACTTCACTCTTATATAGTGGACTGAATAATTGTACATAACAAGGTGTGAATAAAGAAAACAAAAACTTTAACAAAAAGTGTTTATATTATAAATTTGCAAATATAAGCATACTATTATGTACACCACAAAAGTATATATAATTCAAATTGTTTGCATATACAAGTATTGCAATGAAACTATAACAAAGAAAATCTTACCTCATGAAAAGAGTAAACTATTCAGTCAGAATATAAAATATTTTTTCAGTTCTATTTTTCATAATAGAATAAACAAGACGATTTCAAAACAATATTTTTTCATTTACTTGGACATTTCATCATTTTGTTTCAGTGAAAGGACTTTATTCTTTGACTGTAAATATTATTATACATTCAAAAATAAGAATAATCTTTATTGTCATATAAACAAATAAAAAACATGTATGTGACAAAATTAATAAAAATAATATATATATGTATATATAAAAAATATATTAAAAAAAACTTGTATACATTTAAAACATTTTACTACCAAACAGCATTCATTATAACATACACATAACTTTATATATATATATATATATTTATAATTTTAATCCCATAGGATTTTATTTTGTCCCATGGGATATTGAAAATCCCATGGGATAATAAAAATCCCATGGGATTTTTTTTGTCCCATGGGACAACAAATATCCCATGGGACTACAATTATCCCATGGGACCAAAAAAAATCCCATGGGATTTAACCAAAATCCCATGGGATAATGGTCAATCCCATGGGATTTTGCCCTGTCCCATGGGATATTGAAAATCCCATGTTTTTATAATTCAAATTGCAAAATAAATATGAAAGAAACAGTAGAAAACCAATGAAATTATTGAATCCCATGTAATTCCGCACATTTTGGTTATATACATGATATTGTAGCTTTTGTTTGAGGCGGCGGCGGATTTGCAAATGAGTGTTTTGCAAATTAAAAGTGTCCAGTGTTTATAAATATATATTAGGCCTATACATGATTTTAATTAATATTATAAAGTTATAAACTATTTATTTATGAACATCTTCAAAATCTTATTTTTTATTGTACTGTATTTTTATTGCTTGATATTGTGATAAAATGATTTTAAAGTATTATTTAGCTTTTTTATTCTCTACTAATCACATCAATCAACAGTTTTATTCAGTGCCGGCAAAATAGCATTTTTTTCTATTTTGCCGGTGCCTTGCTATTTTGCCGGTGCCGGTCAAATAGCCACTGCCGAAAGAAAACTTAGTCCATTTATAAGTAAAATAAGGAGAAACAGGTGCAATATTTTAACAAAATTTCCTTCTACAGTGTTCTAGATACAAGCGTTTGGTCATAAACAAGCTTCTGTCCATGTTTGGTAGAAATCCAGGATAGTTTTAGAAAGTTATTAAAATTTTAAAAGCTTTAACCGCAGATTGAATATTTGTGGACGACGCCGACGACGGAATGTAGGATCGCTATGTCTCGCTTTTTCGACAAAAGTCGAAGGCGTGACAAAAATCATTAGCGTAAACATTACAATACAATACAATATGCTTTTTTTTAAAAACACTCCGTCACATTGACATGTGAAACAATTACGATGTTTTGATAACAGCGAAACTTCCAAACCAAAATTGCTTTGTTTGATAGAATTCAGAGAAGCCGGTTTCGGTAATTTGTGGTAACACAATTCTTCTTTCCTAGGATCCATCCTGATAACTATCCTATTATTATAAGCATATTTCAATAGAATCAAAGTTGTTTTATTTTTACTGCTCTAACTGTCTGAACTATCTATGTACAGGCGATCGTTTGATTTTGTCTGGTTTTACGAACTTTTTGAACCTTAGAGTTCGATACTTTTGTTAATTAATACTTCAGTCTACTGCAAACATTACCTATTATATTATTACCATTAGGTTCTGAGAGGGAGACAATTTTTGTCATTTTTTGGACGAGCAGAAAGTAATTATTCTGATGGGGAGACAAATTTTGTATCATTTTTTGGACGAGCAGAAAGTAATTGTTCTGAACTTTACCCTCAGTGAATATAAATAATCTGGCCGCCTTTATGTAGAAAATAGTCTGCAAAGTAATTGTTCTGAGGGGGAGACAATTTTTGTGTCCTTCAAGTTTATACGACCGCAAAAAAAATATTTGGAACGTATTTATAACGGTATGATGTCGTCGTCTGCGTCGTCGTCGTTGTCATCGTCCGAACACATTGGTTCAAAAATTTCAACAAAAAAATAAATATTTGTTTTTTCATTACAAATTTTATTTATTACACTATTAGTTATTACTTTATGATATGGTACAAAAATCATCCAAAAAATTCGATTCGGTTTGGCCCCAGATGACTTTTAAAATGTTTATATCATTGAAAAAGCTCAAAATTATCTCCCTTTGGTGCAAAAATGCTATTAAAATTGCATTAAAATTGAAATCTCTTTTTTAACTCATCGGTGACCTATATTTTTATACGACCGCAAACAATTTTTTGCGTCGTATAATGCTATCATGTCGTCGTCGTCGTCGTCGTCCGAAGACGCATTTAGTTTCCGGACAATAACTTTAGTTTTAGTGAATGGATCTCTATAAATTTTTACCAGATGGTTCAATACCACTAAAGGAAGGTTGGGATTTATTTTGGGGGTTATTGTCCCAATAGTTAAGTAATTAGGGGCCAAAAAGGGGACCCAAAATTAGCATTTTTGCAGTTTTCAAACAATAACTTGTGTTTAAGTGTATGAATCTCTCTGAAATTATTCCACAAGTTTCCATACCATGGAGGGATGGTTAGTATTGACTTTAGGGGGTTCTGGCTCAAAATGTTTTGGAATTTGGGGCAAAAAGGGGGGGATAGTTTTTTTCTGGTCAATGGACAATTAAGACAATTTAAAAGCAGTGTAAGGAAGGTAATTAAAAAACATTTAACATACAATGTTGGTTATGTTCAGATATACCTCCCTTACACTTTTTGTAAATTATGTATAAAGGGATGTCAGGTTTTGGACTAATTGCAAAAAAAAAGGGGTGGTGGTAGTAGTATTTTTAAAAAAAAACATTTTTTGGAAAAGTTTGAAGAAGAAATCTTTAATTGCACAATATTGTGCAATAGATTTGTAAGACCTTGACATTTGTTTTGTGTCAGAAACTCATATTATGTCAAAATTTTGATCACAATCCAAATTCAGAGCTGTATCAATAAAATTGAGAATGGAAATGGGGAATGTGCCAGAGAGAAAACAACCCGACCATAGAAAAAAACACAACAGCAGAAGGTCACCAACAGGTCTTCAATGTAGCGAGAAATTCCCGCACCCGGAGGCGTCCTTCAGCTGGCCCCTAAACAAATATATACTAGTTCAGTGATAATGAACGCCATACTAATTTCCAAATTGTACACAAGAAACTAAAATCAAAATAATACAAGACTAACAAAGGCGCAAAAATGCGGCGGGTTAAACATGTTTATGAGATCTCAACCCTCCCCCTATACCTCTAGCCAATGTAGAAAAGTAAACACATAACAATACGTACATTAAAATTCAGTTCAAGAGAAGTCCGAGTCTGATGTCAGAAGATGTAACCAAAGAAAATAAACAAAATGACAATAATACATAAATAACAACAGACTACTAGCAGTTAACTGACATGCCAGCTCCAGACTTCAAATAAACTGACTGAAAGATTATGATTTCATCATATGAACATCAGGCACAATCCTTCCCGTTAGGGGGTCTCATTGGGGGTTCCGATCCCGGATCCCGCTTACTGTTTTGTCCGATTCCCGTATCCCGCTTACACTATGTATGTAAGCAATTCTCATTTTATTGTCATTTCCCGGGTCCCGCTAGACCTCATTTCCCGTTTTCCCGACACAATAATTTGACTTTCACGTGTCACGCTTACAAAAAATCGGCAATCCCGCGTCACGCTTAGAGAGGCCCCTCATGGGGGGGGGGGGGTCCTAGTAATCACATAATCACCATTTTTTTGCCAATATAATCACATAATCATTAAATATTTGCTTATCTTTAGTAATCAAATAATCATAAACTAAAAATACAGTCCTAGGTAATCAAATAATCATGAAATATTTGGCTTAATAATCAAATAATCATTAAAAAAACGGCCAAGTAATCACATAATCAAAAACCCCATGAGGGCCCTCCTTAGACCCAAATGAGACCCACCGTTAGGGGTTTATAGTGGAGCGGCGAATGTTAAAAAAGTCGCTTAGTTAACGAGTTTAAATTACCTAAATACCTCATGGGATTTTAATGGCTTAAAATGTCTATCGATTATTCAACTTCTGAAAAATGTTTGTCGTCAAAATCAAATGTGGTACAAATGACGTTAAAAATAGCCTTAACTGACGTTACCCAACTTGCATCGTATACCCCACTGCTGATTCGGTACTCATATTTCATATCAAACACGTTCTAAAAAATAATTTGTGAACGAAATTGGTAAATATAGTTATTCTTGAACGTCATAAAATTTAAGAGCATTTTCAAATAGTCCTATATGGAAAGCACAATGCATCTGAAAATGGTTGAAAATAACACTGAAAAATCATCGTTTTTCACCTAGCATTATTTGCACGTGCAGTATAGGTGTATTTTAAAGGCACAACAACAAAGCCGCCGTATAATACTACAATCGACTCGATTTACTTTTTGCAGTTAATTTCTTAAAAGATAAATATTTGGCTAAATATCTGCTTTTTATCGAGATTTAAGTCCGAATATTTGTCACAAATTTACCGACATTGTTGTGGTTTCTATTTATAGTCCAACATTTAGCAATTTTTCGAAGGTTGATTGTAGTCGTTTTCAAGCATATTTCTTATTCATTTTGTAATTTCCGAAGCTTTGTGATTAATTTATATTGTTCGGTATTGTTGTGTATTAGTTTTTGTTGAATTCAACGGGAAAAGTGAATATCATTGTAGGGTTGGTTTGGTTTTCAGGTGTGTTTGATTTGTTTTTTATTTCATCAAATGGACAATTTATCAGTCTCATTAAAACTAGTCCCGCCGGATACTAAAAAAAGGAGAGTGAAAGTTGGTGTTGACAATTGCATTATCTGCAGTTCTGTTGATGATGAAAATTTAATAACATCAACGGAATCTGGAAGAAAAAGCCTGATAAATGCTGCAGCAAAGTGACGTGATGATTTGTTCAGTTTTTTTAATGAATTCTGCAATGAAATATCTAGTGAATTACCCGTATTTAGGTGCCATAGGTCATGTTTTAAAAGCTACACAAGTAAACATAATTTAGAATCAGTACCATGTTCTTCAGCTGAAAAGGAAACACCAGATATAAATTACGATTTATTTAATTCTTTGGTGCCTGGAAAAAATGATCACCTTCTTAATACATCAAAGTGTATTATTTGCAGCAAAATGTCACATAAAAGGGTGAAAACATTACATACCATTTCATCTGCGGAACGGTTAGCCAATCTTAAAGATGCTGCTGTTAGAGCATGCGACGCTGAAATGATTAATCGAATAGAGAAAGAGAATTTTCTCAATAAAGCAGTGTATCATGCAGCATGTCTGACTACATACTTGGCATATAGACCAAAATCAACTGATAAATCAGCGTATGATTTGGCATTTGAAAAAGTGGTTGAAATTATAGACAGAGACCTCATTTGTGACAAAAGGTCTCTTTTATTGTCATCACTCATGACAATGTACCAGTCTTTTTTACCTGATAAAATAAGTAAGACCTACTGTAATTCCTCCAAGCTTAAGGCATTTCTACCCAATGCTTAAAAATACAAAAGAATTATGGGTTCAAACTGGTTCAATAGGTAGCTTGAATGATAATAGACGTTTTATACCAGTTCACGACATTGTTTCGTCCATTGATCCAGTTGTCACCGGTAGTTTCTGCTAGGGAGTTTGTTGCTGCTTTATAAGACTCAAAGTACAAATTTTAGAAATATCACAACGATTTAAATTTGCTGAGACATCAGTTGGCTATCAATAAAGATAAAAGTCTTATAAAGCTTCCGCCAAGTGAATCCGTATTTAAGCAACACGTACTGCGTGCAATGTGGCAAAGCAAAGTTTGGGTGTCGGCAAATTTGGCCAACCCGAATAATGGATCCCCATGTGCTTTCGGTTGGAAAACTGCACAGAATGACAAGTTAGAGCCAGTTTTCTTTGAGGGACAAATGGCATCAGATTTTCTACAAGATCTTATTTGTTCGTGTAAGGGGAAAAACGCATGTCAGGAAGCATGTGTTTGCAAGGAGCAGGGTCTTCCTTGCACTGATTTATGTTTTTGCCAAAATGTAGGAAGTTGTAATAATGTCCAGTCAGTATCCGCTGACATAGCTGATGACACAGATGAAATATCATAAAAATAGTTCTTGTTACAATATTTGATAGCTTTATTTTGGTTTGCTATGTTTTTTTCCACGTTTCATTTTTTATGAAATTAAACTCATCATAGATACTAGTACCAAAACGTTCATGTCTTAATGTTTGAATAATTTCTTCAAAATGCTTGCTCTCATTGTGTAGTTTACCACTCCAATAACTATATTATATCAAAAAGTATCATATATTGAGAAAGTTCATTTAAGGAAAACTCAGTGACATGTCTAATCCTTGAAAACTGAAAAGAAATTTAGCACGGCTGCAAATTTTTATTGTTTGATTTATAAACTATGCATTTTGAATACTCTTTTAAAAACTTTTATCATAAAGTGTTCAAGAAATCCTATTTGTCGAGGTGAAATATTAAGGTTATTATGCTACTCAGTACTGGTTTTTATTAGGCTTTAAAATTTGTATACCACGGACTACCTTCAAAAAGTTAAATATAACGTTGTTTTGACGTCAAGTCCAAATAAAAAAAACAAATTTGTATGAACTAACATATTAATACTCATTTAATTTATTGAATAGATTATTAATTTTGAAAGTATCAATGGTATTGTTTCTCGAGATGAAAATATGAATATTTTTAGTGATGACCTTTGACCTTGATTTTCGGCATAATGGTACCAGCTTTCATATTGACGACACATATTTTCAAAAAGTACACGATTTCAGCTTTCCAATGAGCTATCAAAAATCCATGAGGTATTAAGGTAATTTAAATTTCTGAAATTGTCCTCTCCGCCGCTCCACTATTAGTATCATACCATCATAACATATATGAGAAGAACATAATCCGTGTCATGCCAACCTTGAATGTTGTGTCCATACTTGCCCCAATTGTTCAGGGTTCGACATCTGCGGTCGTATAAAGCTGCGCCCTGCAGAGCACCTGGTTTATTATTGTTTTCAAATACGCTGTACATAAACTTAATAATTGTAGAATTTAAGCGATTTCTGTAATTTAGTTACTTTTTTCTTATTTCGATATTACCTCTATTTCTCCTAGTTCAACAGAAAAAAACGACATTAACAAAAATGTATGCTTCTTTCGGAGGCAAATTGTGAGCTTAAATGAACGGTGACCCCATTTTTTATTTTATTTTTCTATTAAGTATATGATAAAGTTCATTTATATAAAACCGCGAGCCCCCTCAAGTGAATAGATCTTTATGAATTTTTTTCAGATGGTTCAATACCACAAAAGGAAGGTTGGGATTGATTTTGGGGATGATGGTCCCAACCGTTTAGGAATTAGGGGCCAAAAAGGGGTCAAAAACAAGCATTTTTCTAGTTCCATGATAACTTGTGTATAAGTATTTCAATTGCTCTGAAATTGTACCACAATGTTCAAAACCACAAGTAGGAGGTTTGGATTCATTGTAGGGGTTATGGGACCAACAGTCAAGGAATTAAGGACCAAAAAGGAGCCAAAGACAGGCATTTTTCTAGTTTCCAGACAATAACTTGTGTGTAATTGTATGGATCTCTCTGAAATTCTACCACAATGTTCCATATAACAAAGCAGAGGCTGGGATAGAGTTTTGGGTTAATTGCCCAAAACTTGTAGGAATTAGGGGCCAAAAAGAAGTTTGGTTGTACCTGTAGAAAACTTATTTCAAACTGGATAGCACATCCTCATTTTTACGGAAATGTTGTTAACCGTGCCCGGAAATTTAAAAATGATCCACGTAAACTTGTCGCTCCTTTAAATAAACTTATTCTAAAAGGTTACCTATTCAACACTGTAGTAAGATCATTGAATATTGTTTTTATTGGTATACATATTGATTTTGTTATCAGTAAATTAAAAGCTAACTAAATATTACTAGTATGTTATATACATATCAGCTGATACACATATATATATTCATGGATCTACAATCTGTCGATACCTGTAACTTGGCATTGCACAATGTCATGTTTTTCTCTGGCTGTTTATGACGTCTTTACACTAAATCCATTGGATGTTGGATGTGTACGGATTGATTGTTTAGTCTTAGATGCATGATTTTTTATTAGTTGTTAGTGGCTTTGAACTAGCTGTCAGATAACTGCGAGTACTCTCAGATCTGTTCATTGCGTCTTTTTGTGTCGGGATGTATAAGTACCCGGTCACGTCTACTTGTATTTTTGTCCATCTGATGAGTTAAGCCTTTTTCAACTGATTTTTATAGTTCGTTCTTATGTTGTACTGTTATACCACTGTCCCAGGTTAGGGGAGGTTGGGATCCCGCTAACATGTTTAACCCCGCCACATTATTTATGTATGTGCCTGTCCCAAGTCAGGAGCCTGTAATTCAGTGGTTGTCGTTTGTTTATGTGTTACATATTTGTTTTTCGTTCATTTTTTTACATAAATAAGGCCGTTAGTTTTCTCGTTTGAATTGTTTTACATTGTCTTATCGGGGCCTATTATAGCTGACTATGCGGTATGGGCTTTGTTCATTGTTTAAGGCCGTACGGTGACCTATAGTTGTTAATTTCTGTGTCATTTTGGTCTTTTGTGGATAGTTGTCTCATTGGCAATCATACCACATCTTCTTTTTTATATGTTCCTAGTTTCCCGACAATAACTTGTGTTCAAGTGTATGGATCTCTCTGAAATTGTACTACAAGCCTTGGTAACAAGGTTCCATACTACAAAGGAAAGGCTGATATTGAGTTTTGGGGTTATTGCTTTAAGGGGTGTGTCAATAAGTTGCCTGGGGAGGGGGGGTGTTTCTTGTTTACAATTTTTTTACGGGATTTATTTTTTTTCAAAAATTTTCAAATTTCGATTTTTGAAAAGTTTCAAGAAGAATTCTTCAATTTCACAGTCTTGCGCAATAGATTTGTAAGATCCTTGACCACATGTATTTTATGTCAAAAACCTATATTATGTTTAGATTTTGTTTAATCAATTTGGATCAACAAACAAATGGTGAAAACGTATGCGTTTGGCACACACGATAAACGGTGTCTTCTCATTTATCCAACTTTTTAAAATAAGGTATTCTCATTTAGCCAACTTTTTATTTTTGTTAATTATTGGGTTGTTTGTTAAGTAATAATAATGTGTCTTTCTAAAATTTGACAGTAAATTTGTTCCTGTATGTTTTTATATTATTTATAAAAAAATATATATAAAATAAAGTTGTTACATTTTATTTTTAAATAAAATTTAGTATATTTTAAATAATAAATAAATGTTTCAGCATTTATACAGAAGAAACCCACAAATCAGTAATATTTGTTCATTTGAGGTTTTGCTTTAAGTTGCATTTAAACTAGTAACATGTATATTTGGTATAGCATTTTTACTACCCAATCTAGATAGCCTTTGGAAGTATCATATTGTTTCAATATCCATTAGTTCATGTAGTTAGTAAGTAAGTCACATCACCAGACCTACATTTTGCCATCAAGTTCAAGCACCATATTTATTAATGTACCATATACCAACTATCAGAACTAGGCAGTGACATGATTGCTTTAATTTAGCACTGTTTTACAATAAAGTCAATTTTCCATATTCAATCATGTATTCCACATTAAACATGTTAAAGCCTACAATATTTAAAACGAACGAACTTTATACTTCAGTGTTTGTTTTTCTTATATCATGTGTTATTCATAGAAACCAGAATCTAATCTAAAATAGAGAGATATTTATTAGTTTGGCTTCTTCATAATTTGATGCTAAATTGTTGAAACCCAGGAGCTTCTGAGCTTCCCCATGGACCCTCTACCAGGGCAACCGTAATTAACCTTTCGATCAGTAAATCCTGGCCTAGGACTATTGAAATGTTTAGGAACGCCTTATACTGTATGATTTGGAATTTTTCGTTATTGGTCTTCTGCTGATAAGTCCACCATAGACAATTAATGGAGAGTTCGGCATAAAAAATTGTTAAACCCTGACACTTTAACTATAAAATATACATGTTCCAAGTCAGGAACCGTTACTTTAGTGCAAAACATATTTATTTTATGTTTTTGGCAAAAATAAGGTCCAAAATTAGTTGCTTATTTTAACTTGCTATGCTAAATAATACTACAGAAAAATTTAATCTGGGTATAATTTTCAGTCTTATTTTTCACCTGTAATTCAACCCAAACTCTTATTGAAAAAACCTTTGTTCTTGATTACCTTTGATCTCATCTATCCAACTTATGTTTTTACCTGTACTACCTATAATTTTAAAAAGTTGGATAAATGAGAATGAACCCGATAAACCAGGGGCGGGTGACGTCCACGTAAGGGCGTAATGGGCCCCTTTCACAAAAAAACCAAAAAACATAAAAAAAAACTATCGTCATTAGTTTATATTGTATTGAATATGGCAATTTATCATATTCATTAATTAAACACATACTCTGATTTCTTTTATACTGATTCCCCCATCCAATAAGTGACTGGAACACCTTTTTAAACAACCAAAACGGTAAGTAAATCTATACATGAAATGGTTGTTTTGTGTGACACTTCCCAATGGCCATTCTACATCTACCCGGGGGATACTCACTATATATATGATACCGGGGCGGGTATGTTCCGACACACGGGGTTGCATTTTCAGCTAAATGGTTTGACATTGGGTTTTTTTCTCCTTGCATTTGAAGGGGTCAGATTTGACTATCTAGAACGGGGTATTATAAATACAATGTTACACTATTGTTTCATAAGGGTGAATGTTTGGTACCATTAAAACGTTTAAACCCGCTGCAATTGTTTGCACCTGTCCTAAGTCAGCCTGAATCTGATGTTCATTAGTTGTCGTTTGTTGATGTGGTTCATAAGTTTTTCTCGTTTTTTATATAGATTAGACCGTTGGTTTTCCCGTTTGAGTGGTTTTACACTAGTAATTTTTGGGCACCTTTATATCTTGCTGTTCGGTGTGAGCCAACACTCCGTGTTAAAGACCGTACTTTGACCTATAATGGTTTACTTTTATAAATTGTGCTTAGATGGAGAGTTGTCTCATTGCGGCACTCATACCACATCTTTTTATATCTACTAAATTGAAAACAACGTTCAAACCTATGATTGCGTTGGATAAAAACCGCAATTTGTATACGTGTGCATGCAAAAAAAAATTCATGGTAAAGGGGTCTAAATACAGCACAACAACATTTTCCCAAAAATGACCAAAACTGTGAAAAGGTATATCTTAACAAAACGGGTATTAGTTCAGAAAAAGCTATCGTTAAAGATTTATTTTTCATTTGTCATGCCCATTTCATATAAACTTTTAACTGAATTTAAAACTTCTACCAAAGATTTGATATCCACATGTTAATCAATACATAATTTGAATGATCCGAAGGCAGACTATTTTCTCAAATGTGTCTATCATGGAGGCTGTTATAATACTTCATAATTTGATGCTAAATTGTTGAAATCCAGGATCTTCTGACTTTCCCAATGGACCCTATACCAGGGCAACCGGAATTATGCCTCCCGTTCTTAAAATCTGGCCTATGACTATTGAAATGTAAAGAAACGCCTTATACCCTAGAATTTGTCATTTCTCGTTATTGGTCTACTGCTGGTTGGATCCACCCACTCATTTTAATGTACCGTAGACAATTAATCGAGAGAATTCGGCATCAACCCTGATACTTTAACTATTAAATATACATGCTCCAAGTCAGGAACCGTTACATTAGTGCACTTCACAATTATTTTATTTTTTTAGCCAAAAAAAGATCCAAAATTTGTTTCGCCTCCCTCCGCTCGGCGACAGATGGTATTCTACGGCCCCTCTTTCAAATATCCTGGAAACGCCCCCTGTTAAAACAGCCATTTTCATTTGTACCTCCGGTTGAGTCATGATATAAATTAAAGCTACAAAGAGTTTGAATGATTAAATAATTTTCGTTTCAAGTAAAAAATACTCAGAATATGTGAAAAATTGGCACAAAATATTGGTCCGGTTGCAGACGACTTTGAGAAATTGACTACCGCCGAAAACAACAATTTTTGCTTATCATTAACCGAAGATTTTTCTTATGAGTAAACATGAAAATTTAACAATTTTTCCAAGTAAAATAATTTCCAATTTCCGTATGATTTCGTCTACAAATAGAATAAACGGAGAAAAATAACAAATAAAAAAAAAAACGTAGTGTTAAGTACGTCGTTTTACACATTATTTGGCAGGTTGACAACGTAGTGTAATGGGGACGAAGTTATAGAAAACATTAAGAAAATAATCCAAGAAGAGGTGTACTCTGATTTTTATTTTTCTAGTCCTCTCACTTGGTATGATAATTTAAAATATCGTTTTAAGCGATTTGCACAGGTATATAGTAAGGATAAACAAAAAGTGAAAAATAGAGATTATTATTGAATTCAAAATAAATTACAAGAAATGTCAGTTAAAGAAGCTAATGGTGTTTGTATTAACATGAATCAGTATGAAGATTTAAACTCTAAATTAGCGAAGATTGAGAAAATCAAATGTCAAGGCGCAATATTGAGATCAAAGGCCTTTTGGTCGGTAGATGGTGATAACAATACTGCTTATTTTTACAATTAGAAAAACAGAGACAACAATCAAAACTTATAACTGAATTAAAAAACAATGGAAAATCTTCTCGTGATACTGGTGAAATTTTAGATATCATTTTTAATTTCTATTCAAATCTATATTCTTGTGTCGACAATGACGATGACAAAAACAAGATGTTGAATTTTCTTAGAACAATATATATAGACATTTCAGATTATAAAATGTGTGAGTCAGATATTACTTTTGATGAGATCTGTCGTTCGGTAAATGGGATGAAAAAGGGAAAACCCCAGGTCCTGATGGACTAACTTGTGAATTTTATTGCAAATTTATAAATGAATTTAAAGATGTATTTTTTCATATTTTCAATTGCATTGAAACTGAAGGTCAGTTGTCAAGGTCAATGAGGCATAGCGTAATAAATTTGATTTTTAAAAAGAAAGGTGACAAAAATGATATAAAATCTTACAGACCGTCCAATCATATTAGCTAATGTTGATTACAAGATTTTAGCCCGAATCATGGCGAATAGACTGAAATTAACATTGACAAAGATCATTAATAATACACAAACTTGTTCTGTAATAGGTCGAGATATATCAAACACTGTATGTAGTATAATTAACGTCATTGATTTAATAGATGAAGAAGAGTTGGAAGCTTATATTTTAAAAACGGACCAAGAAAAGGCCTTTGACAGAGTTAGTCATGATTTTTTATTTAGTGTTTTAGAAAAATTTGGTTTCGGAGAAAGATTTAAAAAATGGATATCAATTTTTTACACGAATGTTAGAAGTTCTGTGAAGTGTTATGGTTATTTGACCCCATATTTCAGTTTTAATAACGGAATAAAACAAGGATGTCCTTTAAGTTCGATCCTATACACTATTGTTTCAGAAACATAAGAACAGGCAATTTTACAAAACACAGAAATTACTGGTATAAAAATACCTGGCACAAATATTTATTCCACTATTTTTCAGCATGCTGATGATACAACCTTTTCCTTGGCATATAGGAAGTCAATTTTTATTGTTTTTTGATATTCTTAAAATCTATAGTGGTGATTCAGGTGCTAAAATCAATAAAGAAAAATCTGAAATTCTAATATTAGGAAATGGATATTTGTTACAAAATGACATTGAGCAGTTAGGTATTAAGATATGCGATAATAATAATCGTTATTGTCATATAAACAAATCAACATGTTTGTGACAAACTAAAACAAACAAAAACAACAAAAAACTAACATACACTCATACATATAATAGATATGTATATAAATATATCAATTGTTGCAATTATAAAATATAGTGACAAGTCAAAATACAAATTACAACATATCAATATACCACAAAACTTTTAACCATGGTAAATCAAGAGTCCCCTGTCCTCAGTTTCATTGACTGTTTTAAAAAGGAACCTAAACTTTGTACCTGTTGAACATTTGATGGATTGAGTATATATTGTAGCTTTTTTTTATTAGTGCAACTCGTAGAGTCAGAATTTTGAGAAGCAATTTCAGAAAAGTAATTATTTCTTAAGCTTTTATTTATTTTGCAATGAAGGAAGAAGTGATATTCATTATCTAAATCTTTAATAGGGCAAAAATTACATAATCTAAGATTTCGTGGTACTTTTTTATATCTACCTAATTCAAGTTCCAGACTATGATCACATATTCTTAATTTAGTTATAAGTTTACGAAATTCAAAGTTTGAATTTGACAAGTAAAATTCTGTCTCAGTATCTGTTTTGAGATCTTTGTAGAGAAAAAGTTTGTTATGTTCACATAAAATTTCAATATTAGTTTTATAGAGGCTTTTATATTTATTAGAAATGTAATAGAAGTTTTAGGAGTTTGGGTAGGAAAATTTCAAGAAAATGCAATATTTTAAACTGGGAGAAAAAAAATCCGCTCCATTACTACTGTTTTAAATCTATGGAAACGGAGACATCTTTCACTTTATGGTAGATTTGCTGTTTTATCATCTCTACTGATGTCAAAATTATGGTATACACTTACAGTGCAGACTATGCTTTCTAAGTATTATTTACAAATTAAGAAAATATGTGTTGATTTTTTATGGTATTTTAAAACTCATCATGTGGCATATGAAACAATTATTTTAGAAAAATCTAAAGGTAGTCTGCATTTTCCAGACATAATGCTCAAAATGTTTGCCTTTAGGTTAAAATTTCTTAGTAGACTATTAAATTCGGATTATTTTGCTCTGTGGAAAAATATCTGTATATACTTTTTTTCAAAAATAGAAAATATGAATCTTGGTAAAGAAATTTTACTTTGTGAATTGAAACAGTCGTCTTATTCAAAGCTTCCATTTTTCGTGCAAGAAATGTTGCTTGCATGGAGCAAAATGAAAACTTATGTTGCCTTTGAAGCGAATGATCTGCACATTTTATAAAAATGTGCTTGTCAGTCTGCCTCCTGAATGGGTATATTTTATCAATGAAAATATTAATCCAGTTTCAAAGAATTTTGAAATAACTGCAGATTATTTTTCTTTTTCTATTGAAGATAAAGAAGTTCCTATGCCACAAAGTACTCGAACTTTTTATAATCTCTTAATACAACTTGTTGGAAAATCGCCTGTATCAGAATCTTATTGGATCGAAAAGTATCAAGAATTAGAACTTTCAAAATGTTATATTTTTTCAAATTTATATCTCTTGCCTGGTGAATGCAAGATTTCAAGATTTTTCAAGATTTTATTGTAAAGCAACGCTCAGACACATAAATGTGTAACATGAGGTACATATATACAATGGTAAACATGATTTATAATACAAAGGTAACATTAAAAAAAAAAAAATAAAAAACAATATAATTTAAAAAAAAAAAAAAAAAACAACAATAAAAAAATAAAAAAAAATAAGACAAATTAATATACATATCACAATAGGTTATTCAGCTTTTTTATAAAAGATGCCACCTGTCTATATAAATTGACATTACAGTAAGATAACATTACAGATAATTTCTGTTTACTTGGATGCTTCGTATAATAACTAGGGATATGTTGTTCTCTAAAAGTAACCAGTTGAGGAGACTTGCATATAAAAAGATAGTGAAATTCGTCTCCTACACTTTCTTTACATATGTGACATTTTCTGTCCTCCGCCGGAATATTGTGCCAACGCCCAGTTTCAATGGGAATTTTTATATTAGACGTTCTTAATTTTGTCATCCAGATTCTTGCATTTTCCGGTATTTTTATTAAATAATTTTCAAATCCAAAACAGTTTTTATAACTAGAATAAAATACACCTCGGGAAGATAATTGGACATCTTGATGCCATTTTTGTATATATTGGTCTTGTAAAACCTGTTTTATCAGATGTTTGTAGTCAGCACTATCTTGATTGACAAACACATATCCTAGTCCTGTATCATTAAATATTGATTCTATAAAGTTCAGCCATTTGAATGATTGACCGCTATTTTGCATTAAACTCAATAATAATCTATACATATTACTACTTAATTTGTCACCATGCATTATCCTTCTCCAAAATGATGTCATTCTTTTATTTTACTATTTATTATTCATAAGTAGGGAATCTGCTAATTGATCTTATTTTTCTCTTAGAATACGTTTACAAAAATTTAAGTGAATTTGTTCTAAAATTTTCAGGTTTTCGTATCCCCAAATCTCACACCCATATAAAAGAATAGGCTCTACCATGGCATCAAACATTTTAAGCTGTAAATCCAATGGGATGGCTTGATTTCTAATACTTTTGTACAAGCTGTATAATGCTTTTTGTGCTTGATTAACCAATTTTTTCTTCGCCTCATTGAAAGTACCATTACATTTAAATATGAGCCCAAGATATGAGTAGGTATCGACTAATTCTATATTTTTGCCTTGTAATTTAAATTCAAATTTCCTTCGCACTTTGCCTTTACTAAATACCATACTTTTTGTTTTTGTAACATTAACTTCAAGTTTCCATAATTCACAGTAGTTCTGAAAAATATTTAGTGCATTTTGCATACTTTCTGCTGAATCCGCCAGAATGACGGTATCATCAGCGTACAGTATGGCATAAAAAAGTTTCAGACAACTTTTCAGAAAAGTTGAGACAGTTTCATAATTGAATTTAACTCATTTTGACATTTTTCTTTAACTATCTCAAGGGGACATCCACCTAAATCAATAAAGAATTTTTCTAAGTCATTTAAAAAAATAGAAAAGAGAAAGGGAGATAGATTTTCCCCCTGTCTTACACCAGTTAGACAGGGAAAATATTCTGACTGTTGGTTGTTGTATTTTACACATGATTTAATATTGTTATACATATTAAAAATAACAGTAAATATTTTCCCTTTTATACCACTGTTCTGTAGTTTTTTCCACAGACCACTTCTCCATACAGTGTCGAATGCCTTTCGAAAATCAACAAACGTACAAAATAGTTTTTTTTCCAAAAGATTGATAGAGTGATATTAAGGCATGCAATACGAATAAATTATCGGTTGTAGAGTGACCTTTTCGAAATCCAGCTTGGTTGTATGAAATTAAGGAAATTTCATTTGCAAAAAAGGTTAACCTAGAATTAATTATTGATGTAAAGACTTTTCCTAAACAGCTTATTAATGTTATTGCTCTGAAGTTATCAGGATCCATGGTATCTCCTTTGTTTTTAAAAACTGGTCGTATTATACCAATAGTCCAGTGCTCTGGGATTATTCCGGTTTCTAAAACAATGTTAAATATTTTACAGTAAATATGTACCAATGCTGGAGTTGAATGTTTTATATACTCATTTAAAATATTATCTAATCCTGGTGATTTGTTATTCTTTAAATTTTTTATTGCATCAGTTATTTCAGCTTCCGTAATCTCATCGTTCAAAATTGAATCATACAAAGCATCATCACAAATAGAGTTAAAATCAATATCAATAGCATCATCAGCTGCATCGGGTTCATATTGATTCAATTTTTTAAAATATTCGTAAAATGTGTCAATAGGAATTGGAGGGTTCTGTTTAGTTTGACCGGAATATTTTTTAAGAGTCCTCCAAAAGGCTTTTGTGTCAGATTTCGAGTGGGATCTAAGCTCAGCGGCACATTTTTCTTGATACTTACCAAAATTTTGATTTAGTGTTTTCTTATAATCTTTAGCAGAAGTGCTAAAAAGTTGTTTGATCTCTGCAGATTTTTTATGCTTATATGTATTTTTAACCCGATGAAATGCATTTCTTTTTTCTCTGCACTCGTTATTAAACCAAGGTTTTGTATTTAATTTAGGTGACCTTTTATAGTGCCTAACAAGATTTTGTGAGGTAGACGAATTTGACTTTAAAACGATCGTATTGACTTTTGATGTGCAGAAATAGGCAGATCGGACATATTTTGACTTTAGTTACTTACTTCTTAAGTTTGGGATTAATTGTAATCAACATATTCCAATGAGACTGAAAAATGCTTTTTTTTTATTATGATAAATAATAAGTTTACCTGCCGTAGTCGTGCGTAAAATATATTTCGGTATTTCTCTTACGAAAATAACTTGTTTAATGGAACAAAACGTATTATTTGTAAACTTTCTCTTTACTCTTCAAAATAGGCTTTTAAAAAATAACCTTTCAACTGTATATTCCGAAAATTTTGTGAAAATCGAATAAGTGGCAATTCTTTCCTTTCATACCTTAACTTTCATTGATAAAACATAATATTGACTCGTCCAGTGTCCAGTTTGAAGGTAATTTTAGTTACCGTATACATTCATGCACGTTCTAATTAATCAATAGTCATGTATGAAAAGCATAAACAAGTTTGAAGGTAAACTAATAACAACTTAATCCAATCAAATTGCCTACGATTCAATAACAATGACCAGTCCACATCATAAAAATGTATAGGGGTAAACTGGGTAGGGAGAAAATGTCAGATATATTAAGTTCATTATTTTGCAATAACGAGTAAAAATTTGTTAACCAATAGATTTGTTATAATTTAATAAACATGTCGTTATGTATTGGTATAGTTTTTGGATCTTTCATTAGCGTATTTAAGGCTGTAAAAAGTTTGGCCTTCAAAAGTCAACATAATCATTGACTTTATAAAGAAAATTCGCCTTTTTAAAACATTGAATGTTTCACAAATAATACGCGACAACAAAGCAAAATCATTTCTTAAAACACTGCAAAAAAACAAATTCTGATTGATGCAGTGTTATTGTCATAAATTGCACTGGAGTGAACAGTGGTACATCAAACGTCGAATTCCCTCACACAATGTTATCACACACTTTTTTTTTATAAGAATTTACAAAGGTTATCAATAAAACTATTTATCTGATCGACATTAACCTGTGTGTTTTCATTCATTTTATTCAACATGATGTTAAGTTCATTCAATGAGTTATTGGGATCATCATTTATTTCTTGAATAAATTCATTTGTTTTATCTGACCTCCAACGAACATGTTGGTCTACCTTTTGATTAAAAGTTAAGTTTTTCTGATGATTATCGTTATCTATTTTCATTGTTAAATGGACTCTATTATGAACATCAGAAAACATTGGGTTAAAATCAATTATTTCAAAATCTGTAGTTATATTAAAACTATATTAGGTGAAAGTAACAGATAGTCTACCATGCTAGCATCTTTACATGTTGTATGGCCAATACCATTGTCTGAAAAAAGACGACCATTTGCTATAAATAGGTTACATCTTTTACAAAAATCCAATAATTTTGTTCCATATTTGTTTACACGACCTGTATCTTTATTAAATCTTTGTAAAATATTATTTTCTTTTAGTATAGAATAACTCGAAGTATTATCATTAATGATATCTTCTTCAATTTGTAGTATTTCTTGTAAATTTATATCATCATCAACATAATCCTTCAAAGAAGAAGTTCTAGCATTGAAATCCCCTACAATCACAATATTTTTGATACCTTGAGAAAATATTAACAATTCTTCTTCAATTTCAATGAATGATTCATCAGATGAATATTTTGAGAACTCAGGTGGAACATAAGTACAACCAAATAGAGTATGTTGATCAAGGGAGGATATTTGGTTTGAAATTTCAATCCATTGAACAAATTCAGAATCCGACTTTAAAAACCGTAAATATTGTTTGAGATTTTTTTTGAAAATAATAAGGATACCTCCTGATTTGTTTTTAAATTTCGTTCTGTTTTTTGCAAAGTAATCATACTCTCTGGGTAATTCCAGCACATCAAGGTTATCCAATTTAGTTTCTGAAAACACTAAGATATCATACTTTGTAATAAGCTGGTGAAAATCAGGGTTCAGTAATTTTGATTTTATACCACACACATTAAGATGAGTTATTTTAAGTTTATCAATTCGCTCAGTATTGTTATCTAAAGCGTTGCCAATGTCCTATCTTGATTTTTCGGCAGTATCCGATTCAGTACGGGTTCTTTTTGATCGTGGTGGTATGGGTGGACTGTTTGCTGCTTCTCTATGTTGTGGCGTACTAGGAGTTCGTTGATTGATAATTTCTCTGTCATTATTTGCTGGATTGATATTGATGTTTTCGGGATTGAACAACTGACCATTTATATATAGTTTGTCGCGAACAAGCCTCGCTTGTTTCCCTAAACTTTTTTCCTTTTTAAATATCGGATACAGTTTTCGGCGCCTTATCTCTATCTCCGGAGGGAATTGCTCGTTGATACCGAAGTTTGTATTTTTAAGACGATAGGCTTGTTTCAGCACATGTTCCAATTCCTTTCTATAAACGAATCTTGCAACAATTGGGCGTGCTCCGTTTCTACCATATTTACCGAATCTGTGAACATTTCCTAATGTAACCATGTATTCGATTCCTAATTGTCTATTAATGAAATTTTGTAACTTTGCCTCACAGTCCTCAGATGGATGATACGTTAGACCGTTGAATACCAAATTGTTTTTCATGCTACGGCATTTCAAGTCTAGGACGGTTTCCTGCAGTTCCTTGATGATTGATTTTTCCTGCATTGTGGTTTCCTCAATCTTTTAAATATCATTTCTATTTAGTTCACATTTTTCCAGTGCTTTTTCAACGACTTGACCCATGCCTTCAAAGCTGTTTTCCATTTCTTTGTTATGTTGCTGTAAATCGGCAATATTATTTTCTACTTGATCCATACGTTGGACAACCGATGATAACTGTTGTTTAACATCTTCAATTTTTTCGACCTCTGTTTCGATTTTTGCTATTCTGTTGTTCATTGATAGCAAAGTATTTAAAATCTTATTCAGAACCTCCAAAGTTTTTGGTTCTATGTTTGCCTCCAACGTGTTTTTACTAGTTTCTTCTAATAAGAGTTTTGTATCATTTGGATCCATTTTCAATCGTTTTTGGTAACAGGGAACTTAATTTTCAAGTACTTCATAGATCTTTGTTTACTAAAGTTAAACTTTTAAAATGTAACATAACTGATAATGACACTTGTCCAGTGTGTGCACAATCTAAAGAAGATTTAGAACACATGTTTATTAATTGTGTCAATTTGTCACAATTTACTGATTTTTTGAAGGATTTTTTAATTTTATGTGTAATGTTGATGATAACTTTGTAAATCCAAGCGATGCTTATGGGTTTTTTGAAGAGAAGTAACGGGTTTAATTTTTATTTCTCTAATTTTTTTATGAGTATAGCAAGATTTAGTATCTATAAAAGAAGAATTTTTTTATTGTTGAATCCTCAATTGATAAACTCAATTTAGTAGACTATTTTAAAACATTATTAGAAAAATACATCTCTCACTATTTTTATCTTTTAAATCAGAGAAAAGAACATTTCTTAATAGAAAAAATATTTTATATTGGACAATCCCGTTATCAAAGTAACAGATCACCATGCAGAAATATTATATTAATTATCACGGTGGGTATGGTTGTCCTGCGAGAGAACGTTCTGTGCTGGTGATTCGGTCCTGACGGGTGCTCACTGCTGTAGTACGGTGACCAGACCGCATAGACATGTTTGTTAGCGCTCCGCATACCCCTCCCCACTTCCACCCAACCAACCCTCCTCATTTCCTCCTTCATTGTTACAGTGGTGTACCAACACAACAATTTATCACATAAAATAATAACACAAAGACACACATTATTGAACAACGAATGCTCGCAGGTACTGAAAGCTAGTTCAAAGCCGCATTTTCAACTAATAGATAAACCATGTTCTCATATACAAAAATCCTAATCGTGTCGATTAAAAAAGTCTCACATTTTAATGTTTGATGAAGCAAAACTTTAAAAGTGTGCAGTGAATCTTGTGCTCACAACAGTTATTGTCATAATTATATTTACATCTATACTATTAAACGAGAAGACCTCATTTTGGGTGTCGCTTCTCTTCCTTCCACAATAAATCAATCCTCATGCCTCTGTGTCCTATAGGTAACATGCATAGTCGCATTTGTCATCCATTCTTATGATTAATCAGATTGAGTTATTTTGGGAGAAAAACGACAAAACAGGAGTCCGGATATGATTCCGTCATCGGACTGACTTTTAGTCATAGATAAGACTTCCGGTTTTAAAGATGCACAAAAACAACCAATCGTATGATAGATAACAAAAATGAAAAATAAATAAGCCAATCAGAGCGTTCTCCATGTCATGGTGTTTAGATCGCAAGAACCACAACTATTATACCTCCTTAGAGAAGACAATTATTTTTCGCGTTTATATATCTACATGTAACTTACGATTATACTACTTTAATATATAGAGACTGTCTGTATTCTGTCAGGGACTTTCTATGTTAGTATGTTAGTATGTTAGTATAGAAAGTCGGCCCTGATTCTGTCTACTGTTTTCTTTGAAATTTTTACTATTTAAGGGGTCATACCACTTGCATATATATTAAAATAAGTAAAACATGCTCAACTTCATCTAAAACTACCTCGACCAAAAACTTTAACCTGAAGCGGGACAGACACGGACGGACGAACGAACGAACGTACGAACGGATGTACAGACTAGAAAACATAATGCCCATAAATGGGGCATAACAATTTATTGTTGAAAGGGAAAATAGTGATTTGGCAAAAATGAAAGTAAGGTAGAGATTAGAAGTAGGCGGGACCTTTTTCAAGGCGTCGGGATCGGGTGTTTTTAAGCTCGGGATTTGGGGATTGATCCTTACGGGATCCGGGAATATATTTTTCGATTTCGGGATTTCGGGATATGCATTTCTTCAATCTAATTAAAAACCGATCTCTCATCGCTCCTGTTTCTGATATGTCGCGTGGGAGATCTAACGAAACCGGCTTTGAGGTCACATGTGAGTGAACTAAAAGTTATGAATTTATAAAGATATGCAAATAAGTTGACGACCTATTAATAAGCCAATCAAAAAAGTTTATGAATTATTTTGACTGACGATTTCGTCGTAAATAAAATGAGTTACATCCCTTTGCCTTACGTTAAACTTCCAAGATCGTGGAAGGCTCAATTTCATTGGTCGAAAAAGACACACCTACGAGGTCACTCACATGTGACCTCAAAGCGGGTTTCGTTAGATCTCCCACGCGACATATCAGAAACAGGAGCGATGAGAGATCGGTTTTTAATTAGATTGGCATTTCTTTAAATTCTGCATCTCGGGATTTCATGGTTTTAAGCCCGGGATTTCGGGATCAGGACCCGTCCGACCACCCCTCAAATTAGCCTTAGTCATTTATACATGATTCATATCCTACCATTGGCATGTTAATAAGGCTCGCAAAAGAAAAAGAAAACACTGATGGATTGTCCTAGAAGTATATTTTATTAGACTAATAATTGTCTATATATAAGCAGTTATATTTATTTCATGTTTGAAACGGTGCAAATTGTTAATTTGATTTGACTTTTACCAAAAGAAGCATTGTAGCAAAGGAGAATAATTGTGGTCTGAGGCCAGACACACGAACATAATTGAATTTAACAGAAAGGAAACAAATATCGGACTTTGGAAAAAGGGAGAGGGCTTTCTTCTTCTTCTTCCTTGCTTAGGACTGGATTCTTAAAAGAATGTTACAAGTCCACTAGACGGAGAATACCTTTTGATACCTTTTATGAAATTCTCCATACATAATATCTTTTACAAAAAATCATCCTACAACAGTCTACAAGCTGTATATGCCCGCGATTTCGCGGGTGTGTTCTAGTAAGACTAATAAAGGAATTAAGAAGGTACCAAGAAATATTTTACAGTTCAATTTAATGATCATGAATTGAAGGAAGGAAATGGTACGGAAGTTTACATAGGACAAAAGAAATTGATAGTATTTTTTGGCAAAAGACTTAAACGCTTCTTTGCATTATATAGTACAGCTCTTCTATAAAAGCATGCACAGAAAAACTTTGATTGACTTGCTTGCTATGTTTGCTTGGATGTTTTCAAACAATAGGTAGGCGGAGTTTCAATACATACTGGGATTTGATTGGACAAATACAAACTGACAGGAATTGAAGTTAATGTTTATTGTCCAAACAAATTCTAGTTTATAGTAAACAGACTACTTACCTGTCGTTTACAAACATCCAAACAATCATAGCAAGCAATTTGATCAGTTTGCTTTGCATATATTTATAGAAGAGCTGTAAATTCTAAACAAAAAATTCTTGTTGTCGTAGATGGTTAAATCCTCAACAAAATCTCAATAACTTTGTTGCAACGAATAAAGGTTTTAAATCAAATTTTCGTGGACTTTTTAGCTTCAACCCTGACGAGGCATGTTAGCTGTTCGTATGCTGTTGCACGTGACGCACGGAAACTTTCACATTTCCATCTTCTTTTCGGAAATATTTTACCCAGCTCATACTTGACAGGATTGTTATCCTAGTAAAAGATGTAACCAATGAATTGAACACAAATAAAAAATTCCACAATACTATATTATTCATTTTATATGTCAATTTGTTCGAAAAAAGTCGAAAAGAAGAGAGTTTTTTTAATGTCATGATTATCTGTCGCTTTCTAGATCTATGCTTAGCATTTATTTCAGATGACATGGACTCCTCATCCTGGTGACCCTGCTGCCTTTCATAACTTTATCCGTATACATACATTAATAGATAAACAAAAGGCTGCAACTGGTATTTTTGTATTTAAAATGATTCGTTGTAACGAGAATATTTGTGGTGAATGGAAACTGTGGGGTCAAAATCTTAAATTGCTTATAAATGTTGCTGGACCCAGTTTCGTTATCTGATCTGAATTTTCTGAAATGTGCAAGGTAGATGGACATCAGCCTTTTGATTTGTTTTACTCGGTAAGTCTTGCCCTAATTGCTTGAACTTTTGCAATATTAAAGCCGATTTCAATAAGTGTGTAGACAAAGGGAATATCTTTGGTTATCTTGCTTGCTGAACAGAAAAGTCATTGTTAGGTTATGTAAACTACCCTACTTT
Source organism: Mytilus edulis (assembly GCA_019925275.1). Classification (NCBI taxonomy): domain Eukaryota; kingdom Metazoa; phylum Mollusca; class Bivalvia; order Mytilida; family Mytilidae; genus Mytilus; species Mytilus edulis. Next base: position 74,666,771 of record CM034353.1, read on the forward strand.
AAGAGTAGACTAGTCCGACAAATGACACATCTTTCTGTCTGTAGGACCAGGCTACTTCGAAAGGAGGGTAGTATACCTTACCTAACAATGACTTCACGGTTTAGCTAACAAGCAAGCTAACCAAAGATATTACCTTTGCCTACATACTCAATGGAATCGGCTGTAACTAAAAAACTCGAATACATTTTAACAGACAGTGGTCATGTTTGTTGACTAGATTCACTCTTGAAAAATCATTTGGTAACATTTGGTCAAGTAATTTCAGAAAAGATCTTTTTGTAATTGCGGACACCAAGACAATACATGAACCTCACACGACCCCTCGACACAGGTGAGCTTATATATGATCTTATAGCGATTCGGGTTGATAACCAGTTGAAATTAAGCCAGTTTTTTGTGTGTGTAGATTTGTATTGTTTTATAAAAAAGAAGATGTGGTATGATTGCAAATGAGACAACTATCCAAAAAAGACCATAATGACACAGACATTAACAACTATAGGTCAGCGTACGGCCTTCAACAATGAGCAAAGGCCATACCGCATCGTCAGCTATAAAAGGCCCCGACAAGACACTGTAAAACAATTCAAACGAGAAAACTAACGGCCTTATTTATTAAAAAAAAAAAAAAATCTATATTTATGCAAAACCTTTTACATTTTTATTTTATGGGTTATTGTTGAAGGTCGTACGATGACGTATGGTTTTTAACACAACTTCCTTTGGTTTCTTATGGAAATTTGTCCATTGACAACAAACATACACATCATCTACTTTATATAAGTATTGTAAAAATTACAACGTATTTTGGTGATCTTGCAAAATGATCGTAATCCCGAAAATCGTAAACATATTTTCTTATCTTAAAAGGGGGCAAGAAGGGTTCCATTAACAGGCCACAATAAATAAGATTACAGTTAATTTAAAAAAAAAAAAAAAAAAAAATAGGGGTATTTTTTCTCTCATAATAACAGTAAACAGATTCACAACCATGTCAATTTCAAGAAAGCAGACAGTTAATTAGTCAATAACAGTACAGCATCAATGATCTTGAATATATGCCACTTTTAACTAAAATATAAAGGCACAGAACCAGGACATAGAAGCACAGAACCAGGACCGTTTTTCTTATCACCAGCACAGCGTCAGGACAATTCCGTTTAACGAACTTGCACGACTTTTGCAATATAATATTGTTGTAATATACTAATATACTTTGCATGGTACTTATGACGCATCAGAGAAAAATTAAGCAACAAAACAGTCGTTTTATTGCCGTTCTGATACAATGTAAACAAACCCACCAGCACAGAACCAGGACCCACCAGCACCTGACAGGACCAAATCACCAGGACAGAACGTTCTCTCGCAGGACAACCATACCCACCGTGATTATAAACATACGGCTAGTATCTGAACTTACATTGAATTTCTATATATTTGTAACTGACTATATGTAACTGTCTGTTTGTGACACCAGGTACTGTCTGGTGAAAGTTTCATTGTACATATTTGAATAGAATTTTATCAAGAGAAAAAAAAACACCGTTGTCTTTTGTCCTGGCGTCCTACGTTCGAATCACTGCCTCTGATAAAAAAAAATCAATTTCTTTTTTACTTGTATCATTTTTATCATTTTATTTTCTTTCAAAAAGAAAGAAAAGCAGAAAAATATCGAGTTCATGATATAATAGCCAGAGATTTAGTCTGATTTCTAAACATAAAGATTTAGTCATTTCAATGGTTCAATGGGATGTAACAGGTTTTTATTCCAAGTTTGAGCCTCATTCATTTTTTTTTTTTTGCCTTTGAATCATTTATTCAATAAGGGACGACATCAATAGATCAATGAAGGATAACAAACTTATATCAAATAACTGGGCGGGGGGGGGGGGGGGGGGGGGTGATAAAATTGCTGCTTATGAAATATTTGACAAGGTAGATGATTACTAGTAAATTAAAATGTTAACAGAGACATGCATTTATATAGCATGTGTAGTTAATGCATATATAGCTTTTTGCATGTCAACTCCAAATGTTGTGAGTTGGCAATTATTTATTTTTTTAAATCTTGGACCCTTACTGAAGTACTAGTATACATGTTCCAGACCGTATGAGTATTTGGACCGTACGCGTACGGTCTCGACCGTATGCGTACTTTTTCAAAATACTCATACGGTCGGACCGTACGCGTACGGTCTGACTGATATAAGGAAATTGGTCAAGTTTATTAGATACTTATAGATTATCGTTGATCATCTCAACGAGATTGATATTCTCGCTTGAGCCGGGACGGCGAAAGCGAGAAAGGCAATCGAGTTGAGATGATCAATGATAATCTATTTATCCCGTAACAGAGAAGTGATCGAATTGATGTTTCTTTACCGTCAAAATTAGCTACGTTATCGACAAACTTAATTGAGTAGTGACCGAACTATTGGTACTTTAACGTTAAAAAGATTGACAATGCTGACAAACTTTCATGTGTCGATAATCAAGTTTAATACCGATAATATTGAAAATAATTCTAATAATATGAAACAAAATATGTCCATTCACCATTTCGATTGGGCGAAAAGTAGTCATTTCTTCAAAGTCAGAACAGAAAAAAAAAGATTTATGGAAGGACGTCTTGATAGTATTATTTCCTTTACAATTTTACCCAAAACTAAAAGAAATATACTGGTAAACAATTAAAAAGGTGTTTGATAGGAATGAAGTCCTTTATTTTTTCGGACTACAATGTGTACCGTATGTGTGATGGATTTGAATTCAATCAATAACTTTGAAATGTTTTCTCATATGTATACACAAAAGGGAGGACTGGTATTTGTACTTCTGTTAGAATATGTCTTCGTCCGTTTCACATGCCAAACTTTTTTCTAGTACAGTTTAAACGGGAAAATGTTGTTGAGAATTTTTTTTAATATGACCAAATAACGAGCAAAACTATTTCTTGCAATGGCACACACAGAGAATATTTTTTTTTAGTAAAAATCAGTAAAAAAAAATTCTCCAAAATATACCATGGCCAGGACCTGACAGTTTTTAGCAATGTACAAATGAAAATCGTTCGGAAAACTGCGCTTGCTGTCATTTTGAGGGATCATGCAACATTTCACCTATTACCCATAAACAACATAGGTTCTCAATTACTAAAAAAAGTTCTAAAAGATAATTTCAAATCAGAGTAAACATATTAATTTCCTTATATCCAGTCGAATTTGTCTATAGGTTACACAAAGCTGGTTCTCAAAACGTTTGTATCAGGGAAAACATTTTTCTTTGACTTTTAAAACATGTAGGGGAAACGGATTTCCTAACCATTCACATATAATATTCCGTATTTCTGATTTTTTGTTCGATAACGTAAATTATACGACTTTTTTATGACTACGTGAACTTGTGCCATTTATTTTTGCTGGTCTTTAGGAAGACAATTTACAATTGTGCAGTGCACTTATACATAACCGTATAATTCTGTTTGGAAACAAAAATAAATTTCCAATATATAAATATACATGTATGAATATTCATACATGTATTATATGTCGTGTACATGATTGGATTTTGTTGATATAACTACCGCACAGAAAAAAGTATCATGGATTTCGAGGCTTTCATATTCAAGGTTTTGAATTCTACCCTTGTTGAAAACCTGTGGAGACCTCTACAGTTCCTTAAAACATCAATTATTTTTTTGTAAATTGAGTGCCGTCTCCCTGAACATGCTAACACTTAAGTCATATCTTTTCATTTTCATATTTTTTTCCCTGTTTGTCTCTGTTGTCTTGATTGTTGGAACGATTAGTGGTATCTAACAATATTTATGAAAACTTTCTGAGAATTATGAATATTTCTTCTGTGTCAGATATGGATCATTACCAATGATAACATGAAATGCCGTACATCACATCTTATAGAGGTTTAAATTTCAAATATTCGTCAATAACTTAGGATATAGAGCAATTTTTTCTTCAACATTCAAATGTTAAAGGGTACATTTGTATTTTTTACTTCGATTTGAAGGAAATTTATTTCAGTTTTTTCTGTGACAAAGTACAAGTATGTCGGTATTGCAACAATGTATGATTGACATAATCCCGGGGACATAATAAACAGATAGGTATGAAAAAGAAAAGATATGGGGTATTCTGTATCAGACGAAAGAAAAACTATTACAGTATCCCATAAATATTCACAGTGCAAGTTTTACTGTGTTAAAAAAACTTCGACTTAAACAATGAAAACTTACACGTTGGACATGAAATATTTTGTCGCTGAAGAAAATTAAATTATGTCACTTCTGAAATAAGTTTGTCGATAACGTAACTTATTCTGACGGTAAAGAAACGCGAATTCGATCACTACTCTGTTACGGGCTGTATTTTACTCTCAAATTAATATAAAAAAGTTCAATGGTAAATAATTACATTAGATGCATGTTTCATCATAATACTTTATTCTGATTGGCTGGCTAATTGCACATCACATGTTATTCCTTAAGCAGTTGTATCACACAATAAAACTTTTCATTCATGATGACACGAGGTCCCACAATAAAGTACACAGGTAAATGAAATAAAAACTTGATAAAAGGCGTGTTTTCATGATCCTATAGGTAAAAATGTAATTATAAGTATTGAATGCTTTTTTTGTGTAACTTTATAGGGTTGTAAAAGCGTTGACCGTGCGCACATTTTTAGTATGAAGCGCGGATCATACAAAATGTACTTCGGTCAACGCTTTTACACCCCAATAAATTTACAAAAAAGAGCATTCAATTCTTAATTGAAATAGAAACTTTTTATGTTAACTATTTCAAAAATTCACGCTAATTAAATCTGTTAAGGCCAACTAAAATTAATTAGTAGATTTTCATCCAAATTTTTGAAAAAAATGGGGCGGTTGGGAGGATTTTATTTTTTTAATTTTATTTCATATGAGACCTTCTTGTCACGTGTTATATGCAATTGTAATAATAAGCTTGTATCATGTAAATACATGTACATGCATAAGGTATAGTGTATAAGACAATAACAATCAAAACCAAGGAGTAAACAAAGACTCATAAAACCAAAAGACATTTAAATCAACAGTTACAAATAATAAATAAGAAACAATTCCACTAAAAACTGGAAATGAAATCAGGTGCTTCGAAAGGGTAAGCATTTCCTGCAAAGTATACGGCACCAGTCGTGTTATTTCTTTATTCAGTTTAGTAATGATGGAAGGTTATTATGACTGAGGAAGAATATCAGATATCATTATGGTGACAATAAAATTTCTCCAGTGATGACCTTAATTTGATTGATTCATAGCCCTGTAAGACCTGTCTTAGCAACTTTTGAGAAAGCAGCATTCCTCGTTCAACAAAATCAACGTACTTTGAGCTAGCTCTAGAGTAACGTATCAATTGAGACACATATACTCCATATGCTGGTGCCGCTTTTTCAAATTCGTAAATACATATCTCTGATTGGCAACCACTGTTCTACATGTAATTGCCGCTTTAGAAACCTATTTTATAGTAAACAGCAGAAACGTGGAGAAATGCTCTCTTCAGTTGGACGACTTACACCAAATTTATTTAGATTGATTGATTGTTGGTTGCTTAACGTCCAGTGGCAAATATTTCATGTATATTCAGGACGAGAACAAGTTCACAATAAATACAATAGGTAGGTTGTTGTAATAGAGACCATCTAGGATGATGGTCGGGGAAATTTGGACTGCCACTGGAAAATGATGGTATATTGGATAGGGACAGAAATTTTGCCTTGCAACAGGCCACCTACGGACCCCTCAAAAAGATGTTGCAAGGGTTCTTAATGTGCAAAGAGCGTGGCACTCTCTTTACATGAGGCATCGGATTTAACGTCCCCCTTCTGACCGGACGTGACTGCGAACTTTATACATCCCGCACAGCCAAACGGACGCCCCACTTCAGCAAGCGTTTTACTGCCGGTGGGGAGAAGACCAAGTGACCGTATTTCTAAACCCCAGTCACCCTTGGGGTGTAAATTTATTTAGCGTTCTGAGCAATTGTTTGTTGTTCTAATAAAATGAGACAAATGCAGTGGTATGCAACACAAGTATGATAAGTACAGAATAAAATGAAAACTCAAACAGTGTTAAAATAATAGGGTTGGTCCTTAATATGCAAATATAATTACAATGTGGAAAATAATGTTGTTAGACGATAGAGTCGTGGGTATTGCGACAGAGGATGTTTGCTGTTTGTCTACAAAAAAACGAAAGACATGGCTAGATCTAAATCTAAGGGCTTGCTATAAATTATTAAATTAGCCTGAAATGCGTATGTTTGTCGACTTTCTGAACTCAATATATACGGCCACCAAGCTAGCAAGTTCAATCATGCTTGTGTCAATTTCTTTAGTCCAGTCACGTTTTTTGTATCAATGTGTTCCATGATTTTAAAGCTTTTGGGTTTCATTCACAGTTCAAATTTCTTGACACAAAGTCATTGTACAAAGAAGAAAAATTCAAGGTGTTATACTCACAAACAATTTTGACATACGGCGATTTGCGTTCTTGAACACAGCGTATTACCCGTAACCCGAATATTTCACGACCTTCTCGTAATCAATCTATATTCTCGGTAAATTATGTTGTCATCATAGATCAGCAGAATATATCGACTTAATCATTTAGTAAGAAACACGAAAACCGAAATTTGAAACAGAAAGTTTTAAATGAAACGGAATTATCGACGGTTACCGGTAACGGAAATGAACAAAATCCGGAAATCGTATTTTTTTTCAAAAATAAAAAAAATCGGGGCGGGAAGATTTCAGAGGGGCGGGCGGGTATGAAAATCTATCAATTCATTTTAATTGGCCTAATCTCTTGTATTTAGCATGTCGATCAGTAATCCATTAATTGAATTATGATAACTGAAATCGAAGATATTGTAAGTAAACATAATGTGGAAGGACAATTGTTTTAATATATTTAGCAACTTCACAAAATAATGCAAATGCAAAGGAACATGCATGAACTGCCAACATGTAAACCTTAAAAAATATTACGTTACTTGTGGTAGCAAGTGTCACCTTGAACAAGAGTACCAAAATAGGTTTCATATATACAATTAAACATATATTTAATTTCAATTGTTCGTTTGTTCATTTTATCCATCTACTAGTAATTGTAATAATAACAATTTGTAAAACTAAAAATAAAGATTGTGATAAATGTTTGTTTGAAGGAGTAAGTTCATATGATCCAATAACATGTATGGTCAGCTCGTACTGGACCATACGCGTATACTCATACGGTCCGACCGTACGCGTATGGTCGGACCGTACGAGTATACGTATACGGTCCGGACCGTACGCGTACGGTCAAATACTCATATGGTCTGGAACATACATAGACAAAATTTGTATTTTTCTTATATTTACACGTATGAAACTTCAATTAATTGGGTACTCGACGTTCCCAGCATTTCCAGCTGACCGCCCCTACCTTAAATGGTTTAAAGAAGAAAAGGTGAGTCCTTTTAAAAGCACAAATAGAATAAAATACATTATATACTTTATTCCAATTTAACCCCACAATTGGCAACATGAGATTTGATCAACTAGCAACAAACAATTAATCAAATACATTTTTTTACAATTTACAATTTAAAGTTTTATTGCCATATAAACTATACAGTTTGTGACATATAACAACAACAAAAACAAATAAAGACAATAACTAAGTAACTCAATATATATACACAAATTCAGGTAAATATTAAAGGGTCCCCTGTCCTCAGTTCCATTGACTTTTTTATAAAGGATCCTAGTTTATTCACTTGTGTTGGTGTTGATGGGTTAAATATATATATAACTTTGTCATTGTCAGTTAGATTAGCAAATGAATTACTTTCTATATGTTAATCTAATATTTGAATTATGAGAACAATTTATTAAGAAATGTTTCTCATCATCTAGTACTTTGCATTTTTTGCAAAGTCTCTCTTCGCGAGGAATTTTAAAATGCCTTCCTTTTTCAATTAGCAATGAATGGTCACTGATTCTAAGTTTTGTAATTAATTTTCTAAATTCAAAGTTTGGGTTAGAGAGGTAAGGTTTGATCAATAGATTTGGCTCAAGTCCTTTATAAAAATTTAATTTACTTTTATCGTCAATAGATTTCAACTTATCCATCAACAGGTTGTTGTAATATGAGTTTATTTGGGGTTTAATATAGCTTTTAATATTTTTTAATTGTTTTAAATTATTACAGGTTTTTAGTCTATCTATATCAATGTTAGATTCAGAAAGAATATCTTTGCAAAAGTGAACCATGAATAGGAGCCACTATAGAATCCAAAGTTTTAGTTAATTGAAAAGATTCATGTAATAAGGGATTCAAATTTGAGGTGAAAAGCCTTGCTAAATACATAATAGAATACAAAAGAACACCACTGAGGGAAAGAATTAACGTAATTGTTTATGACCATGCATAGTTGCATTTCGGGATATTTCATTGAACTTGCAACATATTTCATTTTGAAATAGCCGCTCAACGGTAGTGACGTACTTTGTTTGATTTATAATTGTATAACTTCCGTGCACATGTTTTGTGTTTTTAGGGGGAAAATGTGTATTTCTTTTTAACGTGAGTTTGTTTATTCAGTTTATAGGTAGGCGTAACGTTGCGGTTCATATAAATTACTTAGCAAAAGGTCATGTTTGGTTTCTTTGTAATTAAACATGATAAATCATATAAGTTATAATACATTTTATTATAGCCATGCGTTCTTACATGTTATTGATCTGTCATGCTATTTAAAATAGGTGTTTGTGTAACTGGTAAAATCCGGTTTATATTTATGTTCTGAAGAGATCACCATGACATTTATGTCATTTACTACATAAAATAATCAATAACCCACTAATTAACATGTAATTAAGGTATTTATATTGAGAATTATCATGTAGATATAATTAGCAACAAAATTGACCTTGTTTTAGTTTTACACATATTATATGTAGAGAGAATCTAAAAATAAACAAGGTTCGATAAGTTATTAAATATTGCTAACCGGTCAGCATGTCTCCGATTTTTTTGTTATTAATATGACCATGTTAATTTGGTAGGGATATTTCTAAAGACGCATGAATAGACTTGATATATATGGACAAAACTTCATCAATACTTAAACTGGTGTGCCTTCATTTACGTATACTTCTATACAGATCATGCAGATATCAATGGCTTTTGAGGTGACCTTTTGTGTGCGAGCAGAGACAGACACCGGTGATTCTGTGTGTCTTGTAGGAGATTGTGAGAAGATTGGAAACTGGAATCCACACCATGCTGTCATATTAACTAGAGTTTCAAGTCCTGTGCCATCTAAGACAGCGAATAACACTAGCAATGGCATGTAAGTCTTTTAACTTAGTATTTTTGTTTAACTAAGCTATGTTAAATGTATACCCTCGTCAGAGGTCTCAAACTGATACATATTATTATCGTTAATTTTTCAGAAAAAAAATAACGTAATTCGTCAAAATCAGTCGATGTTTATATCTTCTAACAGAAAGTGCACATTTTATCGGCATACACCAAAAAATACTGTTACCGTCATTTCGCAAGAATATTTACCGTTATTCGTTATGAAGGTTTCCCCATTACGACCCTCATATGATAATCCAGATCCACTTTCCATCCTCTTACATTATAACAATATTTTGCAGACAAAATAGATCTGAATATGTGTTGTCCAAGATATTTTCCAGTTATGATTGAAATCGAAATGTAACGCGCAACAAATATGTTTTTATCCTGCAATCAGCCTTGTATGACCGGATAATTTGGACTTTGCAATGAAACAAGCGTTAGCCTTTCAAAAAGGCTATTCGACTCTTAGCTGATGAAAATGGAAAGTGCTCTCGCTTTGTAGATTAATTCATTTACTAGAATATCCACGTGCATCAATCAGCAAATTTTACCACACACGTGAGGTCACACACTATGAATTATTGTCGTTTAACGTTGTTGTTTACTCCAGAAGATTCGACTATTTATAGATAAAGACTACCTGTGTAAAATCTAATTGCTAAAATAGAGAGGACAAATCCGATACTCTACGAGATTGAAGGACATTTACTTGGTTTGGATTGTCCTAACCAATCAATAAACTTTGATTATTCACGTCTCGTAATATCTTCCAATCAGGAAGCAAGAAAAATTCACGCACTATCTGTCCATCGTTCAATTCTTAATCTCGACTCCTAGGAGTCGAGAATAAGTTTTTAAACAACATTTTAGTAATTCAATTGTTTATGTATATTTAGGTTTTGCATTTATTTTCAGTTATTATTATAATTCTAGACTTTGTCGTAAATTTAGGCATAAGTGTTTTACACACGGATTATGTGTCATAATCTTGGACAAAGGTCTTAAATGCATTTACTCTATTTATTTCATTATTTATTCTCTGTGACAGTTTAGACTTTAATTCACAAATACGTGTCGGACACTTATTACTCTTTTAATCTATTGTTATTTCTAATTTGTCATCTGTTAATCTGCTTAATCCTTTAATTGCTTGTGCTTATATATATTGTTATTGTTTGTATGTTACATGACATTTAGTTTGGAGTTTGTTGTTCGGTCTTACCGGACTGCTGAAATAAAAGTTTAAGGAGCGAATCTTCCTCCTTGATTTACATTTAGCCGGAACGCCATTTCACCCGGCTATACTTGTATTGTACAAATAACAGGTACACAAATATTTTTTTGCTTAATTTGTACTTGTACAAATAAAGTCTCCTGTAACCCCACTTCCATGTTCAGCAAGCGGTAATGTGAATAAATTTTTTTTCGTACCAGTTCATTTTGTGGCCCTCTTTGCGGTTTGCGTTTACGCTATGTCGTTTTTTTAAGAAAATTTAGAGAGCATGATTTAGATTTCACTAAAGCTTCAAGTGTTGGGAGTAAATTTCAGGATAAAAACAATATATGTACATTGTTGGAAAATATAAAATTTATTTGTACTCGCTGCGAAACAGGAGAAAAGCTCGGCAAGCCTCGCTTTTCGTCCTGTTTCTAAAGCTCATACAAATAAATTTTATGATTTTCCGACAATGAACATAGATTGTATATTTATCCTGCATCATATGATAACGCATTTGCACCACATAATTCAATCAATTGTTCATGATCCACGATCTACTACATGCGACCGCGATACATCGGCGGTGGTACAATTGAGTAGGCGATAAATGTCTCTGACAAAACGAACTGTAACAAACGTTAGATATCAGTAAGGCAAGACAAATGATACACCACTTTTAAAGTATGAGACAAGTACGCAATGATGTTGATTGTTTAAAGTCCAGTGACTGTTTTACGTCCAGTGACACATATTACTTTACGCCGCCTCAGCACAAAAACATATTATTTATAATACTACGCGTCGTGTATTAATTATTTCCCACGACCGGTCTAAATTGGGACGAAAATTCCAATTGCATCTTGCAGGGGAGTATATTAACCAACCTTTCTAAAAACTCCCTAATGAGTGCGTAGTTGGCTTGTTGCAGGTCAGAATTTCTTTCCATATCAGCCATACCCTCATTGTTTATTTGCAGTCAAATTTCCCAGTTTTTAATTCCGTACCATTTTGCAGCGTCAACCTATAAAATTAACTCTTAATTTAATCGTTCTTGTCCTAAATATACTTGAAATATTTGTTACTGGACATCAAAACAAACAAGAAGCAATTAATGAATCTGTCGGTCGAGTGATTATCGAACACTTATTGTGATTTGATGATGACAAATTAATTGTAACACGATTTAATAGAATCGACTGTTCATGCTTCGCTCTTCGAGTCAGATGTCAGTACACTTCAAATAACAAGAATGTGTCCATTGATCAATCCATAGTACACGGATGCACCACTCCCACTATCATTCTCTATGTTCACTTGACGGTGAAATTGGGGTCAAAACTCTAATTGGTCATTATAATTAGAAATATCATATCATTGGGAACATGTGTACTAAGATTCAATTTGATTGGACTTCAACTTGATCCAAAACTATTGAAAATGGACACAGACAGACAGACAGACGGACGGACGGATGGACGGACGGACGGACGGACGGAACGACAGACAGACGACAGACAGACAGACAGACAGACAGACAGACAGACAGACAGACAGAAGACAGACAGACAGACAGACAGACAGACAGACAGACGACAGACAGATTACTTCATTAAATAATCGGTGAGTAGAAGAGGGTCTGGATGGGGTGTACAGAAAAGGGAATAGTGGGGGAAATAGAGTATAGAACTCTTAAAATACAGAATATACCAAAAATACAAATTAACAAGAAAATAATAAGGCGCTAACATATATATAAAAAAAGATATAATCGGCCAACAAATAGTAGAATACAAATATCCCCCTTTCCCCCCATCGTAACGCCCGTTAAAAACTCACTTTGGTGTTACTTTGGTATGACCATCAACAAAAAAATTACTTCAGACTTACTTAAATATAAACAGAGACATATATACATATATGTCTCTGATATAAATAAAAGAAGATGTGGTATGATTTCCAATTGGACCACTCTCCAGCAGAGACCAAAGTACGTAGATGTTGGCAGATATTGGTCACTATATACGACTTTCAACAATGAACAAAACCGATACGGCATATATATATAGCAAGCTGTAAAAAGCCCCATATGTTTGCAAAACGAACGATGCAGTTAGATATATCTTTATTTCTCAACAAACCAGATTACAATGGTATAGAGATACACACAATAATTACATAATGTATATGTACAGACATACAAAAATTATACGAAAGCAAGAGGGAGGCACATGTCATATATTACGGTATAAAAAAGGCCCGGTATACATGATATATAGTACATGAATTACCCAGAAGAGCCTAAATGAATATTTATAAGTCTTATAAATTTGCACAAGTTGTTAGGTTCTTGTTAAGATCAGAAAGATTTTTACTATTCATCAGTTCATTAAATTTCAATAAATTTGGTTGATTTTTATATCTTTTTCTCAAAAACTGTTCACGATCATCATTGAATACAGAACACATAAAAATATAATGAAATTCATCTCCGATGTCGCCAGAATTACAAAGTAAGCATTTTCTATTTTCTCTTGCAACATAGATGGACAATCGTACCAATGGTGTGCTAAGGTGTAGTTTTTAGACTATAGAAACGTTTATGAAAGTTGTCACCGTTGCTATTGGCAAATGTAGAAGATATATCTAAATGTTTTACAGAGTTTTTTCCGATGTGATTTTATTTTAAATTCATTTCCAAATGAATCAAAACGGTATAAGTTTCAAGAGTAGATTACAGAAGCTCATTTTTTTTTAATGTAGGAATATCTGGAAAAAGACAATAACTTTATCAGATGATGCGAAGGATTGTAGGTATCGTTACTTCATTGCTAGAATTGTAGAATCTGACAGTGAAGATTCTGAGAGAGTCGTGGATGTTCTAAGATGGGAAACAAACATAAAACCAAGACTTTTCTCTCCAAGAGGTACGTTGTTTACTTATTCCATTTCACATAGAGACTATAACATGTGTGATTAGAAAGGGACTTGTTAATTTGTTGCCGAGTTATGATTCAATTGGTAAAGTCTTTATAAAAACATATTTGAAAGTAATAAAGGCACCAGTTAGCTACTAACACTTTTGTCCCCTAAGCCAACGAATTGAAAAGGAATAAAAGTTCATCTTAATGGAAGAAAATTCTTTTAAATATTGTTTTCCCACTGGAATTGATATGACAGCATTTGTATCTAGCGGAATTATTCGAATAAAGGGTAAAGCACATTTGTATTTTGATATATTTTAAAAGTTCTCGTTTTCAGATTACCTGAAAGATCCTGCGATGTACGAGAATACGATAAATACATTTGGAGAATTTGGTAATTATATAATATAATCATTATCAGTGTGATATTCTAAACGTGTAAAAGAGATCCCATGAACCAAAACAATAGTCTGTATAAAAAATGTCTTCTAGTATAAAACAGGTTGTTGTTATTTTTTAACGTTGAGTTTAACATATATGGAATCGTTATAGCATCACCTCACCTCACCTATTCTCTTCATGCCGTTATAGCATGCCTGTAGTTTATATGATACGAGAGTTGATAATCTGTGAAGACCTTATGGTGATCTGTTATTGTTCACCGATATCCTTCTTATTGTTGCCTTTTGTCTTTGAAAGTTGGAAAGTTGTAATACCATACATAACCCTTAATGTCTTATTCATGGTTGCAGCGGCCTGTATTTGCTATACGTTATGACGTGCGCACACAAGAGTACGTAAAAGGACTTCAAGTGTCTTGAGTTAAGAATTAGGTAATTTGAGGTTGTTGCTGACTGATTTTCTAAATCTCACCTGCATTTTTGAGATCCTTGATATTTGGGACCGAGTTTCATATTGATAAGCTCTTTCGAGTTAAAAATTCATTTCCGTTACTTTCCTCCTTTTCTATATGCCATATACATGTATTTTCTTAACACTAGTCAACAAATAAACGTTTTCACAATATATTATTTTACATATTATAGTTTATTAAATGGTTATATCATAAAATTTAACAACAATGTTTTATAATCTTTCATCATATGAATGTACACTTTCAATATAATTATTACAATGTCGTGGAAATTTCGAGAACAGTTATGTGGTATTAATTCATCGTTGATCATCGTTAATAATTAACACAATTGTTTCAGGTCAGAAGAAGCATGTATCAACAGGCTGGTTGACTGACGAAACAGAGATTCACCTAAGACTGCATAGTAACCCAATATATATGTGGAAATCGAGACATAGAACTCAGACATACAGCGTTAAATGTACACCTTTAGATCTAAGATTTAGAGATGTAAGGTTCTTTGTTCAACCATGCCAAAGTCCGAATTTAAATAAATTGGTCAAGTAGAAAGAACAAAAAATAAGAACCCTTTGTTTACTTCAAACTTGAAAATGAAGTGACTTACGAGAACCTACTTTTATTTATCAAGCCAGGAAATAAAATTACACCAATTAAGTTAACAGTAGTTTGTTTACCCCAGTTCCATGTGTAAAACTTGAAATACATTTATTCTTTGTTTCAATGCTTTTCTAGTAATTTTAAAATGATGCAGATCAACAATGGTTTTTTTTTAAAGCAATTTAATTGAACAAAAGAAACCGAGATGTTGTAACAGATTGAAAAATTAACACACTCATCCGTTAATTTGATTTCGTTAAAACATCGATTGTAAAGTACCATTGGTAGTTTTGATATCCAATCTACTTTTCTAAAACTCTAATTTGAAAGGCAAGTTAGCCTTGTGTAAAGAATGGTTTGTAAAAGAAAATCTTATAGAGTTAAAACAATTATAACAGTCTTAGTTGACAAGGTATTTTTGTGTTAAACCTTTGTTCATTCCTGGCCAGGTCCCGAGACACTAGTCTGGGATCCTGACACATCGATGGAATGTTGCGAAGAGGGCTACTGAGTTAGACGTGAAGAAACCGCAAACAATACAGATTTGTATAAATTGTGCAATTGTTTATATCACGGGTTTTTCCTTATCGCTTGAAGAGTAAATATCTGCATTTAATTTTATGAAATAAAATATCTAGAATAATGATGAGGAAAAATGCAAAATCGGATTTATTATTTTAAATGAATCGATGAATGAACACTATAAAATTGTAAACATCATGACAACTTGTATTTCAAAATGACTAATGATTATTTATTTCGATAAAGCTTATGATGAAGTGATTCAAATATAGTATCGAACAGACCAATGGAATAGCTTTATTTGTTGATTTTACATGAAGACATTCTGCATTTATAAACATATACAATTGTTTTCTATTAAGACAATGCATGGGGATGAGGAAGATGACTACCAACCAATTACAATCCCAACAGCGAATTATACGAAAGTCCTTGTCTCTGTAAGTAAATATCTGATACACACTGTCTAGTTTGCATCAGAAAAGGACAAATATATAGGTAAAAACATAGTGTCTGAACATCTTGGAAGTAACACAGTAATTACCTTATCAAATCAGTTGACATGATGAATTATAGCTGACTATGCGGTATGGGCTTTGCTCATTGTTGAAGGCCGTACGGTGACCTATAGTTGTTAATGTCTGTGTCATTTTGGTCTTTTGTGGATAGTTGTCTCATTGGCAATCATACCACATCTTCTTTTTTATATGATGTAGCATTTTGTCAAAATATGATACTAGTACACTATACACAGAAATACTGAATCTTTTTTTTGTCAGTTACATCAGACGTCATTCTCCTTTAACACGAGACCCTGAAACGTCAAAGTTCACATACGATCAAAGCCGTGCTCTCCACTGAGGATCATATTGTACATCTTGTTTTCAAAGGAAGGTACCAACTTTGTATTAGTGAATGTGTCTAAACGACATAAACAAACGTCTGCATTTAGATATTTCAGTTACATATGGGGTATTACAAGATGTACAACAAAACACAATTTAGAATGGAAATGGGGAATACCGGTATGTCGAAGAGACAAAAGAATCGATTTACGTTTCAAACTGTTAATTTTCCTGTGTTGGACTAAGATATTCTTTGCAAACCCACAATGCGATAGAGAAAGATCATTTCTTTTTTCAATTATTTCTTTTAGACATTGAAAAATGGCCAAGAGAAACCACATATACAAAAGACTTATGGAGAGGTGTACAATCCTGATGACTTCGTGATATTTTCAGCAAGAACAATCGACCCTGAATATTTAGTAAGTTTCAAATTAATTTCATTATCCTGTATGAAAATTCTAGGACATGCCAATTACTAGTCCGAGATTACTCTGACGTCCAACGGCTGTTTTGCCAGACAAGCTGGGGCGTCAGAGCTCGTCCCATATCAAAAAGTGGATATTTGCACACCCAAAATAGATGCGCTGCTTCGTCGCTTCTGGTGCCGACTGACGGCCTTGGAATTATATAAATCGGGCATCAATCTGTTCATTTTTCATTTATCTCTTCATTTATGTAAGTTTCACTTACCTGTCATCCTTTATTTTCTCATTATTAGACAGTTTTCACAGTGACCCATGGATTTCGGCATTTTGACTTTCACTTTCAAATTGACGTATGCAAAATATTTATATTTTTTCACCTCCTTTATAGGAAATCGATGATTAACATATAGTAGCCAACCATGATTTTTAACCTCCTTTACAGGAGATAGGTATGAAGCATTTAGTTCCGACCACGTTACAATCGGAAGCTCTCGGACATTTAGATTACTTGCATCGTAAATGAACGAGGTGTTACATTATGGTCATTTGCATAAATCATCACTGTTTTCTCGTGGTCACGTGATAATCTTTGAAAATGAAAGGCAAAATGCCGAAATCGATGGGTCATTGTGAAAACTGTCTAATGATGAGAAAATAAAGGTTGGCAGGTAGGTGAAACTTACATAAATGAAGAGATAAATGAAAAATGAACACATTGATGCCCGATTTATATAATTCCAAGGCCGTCAGTCGGCATTAGATGCGACGAAGCAGCGCATCTATTTTGGGTGGGCAAATATCCACTTTTTGATATGGGACGAGCTCTGACGTCCCACGGCCCCAGCTTGTCTGGCAAAACAGCCGTTGGACGTCAGAGTAATCTCGGACTACCCAATTACAATATGTTTATGATATGCTCAAATGTTTTTGCCTTACTTAAAATTAAGAAAGGTTAAAAAATAACTTTCACACATTTTATCTCAATCTGTACTTCTATTTTTTAACATTTTTACCTATTATGTCTGTTTGTTTTGTTCACACTTTGTTGTCAATAAAATGGAATTTTATGCGACATGTCATACAAGTGAGAGGTTTAGCTATCTATAAAACAAGGTTTTATCCACCATTTTATACATAAGAAAATACCTGTACCAAGTATCCATTTGTTCGATGTGTTTGAGCTTTTGATTTTGGCATTTGATTAGAAAGTTTTCGTTTTGAATTTTCCTCGGAGTTCAGTATTTTTCTTAATGTGTTTTTTCTCAGGTAAATTGAAAAGAACATGAAGTTGGGAAGTTTTATTAAGATCGAAACACATTTTGAAATGTTGTATTATTATGACTGAAATATGCCCTTTTTCTGGTTATTTAAGTTAATTGAATTAAATTTTACACTTATTTGCTTTGAATTGCATTTATGATTTCCTCAAATGCATTTTGTTTTGATTATTTTCGTTTCATTCATAGGGTTTTCAGTTGAACTGGTTCGTACATTTTCCTGACAAGGACCCCAAGAATATTGGATATAATTACATTTTACCAATGGAAATGAAGAATACGAACGATGTTAAGACCATACTAATAACAGGCCTTACACATAAACCTATTGGACAAGTAAAAGGTATGTCATTGTTAATATTGAAGCAAAAGTACAAAAAAATGTATCTGATGGACACACAAGTCCTGTTTATATTTTCCTTTCAGTTGCTATATAACATCAATCATTGTCTCAAAATATTTGAAGGAACAACAATTTCCGAAGACTAAAAAATGGCACAAGATCTGTATTATGATTATAGTGATAAAATGACTCCGACCAGCTGACATTGGTTATTACAATTTTTAAAAGATTGGCCCTTTTGTTCATTAGAATTAGATCAAAACAACCTTTGATTTGCTGATACATCCTTTTCTTTATGTTTGATCGTTCCTGATGAAGGTAAATTCTGGAAAGATCTATCGGACACACAAAATTTATCAATCTTTTTTTTCCATCTAATTTTACTGATTGTGAACGTGTATGGGGTCCCCGATGATATCATACTCTCAGTATTTAGTATTTGTACTATCATAATTTAAAATGTACGTTTTTTTCTTTTAAGTTCCTTATTGATATATAAAGAAGGAACCAAAACATTTTAGGTATAAACTTACTCAAACAAAGTTGACTGCAGATGAATTTGGATATTGTTTTACGGTCCCATTTTGGTCGTCATAAAATGTTTAGCAACGTATCTATGTATTATAGTCCCTGGCTTCAGGATTAAGCCTGCTTGATGATGGTTAATCCAGAAAATTTGAAACATGATATAAACTTTATATGCTATGCGGTATGGGCTTTGCTCATTGTTGAAGGCCGTACGGTGACTTATAGTTGTTAATGTCTGTGTCATTTTGGTCTCTTGTGGACAGTTGTCTCATTGGCAATCATACCACATCTTCTTTTTTATATATAAAGTGATCAATAAGCGGCGCATTGTTTACCTTGCACAGAAATCAGTAAGACTGATTTAACAACATTGAAATTGTCAATGAAAATTTCACTCTTGAATCTAAAGATGTCGTGATAAAATTCTAAATAAACATAAACTCAAATGCTTTTTAAACTAAACTCAGTCAGATGCTTAAGACTATTTCATAGAAAATGCATTCAGATAGTAGCAAAGGTACCAGGATTATAATCTAATGCGCCAGATGCGCGTTTCGTCTACATAAGACTCATCAGTGACGCTCAGATCAAAAAAGTTATAAACACGACTAAAGTAATCTATCCCTGGGATAAGAAAATCCGTAGTTTTTCGAAAAAATATTGTAACTGTAAATTTATAAAAATGACCATATAATTGATATTTATGTCAACACCGGAGTGCTGAATACTGCGGTTGTGATACCCTCGGGGACGAAACGTTCTCAAAAATATCTCAAAAAGTTTCCACATTTTTTCAAATTTATCTAGGTTCATGTAAATTGAGAGAAATGTCTCATCTAAAGTCTGTTTATATGGTACAGCCCGTAACAGAGAAGTGATCGAATTGATGTTTCTTTACCGTCAAAATTAGCTACGTTATCGACAAACTAAATTGAGTAGTGACCGACCTATTGGTACTTTAACGTTAAAAAGATTGACAATGCTGACAAACTTTCATGTGTCGATAATCAAGTTTAATACCGATAATATTGAAAATAATTCTAATAATATGAAACAAAATATGTCCATGCACCATTTCGATTGGGCGAAAAGTAGTCAATTATTCAAAGTCAGAACAGAAAAAAAAGATTTATGGAAGGACGTCTTGATAGTATTATTTCCTTTACAATTTTACCCAAAACTAAAAGAAACATACTGGTAAACAATTAAAAAGGTGTTTGATAGGAGTGAAGTCCTTTATTTTTTCGGACTACAATGTGTACCGTATGTGTGATGGATTTGAATTCAATCAATAACTTTGAAATGTTTTCTCATATATGTATACACAAAAGGGAGGACTGGTATTTGTACTTCTGTTATAATATGTCTTCGTCCGTTTCACATGCCAAACTTTTTTCTAGTACAGTTTAAACGGGAAAATTTTGTTGACAATTTGTTTTTCATATGACAAAATATTGAGGCAGCAGATTTTTAAGTCAAAATCAGGGTCAGAATATTGTTTTCTAAAAACTACCAGGCCCCTTCCTCCATGAAAATTAAATGGTCCGTGGCAAAAATCAAAAATTCCCACATGTTCAACTTCAAAATTTGACCAGATTCTATTCTTAACTGTCGGATAATATACTAGGATAACATAGAAAATGTCCTGTATTCATACTTCGCGCGTAGTTGGGTACAAGTGTCCTCGTAGTGAACTCACCAGACTACGCGTGCAGTAAAAAGTGTACTCTTACGTCGGATACCGGGCAGTTTCTTTGTTATATCTGTACTTTATCAAATACATGTACATGTTAATATTTACTTAATATTAAATACTAGGTAAAAAATATTGCTGAAAGCCTGTTCGGGGTTTCTTTCTTGTGTATGATTATATAATTTTTCACATGCCTGAACCCATTGACGATAATTTAAGGTGCTCTATTAGAAAAAAAAATGGAATTCTAGTTCGAGTTTGAAAAAGAAATTTCGCCTTTTCTTGAGCCTGTTTTGTACATTTAGTTTAACAGATATGATCCAATGGAAATTTTCACATGGAACCTTCGGTAAATAGGAAAATGAAAAGATATGGGGTAATTAACAGAGAGACCACACTCCATCCATGAGAAAAACGGAGGGAATTTAAAAATCTAGAGGTCTCCACAAGGCTTTCAACAAGGGTGGAATCTCACTCCTTCTGAAAAGCTCTAAATCGCCCCAACGTGTACATACGTTTGGTCATTAAGAGATTCTGGTATCTCTTTTTGTGTGTCATAAACATTCAATTCGGATTTGAATTTAATTTACCGAAACATTTCCGTACATTAAATCTTAGGACGGTCAGAACATTTTAAAGACGCAACAGATCGAAGTACAATTTTAAGTAGTACATAGATGTGCAATAATTCAGCTTCCTGTACATGTTCATGAAGTTCTAAATTTTGAATGTTGATTTCTTTAAAAAACACAATTTTTTTACAATAAAAAATATCAAAATGTCTGTTAACAATGAAAAAATTTGACCATGAAAAATCACATATCTAAGAAAAGCAGTCGTTTAATTGATTATAAGAAAGTTTCAGTATATCATGTCAAATTTCTTTAATTTGAGAGTTTTCCTTTAGTTACAAATGTAGCTCCATGTCTGATGGTGAAATACAAATGAATGTCTCAGAAAGTGGTGAATTAGTTTCCATAAATGACAGATGAATCGGGCCAAGCTTAGTAACTTACAGTAAAAAGACTACTGTAACATTGACGCACTCGTCGAACTGTTTAAAAGATTTGTGTTTATGACCAAAAATTTATATACAACTTCATTTATAAATTAATCTGAATTTCATAGCGCGTCGTCACAATAATGAAAATTAAAAAAAAAATCTATAACCAGCAGATCTATACTTCTATAAAGAAATTATTATGTGTCATGAACAAAGACATATGTTCGATTGAATAATGATTTCCTCGTAACAAATGATAGAAATTTCGGAGATCCCGTATTTGATCCAGTTTACCGTTGAAATGAAAATGTCAATGACAGAGGTTGATTATAAAAAATGTTTTACTGTGTTAAAAAAATTTCGACTTAAACAATGAAAACTTACACGTTGGACATGAAATATTTTGTCGATGAAGAAAATTAAATTATGTCACTTCTGAAATAAGTTTGTCGATAACGTAACTTATTCTGACGGTAAAGAAACGCGAATTCGATCACTACTCTGTTACGGGCTGTAAATTTTAATTGTCCTGTACATAGTCAGGAATATGACAGTTGTTATCAAATAGTTATGTATTTTTGTCTTTTTATTTTGTCGCACTTCATTGTTTCTGTTGTTCCAGTTTTTATCTTTTATAGTTGATTGTTTCCCTCGGTTTTAATTTGTGTCAAGGATTTGTTTTCTCTCAATTGATTAATGACTTATGAACAGCTGTATGCTACTGTTGCCTTTTTAACGTTGCGTTTATTTGTTCAGGCATGTTGTTTATTGTTTGTATTAGTGAACAGCCACAAATGCGGACTTCTGTCGTGGTTTTGTATATGTATCGTGCCCACCTCAAGTGCATGGGGTCGTGGGTTCGATCCCCACCCGGGCTAAACTAAAGACTTGATAGTCGACATTATAAGTTGCTGGTTCTCAAATTGGCACGTGACATTAGTGAGTTAGAGCAAAGAGGTGTCGATTATGAATCAGAATTATGTGTGTAGGTATTCATTCGGACTGTTACAATGTGAACTAGCATGCTACAAAATCTCTGAACATGTGTCAGTCTTGTACAAATCAGCGTCTGTTTTCTTATCACATTATCATTTTCTCGTCTTTAATATGCGTTATATTTGTTGATTGTAATTTGACATATAAATATAGATCTATGTAATGAAATAAATTGCTCATATGTTAATAGATACACTAGATGTATGTTTCATTATAATACTTTATTATGATTGGCTAACTGCACATCACGTGTTATTCCTTAAGCAATTGCATTATTCAATAAAACTTTTCTTTCATGATAACACGTGGTCCTACAATAAAGTGCACAGGTGAATTAAATAAAAAAAATTGTAAAATTCGTGTTTTCATGATCATAGCTAAAAAATGTAATTATAAGTATTGAATGCTTCTTTTTGTAACTTCATAGAGTTGTAAAAGCGTTGACCGTGCGCACATTTTTAAAATGAAGGATGTACTTCGGTCAACGCTTTTACACCCCAATGAAGTTACAAAAAGAAGCATTCAATTCTTAATTGAATCGTCTCTTACAGTTATATTTTTACCAATTATTGCAGTTGCAGAAAAAGAATTTGTTATAATCAAACATTGGTTCCGATGCTTTTGAGTAATATTTACTTTATTTTTAGTGGATTATCTTTTGATAAAACCTTTGATAGGTCTACCTATGACAATGGAGGTATCTTATCAGAATTACTGGAATTTTGAAAGAGCTGCA
The DNA here is from genome assembly GCA_019925275.1 of Mytilus edulis. NCBI lineage: Eukaryota > Metazoa > Mollusca > Bivalvia > Mytilida > Mytilidae > Mytilus > Mytilus edulis. The sequence continues at coordinate 74,690,176 of CM034353.1, forward strand.
CTAGATATAGGACACAAAGGAATGGGCTCGGCACATTCTCAAAAAGAGTAAATGTTTTTTTTTTTATATATTATATAAATCCAAATGTATGTTATGAATATGAATGGGATGTGTAGGTAACAGTTCGTGTTGCTTAGTCTTTAGTTTTCTATGTTGTGTCTTCTGTACTATTATTTGTCTGTTTGTCTTTTTATTTTTAGTCATAGCGTTGTCAGTTTATTTACAATATATGAGTTTGAATGTCTCTGGTATCTTTTGTCCCTCTTTTAAGTCCGAATAAATAAAATACCAAGGATAAGAACTGATACCAAGTTAACAGAAAATCTCTTGTATAACTGCTCTTTAATTGCGTTTTTGATTTTGTATTCAAACTGTTAATTTTAGACAAGAGACACTGATGAGTATCATTTATGAAACGCGGGTCTGTCATAACAATTTTTAATTCTGGTATCTCTGGCGAGTATATTCATTGGTTCAAGGCAGTTTCCAGAAATTTTCCAACGTGGAATGAAGAATTCCTGATACAGACTAATTAAAAAAATAGTTTCGAGCTAAAATAAAATAGTTTTCACTTTATTACACAAACAAAGACTAGATTAAGCTGGATTTTTATCAGTCTTGACTTAAGTTATAACCATAAAGGCACAACTACAGGAGTAACATATCACTTGCATTGTAAATAATAAGTCTTACTTATCATATGTTTACACGAAAGTTTAGGTAGAAGAGAAGAAAAACAATCAAGGTCAAAATGTCGAAAATTGATAGGACAATACACGAAAAAGATAACTGAATACAGGAAAAACTATACAACGAGTTTCAGTTTGATATCGATAGAGTCAATAATTGCATGTACTACTGTATAGATATGTCAGTATATTTCTGTGTTTAAAACGGTTTCCAATGTTTTAGATCAGTGAGAGAAAATACGATTGCATCTTTACAGTCAGCGGGTAGTCATGTAAGTTTCCAATGGAAAGACAGCTTTTCTTTTTCATAGATATAATGTATATCAATCTGTATCAAGCAACCTGTAAAATTCAAACTATATGAACTTAAAGCTATGAAATTGCTTAAACAATTATAACTATCAATTACATTTTGAGATCCATTAGCCTTTAATTTTTACACATTTCTGATATTGCAACTATCAAAACAAGTTCGTTTCTTTGTATTTTAACTGCTATTGATAATTAAAACAAACTTACTGATATCATGTATCACATAATATGTATTTCAAAGAAATATATGAAATAGAATATTATAAATTGTAGGGTGCCGACTTTGTTGAATTTGACGTCATGTTGAGTAAAGACCTGGTACCAGTAATATATCACGATTTTCACGCGTTTGCAACATACAGAAAGGTAGGGAGATTGTCTATCTTTTTAATTTATTCATACATTATTTAAGTAACGGTAAGATATGTTTATGTGTAATTTGATGGACTGAGTTGTATTAGTAGTAAATGAAATAAGGAAATAATATACCAGTAAATAATGATAAAATACAAAATGACCTTATAATCTAGGATTTTGTATGTTTATGAGCGCACAATGTGTTTCCATTATTTCATGGTAATTTATACTGAGTCTAGTGATGATAAAGTTGTTAGCAAACTACAGTCTGAAGTTAACAGTTGACGAACTTACGATTCCAAAATGATCTAAAGGTAAATTCATAGATTGGAAGCCAAGATTACACAGAAAAGTGAACGCTCAGCTACAAGGCAGTCGTGCAACCAATGTATATAGAACTTGTCATAACAAAGTTTAGAAGGAAATAAATATAATCTATAAATTCTAACTACAATCCACAAAATTTTAGCAATGAAAAATACTACACAGTATTTTGCCGATGCTTATCCATTGACAGTATTTCATTTCATGTGACGTTGGAATGTTTTTACTTGATTTTAATTTTTGACAGAATAAATCCAGATTTTCAGAATCATAAAAAAAATAATTTCATTTTAGAAAAGACGAGATGAACTTGAAAACTTCAGGGTATCGGTGAAGGATCTTACTGTTGCTGAGCTTCAATCAATGCAGGTTGTTATTTTTTTTTAATAATTACGTAAAAAGTCATTTAAAAACATTGTTTCCATTATGGAATGGCAAATTACACAGAGGTTGAAATTTAAAGTTTATTCTAGAAAAAATGTATTAGAATTGCCTGGATTCTCATCTTGAGCAATTGAACTATTTACCTATTTTAATGATTCTGTAATTTTAAATTACAGTCAGCTCTTCGCTCACGCTAGTACAATTCATTTCAAAATGAAACAACCATTTTGATCTGAACTTTATTAGGAAGTGTTTATCTGTTATGTTATTTTGCAGACATCTCAATTTGAGGTTCACATTTGACTAGATGTGTCCTTTAATTTCAACTTCACCATAAAATGTAAAACAAAAATCATAATTTGATTCATCAATTGAGAAAACCGCTTTGGATGCATGAAAATTATAACGTGTTGTTTTCATTTTTGTACTATTATACAAGTCGAAAAGCTAGGTTTTTTTTTATAGGATAAAAGTTTCTAATGTCAGCAAATGTTGCAGATATTATCAAATACGACAATTGTGTGCTTTTTTGCGGGCCAAAACCTAAGCTGCAGCCTACTTTCCCAAATGTTCCGTTTGCAATAGTAGCCTGTAGTTATAATGACTCCCCAGACAGAACACCATTCTGTTTCACGGATTTCATCCAAATTAGATTGTGCAAGTCACTATTATAGTTATAAAATGGGGCTTTACCTTGAGCATGGGAAATAACACTAACAAATGTATTGAAAGTCATTTGTGCATTTTAGCGTATGTAGCGTTGTCGTTTATGTATGGATTCGTGTTTGTCGATGTGTTATTCTTACGTAAAATCCATGTTCAAATGGCACAAAGAAAACAAACCACAACACAAAGTTTCAATTCAAATCACTATGTAATCTGTTTAATGTATATCAGTTTGACATAATAAAACAGTTGGACAATAATCCTAATTCACTAACACAATATTCTTCTAGCTTACTATCTCCCCTCTATTTTACACTCTCTGATCTTTCTCGCATCCCAATTTTTACATAATTACAGGCGGTATCCCAACGGTTCCAAAGATAGGACACCGGGCGGTTCTGTAGATACCGGGCGGTACCTCAAGGGTTCTTAAGATGTGCTACCTAGCGGTACCATGACAGTTATAAAGATGAGGTACCGGGCGGTACCTCGACGGTTCTAAAGATGGGGTACCGGACGGTACTTAAGGTACAGGGCGGTGAATTTAAGTAATATAGATAGATACCGTTCAAATAAATAAAAATACCAGGCGATGTCCTATAGAAATGTAATTTAACCCATGTGTATTTATGAAAAGATATGTTACATAATAATGAATTATACAGTCAAACTAAAATCGCTACACTTAGCAGTTATTGAAACGTTATCAAGCATTTATGTTGTTTGCGTCTGTCTATGAGAAGGATGCCGAAGGGATGTTATTTGGCCTGATTAAAAACATTAAATTACTTAGGATCGAATTAACCCTTCATAAAACTACTCAGAGTTAGTTAATTTGGCTGTACTTGTAGTAAACTTATTAAAATGTTTGAATGGTTTTACACTAGTAATTTTTGGGACCTTTATTTTATGGAATAACCGTTGCACAGATGATATTGGATATGTTCCTTACGTCGTAACTACAATCCCCTTCCCTTTCATGAATGTGACCTACCTAATTAGTCTATTTACCGGATTTGTTATAACATCAGCAACACAACGGGTGCCACATGCCGAGCAGGATCTGCTTTACCTTCCGGAGCGCTTGTGATCACCCCCCCCCCCCCCCCCCAGTTTTTGGTGGGGTTCATGTTGCTTAATCTTTAGTTTTGTATGTTGTGCCATGTGTACTATTGTTTGTCTGTTTGTCTTTTTCATTTAAGCTATAGCGTTGTCAGTCTATTTTCGATTTATGAGTTTGACTGTCCCTCTGGTATATTTTGTCCCTCTTTTATAGAAGAGAGGGACGAAAGATACCAAAGGGACAGTCAAGCTCATAAATCTAAAACAAACTGACAACGCCATGGCTAAAAATGAAAAAGACAAACAAACAACAGCACACACGACACAACATAGAAAACTAAAGAATTAACAACACGAACCCCACCAAAAAACTAGGGGTGATCTCAGGTGCTCCGGAAGGGTAAGCAGATGTTATAGCTTGCTGTTCGGTGTGAGCCAATGCACCGTGTGGGTAAACCGTGCTTAACCTATAATGGTTTACTCTTACAAATTGAGACTTGGATGGAGAGTTGTCTCATCGGCACTCATACCACATCTAGTTATATCTATTCAGTTACTAGTAGAACAAAATGTTGTTCTATAGGTCTTCTGTACATCAAGTCACCGTCTTTTAGTCGTAGAGATGAATTTCAAATTTCTTTTGTAGTTGTCATCTGTTCATGCTGCAAACGAGAAGGACGATCGTGAATCTGGTGAGAAGTTAATTGTATGGTTTTTTTTACAATAGCTTTGATAATAGATAAGAATTGGAGAAAGACAGGATTGGTGATTCTTCATACTCTATAAAATGAAGAGAACAAAAACTACACTTTAAAAATCCACAAATATTAAACCCTTGCAATTATTTACCACCTACAAATTGATCAGACCAATTAGAGGTAGTAAAATAAATGGGGGTTTCGTATTCACAACATATATATATTAGTAATCGATTTTGACAAATGATTGAGGACTATCAGGTACTGTAAACAATTTTGATGAACACAGTACAAAATTTATTGAAAACTGAATTGTTTTAATTTTGATATGTTATTGTAGATGAGAGATATGAAGACAACGTTGATCCAAAAGAAACACAACCGTTCCCTACCTTGAAACAATGTTTTGAAGATGTTGATAAGCATGTAGGGTTTAATGTGGAAGTTAAATATCCGATGCTTAGAATGGTCAGTTTTATTAAATTATAAGCATAGTAATTTATGTGACTCTAAGAGTAGAAACAACCATTGTGTATATGCTACTGCTGGTAAACTTTTAATACCCGTGTGTATTCCCAGCCTAGTAGTCTGCATTTTTAAATTGAGATGAGAGATAATTGATTTTTATCATTTGTATAGTCCGTAATTACATGCACGAAGTATTTGCCAATGAGCATAAGCATAAATAATCTAGTAATCATTATCTGTAAATTTAGTGTCTATGCACTATATATTAAATTATTCAAACCACTATGGTGTTCCTCCCCAGGCATATAAATGCCTTAGCCGTATATGACACTAGTTCTCGTATTTTCAGTTATAATTATTTTCAACTTTGTATTGAATTTTTGGCCTTCCTATCGTTTTCGAGATCAACTGGTGAGAGTTGATTATACGTAACTCCTATATGACATACAAGATTTCAACCCTGGTATATTTGATGAGTATTACACTAGATATATGCAATAGTTATCAGTTTAATTTTAGTTTGGTTGTTTTTTGCAAGAGAGAAAATGCTGAAATCAGGATGAATTTGAAACCAATTGAAATCAATTTAATTTTTCTAAAACTCATGAAACTGGAGCACTTGTTTTTCGACAATATAGCATGTTCTGAATATTTTGCAATGTGATATACGGAGATGAGATTAATTTTGAATGCCAATGAGACTAGTATCTACCAAAGACTTGATTATAAGATATAAACAATTGTTGTTCACCAAACTTCATTAAATAATGAAAAAAAGCATACTCTTTATGCTAAGAATGTGAGGAAATTGGAATACAAATATTTGTTTTATGTGGTATGAAATAAAATTAACACTTAATAAATTCCGAAAATCCGAATTTCTTATCTTGATTAATCTTCATCAGAAATCTTGAACCTAAACATCTAAAAGCCAGGAATGAATATATTTATAAAAACATTTGAGCATTATCATCTTTATGGTAAAAATTAACCTGAAAGAATATCAAAATTCATTCCTTTCTAAAGAAATTAAAACATTACTTTTCTAATAGTTTCTTGTTCATTAACACGGAATTTTAATATAATTTTTGTTTTTAAATCAACCAAGTATAGTTATTAAATGAACCAGGATTATAATTTAGTACGCCAGACGCGCGTTTCGTCTACATAAGACTCCTCAGTGACGCTCATATCAAAATATTTATAAAGCCAAACAATTACAAAGTTGAAGAGCATTGAGGATCCAAAATTCCAAAAAGTTGTGCCAAATACGGCTAAGGAAATCTGTGCCTGGAATAAGAAAATTCTTAGTTTTTCGAAAAATTTAAACTTTTGTTAACAGGAAATTTATAAAAAAAAATGACCACATTATTAATATTCATGTCAACACCGAAGTGTTTACTACTGGGCTGGTGATACCCTCGGGACGAAACGTCCACCAGCAGTGGCATCGACCCAGTGGTGTAAATAGTTATCAAATGTACCAGGATTATAATTTAGTACACCAGACGCGCGTTTCGTCTACATAAGACTCATCAGTGACGCTCATAAGCGTTTACTCACGACAAAAAGTGATGAGTTGAAGCATTAACCCTTAACATATTATTATGCCAACCCTATTAATATAAATGTTACAGCTAAATGTTAATCCAGCGTCCATATTGGTTGAAGATATTATTTTCATAAGCATAACGATATTCATATATAAAAGGCAACAGTAGTATATGGCTGTTCAAAGTCATAAATCGATTGAGAGGAAACAAATCTGGGTTACAAACTAAAACCGACGGAAGCAAAGCAATTATAAGAGGGAAAAAATCAAATTATCAGAACACATAAGTGCAACATAAAACAAACAACAATGTTACATACATCAGAAACGAACTAATAGATAATTTTTTTTTTAAATGATGAAAGACATGCTTTGTATTTAAATTAATTTAATTCAACTAAGGTATCAATAGATATTTATTACTACAGTGAACCGTTGATGTTCCATTTTTAGCTCACCTGGCCCGATGGGCCAAGTGAGCTTTTCTCATCACTTGGCGTCCGTCGTCCGTCGTCCGTCGTCGTCGTTAACTTTTTACATTTTGAACTTCTACTAGAGAACCACTGAATGGAATGAAACCAAACATGGCATGAATGTTCCTTATGAGGTGCTGACCAAGTGTTGTTACATTGTAGCGGATCCATCATCCAAAATGGCCACCAGAGGGGGACTTAGTTTAACATAGGACCCTATGGAAATGCATACAAATGACTTCTTTTAGAGAACCACTGAATGAAATGAAACCAAACATGGCATGACTGTTTCTTATGAGGTGCTGACCAAGTGTTGTTACTTTGTAGCCGATCAATCATCCGAGATGGCCGCCAGTGGGGGACTTAGTTTAACATAGGACCCTATGGGAAATATATACAAATGTCTTCTTTTAGAGAACCACTGAATGGGATGAAACAAAACATGGCATGAATGTTCCTTATGAGGTGCTGACCAAGAGTTTTTACTTTGTAGCCGATCCAACACCCAAGATGGCTGCCAGCAGGGGGACTTAGTTTAACATAGGACCCTGTGGGAAATGCATACAAATGACTTCTTTTAGAGAACCACTCAATGGAATAAAACAAATCATAGCATGAATGTTCCTTATGAGGTTCTGACCAAGTGTTGTTACTTTGTAGTCGATCCATCATCCAAGATGGCCACCAGCGGGAGACTAAGTTTAACATAGGACCCTATGGGAAATACATACAAATGTCTTCTTTTAGTGAACCACTGAATGGAATGAAACCAAACATAGCATGAATGTTTCTAATGAGATGCTGACCAAGTGTTGTTACTTTGTTGTCATTGCAACATCTAAGATGGCCGCCAGTGGGGGGACTTAGTTTAACATAGGACCCTATGGGAAATGCATACAAAAGTCTTCTTTCAAAGAACCACTGAATTGAATGAAATCAAACATAGCATGAATGTTCCTTTCCTTATGAGGTGCTGGCCAAGTGTAGTTACTTTTAGCCAAATTTTTTTTTTTTTTATATGATTTCAAAAACCCAAGTAGAATCAGGTGAGCGATACAGGCTCTTTAGAGTCTCTAGTTTCTGTTACAAGAAATCAAGATGGTGTAATCAATTGCAGCCTTTTTTCTAAATTTCATTTTCAAGATGTTATTTATTTCGTTTCACATACTCAACTAAGGTATTAATATATATTTTTTAGTACAGTGAACCGTTGATGTTTTCCATTTTGTTTTGTTACAAGAAATCAAGATGGGTGTAATCGTAGGCAGCTTTTTTCTAAATTTTGTTATTTTTTTTTTTATTTCGTTTCACTTTCTTATCTGTTTATCCCTGTATGAAATAAGAATTTGCAAATTATATATATCTAAAACGACATGTGACATTTTAATGTATTTTTAGATTGTGATGGAAACGATATTTTTGAAAAGTATGACAAAAAATTTAATCTATTGAAAATAAACGTGACAATATAAACAATGCATATTTTGTAGAGGTTTTTTTTATTTTTTTTTCACAGAATGGATATATTGAAGAGTCTACTTATTTTGACAGAAACAAATTTGTTGATATAATTTTAAAATCAGTATTTGAAAATGCAAAGGATCGACGAATAGTTTTCTCAAGTTTTGATCCTGATATATGTACATTGTAAGTATGTATTAATTTGTGAAAAAATCCAAATATTTCCAATCAATTCATTCGAAACCTGTACATTAATAAAAGGAGTGGGGAAAATTTCAGAAAAATAAATTCAGAATAAGTACAGAAAAGATAAATATATTCTATAATAATTTTTTTTATGTAACAGTGTGTTGCCTTTCAGGGTTGAGTTCAATATCGTAGCATCTACGTAGTTGCTATCAATATCTATGTAGCAACTAGGCTATAGCTACACGTTCAATAGTCAAAATCTACGTAGCACTTCGTAGCCGCTACGATTTTGAACGTAACCCAGCTCATAGACATAATTTTGTCATGTGACCGTGACGTCATCAACGTTTTTCATTAACTACTCCGGCTTAAAATAGCATTTAGAATTATATTATAATGAATGACTATAATATTTTTTCTTGTCTATTGGAAATAACATAAAAATCTTGTGCATGCTTTAAAATAACCCGCTACAGAAGTTATTCAGTATGCACCAATTTATTTTTATGTTATTTCCAATAGACAGAAAAAAAAATATTACAGTAATTCCTTAACTAATTATTTACAATATCAGATACACCAAACGCTTATATGTTCATTTCATTTATTCTAATTTTATTTCTAGGCAAAGAAATTTCATTTAACGGAAAAGAAAACTAATAATGAATACATTCCAGTTGAAATTACACTAGCATTTAAAAAAATAAACAAAATACATATTTTGATACATAATTAATATGCGGGTGGCAATGTATTACTAGTATTATTACACAAACGCATATAGAAAAGTAAAATCGAGGTTTAAAATTATAATACAGATGGGTAGTTATCAGGCAAAGGTTTAGTTTTTATGACATACATGTATTTATTAGTGTTGTCAAATCGTACACTTTTGACTAACCGGTTAACCGGAAGTTTAAGTTGATGTTTGAAGGCCTTATCTTTGACACCTTACACATAGATATAAAAAGATGTGGTATGAGTGTCAATGTGACGACCTTCCATCCAAGTCATAAATTTACGCTTTTATAATACGATGAATTGAAGTTGTGGCATTATAAGGCTTGTCTGTGAGGATTCCTGGCGAAGTCTGACTTTTCATAATCAAATACACCGTATCAACTATGGCGTTTGTACTAACTTCAGATTAAAAAAATTAAGAAAAAACCTTCTTGATCTCGTAGAATTGAATATGTCTGAAACGATGATTCTTTCATTTTCTCTTGTTGTCTCCGAAAATAATGTGGAGTGTTTCAATTTGAAATGATTAAGCATGTTAGACCCCGTTCACACTAGCATTTTTTAATCGATCTAATTTGAATCGATCTAAATTAAACCAGTTAGCGTTCACATTATCCTTAATCATAACGATCTCTATCGGTCTAATCTGAACCACTGGGTTCACACTACAATTAAAAACGCAATCGATCTAACCTTTTTACACGTAAAAACTGTAAACATTGTGTATAAATAGAACTGATTTATCAAATTCATGTATGATTCACTGATAAACATTCTTTAAAGAAAGTAAAAGTTATTGTTTCTCTCGAATCACAAGTTAAAATTTTGATACCGGTGTTATTGCAGTTTTCTTTTATGAAAAAAAATAACTGTAGTAACAAAGTTACAACACGACGAAAAACTGCGGTTCCTAAAAAGAGAAAAAAATCAACATAAGAAAAGAAGACACATATTTCGCAAATCTATGCTACGACGATGACAACATGTTTTCAGTTTGTTCTAAAGGCCTGTTAACGGAGAAATATGGGTTAAACAAACCTCTGAGAAAGTTTTGCCGCTATATAAAAAAGATGTGGTATGATTGCCAATGAGACAACTATCCACAAAGGCCAAAAAGACACAGACATTAACAACTATAGGTCACCGTATGGCCTTCAACAATGAGCAAAGCCCATACCGCATAGTCAGCTACAAAAGGCCCCGATAAGACACTGTAAAACAATTTAAACGAGAAAAATAACGGCCTTATTTATGTAAAAAAAAATGAACGAAAAACAAATATTTAACACATAAACAAACGACAACCACTGAATTACAGGCTGCTGACTTGGGACAGGCACAAACATACAGAATGTGGCGGGGTTAAACATGTTAGCGGGATCCCAACCCTTCCCTAACCTGGGACAGTGGTATAACAGTACAACATAAGAACGAACTATAAAAATCAGTTGAAAAAAGCTCAACTCATCGGATGGACAGAAATACAAGTGGACGTGGCCCGGTACTTATACATCCCGACACAAAAAGACGCAATGAACAGTTCTGAGAGTACTCGCAGTTATCTGACAGCTAGTTCAAAGCCACTAACAACTAATAAAAAAATCATGCATCTAAGACTAAACTATCAATCCGTCTACATCCAACATCCAATGCATTAAGTGTAAAGACGTCATAAACAGCCAGAGAAAAAAATTACCTTGTGCAATGCCAAGTTATAGGTATCGACAGATTGTAGATCCATGAATATGTATATGCATATAACATACTAGTTATATTTAGTTAGCTTTTAATTTACTGATAACAAAATCAATATTTGTACAAATGCGCATATGTTATTTTTGATTCAATTGTACTAGTTTAAACCGATCGGTTTACTTTAGATCGATTCAAACTAAACTACCTCATTTGGTGTTTTAGTTTAGACCGATTGAAGATCGATTCACAGCGTTCACACTGGCCCTTAAATCGATCTAAAGTGAACCGGTCTAGTTTAAATTGATAAAAATGTCTTAGTGTGAACGGGGTCTAACTCGTACTATCATGTATACATTGAGTACATTCACATTGGTTTGCATTTCGCAATTTTTGAGTTAGCATTTTGTTCAAAGTATGACAATTATTTGCACGAAGAAGGTCGCACATTCAGAAGTAGGTCTACACAATATTCGATCAAAAATGAAATAATGTAGTAAATTTTAAAATTTAATCGTATTACTAATTTAAAGTTACTGTTAAAAAAAACGTGTGTACTAATTATGTTTCCTTTAGATCTTGCCCCGAGCTGAGATACAAATTCTAATTAATTTTATGTTTTTTGGATTAACAAAAGCAATCAATATACTGGACAATTGATCTGTCAAATTAATTACCACGACGACAATTTTTAAATAAACCATAATTATTCAATGTTTTCAATACAAATTTAGATCAAATCTATTAGAATTGAAAAAAAGTCCGATTAACCGGTTAGCGTTTTTGGTATTCGGTATTCGGTCGTTCAAACTAGCTAGCTGTTAACCGGTCAACCGGTTAATCGTTGACAACACTAATATTTATAGTTATAAATTTTATTTACTCATTTCATCACATCTTCGATCTAGAGAATCTATGTATGTCAATGGTTATTATGCAGTTCGTAATATATGAGGGTTTGGTGTTATGTCTACTATTTATTACGTTATGGTTCTATATATGATTTACCACTTGATGTCATTATAAGTAGCACAACAAGTGCTGGTACAGGACAAGAATAAAATTCCTTACGACACAAATTTACTCCAGATTTGATTGATGGTCACGATGTACCATCGTGAGTTTTATGTAATGTTTTGTTTCATTTTCTTTTTTTTTTTTTGCTTTGTTGTTTGTCTATTTTACTTTTTGGAATTTTGGATCCTCAATGCTCTTCAACTTTGTATTTATTTGGCTTTTTAACTATTTTGATCTGAGCGTCACTGATGAGTCTTAGGTAGACGAAACGCGCGTCTGGCGTATAAAATTATAATCCTGGTACTTTTGATAACTAATTAGTCATATGGGCATGATGTAAATCTTTCTTTAAATTACTTGTCAGGAAAAAAGATGTTCAAGAGCTTAGTAATAAACTAATCATTTTAGCAATTGTGAGTACTCTCATATCTGTACATTGTGTCTTTAGTGTTTCTGTTAGTTGTATTTGTGGATTGTGCTGTGTATTGATCTTATTCGTCATCCCTATTTAACTGATATTTATATTTTGTTCTTTTATTGTGCTGTTACACCACCGTGTCAGGTTAAGAGGAGAATTTGGGCACCCCAAAACATGTTTAAACCCGCAATTATATGTAGGCCTTTTCCGTGTCAGGAGCCTGTAATTCAGTTGGTTGTCTTTTGTTGGTGTATATCATATTCATTTTTTAGTTTATTCTTTTGTAAATATATCAAGTCACTAGTTTTCTAATTTGAATTGTTCTCGGGCTTCTTTTATCTTTCCTATGAGGTATTGTATTTGCTCATTATGGAAAGCTGTTTCATTGACAATCGTACCATCACCACTGGACTTGACATGGGATATATATGTATAACGATAATAACGATAGTACAATGCAAGTTGGACTAGAATTAGTCATAAACATATAAGAAATGTTATTCTTGATTTCCCCTTAGACTGCGATTAAAACAGAATAAATATCCTGTTTTATTGCTTACCGTTGGACGCATACGGCATGACGAGGAGAGGGCAGATCCTAGATGTGTATATGTTCCGATTGGTGTCAACTTCGTCAATTTTGCAAATATATTGGTAAATATTGACTACAATTATCTGTCTCAATCACATATTATTTCAACGCAATTTTCTAATTTCAAAGAAAATTTGCAGCATTAGTTTCTTTACTATTTATATTTTGTATGTCAATTTGCACCCTTATTGTTTGAATGAATAATAAACCTTGTCGCTTAACATTTTAATGTATACAAAATAAAACGGTCGTATTTTAATTAATTCGGTCGACGAAGAAACAAGTATACAGTTAGCAGATTACCTCCTTTATTCCATTAATGTTTAAACTAGATTAATATTAATATTAACCTAAAGATCGACAAAAATCATTCTTATATGAAAAATATATGATTGAGGATTATAAAGGATCTATTGCATTATCTTTTTATAAAAAAAAAAAAAGAATTACATAGTCAGGCTAGTATACTCTTGACTTTTTTTGTAAATGCTGTTAACATTTCGCTTTAAATATATTTCTATTCTTATGGTGTTCTATTTAAAGGGGATAAATGTAAACTCAAAAACAATACTTGATAACCATGAACTTATCAAAGACGTTAAAAAATCAGGACAAGTGCTGTTTTGTTGGGGAGAGGAAACCAATGATTCAAATGTGATCAACAAGTTACGAGAATTAGGTGTAGATGGCATTATATATGATAGGTAAGTAAACAAGTCATATCCACAGTTTATTATATTTTATATAAGAGTATTGTCTTTCACTATACGTATTCGATCCTTTAGATCCTTTGATACGTAGTTTTTTAACGTTATCTTTACGCCTGAGCGTTCAAATATACTGCAACATTTGATCATTATAATGTTAATGTTGCTATTAACTGGTGCACTTGTTTCCCGTATTTTCATGTTAATTTTGCTACTAACTGGCGCTCTTGTTTCCCTTAAAGTGTCAAAATTGTTGAAATTAAGGTTTACCACTTATCAGACTTAAACATTAAAAGGCATGGATGTAAAAATATGCAGAGACGTTAGGAGGTATAGGTCCAAATTCATCTAAAGAAAACTTTACCTAGGGAGTTCGAACCTATGTTTTATAATAACATCTTAACTTATCATAATTCATAAACTTACAAAGTTCGAGCTTCAGAACTTTTCGGCATTTTTCTGTATTTATCTTCAGCAGGAATTAAATAAATAAAGAATTCGAATATGATACTGTTATTAATTAAATTATACTTTTTCTTTCATGACAATTTTTTTCAATATTCAAAATTTTGTTTGTTATTGTATGAAAAATGGGACATCAGTTATTAAAATATAAAAACTAGAATAAGATGTATTTTCTTCTTTTTGTATATTTTGTGTACATCAATAACATGTGGTTAAAAAACACCGTATTAAAAACGATGCACATACAATTTTGGAACTGTTCAATTTTTATAAAAATTCAAGAACTGTTTGAAAAATATGTTTGAAAAAATATATGCCATTGTAATGATTATACACGAATAGAAATAACAAGATAACAATAATACAGAACTCCAGAAAAATTCAAAACGGAAAGTTCCTACACAAATTGCAAAATCGAAAGCTCAAACATATAAAACGAATGGAAATCAACTGCCATATTCCTGAAAATGTGTAATTCGTTGTTATGCTCTTTTTAACAGACTAATTGTGATGTTTATTTTAATGTGATGCCGACCAATACCGTTTTCCTGTTGTTGGTTAATATACAACTACAAACAAAATTTCCTAGAAATACTCGTACATGATTTATTTCCTAATTCTGACATAAATATGGCTACTGAAAATACTAAAATGAACTGTTGTTGATCTTATTATGTATTCAATTATAATGTCAAATACTTAAATTTTAGATGGATGGTACATGAGGATGTTTCAGATTTGTGGATTGTAAATGACGCTAAAAATATTATTGGGTAACTTTCAGGCTATACTTACGAATAGAATACAAATATGAAATATGCCACTTGAATACCTTATAGTTGGTATAATGCATTTACTTTTGTATTGATTGTATTAACGATGAAAAGTATCTAAGTTTGTTTGAAAATATGCGTACTGTAAACGTGTATTACTATTTTGAACTCCACTACCATTCTGACTACCATTCATATCGTTACATACTTAATATTTAAAAGGGAATAACTGGGATACGCAAAAATACCACAAAGTACAACAGACAATAGCTAAATCCAAATCCTTTAAAAAAAAAAAAAAAACAATAGCATTTCGCATTGAACTTTTAAAGGGCTTGACCATTATTAGGAAAGGAAATGAGAGTATTAGTATGATTAGGAAATGTTATTTTACATAAATATAAATTAATAATTACTAATCAATAAAACTCAGAGATCTTGAAAATGTATGAAATATTGAAATATTCATTATAATACAGTGAAAGTTTGGAGTCGAGGTAGTAAATAAAAAGAATCTTCGTTATTTTATCAACCTTTTAAAATATGTTACTCAGTCCCACCTATCAGGTTCTTAAAACAAAATGCAGTCTTGAATTTAGTAAAGAAATGCAACAGTAGTATACTGCTGTTCGAAATTCATAAATAGATTGAGAAAAAAACAAATCCGGGTTATAAAATCATTTTATGTGGTTAGAACGTGACATATAAAGTATTGTATTGCATGTAAGATACATTGGCATAATGTACAATCAATTAATTTATTCAGAACATGAATTGACTGGCTATATCATTTCACAGAGGATTACCGACTATGACAAGAACTATATACATTTAGTTCTTTAATGATTAGTTTTGTTCATAAATGATTTAAGAACACAAGTTCTTAATCCCTGACTACTCATTTGTTAATGGAAAATTATAGCTCGTTGTTAATAATGTCTTAAAACAATTTATGTGCCAACAGTAGTAACACTATTAAAAGTTTAGAAAGGGTATATCATCACCGGAAACTTATGATTGCAACATGTATTCATGCAAAATATATCTAATTTTTATTGTTTGTGTCATTGAGATAATTCACATTAATATTTATGTCATTATTCATGAAAGGATTTTGTGTTATCTTTCCAGGATTGATCAAATGAAAAGCACGAAAGAGAATGTATTCAAGTTGGAAAAGAGATTGAAAGAAAATGTTTCACAACCTGTAGATAATGACAGCAAGTGATAGATAAATATACAGGATGTGCAATAGTCTTTTAAATATGACATAAAGCCATTATAGAAGTTCATGCAAATTTTTTGAGAAAGAAAACAACATTCCTATAGTTTCTTTATCAGGGAATATATTCGACAATATTTTCCCTGAAGTAAGCTCAAGGAAACTTCTTGACTTGTTTAAGGTTTAGTTATAGTTATTGTGTTAAGCTTACAAATTGTAATGTTTTGCATGTTGATAGATAATCAAGATGCGATGATTTTGTTTTTTTAAATGCTAGAATAATTTGACATACAGCTTCTTTAGTTCCTTAATTGGTAAAGGTTTAAAAAAGAGAAAACAGATCATCAACTGCAATGAATTTCTTCGCCTTGATTTACGGCAGTTATAAGTGTAGACAGTTCGGCTTACTCTCTTTATATTTGATTTCCAAGTAATTGACTTGCCTAGATTAACCGTTACATATTTCTATATAACAAAAATACCCCGGATATATGTCCAAATGGCTGTATTCAGAATCTCGTGCCTCTTTTCCTCGTTCATGTTGAGTTGTTATGTTTTGTTTTGATTTTAACAATAGTGTATTGTTGTTTGCAGTTTTCGTTTCACATTATGTTTTGTAATAATACTTCTTTATTTTAATATTGTTTGAATATTAAACAGCGTATGATGCGACCATATTGCAACTATTTACATCATGTTACTTTTGATTATACAATCATAATTGCATAATAGTGATTTTATCATGTGATACAGTACATGTTTTATGTTTGTGATCATTCATTAGTGAATAGAAGTTGTACCAGGATATAGCTTTTAGACATTGTAGCCGTTTCTCTGAAAGAACATCATGTTGGACACTATAAGTTCTCTATTTAAGATTTATTTATTAGGAGTTCCATAGTCTAAAATTCATTCAATTTTGATTTGTTCGTGTTAAAATAAACGATACACAAACTTCTTAATTCGTTGGATAAAAATCTCCTGCTAATTTGTCACTTTTTGATTTATTAAATTGTTTCTAAATTCCAAACATTTAAAGAACTCACGGCATTGTACAGTTTATTGTAAAACTGGTACAAACTTATTTGTATTTAAAAATTCCAGAATGTTATTTGGAATATCTGTACTTTGATTACCTTGCAGTTTTCTGAAAAGTATTTCATATATACATGATGTACACTTTATATGCTTTAAGATCTTGGTCTTAAATCAATTAAATACTCAGAATATTTTTAATACATGTTTTAGTGACATTTTCACAAATGGCCCGTGTTTATACAAGATATGGAGGCATCAATAAAAATGGCGAATCTCGTTTTAAATTTTTATATTTTAGTCAATCAGATGAGTTTTGCTTTTTAATGTAGCAACATACGAATATTCAAAGTTAATGTGAACGAACATGCGTTTTAGTTTTCTAACTCCTACATCGAATTGAATAAACAAGTCTATATAATTATTCTTCAAGATTGATTTTTTATCAAGGAAAGTGTATTTTATTCCATAATAAATTACCCTGTTATAAAAAAAAACAAATAACAAATCGTCAACTACCCTTCTGTTTTCATTCATTCATCTCTGTTTAATTTCATTTTTATGTTCCAGGGGAATAAAGGTCATAGCTTAGACCATACTGGAGTCAAAACAAATTCTTACCCGATAATGTCTAGAGTTTCTTGTTCATAATTAAAACTAAAAGAACATTTTTGGCTCAATATGTCAAATTTTTAAGATTGCTTTTACAAAACATAGATTTGGGGCTAAAAACACGAATTTTCTATGTAAATGAAAGATAAAGGGAAGCGAAAGTATTAAATTAAAGTTACGATCCTAGTCTCAGCTGCTCGAAATAGGTTGTTGATATAGACATATGTTTCTGATAGGGTTCACATGATGGATTTTTATGAAATTATACAATAGAGATGCAAGTGTAATTTATCCAACTCAGTCATTGTGTATGTTGAAACATGAAGTTTTATCAATATGTATTTTATTTACAATATGGGTAAGAGTAACATAGGCTTACGTCGAAATGTCTTTTTAAAAACAGATTTTATTAAATTATTGTAATTATTTATATTGCTTTTGGTTTTTTTTCAGCTCCTAAAATCACATTTGTAATGGAGGGACCAATTCACATATATATCCATATAGATCGGTTCCTCCTACATCGTACATCTTTGCATAGTCTGCAGTCCAGAGAATAACATTATTTTCATTTGCAGATACTGCGGCTGGTTCGCCTGATCCCCATATAAAGTACGTCATTACATAACCATCATCTAACTTCCACACACCTGTTCCATCTTTCGTCCCTTGAATGTAATAGTAGCTGTTACCGGTCGTACCTACAAATGAACAATTTAGTATGTAAAGTAACAGATCTTTAATGTTTTGCTAAATCAACTGCTATTGTTTACAATGTCATATACGTAGATTTATATTGTCGTGTTAACGACTGACATTATATAAATTCTGAATATATACACCTGGAAAAAAGTATTGCAACACCAAATTAAAATTCAAATTAAAAAAATACTTTTTATTTTTTTGTTAAATAATTTGTTGAAATAGAACTAGTGAAACATTATTTAAATATCACCTGAGTTTAATCAATAAATATCGACTCTATCAGTTCTTATCTGCACAAGTAGCTACTGTACTCGTAAACACTCAAACAGATGTTTTAATCCTCATTGTTTTCAACACTTAAAATAACCAAGTTTATAAATTTATGTTATTGACACCTTGTAATTGGTCATCCACAACTCATAACTGCAGCAAGATGGCAGATATCCAGCATGAGGGAAGCAGGGATGTCGCTGTGATAATTGCACGTATTGTTGGTCATCTCCATTCCACTATAAGTCGTTTTGAGAATAAAAATCAGGCAAGAAACGATGTTAAAGACCTTCCGAGGTCAAGAAGACCTCCTATAACATCTGCTAGGGAAAATTAAGCATAATGAAGGTTGGTCAGAAGGAAACCCATTGCAAACAATACATTCATAAAAAGAGAATAATGACCATACAGGAGCCTTTAAACGAGAACTGTTCAAGATCGGCTTATCGCTACTGGTTATCGTGCGATAATACCATTTCGGGGACCTTTGCATTTGCACAGACACACAGATGCCCGTATCCGATATAGTGCAGAGCTCGCCAAAGTTGGGAATTAACGTCGTGGAGGAAGATCCATTGTTCCAATGGAATTCGGTTTATCTTCCTTGGCCCTATCGCAGCCCGAATTTGAACCACATCGAGCATATATTGGACACTAGTGGGCGTAAAGTGCACGAAAGGACACCCCAGTTCAAACAGGTCATGAAATAAACAATACCCTTCGTCAAGAATGGTTGCTGCTAGCTTAGCAACAAATGAGTCGACTTATGGCAGGAATCAGAAGACGTTAAGATGCGGTTATCCGTTTAAATGGACGCTGCGCACAAAGTACTAATTCTTTGGCGTATAACGATCAACCATGATGTGAACAATCATCTAAAGAATAATTTTGAAATGTCTGATATTGTAAAGTTCGACTACAGTAAAACTTGTAAAATGCATTTTTTTGTACAAAAAACACTTCATTTTGTTATAAAAATTTTGGTTCGATTAAACCTTTTTTTTTCATACATTTTTTGTTCGTTTTAAAGCTAATGTTATCATTAACTACGTTTCAATATTAGTTTACAAATATTTTATCACATTCCATCCAAAATAAGAGACTGATTTTTCAAGTTTTAAAAAATCAAGGTGTTGCAATACTTTTTTCCATGTGTATATAATAGAGGAACTTTTTCATGTATTACATAATGAAGGAAAGATATTACAAATAAGAAGAACGTATAAAATCGTTCCCGACCTACATTTTAACTTCCATTGTTGATTTTATGCAACGACGTCATAAACAGAACACCATTGTATTGCAGTTCAATGCAGAAGAACTACTGCTCATTTAAGTCTTGCTTTAACTATCAGTAAACACACCTTTTCTACTTCATAAACGTCCTTATCATATAAACCTTTAGGTGAGTTACAAGCCCTTTTTCACTGATATTATCAGCTTGATCTTAAAGAGTGCTGGTGAACCACTGTTCTATGTTCGGGGAGGGTTTGCCCCCTGCAATCATGTTTAATCCCACCATATTCTGCATGTTTCTGTCCAAAGTCAGAAGCATGCATATTTGTTTTTCATATTATTATGTTTTGTACATATATCAGGATGCAGGTTTTCTCGCTGGAGTTGGTTTACATTTGGTCATTTGTCGGTCACATTCGGAGCTTCTATATCTTGCTTCGCGGTAAAGATTTTGCTCTTCATTTGAGGATGTACTGTGACATAGAGATAGAAACGTAATGTCATTTCCATCATGAGTTGGCTGACCGTTATGGAATAACCGTTTCACAAATGATATCGGATATGTTCCTTAAATTGTAACAACAATACCCTTCGCTTTTCACGAATGTGACCTACCGAATTAGGCTATTTACCGGATGTGTAATAACATAATTAACAGGACGGGTGCCACATATGGAACAGGATCTGCTTACCCTTCCGGAGCACCTGAGGTCACCCCCGATTTTTTGTGGGGTTTGTGTTGCTTATTCTTTACTTTTCTTTGTTGTGTCTTGTGTATTATTATTTGTCTGTTTGACTTTTTTTTATTTTTTAGACATGGCGTTGTTAGTTTATTTTTAATCTATGAGTTTGACAGTCCCTCTTGTATCTTTCGCCCCTCTTTTGTCTCTGGTGGGTAAATCTCTATAATCACCGTCGGGAATTTAGTCTATTGACTGGTCTATCACCTAGTAAGTAATTAGGCCTTCAAAGTTTTCTGATTAAACTATCTTCGTCAGATTTACTCGAGAACGAAAGTACCCAAAATAACAACATATGTGTAAAAGCATTATAACCGGAAATTATCACTTGCATTTGAGAAGTTGTTTGTGCTCAAGTCAATGTGTATTTCGGAGTAAGCGAGAATTCTAAAATAAGAAAGTACACAACGCGTGTTTGATATGCAAAATTAACACAATAAGACTTAAACAAATAAAAATAGATGCGTACGTATGCATGATATTTTTCAAGATACCAATAAATACAAATACTTATCTATCTAAATTAGAATAAATAGAAAAATCACATATTTTTAATAACAGACTTTTAAGTTACAATAAATATGATTATCCGAATTCGGAAAATGTAAAACGGAATGTCCCCAATCAAGTGGCAAACCAAATGATAAAACACATCAAACGAATGGACAACAAATGTCATATTCCTGACTTGGTACAGGCATTTTCAAATGTAGAAAATGGTGGATTGAACCTGGTTTTATAGCGCTAAACCTCTCAGTTGTATGACAGTCGCATCAAACTATATATTTACTTTTTTTATTCAGCAATTTTTATTCAGATTTCTATAGTTAAATATTTCTTGATAAAACTGAAACTTTTTTTTTTCATTTTTCCTTTCGTTATTCTTATCTCATTTTTGTGTCAGTATTTTTTCCCTCATCGCTAATCACGTCATTTCACTGAATTCTTATATTCTGAGCCTTACATTTGGATACCATTGTAGAAAGGACTGTAATTAGACATAGTAGTTTTGTCATATTAATAAATACAAAACTTTGAATTGATGGAAATACTAATATTTTCCCTCGTTTCGATCAGTATAGCGGGAAAATGTTCTATTCTCGGTATGTAATTGTTAATTTTCAGTATGCCGATGTAAATCTATCGAATCCGGTAGCTGAGTTGTGGTCATATTTACGGTGTTTTTGTATGGTAGCTTCTTTTTCTAAACGTTATATTGAAAGGGTAAACTCTTTTATTTTAAATGATGTTCATATATCTATTGTTAGACAATTGTTTTTGCTTTTCGTAAACTGTTTGAACCGACGAGGTCCGACGTCATTATCCTGAAATAGGCTCGAGCATTTATTCGGATACAGGTTTTCGTAATACGGGTTTTCCTTGTCGGCCTTGGCTATCGATGAGAGGTAATTTATTAATTTAACAGCTTCCCATATGTTGCTGTGTTTTGTACATAATGATATGATTAGTGAATGAAAATGCCGATTGATTACTGATTTAAAATGGTTTTTTATGATATGTCACGATTGTATATTACTAGTATAACAGTTGTAATTTACAGGTCAACGGAGGTAGTAAACTTTTCAGGTTTAAGCTCAGGCTTTTACTATGATGAGAGTATAAATATATAAAAAAGAAGATGTGGTATTATTGCCAATGAGACAACTCATCACAAGAGACCAAAATGACACAGAAATTAAGCATGCCGGTAGAATGAAAAAATATTGGCAAATTTAATATAAGAATAAAAATGAAATGTTATAAAATATATCGAACACTTACATTTTATCTAGTTAAAATATACTTACCGATAATCGTGCTGACAAATTGCCATTTGTAGAAGTTTGTTATACTAACTAGCTCTGTCCCTTCCTGTTGACACTTTGTTTTTGCAACAGAAAGCTTTACTGGGTTACTGTTGTATGCTTTAATACAAGAATCCGTAAACAAATGATATGTGTATCCATTTCCTATCGGACAATTTGCTACAATAAAACAATAATGCAAAAGTTTTGATTTAACAACATTTAATGTTATTAAGTTTCATTCATACTTACATCCGATCGCATTGCGTGTATAGGTAGAGGTAATATATTTGGTTAGCTTGCTTGCTAGCTCTACCGTGAATTCATTATTAGGTTAGGTAAACTATCCTCCTTTAAGAGTAGACTAGTCCTACAGATAACCAATATATATAGACTACTTCGAAAGGAGTAATACGATATAATACTTAATAATGACTTCACGGTTCAGCTAGCTAGCAAGCTAACCAAAGATATAATTATCTTTACCTACACACTCGATGCAATCGGCTGTTATCTGAGATTACGACCAGTGTTTGTTCGATGATTACGTATTAATTATTTCGGTTTTGAATATATTCGTGTTTACGTAATAAATGAAAATAATATAGTGAAACCTGCTTAAGACACCACCTGTATTTAGCAAAAATCTGTAAAATAAGACCATTAATTTTAGATCCCGCTGTAGTACATTGCATATAGTTTGAACTTGTATTAAAAGACAACTGTCTGAAGAGACCACTGTTTTGCTCTCCCTTAAGTGGTCTCTTAAAACACTGTATTTGCTACGAGATTATTGTTCAGTTCCGAAAAAAAAAAATGATCAATTTATATGTTTTTATAGTGTTGTCAAATCGTACACTTTTGCCTAACCGGTTACTCGTTCAATCGTTCGACCGATTAACCGGTTAACCGGTAGTTTAAGTTAATGTGTGAAGGCCTTATCAATAGTACCCTACACATCGATATAAGAAGATGTGTTATGAGTGTCAATGTGACTGCATTCCATCCAAGTCATACATTTATGTTTTTATAATACGATGAATTGAAGTTTGGCCTTTGGTTTTATAAGGCTTGTCTGTAAAGATTCCTGTCGAAGTTTGACTTTTAATAATCAAATACACGATGATATCAACTATGACGTTTGTACTAACTTCAAATTGAGAAATAAAAAAGCGTCTTGATCTCGTAGAATTGAATATGTCTGAAACCGATGATTCTTCCATTTTGTCTTGTTGTCTCCGAAAATAATGTGCGGTGTTTCAACTAAAATTGATTTTACAGTTTTTGAGTTAGCATTTAGTTTAAAGTATGACAAAACTTGCACGACGGAGATTGCACATTCAGATGTAGGTCTACACAATATAAGATCAAAAATGAAATAATGAAGTAAATCTTAAAATTTAATCGTATTACTGATTAAAAATTACTGTTAAAAAACATAAAACTAATTATGTTTCATTAAGATCTTGCCCCGAGCTGAGAGACAAGTTCTAATTAATTTTATATTTTAGATTAACAATACCAATCAATATACTGGACAATTGATAGGTCAAATTAATTACAACGACGACAAATTATAAAGAAAACAAATATTTAATGATTTCAATACAAATTTATGAAAATTGAATTGGTATTCGGTATTCGGTCGTTCGAACGGTTAACCGGTTAACCGGTTGACAACACTAGTTTAATACCTTCAACATATGATGGTACACGAGTTGTTTCAGATGGTACAGGGGTGGTTTCGGATGGTGTTGTTGGATTTGTCGTGTCAATAGGATAAATACCTACAAAAGAAAAGGAACAAAATAATCCTAGATGTGAAAATCCTTGAAATGGAACGTACTTTAGCAATATTTGTTTCTGCTCAAAAAGGTAATTAGCACTAATTCCTTTTTATAGTTGTACTGCTCTGACTGGGGGAAGGGTTGAGATCTCACAAAACATGTTTATAACCCTGCTGCATGTTCGCACCTGTCGCAAGTCAGGAACCTATAGTCTTTCTTAATCTTGTATTTGTTTTGGAGTTTAGTGTGACGTCCATTTTCCCTGAACTAGTACACAATTTAATAAGGGGCCAATAATTATCAAAGATACAAGGATTATAATTTAATACGCCAGACGCGTGTTTTCTCCACACTCATCAGTGACGCTCGGATCAAAAAAGTTATAAAGCCAAACAAGTAAAAAGTTAACTGAAGACCCATTAGTGGCCTTCGGCTGTTGTCTGCTCTTTGGTCAAGTTGTTGTCTCTTCGACATATTCCCAATTTTCATTCTCAATTTTATTTATTAAAATTTGAGTTGACATTAAATACGAATTTAACAATTCAATTCATGTCCATTTTAGGTCGAATAATTTCTCAAATATTCAAGTATTTATAAATCTTTTATTTTCAATTTTAAGAATTTTCTTCCAAACAAGTATTAATAGGTAAATACAGGTTTTGAGTAAATCGAAAAAGAGAAACTGCATTTAATGTTATTTTCATAACTGCTCTAACTAGATTTTGTATTGACTGTATAGATAATTTTGGGAATTCTTTTTCTGTTCCTTTTGGTTTTATATTTCCTCAAATCTTTGAGTTTTATAAATCCTTGGTTTTTAATTTTCGGTTTTGAACTTCCCATGATATTGAAAGGTAGGTTTGGAAATGCACTTTGGATGTACCAAACAGATAAAGCGATAGTTTATTATGAGTTTATTTACAACCACTGGGTCGATGTGACTGCTAGTGAAGTTTTATTTCCTCGAGGGTATCACCAGCCCAGGTGATACCTTCGGGGAATCATGAATTATCATTGATATCGTCATATTTATAAATTAACTGTTTAGAATTTTTGAAAAACTAACTCAGGAATATATTACCTAAGTTGTGTGTGACAAATCATTAAGGAATTTTGGTCATCAATGCTCTTCAACTTCGTACTTTATTTGGCCTTTTTAAACTTTTTTGGATTCGATCGTCACTTATGAGTCTTTCGTAGACGAAACGTGCGTCTGGCGTAAATACAAAATTTAATCCTGGTATTTATAATTGTTTATTATGTTTTTTAGGACAATACCACCAGATAGTTAGGATATTCTCATTTCAATTAGTATTTTGATATTTACTATTATTACTTCAGTCGGAGATCCATAATATTTCATTATTTGGAATCAAACTCATCTTGTCGCTTATACCTTTTTAGTAATTGTATTCGATTGAATATATTGTGTACTAGACAATTGAAAATCATAGACTAATAATAACAATAAAACACTTATAGCATATTTACCTGGATATTTTGTGTAAAACCTCCATCCTATTTCGTCCACACAATCGGTTATTTTGTATGTCGGAGCGCTATGTAATTGACATCGCCTGCTTTCTCTATCATAAAATAAAGATTTACAATTACTTGTATCCAAACATAATCGAGTACACCGAACAAGAGAAGCCATGCTGACATTACGCAATGCAAATTGATTAAACAATTTATCTGATAAATTGCTATCCTTTGACATCGACAGTTCCTCAATTGCTTCAAAACAAAAAATATGATTTGAAAATCCTGCAATTGTGATTAAAAATATAAAAAAGTCTGACATGGTTGACAATCTTCAACCCCAAATTTAAACAGCTAGTAATATTTTTCAATCTAACCCAGTCTTATAAAATTGGGTATTGATTTTTGAAACAAACAAAATAATATTCGCTGATTTATAAGATTTACTGCTATAATAGATGTCAACTCCCGTCTGGCTAGTTTGCTAATAACAGAAGAGTATAGGGCACAGCAGGAAATGGCAAAACAAAGGGAATTAATGCTGATAACCTTTTGACCAAAATAAAATAATGCTAAAACTGTTGGATTTAAAATATCACATCTTTCGTTGAAATATGACAAATCACAGGTTTTTTGTTTAAAACCGAAGACATCGACCTCGACAGGAATCGATACTGTACTCAATAATAACTGTTCTGTACTAACAAATAATGTTACATTAACATTTTGATAAATTCATTCTGTGTAATTTTATAAATTCATTGTCTTTCATCACCTCAAATATATTTATGTGATAAAGCTTGAAATATTTTATTTAGAAATAATTGATCTATATCTGAATATCAAATCTTTTTAAACAATTTGAATTTTTATATTTCTATAGAGATACTATCAACTAGTAGAATATTTGTAAAATAGATATATATGAATGTATAAAATAAGTTTTAATTGAAAACAACATTCAAACATATTATAGCGTTGGATAAAAAACGCAATTTTCAAACACATCAAAAACAACATTTTCCCAAACACAAAAGAAATTGAAAAGTATATTTTAACAAAACGCATTTGACAAGCAGGTCGAACAACTGCTGACTGCCATTGGTGATTGCCAAATAAACGGACCTACAGATGTAAAAAAAAAATGATCGTATTACTAGTTTATTACATGTACCAAACAGAAACAATAAACTTGCGGAAAAGATGGTATGCCGCAAACATGAGGTTCAAAAATGTGTACACCATTTCCGGATTTCGACGATTAATACCTCTACAGCGCTAATTGGAAGGCCATATAGTTTACAACTTTTTTGGAGTTTTGGGTCCTCAATGCTCTTCAACTTTATATGTTTGGCTTTTTAACAATTTTGATATGAGCGTCACTGATGAGTCTTATGTAGAGGAAACGCACGTCTGGTGTAATAAATTATAAGCCTGGTACCTTTGATAACTATAACCTCAATTTAAGATAGACTCTTGAATTTTCGAAAAAGTCGAAATAGGATGTACGGATCATATAAACCCGAAGGCAAATATAATACAGTCCAAACAAAAAATTATAAACAAGTCTAAATTAAAAACAACGTTCGAACCTTTGGTCGCGTTGGATAAAAACCACAAATTTTATACGTGTGCATGGAAAACCAAACGTCTTGGTGATAGAGGGTCTACAAACAACAGCAACAACATTTTCGAAAAAAAATAAAAAGTATATTTTAACAAAACTCATTTGACTAGCAGAAAAAAAATTATGACACCAAAATAGAACGAAAAAAATCTAGTATGCAATGCCCAACGTTCATGCGAATTAGACCGCTGACTTCTGGATTAACGATTCATTAAGATATTTCTTGAAGTTATATTTCGAATTCGAATTCGAAATCGACATGTTAAAAATAAATAATGACCATGTATAATAATAGTTATTGCTTTTTACAATAATTTCAACTTGTCAGTAAAATTAACTTTATTTCTGTGATCTTGTAAAAATGGTTACCAATTTGATTATATAAATCATAACCTGATAATTTATGACACCTTATATGAAGGGCATAAATAATGCAACGATCCTCATATAAAATACCCGGACGCGTATGGTCGGACCATATGAGTGTACATACCCATATGATGATGGCCATGCTTCGCGTATGGTCAAAATAATTGTATGATCCGAAACATATATATAAAAAGAGGTGGTATGATGGCCAATGAGACAACATATATACACACATATTTTTTTTAATGAAGCGTGAAAACATCGCCAGTTTGTCATACAGCCCGTAACAGAGTAGTGATCGAATTCGCGTTTCTTTACCGTCAGAATAAGTTACGTTATCGACAAACTTATTTCAGGAGTGACATAATTTAATTTTCTTCATCGACAAAATATTTCATGTCCAACGTGTAAGTTTTCATTGTTTAAGTCAAAGTTTTTTTAACACAGTAAAACATTTTTTATAATCAACCTCTGTCATTGTCATTTTCATTTTAACGGTAAAGGATAAAATACGGGATCTCCGAAATTTCTATCATTTGTTACGAGGAAATCATTATTCAATCGAACATATGTCTTTGTTCATGACACATATTATGAAATACAAAGGAGTTGAAATTATCAAATACTTTCGAACTGACGGAAACAAAAATACATAATCTAGAATGTGTGTTCTGGCATAAACAATGGCTTCGTCGTGCGAATCGACGAGATCATGTTATATGTAACTGATCTTAGCTGTAGAAACAGTTGGTGCGACCTCGATAAAATCTTTGATTAATTTAATATAAGCGATAAATATTCATGGCTACAATGATAATGAATTTATTGGAGTCACATCCACTGTTTCTACTGTAAACATGAACTCGTCGGTTAGTGCAATGAAGACACTTTTAAAGATTGAGATTGTTGGTTTATTCTTTACACCTTCGAGGTATTAATATTATTTCAGTGTTTATTTAAAGTTAAATTTATTTTCAAATCTCTTCTGTTAAAAATTGTCGAAACTTCCGTTTAAGATTTCTGTGGTAAACTATCTATTCTATAGTTAGGACCATTTTATAATAAATACCCTGTTGTACAAGAATACTTTCTTTATAGAAGTATAGATCTGCTGGTTATAGATTTTTTTTTTTATAACTTTCATTATTGTGACGACGCGCTATGAAATGCAGATTAATTTATAAATGAAGTTGTCTATAAATTTTTGGTCATAAACACAAATCTTTTAAACAGTTCGGCGATCTTTTAAACAGTTCGACGAGTGCGTCAATGTTACAGTAGTCTGTTTACTGTAAGTTACTAAGCCTGGCCCGATTCATCTGTCATTTATGGAAACTAATTCACCTCTTTCTGAGACATTCATTTTTATTTCACCATCAGACATGGAGCTACATTTGTAACTAAAGGAAAACTCTCAAATTAAAGAAATTTGACATGATATACTAAAATTTTCTTATAATCAATTAAACGACTGCTTTTCTTAGATATGTGATTTTTCATGGTAAACTTTTTCATTGTTAACGGACATTTTGAGATTTTTTATTGTAAAAAAATGGTGTTATTTAAAGACATCAACATTCAAAATTTAGAACTTCATGAACATGTACAGGAAGCTGAATTATTGCACATCTATGTACTACTTAAAATTGTACTTCGATCTGTTGCGTCCTTAATATGTTCTGACCGTCCTAAGATTTAATGTACGGAAATGTTTTGGTAAATTAAATTCAAATCCGAATTGAATGTTTATGACACACAAAAAGAGAAACCAGAATCTCTTGATGACCAAACGTATGTAAACGTTGGAGCGATTTAGAGCTTTTCAGAAGGAGTGATATTCCACCCTTGTTGAAAGCCTTGTGGAGACCTTTAGATTTTTAAATTCCCTCCGTTTTTCTCATGGATGGAGTGTGGTCTCTCTGTAAACTATCCCATATCTTTTCATTTTCCTATTTACCGAAGGTTCCATGTGAAAATTTCCATTGGATCATATATGTTAAACTACATGTACAAAACAGGCTCAAGAAAAGGCGAAATTTCTTTTTCAAACCCGAACTAGAAATCCATTTTTTTCTAATAGAGCACCTTACATTATCTTCAATGAGTTCAGGCATGTGAAAAATTATATAATCATACTCAAGAAAGAAACCCTGAACAGGCTTTCATCAATAATTTTTACCTATTTAATGTTAAGTAAATATTAACATGTACATGTATTTGATAAAGTACAGATAGAACAAAGAAACTGCCCGGTATCCGACGTAAGAGTACACTTTTTACTGCACGCGTAGTCGGGTCCGTTCACTACGAGGACACTTGTACTCAACTACGCGTGAAGTATGAGTACAGAATCGTCCCATACAGGACATTTTCTATGTTATCCTAGTATATTATCCGACAGTTAAGAATAGAATCTGGTCAAATTTTGAAGTTGAACATGTGGGAATTTTTTATTTTTGCCACGGACCATTTATTTTTCTTGGAGGAAGGGGCTTGGTAGTTTTTAGAAAACAATATTCTGACCCTGATTTTGACTTAAAAAATCTGCTGCCTCAATATTTTGTCATATGAAAAAGGAATTCTCAACAAAATTTTCCCGTTTAAACTGTACTAGAAAAAAGTTTGGCATGTGAAACGGACGAAGATATATTCTAACAGAAGTACAAATACCAGTCCTCCCTTTTGTGTATACATATGAGAAAACATTTCAAAGTTATTGATTCAAATCCATCACACATACGGTACACATTGTAGTCCGAAAAAATAAAGGACTTCATTCCTATCAAACACCGTTTTAATTGTTTACCAGTATATTTCTTTTAGTTTGGGTAAAATTGTAAAGGAAATAATACTATGAAGACGTCCTTCTATAAATCTATTTTTTCTGTTCTGACTTTGAAGAAATGATTACTTTTCGCCCAATCGAAATGGTGCATGGACATATTTTGTTTCATATTATTAGAATTATTTTCAATATTACCGGTATTAAACTAGATTACCGACACATGAAAGTTTGTCAGCATTGTCAATCTTTTTAACGTTAAAGTACCAATAGTTCGGTCACTACTCAATTAAGTTTGTCGATAACGTAGCTAATTTTGACGGTAAAGAAACATCAATTCGATCACTTTTCTGTTACGGGCTGTATGGTCATTTTCCAGTTGATTGATTTTAGCTAGTGAGTTTGGGATGGAATGCAAAAGATAGACAAAGGCATGCAAAGTTTCGATAGTGCAATTGGACAATCATGTATGATTCTGTAGTGAATTCGATCGGGTTTTTTTTTGGTGACTTAGAAATAAATTAGTCTAGAATAAAATGTGTGATGAATGTTCTCAATAAAAGGACTAATAGAACGATAATTGTTGGCTTTAATATAAGATTTTGCGTACATGGGTCAGGTTAGATATAGGCTACTCTTCCCCATGAACATATATCTAACATTGTTGGGGTGATGTTTAGACGAATTATATATACAGATGTATTTTCAGTCTTGTATCACCACCACTGCTGATGATCAAATTGATAAAATTTGTTGTAGAGTCGTCACTGGTTCAGACGTACTAATATTATAATTATATCTGTGACTGTATCTTACATTAACTTGAAGGAATCTTTACAATAGCGTATTCAGCTGGTCTGTAAAAATTCCATCTTTATGCCTTATACCGGTATCATTCCATGTAAAACTGACGAGGAAAGGTATAATCCTGCTTTATTATTTGTAGAGCTAAGGTGGTCGAGTGGTCTTACGCGTCGGATAAGGTGCAAGGCGATTGGGTCCCACGATATATCAGTAGCATGAATTCAAATCCCGGCGACAGAAGAACAAAAATACAAATCTAACATTGTTGAGCTGATGTTTAGACGAATTATATATATTCATCTGTAAGGTATACTCTTGGAACAATATACTTTAGTATATTTTCCTGGTTCTATTCTGTTTTTGTATTATTCCTCAACTATTTTGGAGAACCATTGAAAAGACAACGTAATAAGTCCACTACTGTTACTCAATTATTGACTGAAACACCACATTATCGTCCAGGGAGATAGTAATTAATAAAAATAAAGATCATAGAATGAAAAATATTTTAAGATACTTTAATGAGATCAATAATCCTCCGTTACTCTCACGGTAACCCAATATTGTATGCTATCACTATACATTAAAAATTAATGTTCCTATCACCCTGTGACACTATATCGCACTTCTGCTAGGACCACAGTTATTGTAAAGTCTTAATCATTTCACTCATCTCAATGTGTACTGCAAAGCACATGCCTCTGCTCAAAGCTTCAAATGTTTCTTGTCTAGATGGAGGGATACAACTTTATATCCTGTACAGTCAGGAATCAAAGACAACATCTCGTCCGTCTGTTCAAAAATTGCATCACTTAGATTCACACCCTTTAT
Organism: Mytilus edulis; assembly: GCA_019925275.1. Classification (NCBI taxonomy): domain Eukaryota; kingdom Metazoa; phylum Mollusca; class Bivalvia; order Mytilida; family Mytilidae; genus Mytilus; species Mytilus edulis. The sequence goes on from CM034353.1 coordinate 74,722,523, forward strand.
CACCTCGGTGGTTTTTCCATGTAGTAGTTTCAAGAATGGACTTCTTATACTGTCAAAAGCGACACATTGAATTAAGAAATGTTTCCTATCCTCATCACCATTATGACATAATAAGCAGGTTGAGTCTACTTTATACTTGTTATTTTTGTTTGTTTATGGATTTGGAGTAAGTAAGTGTCTAACATAAGTCTGCATTTGATACCTGCTCTCTAGATTGAGAAATGGTCAAATTTTGCACTTATCCATACAAGATGTATTATCAAAAGTTAATTGCTCAAAGTTTTTATATTGAAGAGATGATTGTTCACGGGCTTCCGAATGTATTTTGTTAGCCAAATATATTTTTACAGATTTAGATACTAAGTTTTTCCATTTGAATTTTCCTTGTGGTTCTTGTAATAGTACTGATGATGAAGGAATGTTATATTTCTCCAATAGCTGTTGAACTAGATAATCCAGCTTTATGAATGTCTGTCTTTGATAGCTAATTGTCTCTGTGCTAGTTAAAACTCCACTGTATTTGGATTTGTTATAATATTTCCGAACAATGTTAAAGTTCTTTTATCAATTTCCGCTTCTATTGGCGTCTAGCCAGACAAAAGGTAAATTGCTGAATCAGCTGTTAGATATTGAACACTTTTTAATAATTGTTTAAGATAAGATAACAGTGGTTTTATATCAATAACTATTGATCTAATTACTTCAAGTCCATGTATGAGTCTTGGTATTATAAATATATGGATAATATGGATAGGTACAGTGGGGTTTAACCCATTCAGACCGTGGAGGCCACTTTCCATCAGTGAATATGTTGCCTTTCTTGCAGAACTGTTCCTTGAGTTGCTAACTTTGTGCCAAACTTTGATGATTTATATCTTTCGATACCTAGATGAACAGCAGATTGTGACGTTGGAATCTTTTTCGAGTTCATGGTGAAATTTCTGGATTGTTTGTCATTAAATTGAACCACAGATTATTTTGTTTTACTTATACAGTAGTATTCTTTATATGCATAATCCCCTTGTATGTCAAGCATTGCTTATGGATCCTCTGGGTTGTTTGAGACCAGACATACATAATCTGCTACTGTTGGTGTGCCACAATTATATATGGGTCCGATATAACTTCCTAAATTTTGAGTCTCTATATGATCCAATATTCATTGGGTTTATATTAAAAGTTTATATGCTGCAGATTCACCTTGTCATACCCCTTTTCATACCACTTGGTGTTCAGAGAAGATTTTTGCAATAGTTCACTGTCCAACTTTATTTGTGAGGTTAAGTCTTTATACCATTCCTTGAAAATTAGCCACGAGTCACTTTTAATATCACTTTGATGGAGCTTTTGCTGTAATGAGCTATATCAAACTAATTCAAATGCATTCTGGACGTCAAGAAAGGCAACATAATGGCATGTGCAGGTCCTGTGCATCTACAATTACTTCATTAAGTATCAAAGCTGTATATGGTCCAGATATACCCCTAGTGAAACTCCTTTGTAGTTGGCTCTGTGCGTTTTTGAGTGTTTTATCTTTCTTTTCTAAATTTATTTTTTCAGTCTAATATTTTATTTAGAATACTGGTTACAGTTATTTTTCTACAAGATTTAGGGTTATCTAGTGGTTTCTCTGTACACGCATACATTGGTGTTGATATTCGGGGAGGGGGGGATGGGGCAGGACGATTTGTTTTGGATCAGTTATTTATTTTTGTAAACTGAGAGATTATCTATTTTCTGCACTATTGAAACAAGATTTTTCATTTTCATTAAAGCAAGGGACTGATTATTTATTTTCACAACTATATTTATGATATTCGAAAACATACATTTTTTAAATTATTTGTTTATCATAAATAATACATGTATAGACAAGTCATTATATTATTTAATCAGACTTAATCATCATCCTCTGCAGAAATGAATCTTTTATATTCCCAACTGCATATACATGTATTGCATTATTGTAACATACACAGTATTAAAGTTTGGTTGTAACTAGGCTCTTTTAAAAGAATTGGCAAATATGTTTCGCCGAGCGAGGTAAAAAAAAAATTAAAGGCCCAAGAAGCTATAGAAAAAATGATGCAAAATTATGCTTTCTGGGTGTTCCCATGCAGACCCTTTCTTAATCTGAAAATGCAAGTTCTGTTGTAATAATTGTTTGACAATATTTTGGTCTCAAAACAAAATGTATAGATTTAGTGTAATACTTAAGTTTCAAGGGACAACATCAAAAGACCAATATGCATCATCAAGCAAAAATGTAATTTACAAACTGAAATCAGAAGGGTAATCAATGAACAAAAGACAAATAAATAAGAAACATTGATCCCGAAAAATCAGTCGGGAGCTACGTCTGAGGGAAAACAGAACTTGCTTCTTGCAAGGGACTCACTGGGAGCACAATTTGCCGATATGGAGACAAGCGTTTGGTTTTGAAATTTCCTACATGATGCATTTGTCTCAATCTGTCAATGTAGCTACGGCCCTGATTTAATTCAAGTGAGGTAAGTGTTCCTGAGACAATATACCTCAAGTTAAATGAAACCAATTTTCAAACATTTCACTATATTTAAATAATATTTATACTTTTATTATTTAAAGATTTGGGAAGAAGTGTTTCCCGAATTTAAAAAAAAAGAAAGATTAATTTATGAAGAATCTGGTGCCATATCATACTTTTGATTAGACCTGCTAAGTTACTAATTTTTTTAATACATCATTGCAAGTCAGGTAACTTATTGTCAAACTACCACAGAACAAACCATTTATTTTTCAGTCAACCAAGAACTTATTTTTAGACGTGCTCTAGCCTTAACAAAGTGCAGAGATGATGTAACCGTCGAAAAATGTTGTCTTTCCCTATTGGACTAATTCCGACTGTTCTGTTCCATGATGACGGTACCATGAGAAAATGTACAAAGGCTGATGAACTTGAAAATGAGATATGTTCATCTTTTGCTCTTCCTCCTTTTGACATTTCCCTCACAGCCTTTATAAGAGATGGCATGGATGTGTTCAATCAATGGAAGCTAAGAAATTTTCAAGTTTTGGTGAGCTAGGTATGTTTAACATTCAACAACAATCTCTACATTTTTCGACAGCAGCAACTATTACAGACGTCTTCGTTAGATATGATGTCGAAGATTCTATTAAATCTGCTGAAAGAGAACGAATGTCTTTAACATCTGCAAGTCATCGAATTTATCAGGTAAACGAGGGAGGCAGTATCCCTGACTGGAAAAAGTTTCTTTAAAACAGCAAAAACAAGCAAGCCCTCATCACTTTCCTTGGAGAATTTACAACACAATTTTACAGCGAAAAAAATGTCCTAACTGATGGACGTATTTTATATCTGGCCGGAGCATTCCATAATCCTGAGGCAGTTAAAAAGATCCGCAACGACACAATAAGTGATTGATTGTGTTTGTTCAGCACACAAGAAGAAGCAGATACCCGTATCATATTACATGCCCTACATGATGACAAGCAGTTCGGGAATTCTAATGTAAGGGGTAGAATAGTTATATGGTGTTCAAATACGGGCGTTTTAGTTCTTTGTGTCCATTATTTTCATCATCTGCAACACACGGATCAGCTATGGCTTCTTATTGGAACAGTAACGAGCGGAAAGGATGGTAGGCGGTATATCCCAGTGCATGATTTATGCAGTTCCCTGTCGAATATCACTTGTAAAATTTTGCCATCAGCCCATGCTTTAATATCAGATTTGATGCTGATTGCTCAGTCTGATCTTGATATTTCAATAAACGCCTCAAGAAAACTTGTTACAAGATTATATGATCCTAAGGGAAAGTATAAATCGTGTCAAAATGATTTAAATAAATTGCGTGTCAGACTGGCCACCAGAAAAGACTCTGCTCGTGTTCGTCTTCCACCAAGCCGTGAAGCGAAGCGTCTTTCAAGCAACATGTCTTGAAAGCGTGCATTCAAGCAAAAGTACCTCACACGAAGCAAAACCCCACATAAGTTCTCCGTATGACTTTCACTACAAACTCCTCAGAGTCTGAATTGACCAGTTTTTGTGCTCGACCAGTAAAATCGAGCACACATTTTACTCGACTAGTCTCGACATTGTCTCGACTGTACTTAACTGTACTTAAGTGTACTCGACTAGGTCTCGACTTTACTTAATTAGTCTGATTCAGTACTTGATAATCTTTGTGTAGTCTGAAATGGTCTTGACCAAGGCTCGACCTGTCTCAACCTGTCTTGACTAGTCTCAACCTGTCTCGACCTGTCTCGACTAGTCTCGACCTGTCTCGACTAGTCTCGACTCAGTCTCAACCAGTCTCGACCTGTCTCAACTAGTCTTGACCTTCAAATTTAGTTTTGACTGGTGTAAATCAGCCCGTCTAACTAAATTAAATATTGATCTTACAAAATTCAAGCTTATTAGGTAGTTTGATTTATTGCTGTGAAATGAAAGAATTTAATTTTACAATATGTAAAAAAAAATTATTATATAAAAATTCAGATAGGCATCTTTAATTTTTTTTATAACTTTTTCAAATCAACTTGGATTATCATCAAACTATGCAGATATCTTAGATATATATCAAGCTTACTGAATCCCATTTCATTTAGTTTTTTGTTGTATTGCTGTAAAATTTAAGAATTAAAGTAATCTTGGTATAAAAAGCTAGGATTTGCAATTCGAACAAAATAGAGATAGTACACTTTAATTTTTTTAATAACTTTTTCAAATCAACTTGGATTATCATCAAACTATGCAGATATCTTAGATTTATATCAAGCTTACTGAATCCCATTTCATTTATTTTTTTGTTGTATTGCTGTAAAATTTAAGAATTAAAGTAATCTTGGTATAAAAAGCTAGGATTTGCAATTCAGACAAAATCGAGATAGTACACTTTAATTTTTTTAATAACTTTTTCAAGTCAACTTGGATTTGCATCAAACTATGCAGCAATCTTTTATATATATCAAGCTTACTGAATCCCATTTCATTTAGTTTTTTGTTGTATTGCTGTAAAATTTAAGAATTAAAGTAATCTTGGTATAAAAAGCTAGGATTTGCAATTCGGACAAAATAGAGATAGTACACTTTATTTTTTTTTATAACTTTTTCAAATCAACTTGGATTTTCATCAAACTATGCAGCTTTCTTAGATATATATCAAGCTTACTGAATCCCAGGTTATTTTGTTTTTTGTTGTATTGCTGTCAAATTGAAGAATTAAATTAATCTAGGTCAAAAAAGCTAGAATTTGCAGTTCGAACAAAATAGAGATAGTACACTTTAGGTTTTAAATAACTTTTTCAAATCAACTTGGATTTTATTTAAACTATATAGCTACCTTGGTGATCTTACTAAATCCAAGGTTGTTATGAAGTTTTAAAATATTTTTTTGTCAAATTTAATGACATGGCCCTATACATGATTTAATTACATCAGTACACGTGAGTTTTACAGGTAAAAAGAAAGCCCTACTTTTCTTAAACTCGTGTATTACTTATCTAGTGAATTAAAAGCCCTGCGATTTAGATTTAACAGGATGTTGCAACTTTGAATAAATGTTATTTAGAATTTAAAACTCTGGTAGATGTGATCTTTTTAATAAGTTTGCCCAAAGCAGAAGGTATTGCTTTATAAATCTCCACTAATCAGAAGAAATATTTTAATAATTTCTAATGTTTCATCCCTTTTTGATATATTTATATAGTGTATATCAAAAGGAATAAAACATTAAAGGAATTATATAACTATTTTATATATACTTTTTCCCAAATTATGAAGAAAAAAAATATTTCTAATATCGTAGCTTTTTGACCTAGGTTAATTAAATTCTTAAATTTGACAGAAATACACCAAACAAAATAACAACCTATGATTCAGTAAGATCAATATATTGCAAAGAAATTTGTAGAGTTTGATGAAAATCTAAGTTGATTTGAAAAAGTTATGAAAAAAATCAAAGTGTACCATCTCTATTTTGTCAAAACTGCAAATCTTAGCTTTTTTTTTACCTAGATTAAATTAATTCTTAAATTTGACAGCAATACAACAAACTTTATAACAACCTCGGATTCAGTAAGATGAATACATCACCAAGGTAGCTATATAGTTTCAATAAAATCCAAGTTGAATTTAAAAAGTTATAAAAAAAATTAAAGTGTACTATCTCTATTTTGTTCGAACTGCAAATTCTAGCTTTTTTGACCAAGATTACTTAAATTCTTAAATTTTACAGCAATACAACAAAAAACTAAATGAAATGGGATTCAGTAAGCTTGATATATATGTAAGATATCTGCATAGTTTGATGATAATCCAAGTTGATTTGAAAAAGTTATTAAACAAATTAAAGTGTACTATCTCGATTTTGTCCGAATTGCAAATCCCAGCTTTTTTTTACCAAGATTACTTTATTTTTAAATTTTACAGCAATACAACAAAAAACTAAATGAAATGGGATTCAGTAAGCTTGATATATATGTAAGATAGCTGCATAGTTTGATGAAAATCCAAGTTGATTTGAAAAAGTTATTAAAAAAATTAAAGTGTACTATCTCTAATTTGTCCGAATTGCAAATCCCAGCTTTTTTTACCAAGATTACTTTATTTTTAAATTTTACAGCAATACAACAAAAAACTAAATGAAATGGGATTCAGTAAGCTTGATATATATCTAAGATATCTGCATAGTTTGATGATAATCCAAGTTGATTTGAAAAAGTTATTAAACAAATTAAAGTGTACTATCTCTATTTTGTCCGAATTGCAAATCCCAGCTTTTTTTTACCAAGATTACTTTAATTCTTAAACATTGTTAAATTTTACACCAATACAACAAAAAACTAAATGAAATGGGATTCAGTAAGCTTGATATATATGTAAGATAGATGCATAGTTTGATGAAAATCCAAGTTGATTTGAAAAAGTTATTAAAAAAATTAAAGATGCCTATCTGAATTTTTATATAATAATTTTTATTTTTACATATTGTACAAGTATGGACACAGACGCAAATTGTCAGTGGGGTTAAAGGTCGTTACAAATGTATTGAAAGCTAGACTGGAAATGTGTATTAACAAATTGAGTTGATGTGTACATGTCTTCATTCAAATGCATTGACTGGTAAAAAAGGGGGCTTCAACTTCCACCCCTCTCTATGAATTAGTTGTTTGAGTGCACGTGTTTGAATATGGAGTTTGTTAATAAATAGCTGCACTCTAAGCGCATGATATGTCTTGATTCCTTTAAAGCTTGTTTAAAGGTTGAACTATTTTGTTTTGTACAATTATTAGTCTATTTGTTTTCTCATTTCATTTGTTTTATATTTGTCATTTTAAGGTCTTTTATAGCTGACTGTGCTGTATGAGCTTTTGTCATTGTTGAAGGCTATTTGGGGACCTGTAGTTGTTAATCTTGTTTTAAATTTTGGAATGTAGCTGAAGTCAACAGGCATAGACAATTCACCCAAGTTTTATAAAATGATGTGGAAGTGTTTATGTGAATAATTGAGATGGGAAATGAGGAAAGTGTCAAAGTGACAACAATCCAACTATAGAGTAGACAACAGCTGAAGGCCTCCAATGGGTTTTCAATGTAGCCAGAAACTCCTGCACTTATAGGTGTCCAAAAACTATAAAATCCCTTATTTTTTTTTAGCATATATAAAAATTCATAACACAGAAATGTATAATCTGAAATTTATTACAATCAAAAGGGACCTTAGGTCAATAGTGTAAACAATTCCCCAAAGTTTAATTAAAGGTGATGGATGCATTTTTGTGTTATAGTTCAAAATTGGAAAATTCTCTCTTTTTTAAGGATTAAATCTCTCTTCATAACATGGAAATGAAAATTCTAAAATTTATAAAATCGATGTGGAGCTAATGTCAATAGATATAAACCTTTCAACAAAGTTTCTTGAAAGTAGGGGGAAGTAATTTCTAGTTATTGTCTGAAGTGTGGATGATGGACTGATAGACAACAGTATACTATAATATGTTGTGTGTGAGGCATTGGTATAATAAAATGGTTTTGAATGAATAATGATTAGAAACTGTTTAATGCAGTTATTGAGGGAACGACAGTGAAGAAATTGCTGAGATCAATGCGTTTGAATCCTAAGAATTCAATTTTTGTTGAAATGAAACAAAGTTCAATTTTTGGCCCTTTGGATCTTAATGTAGACCAATTTGAAAACGGGACAATCCTGTGCAATTGAATATTTCTGGCTATTGGCAATACTGTGCAATTGAAAATTTCTTGCTATTGCGCAATATTGTGCAATTAGATATTTCTTGCTATTGTGCAATACTGTGCAATTAAAAATTTCTTGATATTGCACAATACTGTGCAATTGGAGATTTCTTGCTAGTGTGCAATACTGTGCAATTGAACATTTCTTGCTATTGAACAATACTGTGCAATTGAAGATTTCTTGCTATTGCAGAATACTGCGCAATTGAAAATTTCTTGCTATTGCACAATACTTAGTATAATAATTTTTGACCCCGATTTGGACCAACTTGAAAACTGGGCCCATAATCAAAAATCTAAGTACATGTTAAGACTCACCATATCAAAGAACCCCAAGAATTCAATTTTATTAAAATCAAGCTTATTTTAATTTTGGACCCTTTGGACTTAATGTAGACCAATTAGAAAACAGGACCTAAAATTAAGAATTTGGACATGGTTAGATTTGGCATATCAAAGAAGCACAATACCGTCATTCATTTTTTTGATGAAATCAAACAAAGTTTAATTTTGGCCCCTTATTCCTTGGGACCAAAACTCCAAAATTAATCCAAACCTTCCTTTTGTGGTCATAAACCTTTATAGATTTCTATTAACTTATTCTAAAGTAATTGTTCAAAAACCAAGAAAAATGCTTATTTGGGGCCTGTTTTTGGCCCCTTAATCCTACACTGTTGGAATTAAAATTATCAAACTCTACCCCAACCCTCCTTATGTGGCCATAGACCTTCTGTTTACCAATACTTAAGTTATAGAGCAAAAACCAAGAACAATGCTAATTTGGCCCCTTATTCCTAAACTGTTGAGACCAAAATACCCCAAATCAATCCCACCCTTCCTTTCATGGTCATAAATCTTGTGTCTTAATTTCATACATTTCTATTTTACTTTTACTGAAGTTAGAGTGCTAAAACCGAATGTCTTTGGATGAAGACGATGATGCCAATGTGATACCAATGTACAACCAAAAAGTTTTCAATTTTTGCGGTTGTATAAAAATGATCTCAAATCAAATTTTTAATGGAGTTTGCAACAGTAATTATTCAACTACTCATTTTAATACATCATAAAGTATTAAAGTGTAAATGTCATACAGTCATGGTGATGATGCCTCCGCTAGCATATAACGTTATAAAGGTACATAAATCAAGAACTGTAAAAGTGAAGCTGCTAAAAATTGAACTTAAACCGAGTTTAGAGGTACCGGTAATGAGCATTGTATACACATTTCACTAAATTTAGTTGAGACAAACTTGAGAAATTTTTCCATTTGTGAAAGGGGATAACCCTAGAATGATAATCAAAGTGCTTGTAATCACTGAATGGCTATTAAAGACTGCTTAAATTTATCAGTTGGTAGTAAAGTGAATTTTGCATTGTATATTGTATATATAGCATTATTTTAAGTCGATTCAACTTCTATTCTGGACAGAGAAAGATAACTCCAATTTTCAAAGAAGATTTCATAAAGCAATGGTTTTAGGTAATATTAATTCAACAACCATTCTGGACAAAGAAAGATAACTCCAATTTATTGTCTTGAATCTACAACCAGATGCTCCGCAGGGCGCAGCTTTATACGACCGCAGAGGTTGAACCCAAAACGGTTGGGGCATGTATGGACACAACATTCAAGCTGGATTCAGCTCTAAATTTGGATTGTGATTAAATACTTGACACAGCATAGGTTTCTGACACAGAATGAATGTGGTCTAATGAACTTAAAAAAAATTTTTGCCTTTGAGCAATTCACTATGCTGTTGACTATTAATCCTCTCAAAAAAATGTTTGAAGAAATTTTCTTTTTATTTATGAAATCTGAAATGAAAAAAATTGACCCCCCAATTTTTTTTCACATCCCCCTTTCCCTTATTTCAAAACTGATCTCAATTCAAATTTCTAATGAAGTTTGCAACAATAACCACTCAATTAAATACATCATAAAATATTAAAATGTAAAAAAAGTGCTTGACATGTTATCACTGAATGGTAAAGATTGTTTTAATCTATCAGTTGGTAGTAAAAGTGAATATACATTGTATATTGTATAAAACAATGATTTAAGTTGATTCAACTACTATTCTGGACAAAGAAAGATAACTCCAATTGAAATCCAAATGGAATTTCTTGCTATTGCACAATATTATGCAATTAAATATTTCTTGCTATTGTGCAATATGTGCAATGAAAATATTTGCTATTGCACATATGTGCAATGAAGATTTTGCTATGCACAATACTGTGCAATTGAAGATTTTGCTATTGCTGATACTGTGCAAATGAAAATTCTTGCTATTGCACAATACTTAATATATAATTTGGATCTGATTTGACCACTTGAACTGGGCCTAATCAAATCTAAGTACATGTTAGATTCAGCATATCAAAGAGGCCCAAGAATTCAATTTTTGTTAAAATCAAACTTAGTTTAATTTTGGACCCTTTAGACTTTAATGTAGACCAATTTTAAAACGGGACCAAAAATTAAGAATCTACATACACAGTTAGATTTGGCATATCAAAGAACCCCAATTATTCAATTTTTGATGAAAATCAAACAAAGTTTAAATTTGGACCCCGATTTGGACCAACTTGAAAACTGGGCCAATAATAAAAAATCTAAGTACATTTTTAGATTCAGCATATCAAAAAAACCCAAGGATTCATTTTTTGTTAAAATCAAACTAAGTTTAATTTCGGACCCTTTGGACCTTAATGTAGAACAATTTGAAAACCGAAAATTAAGAATCTACATACACAGTTAGCGTCGGCATATCAAATAACCCAAATTATTCAATTTTTGATGAAATCAAACAAAGTTTAATTTTGGACCCTTTGGGTCCTTTATTCCTAAACTGTTTGGACCAAAACTCCCAAAATCAATACCAACCTTCCTTTTATGGTCATAAACCTTGTGTTTAAATTTCATAGATTTCTATTTACTTATACTAAGTAATGGTGTGAAAACCAAGCAAATTGCTTATTTGGGTCCCTTTTTGGCCCCTAATTCCTAAACTGTTGGGACCTCAACTCCCAAAATCAATATCAAAATTCCTTTTGTGGTCATAAACATTGTGTTTAAATTTCATTGATTTCTATTTACTTAAACTAAAGTTATTGTGCGAAAACCAAGAATAATGCTTATTTGGGCCCTTTTTTGGCCCCCAATTCCTAAACTGTTGGAACCAAAACTCCCAAAATCAATCCCAACCTTTCTTTTGTGGTCATAAACCATTTGTCAAAATTTCATAGATTTCTATTAACTTAACTAAAGTTAGAGTGCGAAAACCAAGAAAATGCTTATTTGGGCCCTTTTTGGCCCCTAATTCCTAAAATGATGGGACCAAAACTCCAAAAATCAATCCCCACCTTCCTTTTGTGGTCATAAACCTTGTGTTAAAATTTCATAGATTTCTATTCACTTTTACTAAAGTTAGAGTGCGAAAACTAAAAGTATTCGGACGACGACGACGCCAACGTGATAGCAATATACGACGAAATTTTTTTCAAAATTTGCGGTCGTATAAAAATGTTTATTTTGGACCCTCAATTCCTCTACTGTTTGCCCCATAACCCACAAAATAGACACCAAACTTCTACTTATGGTATTAAATATTATGGTACAGTTTCAGAACAATTGAAATACTTAAACACAACTTTTTGTACTGACACAAGATTAATGTGTGTATTGGGCACCTTTGGAACCCTTATTCATAAACCTTAGGGACTATATATATATATATATAACCGCCTCAAAACAATCCCAAGCTTCCTTTTATGATTATAAATATTATGTTATAATTTAATGGCTTCCTTTTTACTTATACTGAAGTCATTATCTGGAAACCATCCGTCTTGGGAAGACGACGACAGGATACCTACATGTATTTCAACTGCAAAAATTTCTGTGGTTGTATAAAAATTTCAAATATGTACAATGAAATATAGTTTTAGAAATTGATAAGCCTAGATAGGCCTTATAATTTTTCCCCCACATAGTTGAAGGACCATTTACACTCAGGACCGAGGCATAAGTAGACAGTACAGTCTACAGATGTATTAAAACAACCTAGCATCATATTGCTAGTAGTGGGAGTAGCATTCTTGGGTAAATTTGTTCTTTTTCTTTTATAATATGTTTGGTTCAAATCAAAATAGAATGCTTTTATCTCCCTAATACTTACATTGTAAATAGAGGTGGTACTACTTTGACAAATCCTTGTACATGAGAGTTTTCTGTCAAATCTTTATTTCACAAAGAATGAATTGCATAACAATGAACTGAGCTCAAAGCAAAGTACTTTAATAATACACTGAGACAAAGAGCTAAATCCAGTGATATACTTTGTACTACAGGTCCTTCATTAACATCCATTGACCAAAACCATATCTCAACAACATTCCATACTACATGGTTGGATTTGGAAGTCCTGAAAAAGACATGATTTTTTTTAACATATTTTAAGTATATATACACAGGTTAAAACTTTCTTGTTGTATAATCATTCCGTATCTATATATATATAGCTAGAAACTATCAATTTGCTTAATGCACATATTGATATATGTTGAGTGTACCTCTGTTGGAAATAAGAACACACAAACCTCCACCTAGTTTTAGTCAATGGACAAAACATTCATAACTATAAAATATTATAGATCTAAGACTTGTCAGTGTCTATTTACCATTGCCACTGAATCAGTGATATATGTATTGTACACATAATTATATACATGCAAGACTAAAATTATAAAGTACATACATGTTTGTATATAAGACTAAAACTGACATTCAGTCTTTACAACATCTTCATTCCCAAAGTCATTTTCAAATCTGACTTCATGGTGAAATAAGATTCCATATCTACAACCAATTAAAAGGAAAAATCCCTCTGATAGACTAGCATTTAAATCCGATTTCTAAAATGGAAGCTAGGTCACCTTGGAACTTAGAACTAAAAAATAGCGAACAATATATCTGATATATTTCAAATGCATGTACACTTGTACATGAAATAATATAAATCTCTAAAATTCACCATATTGTTCCCTATTTCATCTTCTGTTAGATACTGTATATCCAGTGGCGGATCCAGAAATTTTCTTAAGTGGGGGCCCACTGACTGACCTAAGAGGGGGCTTGCTCAAGTCATGATTCAGCGATTCCCTATATAAGCAACCAAATTTTTTCTCAAAAAGCAGCCCCCCCCCCTAAATTCGCCTCTGATATCAACCTCTAGATGTCTTTCAATTACATTCAGTTTAGTGTGGGTTAATCTTTGATTGTTGTACATGTTACAACCAGATTCCCAGCAGGGAGCAACTTTGTAAGACCGCAGAGGTTCAAGCTTAGATTTTGAAATAAGGAGGAAAATGTAACCTTTTCAATTTATAAAACAGGCTCAACATCATTTCTATACATATATAAACATATTCTAAGTTGTGGACACACCTTCATTAAATATTCTACTTCAATTAGTGGAGGAGATCAAATTAAAAAGTTGCAATGGTTAAATACTCCAATCACAATCTTTCCTGCTAAAATCTCATGCGTAGAATGTGATAGACAGTTTTTGGGTCTATATATTGTCCTTGATATTGAGGTTATTTTGACACAGCAAAATATAAAGAAAATGTAAACAATGATCCGGAAATTGACTTCGTTTTCACAAAATAAGCCCACTTTAACTGAACTTTAAATGCAAAAGACCTCTAAATGGCTAACAGATATTGCTATATAAAAGAATAGTCCATGATTATACATGTACATGACATTAAAGAATTCATGAAATTTACACTGATTCTGTCAGTTGAATGGAATAGAATGAGATAAGTTATATACATGATAGACATAAAGGTTTTTTCCAACAGTTGTGTTGTAAATTAAATTAGTTGTATTTTATGGTTGATATATTTATGTATATACATGTATGTAAATCATTGGCTCTTCAACCCATGATATTTTACAATATCGATTATTTGTTTATTTTTCTATTGTTGGTATTTTTCAGCATACTAAAAATGTTTTAACACAACACGAGCGCAAGCTTGATAGGGTGTCCTCACACAGGGTTTCCGCTGGCGGTCGCCATTTTCCCAATTAGCGAAAAAATAATACTTGTGGCGATAAAAATTCGTCATTTGCTAAAGAATTTGGCGAAAGAAATATATAGAAAGATTTATTTTCCTCCTTCTTGTTTATTTACTTTTTTTTCGAGTTTCTCTGACTTTAACTTATCAGACAATACTCGGAATTCACCTTGAATGACCTCATTAAGATTTTGACAGAAAATCAATTATCAGCTGATTGCAATTTACAGCTATCCGCAACAAAGGACTAATTAATAAAGGTGTTGATTGAATTGTTTGACAAAATGATATGGTTGAATGGCTTCCACTAAATGTCACATACATGTACAGGAGTTATTTACCACTTTTCGACTCACAAGTTTGAAGAACTATTTTGACGTCTTCTCTCCATGTAAAGATAGTTGAGAAAAGAAAGCTGGTGTTGTGACAATAAATGTTAAAGGACAAGAAACAATTTCAAATGACATAGGATAACATATGATCTGTCCATATACATGTATGACGGTAGAAATGGGGGTATCTTATTGAAGTATTCTTGCCAAATGAAGATTAAACAGTAATTCTTAGACATGACAATAAAAGAGGGGGGATAGTACCTTTATCGGGACTCCGGGATCGGGTGTTTTTAAGCTCGGGATTATCCCCCCTCATAAAATGTACACTTTTTTCCAGAAGATTAAAAAATCAGCTGAATTTGACAAATCACACTATTTGTTTTCCAAAAATAACCGTAATTGGATGGGGGTTGTGTGTATTCACATTATTTGAACAACTCTCCTTGGGCCGAGAAAAAAAAGATCCGTGTTTCAGGTAACCCGACCGACCCTGTTTTTTAGCCCGACCCTAACTTTTTTATTGAATCTTTCAAAAAAAAACACAAAAAAATTATCAACCGACCCTGTTTTTGACACAGGCTTCTGATAAATGACATCATATTTTTTCTCTCTTGCTTCCTCTTGCATAGAAAGCCAGTAAAATATTTTTTAATGTCAAAAGGTATTCCAAACAGGTTAAAATCCAAGAAATTTGGACAGCAGGTGCTTCAAAAACATTGCAAATGGCCCAAGACAACAATTAATGACCCCACTGTTCGTTGTTCATGAATGTAGTTCCTTTTAATTAGTCATTAGAGTGTATTTTTCCTGAATTTTTTTTCTTTCCCTTCCCCACTCATTTCTTAGATTTTATTGGGTGGAAATGAAAGATCAGAGGTGAAATAATTTTTTGGATGTTGTATTTAAACTGATTTTGATATGGAATGAGTGATTAGGACAAGTGCAAAAAGGTCATATTTACAGTTTTCAGAACATCTCTTGACTTGTCCATAGGGGTATGGATGTATATTGGCTAAATTTGTAACAGTGATTGCTTCAATCTTTCTGAATTTTGGATATATTTTTGGACTAGTGCTATACATAAGACACACAAAAAATTTGACAAAAGTGCATGGTGCAATTTTTTTAATGATACAAAATGTTCTAAGAAATGATAGAGAAATTAATTGTGGTCTGTGGCCAAATGGCACACTTCCGGTTTTTGAAACTAATTAGGCCGTAGTTTTTTTATTTTTAGTTTTACGAACCCTCCTACCCTAATTTTTGCCAAATAGGAAAAAAAAAATTATTAAAAATGTTGATTTTTAATTTTTTTTTCTCCTCCGACCCAGTGTTTTTCATGCAAAAAAAATAAATTTTTAGTTCATAACTGCATGAAAGAATCTAAATTTATGCTCTTGGTGATTTAGTAAGTTGTTGCACATTGATTTTCAATTCAAACCTTGTCAAGAAAAATTAAAGTTGTTACACTAGTAGAAAATCTCCTGGTGAAATAAAAAAAAAAATTTTTTGATATTGACGGTTGGTATTAAAAAAAAAATCAGCAGCAGCATTTTTTTTTTTTTTTTTTTTTCTTGTCCTCCTACCCATTGGTTTTGTCAAAAAATTTTGTAAAACTAAAAATATAATAACTATGGCCTTAATGATCCGAACTTGGTAAAAACATGATAAATACTCAATAACTCAAATATGAAATTTTGAATCATCACCAAAAAGTACAGATCATGTGACCATCATAAGAAACAACTATATTAAGTTTCATGAAATTTGGATAAGTCGTTCTCAAGTTACGGTGCCACATGTTTACGCTGGACAGACAGACGGACACCTGACATTTGTATACCTTAATATGTCCCGTCTTTGACGGACGTATAAAAAGCAGTACTAAGCGTGCATGTTACGCTAGAAACATATTCAAAGAATAAAGTTTTATAACTTCTTAATGTCATATCCAATATTTATCAAAACCTAAAGGGGAGTTACATGTATCTTACTTCCTATATTTTTTCGTGGATGTCAATACACCTAATTGCTATTTATTCCATACCGGATAAATTCTAAAATTACACAACTTTTTCATCCAGTTGAAGCTATCTGGGGCCGTTGAAACAATTCACCATGCACAATACTTTTTAATGAGACCCGTTTTAACTTATTGTAAATACTTTAAACAAAATAATTTTTTACTTCAATTTTAATTTCGAAAAAAAGTGGATCATACTCTATTAAAGTTTCTTGATGATTGCTTTCTAAAGTTTTTCCTCCCTCAGCTCTCTACTAAAAAACCTTTATTTTCGGCCGCATGACCCAAACAGGAAGTTGTACATACAATGTATGACTGTTTTTCCCAGATTGGACTAAATAGCGATAATTAAATAAGGTGTAATTTCCGGGATTGTTGAAAACTTGCATATTCATCACTATCTGATTTTGTGGTTTTAACGATCCAGACAGACAAATAGCAATAAGATGTTTAGGAAAACATGACCTAAAACCTCCTTCATATAAGATAAAAAAACATGGGAACTCATACTGAATGGTCAAATGTGTACAATATGAAAATTTCAGTTAAGATGGTAAAATCACAAATCAGCCGTTAATGTAAATGGACCATACATGTAAGTATGACTGTTGAGCAAATTTAAAGGGAAATGACGGGGAAGGTGCAAATTAGCTTTCAAGGGGAGCAAATGCTGTTTAAATTGGTAAGCGGGTTTTAAATATAGAGGGAAAGTGGAGTCATCTTTTTAGACTTTAGTTACATGTAAATATAACTTATGTAGACTTACCTTCTAATTCTATAGACTATTAAAAAAAAACACGCACACAACTCGGAACTATTTCTAATTCACTTGCACTACTGATATGCAACCCTAAAATCCAAAAGGAAAATATCTTAAAATAGTGATTGAAAGATTCATAACACTTTGAAAGGATAATTCAGACACGTGTTACACGGGGAGCATGTTTGTTTACAAATAATAATGTCACGTGATCGCGCCCTGACCTCGCATGCTGCATCGCCATTACAATTCACTAATACATGTACATAACCATTTTCATGTAAACATGCAACGTGAATGTGATTGGTTATCAAATAATACGAAAATAATGCATGAACCGTTGAAGAAGAAATTATTTCATCAAATAGATTGGATTTTCACTTTCGACACGAATAGGTCGAGTTGACATTCCTGTCATCGGAGATAGTATTGAGATAAATGGGATAAAACGGACCGCCAAAAAGGTCTAGAGAAGCACATCAGTAGAACCTTAACATAAATAAGTAATACTTACCAAAATTTCTCTAATTGATAACCTATAGAACTGAAATTTCACAAAATACCGGTAAATAATTTTGCTGATTGATATGAGCTGGTTAAGTTGGCGCGAAATAAATATTCTTACTCCTATTGCTTCATGTAAAAAAAAATGTATAAAATTGAATTCGACTACAGTTCAGCATAAAAAAAAACGTGAATATGCAAAAGCCAGGTAATATGTTAATGAAAAAGTGTGTATAAGTTTTCTTAAACGAAGTTACCCGTATAATTACCAAGAATTACATTTGAGCGCAAAGTTCTGTATGTGGTTTGGCTGGTTTATGTAACATTTATAATTTAGACTGGGATCCTGGCTAATCTTGACCTTACGACGCGCAGCTAGATTGGACCGGATCCCAGGCTAATGTAACATCGTAAAACTCAGGGAAACGGATTTTTTTGCGTTGCTATAAGATCATTGAGGCCATCTATTTTTATTGCGGGTTCCACATATTTAAATCGGAATTATAGAAAAAATGGAATGTTGTGAGCAGAATCAAAACAGAAATGATGAACACTGCAACATTTCCAGCAAAATATAAATAGGATGGAGGATCTGTGTACTCACATTATTTGTAAAACTCTCCTTATTCATGTGAAGCGTGTGCTTTACATCGAGGCTTATTCTTTACATCGAGGCTTATTCTTTACATCGAGGCTTATTATGCTAATCATCGACGCCACAGTACTTCAACCAATCAGACAATGTTTATTTGGGGCATTCGATCGATTTTAACTCAGATTTTGGAATATTTCAATCGAAATTATAGAAAAATGGAATGTTGTTAGTACATATAAAATAGAAAATGATGAATACTTTTAGCTAAAGATAATTTGGATGGGGGTTCTGTGTATTCACATTATTTGCACAACTCTCCTTACTGATGCCATATTTTGGAATTTCCGTGACCTAAATGGTTCGCGAAAATTAATATTTTTATATATAGTAAAGTAAAAATTAAATTCTTTTATTTCACAGCAATAAATCAAACTACCTAATAAGCTTGAATTTTGTAAGATCAATATTTAATTTAGTTAGACGGGCTGATTTACACCAGTCAAAACTAAATTTGAAGGTCAAGACTAGTCGAGACAGGTCAAGACTAGTCGAGACAGGTCGAGACTGGTTGAGACTGAGTCGAGACTAGTAGAGACAGGTCGAGACTAGTCAAGACAGGTCGAGACAGGTCGAGCCTTGGTCAAGACCATTTCAGACTACACAAAGATCATCAAGTACTGAATCAGACTAATTAAGTAAAGTCGAGACCTAGTCGAGTACACTTAAGTACAGTTAAGTACAGTCGAGACAATGTCGAGACTAGTCGAGTAAAATGTGTGCTCGATTTTACTGGTCGAGCACAAAAACTGGTCAATTCAGACTCTGAGGAGTTTGTAGTGTTTGGTTTGCAAAAAGGTAGCAACGGTCCAATGCCAATTATATTTACTGGTATGATGTCATCCGACTTTCTTCAAGATTTGATCTGTTCCTGCAAAGGTAAATCAATCTGTAGTAGATCTTGTGTCTGCTTTGAGCAAAACCTCTGCTGCACTGAGTTATGCCCTTGCCAAGGAAGTGATCTTTGTAAGAACATTTTGACAAATGCTTGTAGTGTATGCCCTTATATATTTCAGTTATTGGTTGTTTGCCTGTGAGAGAGCTTTCACATGTTTTTGGATGGAGAGTTGTCTCATTGGCACTCACACCACATCTGCCTTTATCTATTTACTGCAGGGTTTGTTACTCGTGCTGTGTGGATGCAGTAGAATGTGTCCCCGTGCTTGTAGTGTATGCCCTTATATATTTCAGTTATTGGTTGTTTGCCTGTGAGAGAGCTTTCACATGTTTTTGGATGGAGAGTTGTCTCATTGGCACTCACACCACATCTGCCTTTATCTATATACCAAGTCTGGACGATTAGAATGATGAGATTGCAAATTAAAATACAGCTCTGGTATCCCGACACCCCAATATTTCTACACCTAAATAGCCAAACAATAATATTAAGACATCCGTCACCCCAATAGTCCGAACTCTCTATCATTTATAGGATAACGGAATACTTTTAAAAAGTATATATCTTAACATAAGAAATCCAAATAAAAGGTTCAATATTAGGATGACCTTGTTGTCGTTTGAACCGGCGATGCAAGTTATGAAAATAAGTTGGTATATTATTGTTTAAACAATATTTTATTCAAATAAATTGAATTGGATTGAGCAACAGGCATAGCCTATGTAAGCCCTCTCCACAAAACAAGGTACAATATATTACATTCAAACAAAGCAACACATACACAAACATAATAACAAAACAGAATTATTTTTTTCAAAAATACCTCTTAGCTGACTGGAATGATGTTTCAAATAGTTAACTCACAAAAATAAAAATAAAAAAATTATGAAAAAAGCCTTAATATTCTAGGTGATAAGCTCCAGCATTGATTTAGAGGTCTCACATTAAATTAAATGGTCTCTAGTCAGCTATATAAAATAATAAATTTAATAACTCATTCATAAAACAACATGTTTGATCATGTACTTATTTTTACTAAATTATTGCACCTGAAGAAAAACGACAGTGAGTAGTAACGATATTGATACATTAAAGAATTATAATAATATAAAAAGAATTTAGAATGTTAATAATAAGAAGAGAGAGAGAAAAAACTAGGTTTAAGAAATTAAAGATATACAAATTGAATATATGAATGACATAAAAATAAAGCTGCATTTATTTGCTTTTTAGCTTTAATAATATTAATGTCAATGTACTGTCATTTCATTTTTAACTTTTGTTTCAGTTTTAATTATTTTACAGCTGTCTCGGGTCTAGGAGCTTAAATATAATATAAAATACAAACATACAAAGTAAAAGTTAATTTGGTTTTGGACTATAAAATACATTTCATTATACACATCTCTCTGAATTTTTTATATATATTCCTGAACAGCCTTAAATATCTGCACATCTGTTGGTATATTAGTGCCAAAGTAGCCGAACATCAAGTGTTGTTTAATCAATTCGATATTTCAAGATACACGGTGGCCGACCACAGTAAAATCAAACACAGTTTAAACTTAATGAGTGACCGTATTCTTGTGATGTTTTATATCAAAATAATCTAGTTGTTGCAGATTTTATAAAATGTGAGTTAGTACTCTTATCATATCTGATTACTGAGTGATTTAAATGAAATTGCAGTATGATCCAGTATGTCAACATATTGCACATCAATAAGTAAAAAAAAACACCTGCCATATGGTTCTCTGACCTTGACGCGGTTGGTAGGCTTTCAAACTAACAGGAGACCACACGTTTCATCCATTGTAATGTACAGTTCATCTTACTTTTCTATGAAAATGAAAATACACCATAGTAATGTTTCCCCTTGCTTTAAATATTTTGTCTCGGATTATTTATATCAAATTTGCAGTAAACATGGTAAATATGTTTGTAAATACGTGCAATCAGTTGATATGGAGATCTTATAAGATTTAAATAATGCAAGGGCGACTACCGATGAATTTGTGCAATTAATAGTTTACTTTTTAAGACTCCGAGAGAAAACGTTACGTAACATACGTTACCGTTAAAGTTGACCAAAGTTAATTAATACTATGATAGAAATATCTTTTCCCAGCAGTAATACTGTATTCTTATGAATTGTTTCGTTTTTGCAGTTGTTTTAACTCGATTTTTCTACTGCAAGTATTCAAAGAATTGAAATTGCACCCACGACCTTTGACCCCGATTTAAAATAAATTACACCATAATTTCTTTTGACGACCGGGATATTTAAAAAGTACACATTCTTAGCTTGCCATTGATATATAATTTAGCCGTGTGTTAGGTAGGTGCATTAAAAATGTATATTTGGCTATTATCATGTCACTCGCCTATTAATATAAATAAGAAGATGTGATATGAGTGCCAATGAGACAACTCTCCATCCAAGTCACAATGAATACAAAAGTTAACAATAATAGGTCAAAGTACGGCCATCAACACGAAGCCTTGGCTCACACTGAACAGCAAGCTATAAAGGGCCATTTGCGATGAACTCTACCTGATGGACATACAATTTACATGTGTCAAGTATGGAGCCAGTAATTCGCCGTTTCAGAATCTAATGCATTCCGGGTTATATTTTCAAAAGTGTACTGTAACACCAAAGCGCCGTGACTGGTTAAAAACGTCCTACACAATTGCAATTCAACCAATGACGTGACGTTATTTTCATTTTGGGGTACGAACAATAAAATGGCCCATATTCCTTTAGATTCTGAAACGGCCAATTGTCTGTCATACTTGTTTTCGTTTGCTGTTTTACCATAATTTATGCTGTTGGTTTTCTCGTCTAAATTATTTAACATTTTGTCATGTCGGTACCTTTTATAGCGATTATATTGTACTAAACGGTACGTGTTGTGTTCATTGATGAAGGTCGTGCAGTGACCTATAGTTCAGTGTTCACATCCTCGTACTGTGGTTTCAACTAAGTTTTCGGACGGTGATTTCATATATAAAAACTCTTAAGAATGCCCATAGGACAAAAGTCAAATGGTGACTTATATACTCATTACGGCAGTTTTACTACGTCTTTTCTTAATACCATAAATTTAAGCTTTGTTGAGAGATGATACGTACTTTTATTCGCATTAATATATATATTGCGAAAATGTGTGCATTGATTATTAAAAAGTGATCTGAATGGAATTTCCGAACGAGATAAGGGAGAGGGGGAACAGCGTCATCCCCGTTCGATGTCGTTATCTTTTTCTAAATTGATATTTCCGAAAAGCACCGCCCTTTATTGTCTGATGCCTTACAACTACCGATAAGTATCAGTTAACTAGCTAGTATTTCATATGGACACGAATAGGGTTTTTTAAGTGAAGTTTTAAATAATTGAAAATCTATGCAGAATGTTATGTTCATCTTACTTAAATTAATGACGCCTAGTTTCAATTTTGAAAGGCTGTCTTGTCAGTAGTGGATACTTATTGTTTGTAAAGAAAGGGGTACATTTTATATCGATAGGTTTTGACCAGGGGCGTGTCCAGGATATTTGGAAGGGGAGGCGTAGAATAAAATATTTTGCCGAGCGAAGCGAGGCGAAGCGAGGCGAAAATTTGTTTGGACCTTTTTTTGGCTAAAAAACATAAAATAATAGAGAGTTGCACTAATGTAACGGTTCCTGACTTGGAGCATGTATATTTTATAGTTAAAGTGTCAGGGTGTGACATTTTTTATGCCGAGTTCTCTCCATTAATTGTCTATGGTATATTAAAATGATTGGATGGATCTTAACAGCAGTAGACCAATAACGAGAAATTCCAAACTCAAGGGTAAAAGGAGTTACTTAACATTTCAATTCCTAGGCTAGGATTTTATGAACAAGAGGCGTGATTACGGTTGAGGGTCCATGGGGAAGCTCAGAAGCTCCTCAATTTCAACAGTTTAGCATCAAATTATGAAGTAATCCCTCTATTTTTGATTAAGTTCGGGTTTCGTTGAACGACACACATGATACAATACAAATAAACACTGAAGAATAAAGTTCTTTCGTTCTGAGTATTGCTTTAATGTGAAAATATACATATTTCTAGTATACATGTACCTTGACGCAAAACCTAAAATGAACACAGAAAAATACTGACGGACTCTCATTTTCAATTACTAGAGTGGATTCATTAGAACCATTTTACGTGGATTTCCCATGGCGTAATCGTCAATAATTTTATCAAAATCAAGTTTAATGTCTCTGTGAAAATATAAAAGAAGCAGAGCATTTAGGCGATCCTCCTTCATGGTGCTTCTCAAATCATTCTTGATCAACTTAAGGGATGAGTTAGCTCTTTCGGTGGAGCTTGACGTGACGCTCGTCAAAGCAAGTAAGAAGAGAACTTTCATGATGTTTGGAAATAAAGTCGAGCATGCCCTTACATCAGTTAAGGTTGATGTTGTTGACTCTGGTTTGTCCGTTTTATTTTCCCAAAACGACTTCCAAAGTCTCATCTCTTGACTGAATTGACAGGGCATGAACAACAGGGACAGCCTTTTGACGATTATAACGATAGTTTTTTTTTTTTTTGTTTTTTTTTTTAAAGGGGGGGGGCGTACGCCCATTACGCCTTACCTGGACCCGCCCCTGTTGACATTATGTTTCTCTCTCTCTTAATTTTATGCCGTGCTCTATTTTGTAACCTAATCCATACCTCTCAGTGTTTCAAGATTGCAATGCAACCTCTCTAAATATTAGCAAAATTAATATTTTGGGAGACTTCGTTACAAGTAACCTTCAAATATTGTTTTTGCTCAGTTCTTATGCCTGACAAATATTGTCACCGATGCTTACGTATATATTTGTGTACAATATATGAGGTATAGTTTATGAGCTTAACTCGCAATTTAATCTATAAAAGAACACCAATTATAAAAATTATTAATTGTCTACTTTAAAAATACAATTTTGTCGAAAATATTTATTTTTATTTAAAAAAAAATCAATCAAAAGAGGCAATATTTATGTTTGTCAAATATCAAGGGAAGTAACTGCGTATTATAACAGAGTTTAAATGTTTTCAGTAGGTAACTGGTTAAGTCAGTTTGTCTTGCCACCTACGGACCACTCTTTTAAAACATGTAAAGAGCGTTGCACTTTCTCTACATGAGGCATCGGCTTTAACGTGACGGTCCCCATTCTGACCGAACGTTACTGCGTACTTGTACATACAGCACAGCCAAACGGACGACACACTTTGGCAAGGGTTTCACTGCCCGGATTAGAAGAAGACCTGTAGTTACCATATTTCTATTCACCGGTTAGGGAGCTACCATTTGATTTTTATGGGGGGGGGGGGGGGGGGGGGCTAGGATGAAATTTGAAAAAAAGAGGCAGGACAGGAGTTTTGAGTAAAAAAAAAGGCAGGATGAGACACTTGCAAAAAAAAAAAGTCAGGACGATAATTTAGGTAAAAAAAAGTCAGAATAAACTAAAAAAAAAAGGCAGGACCGAACAGAGTGAAAAATAAAAAGGCAGGACAGAGATTACAGCTAAAAAAAATGCAGGACAAAATTTTTCATCCTTACATTATTTATTTTTACCGGCTCTTTTTCTCTATTCTTTATATTTCCGGACCCCTTCATTCTCTATATAGTCTTATTTCTTGGTTTTTTCTGTATTCTTTATACTTTTTGTACTTTATTCTGCTCTTATTACCATTTTTTTATGTAGTAAATTTATAACAAAACTAAGAATTAGTGACAATAATCTAAATTTTTTTAAAAAGTAAGACATTATAAGGTTCATATACCTTAAATGTGAGAGGATAAAAACTTGTATCGTTAGATTGTGAAATAAATAGAGAACTCAGAAACAACATTTTTTTCTAATAACTTGGAAAGAAACATTTCTGTTCAAGATTTGTCTTATTAAGAAAATGTGATCTTTATACTCAATCCATCGACACCATCACAAACTATTAAAGGGGCATTAGCTACGAGATATATAAAAAAAAATATTTTGTTTGTTCAATCATTAATGAAAGTGATATAGTGAAATAATCATTCGCTTTTAGTAGCGCCACTTTGGTTCAATTTTGTCAAAATAAGATAAGGAACATCGCTGATGAATTATTCACTTGCAAGTGAATAATTCGACCTCATTGAATCCGTATTTATGTGACCTTTAATTTAACCCAGTCCCCTAGTTATAGATGTGTTGTGCATGTATTCAGCTATATATTAAAAGGAAAATAATGTTATCATTTTAAATGAAACAAAGATGGATGTTTCGGTTGACTGATTAGATCCACATAAAATCATTCTTACACAATTAAGTAAACACGATGGTAAACATATTTTTTAACCCCCAATATAAAATCAAAGAGACATAGAAAAATGTAATTGCACGCGGTCGCTATCTGTTTATTTGTATGTGTATGTTTATACCGGGTTATGTGACGGTCGGACGTCTTCGGACGTCATCTCGATGGTATTAAGATATCGTCTAGAAACAAATACACACGAACTGTTGATGCATTTTATCGAGTCCATGCATTGTTAATTATTCATTTTAGACTTTTTTAGACAAATTATACCATTTTGGACCGGGTATCACAAAGCAATTTCAAAACACGGTCCATTTGTCAGTATTGTAGCATATGCACCTATAGTTGATGCAAAACCAAGTGACATGGCAACTGTCTATACTACGATGAAAAGATGTGTTGACATGTGTAAAAAAGCCGATCAAAGGTTCTCTGTCCAAACCTTTGACCAACAGCTATATACCATCGCTCAGCAAATAAAGTGGACAAACCCTTTGAAATTTCCTGATCATATTATACGCCTAGGTGGCTTCCATGCTTTATCTTGCTTCATAGCATCTGTTGGAAAACTCTTGGATGACGGAGGTCTCACAGATCTGTTTGTTGATTCTGGTGTGTATACAGCAGGTACGGTTGATCAAATTTTATCTGGAAAACAGTTTAATAGGTCGGCTCGAGGTCTCACTTTAGTGTATGAGGCTACTATGTCTCTTTGGCTCTTTTTTTTTTTTTATTGGTGTGGATATCTAATGGCCATCTTGAGAACATACCAGATGAGTTTTGGGATAGCCTCCAAATATGCTATAGTAGCTTTTCAGATGACCCGCCTTCGTTTAATCTTAATATCACCAAATTTGGATCTTTATTTTAGACATATCTGTCAACTCTTCTTGAAGATTTTAAAAACTCGGGTTGTTCCGTTTCTGCAACATTTCAATACTGGGATATGTTTCTGCAAGCTATGGAAATCATGCTAGAAAATATTCGAGGGGAAAGAGATAGCTTGTGGTCACTCCAATTAAGTTCAGCTCGTTCAATGCTTCCTTTTCTTTTTGTGACCAACAGAAACAACTACTCTCGATGGCTACCGGTATATACTTGATATGCTTGATCTCCCTCCCGAAATTGAAAATAGTTTTCGTGTTGGTCTGTTTGCTATTAGTAAAAAAAAAGCTGGTACTTTTAATGGGGTGTGGAGTGACATGGCAACAGAAAAAACAGTAATAAAAGACAGCAAGGGAAATGGAGGCATTGTTGGTATAACAAGAAAAAAGTCTGCACTCATCAGGTGGAATCTAACAAGGCATATTGTAGGACATTTCACCGCAGAGATGAAAGCAAGACCCGGACTACTTCATGAAGACGATGTCAAACACGACGAAAGTAGACCATCTTCCATGAAAAGAGATGAACAACAAGTGCAGGATTTAATTGGCCATATGAAGGATAAAATTATTAATCCTTTTGACACTAAAGATCACCCTCGTAAATTAATCAATATATCAACTGGCTTGCATGCAACAAAAGAAGTTCAAGACTGTTTACTTAAAGCAGTTACCACTGGCGCGTCAATGCTTAAAAAAATTGTTGATGAAGCTTTGTCTGCGAATGAAAAAGGGAGTTTCTATGATCCAATTCAACGATCAAACATGAAGACTTGTACTGACATGAACAAAAAGACAAAACTGAAGTGCAGATCAGATGATATAATTAAGGGAAACACGGTGATCATCAAGGCTGAGTTATTTATTTTCAAAATCCCACTGCCGCCCCCTCCCCTCCCCAGAAAATCAAATGGCCGTCCCCTACGGTCCTACTAAAAAGCGCCCGGGGAAAAGAAAAAGCGCCCGGAGAAGGAAAATTAGCGCCCGGAGAAGAAAAATTAGCGCCCGGGAGAAGAAAATAATAATATTTTATTTCAATATTTTTTTTCCTTAAAAAATAACTAATCATTGCTCGTTTTGTCTTTAATATAAATGGGGATATGTACGATGCTACATCTAAAGTGTTGTTGTACTTTTACATTTTAGATTTCAAAATTGTATATAAGTAAGTAAATAAATATAAATAAGAGTATATAGAAGAATCATGAAAGACAAAATGTATATTTTGTTACTAAAAATAATCGGTGCCTGAGGTCTAATATTTTCGCAACTGCATGGTGAACACTTTGTTTTTATACAGATGCTAAGATAGATTTATTATATTTTTTTATAAAACTAAAACTGTTTCAATGGCTATGGTTAGGGTTTTAATGCTCAGATTTAAATTTAAACCAAACACTTGCTTTTTACCCCCTTGTTTTAACTACGGTACATGTATAGTACTGCTTTTTTGCTGATTGTTTATGTGTACCTCTTTTAATTTTGATTAAATTAATACTTATCTGTGAAATTTGAGTTGTCTTATACATTTTTCATTTTGATATCGTTTTTGAAAATCATGTGTTTTTTTATGTCTTACATGTTATAAATCTTCCGCATAAACTGTGATCCATTATTATCACAGGCGCTTGGGTCTAGGATACAGATTTTTTTTTTTTTTTTTTTTTATTAAAATATTCAATTTTCTATATTTATAATACATATCTATCACTTCTGTGCATGTCTCACCTAGTTTCGAGTGATTTAAACGACCCAGAGAAAATACCCAATTTTACTATCCATACTAAGAAACAAATTCTTAGTATGGATAGTAAAATTGGGTATTTTCTCTGGGTCGTTTAAATCACTCGAAACTAGGTGAGACATGCACAGAAGTGATAGATATGTATTATAAATATAGAAAATTGAATATTTTAATAAAAAAAAAAAAAAAAAAAAAATCTGTATCCTAGACCCAAGCGCCTGTGATTATTATCAGTCTTTCGAAATAGTATTCATATATTATTGTTAAAATTGAAATATTCATACTTGTTTTTGTGCTTTATTACAAATGTCTATATTTTCTCCGGGCGCTATATTTTCTTCTACGGGCGCTTTTCCTTTTCCCGGACGCTCCCGGGCGCATATTAGTAGGACTCGTCCCCTAAGTTTTGTTACTGCTGACATTATTATTTGACCTCCATTTTCCTGGTCGTTTAAAATACTGTTCCCAGTGCTCCCTAGGCAGGAATAGCCGAAAACAAAACTAATTTCATAGCAAGGATTTATATCAATAGGTCTTAATACAAATCCTTGCTCATGGCAATAACATATACATTACTTTTGAAACAGAATAAATTGGACAGGTTTTCGAAAAAATATTTTTTTTGACGCTATATAATTTTACGGATACATTTCAATGTTGCAACCGTTTACGACTAATATTTTTATTTCTCAACACAACAACACGCAAGCGCAGACAGAAAGCTTCATGTTGTCAAGCATGGAGAACTACAAGGTACAAATTTAGATTTTTGTATACATTCTTTCTTCAAATGAAGATGTGCCCCTAATTTATCAATGCGTGCCCTACCTCTTCATAGTATTTCGTACTGAACAATCAATGTGTAGTCGCATTTGGTCTCACAAATTAAAAAACAAGGCCCGAAAAAGATATTTGTTATAAACTTTCCCAAAAAGGCAAAAATTCTAGGCTATATATTATTTTTATGAATTTAATAATTATGTATTAAATTATTCAGATATAAGTTTTGAAGTGGTTTAAAATATTTAGATAAAAGACTATCCTGTAGACTTTAGCGTATCCTTCCAGATTGTGGAATCTTGTCAATCTCATATGATTCCTCAATTGGATTATAAACATTATTTAAGTGTGTGCCTTTCCCAAGTCAGGAGCCTGTATTTCAGTGGTTGTCGTTTGTTTATGTGTTACTTATTTGTTTTTCGTTCATTTTTTTATATAAATAAGGCTGTTAGTTTTCTCGTTTGAATTGTTTTACATTGTCTTATCGGGGCCTTTTATAGACCACCTTTTATAGCTGACTACATGTATGTGGTATGGGCTTTGCTCATTGTTGAAGGCCGTACGGTGACCTATAGTTGTTAATGTCTGTGTCATTTTTGTTTCTTGTGGACAGTTGTCTCATTGGCAATCATACCACATCTTCTCTTTTTATATATATAGTCATAGGATAACTACACTCAGTCTATATTCTCTGTCAAATGATATTTTTTAATGTGATAGGCAGGTAGGTCTGAGAAAGAGTCTTGGACTAATCTACCAAGACTGATGACAGTCATGACAGAATGTCCTTTTGAAAGGAATATATTTTTTTTATTTGTCATTTTAATACATTGTATATATGTAACATGATATAAATGTCCATTTTTACATTGTAAACAAAAATTACAAACAACAGTGAATAAACTCTTTGTTTACAGTGGAGCTCCCCGGTGTCCATGCAGCCCGTGATATTGCTGATTTCCTCATATTAACACAGAAACATAAATAAAATCAGTCTTGTTATTGTTTAATATAGCCTTCCGAAAGGGATAAAAAAGAATAAAATTGATAAATTCAAGAGTTGATTAATAACTGCAATCCTGTGATTTACCATATTTGGCCAATTTCCATTAAAAAAATTACATCATCAGATAAAGTTTGTCCAATTTATATCAGATTGAAATAATTTTTGCTCTTCATCCTTGGCAGTGTGCTTGGTTCAAACTAAGCTATATTTTCGTAGTGCAAAATCTTTCCTTTATTCAAAATTAGCTATTTTTGGAAGGCATGCATGAAATCACCTAACATTTGAGGAACTCTCAGAACAGCCTCAACAGGGGTTTTCTCTAATATTAGACACACATTACCAGATTACACATTTTCTAGAGGAGGAAACCAATACAAACAGAAGATTTTATGAAATAAAAGTATGTTGTGAATGTGTACACACAATATTATCCAATTATTGGTTTTATCAGTTGAATGAAGTGAAGTCTTAGGTGCGTGGATACACTGGACTGCACCATACATTAAATACCATTGAATCCCTAAAATGAATACCTCGGGTATGCAGGACTGTTGCGATAAATTAAAAATGTAATTAAAATGTGATTTCACTGTTATCAATGTAGTAACACTTCCAGAGGATTATGGCAGTAATTCTTAATAAATGTGCTGTTACAACTGTATAATTGCTTTCACAATGTCAATGGATAAAGATTTATTGATTGTCATTGTTGATCAATAATGACTAATGTATCGTATTTTGTAAAGTCCAAAAAAATCATATTAATTTTTGCTCTCGTTATTCCATAAAATTGAATTGAAAAGTTTGAGCATCAAATTTTTGTTGAAAAAACACTACAATAATTTCTGGACCTATGGGATAGGAAAAAACAGAATAATTGCCTACCTGTATAAAACATGCTAAAAACAACCTCAATGTTCATATAAACCCGCATGGAAGGCTACATTATTCTTCAACTATCTAAAATCAATTTTATTGTACAAAAACTTTCATATTTAAAAAATTCACCATGGCCATAATGCGAAACTAAACTTCTAACTGTGTATTGCTACTATAGATCTTTGTTGACTAATTATTACTGTAAATACGTACAGAATTGTCCTATAGGATTTTTCACAGTTTAAAAATAAAAAAGTTGTGTAACAACCACGTTAGCGAGATTGTTTTTGTTTGAATCTTACTCAAACATGTATATTTTTTTCTGTAGTTGTAAGTGCCTCGAATTTCAAGGAAAGTTGCATGTTTTTTTTTCTTAACTGCATAATTTACTGTCATTAGCAAATATTTATTGATGTTAATATTAAATATGCTGTCATAATAATGATAGAAATTTCCATGGCAAAAAAGTGAAAAATGAAGAAAAGACATACACTCAACAAAACACAACAAAACTAAACTAGACATAGCAGAACAAATCCCATAAAAAATGAAAAAAGTTTACTGTTTAATGAACCTCAGTCTATTAGAAATAAAATTTCATAATGCCTTAATGCTTGTGTCATACATGTAAAACTGTAAAATTCTATTTGATTAACCTGTCATACATTTGTAACTGATGGCTGTAGATATTATTTTACCCTTGATACATGTAGATACTGCAATTATGATTTAATAAATTAATATCCTTTCTTTTTACAGATTGTAAAGCAGTTAGGACAAGGGGCTCAGTCTACAATATTTTTAGTAGAGGATCTGAAAAACGAGAACAAAACATGCATCTTGAAAAAGGTAATGATGAAATGTATAACTTCTCTCTTCTGCTATGATAGAAAAAAAATATTGAGGTGAAGAACAGGGCTGTCAGGATTAAAATACAATTGATTTGTTTATAGATCAGAGTAAATTGTGTAAATTAGATAACCTACAAGTACAAATATTTAAATCACATGTCAAAATTAAAGATGAAAAAAAAAATTTGAAAAAAGTGGGGTATACTGTTTAACCTCTGCCTGTCAGTCCATTTGTTAAATGATCGTCAGTCTGTCCGCCCTTCTGTCCCCTGAATAATCATCAGTGAGCATTAGATCAGTTTCACTTGTTATAAACTTTAATTTTATACAAGAATTACAAAATTATTCTTATGCAACACCAGCTGAGTTAAATTGTAAACATTTGCCTTCTTTTTTCAACTCTCACTTTCCAAGACCAATAGCTGTATCTATTTTTTATAGTAAATCAAGGGTTTACTTATGCTCATGCTAGAATTTATTAGTTGTGTATGTGCATGCTCATGCTAATGTTAAGGTGTGCAGGAGAAGACTTCCAAAGGTTGATGGAACTTTTGTCTAATCCTATTTGCATCTTTGATCAAATAAAATAATTATATACCTTTTTATAACTTATGTATATATATATTTTGGAGGTATTATAAACATGTTTATATTTACATGACTAATACTAATATGTTTTTGTGTATTTCAGGTGGAATGTTTTGATGAAAGCGAGGCAAACAAAGCTTTTAGAGAGGTTAGACTTAATATAGTAGTATTGAAAAGTATATTATTGTTTAGGTTTTTTTTAAATTAGGTTTATTGTGAATGGCATGGACTGTGAAAATTCACCTTCAATTGCGATTCTTGAGTGAATAAAAAATAATAAGCAGAAAGTACAAAAGACATAAAGAGGACATTTAAGAAATTGTAAGTCAGAAGAAAAATTAAAACATCATTGGAAAAATAAAATTCGATGGAAAGACAAACCAGTCCACAAAACACTACATAGAAAGTAGTCTATCATCATTATGAGCAACATGAGCACCATCAGCTTTCTTTTCTCATTAGAATTTTATTTTATACACCAAATATTTACATACTTGTATATTTTAATGTTGAATTTAAATATTTTTCCTTTTAATAAAATATATATATATTATATACTTCTATATTCCAGTCTCTGGCTTTGCAAGAATTAAACCATCCATATGTATCAGGCTATAAAGAATTTTTTGTTATGTGGGAGAAGAAGGTGAGTTTAGTGATTTAGCAATAACAGAGCTGTTCCTTTTCTCTTTTTGTCAAGTGCTTGTAGGAATTTTGTGTGGTAAAATTAATTGAGCAAATCCATTTCTTTCCCATAGATTATTGACAGATACATGTATGCTTATTTGATTTAGAATATGTCTATCTTCTTTTAAATATCTGAAGTACTTGTATATAATATTATGTAAGCTTTAAAAAAAAAATATGATGATCTAAAGCAAAATCTGCTGTAATGTACAATTTGCAAGTTTATAATATCCATGTTTTCAAAATCATTTGCAGGGTTTATCTATGTACTGATCTCATGTATTCCATATATTTTTTCAGGATTCATCTATGTACATGTGTATAGCAATGGATTACTTTCCAAAAGGCCATCTAGGTCAATATATTGATGAAAAAAGACAGAGCAAAGAAATTATTGATGAAGAGGTGAGACTTCAGATTTGATCAAATTGAGATACTGTAGATGTGCAGGTATTTTATTAGGATTGTAGAATATAAATATCCCTTCAACCAGGGGTTTGTTAAAGAACTTCTAGTCCTTTTTCTAAAAAAAGTTCAGCGGAAGGTACCAAGACCTTGTTGATAAATATTCCGTAACAACTTCACAAATAATATATGATGGTCTTGATGTATAGATTCTGCGTACTGATGTTGTTTATCATCTTAACAACGTGTTATATTGTTCTTTCATTTGTCTTTGTATTTCTGAAAGTAATTCTTACATACTTTTGATTTTTTAACCCTGTATGCTAACATTGCCCATGCGAAATTTAAAAAATTGTTTGTATAAACATTGAACAACAAAAATATGTGATGTATAAAATTTTCTGACGTCAGACACACAAAGCAATGAATGTGTTTGTAGATAGATGTTTTTGTGTTCTGTTAAATTGTTCCTTTTAAAATTGTTACACGATGATGACTGCTGTACCCATATTTTGATTATTTTATTTATTATGTCTGTTTAGTTCACACATCATTGTAAATATAACGGAATTTGATGAGACTGTCAACAAAGTGAGAGGTTTAGCGCTATAAAACCAGGTTTAATCCACCATTTTCTACATTTGAAAATGCCTGTACCAAGTCAGGAATATGACAGTTCTTGTCCATTCAATTTTAATGTGTTTTGTCATTTGATTTTGCCATGTGATTAGGGACTTTCCGATTTGATTTCCTCTGAGTTCAGTATTTTTGTGATTTTACTTTTCTCAACTGCTGTCACATTTTATCTTGTGTCCCAGTGGGTATTCATTATCTGCAAAATTAAGATATAACAAAAAATCTGTAAAAAGCTCAGTTAGTTGTTCAAAATTTTTAGTAGACCAAATTTCCATACTATACAGTTAGTAGTTAGGGCTATTCCAGAAAAAAATGTATGGGGGGGTTGGAAGGCACATTATATTAATAATACATGGGTGATGGGTATCAGAGCAACTTTTTACACTATATAATGCACTATAATTCTCAATTACAATTGTCTCGGTGGCGGGTGCTGACAAAAAACTGCCTTCTAACCCCCCCCCCCGCACCCATACATTTTTTTCTGGAATAGTCCTCACATTTTTATGCAGCATCCCCCCCCCCCCCCCGCACCCATACATTTTTTTCTGGAATAGTCCTCACATTTTTATGCAGCATTCAAATTGCAAAGAAATTAGAAATATTTTTCATAATTTTATTTATATAAACCATGAATAATGATACTCTATAAGAAGGAAAGGAATTTGTCAAAGTGCAATTTATTGCAACAAGAAAGAACAGATGATGTATACTTACCTCTTTCAAATTCTATGCAAGTGTATATGTACTGACTACCCGTTGTATAACTTGTGTCGACAATAAAGACAACAACACTCATGTTTTTACCACATAGTATCTGGGGCAATATGCGCAATTGTTTCTCCATAGGCCGTAATGGTAACGTTTTCTTCTGTTGCTCAGCCCATATCGTAAACTTGTATATGTATGATGGCTTGTTTCGAAGCTGAGACATTTTTACATATGTGGTTAAATTTTCGGGGTACGAAGTGTGATTCATTTTTCCGTAATTTAGCAAACCCGAGAATCCTTTTGCGATGTGGCTCCTCATGGTAAAAAATCCCATTTTTAACACAATAAGTTCTTTGAAATTTTAATACTTTGAACACATTTAATAGCTCCATGGTTTTTACACATTTATTCTGTGTTCCCCTTCTTTCTAAATTAACACTAATGGTTCAGCTCAGTCATTTGTTTATCATAGAAATGTGTCAAATATCACTACACAGAGATTTTTTGTTTACACGTGACTTTTGTGTTCCTCATTTCAAGGCGCATTAGGGGTATTGTCCCATCTGTTTATTGGGTCTACATGTTTCGCCTAATCGATAGGCATCATCAGGACAATTGTACAAAGAAATATGACAGTGAAGTATGAATTTAGCGGTTAGCGGTTTTAACCGGAAGTGTAAGTTACATAATAGTAGTTATGGTGACGTTATATGAATGGAAAGTGAAAGTAAATAGAAAATATATAAATAGAAATGTTAGTGTTTTCTTGAAAGGTAACAGCATCTCGTGTGGTTGACATCTATCTGGTTCTGTGTAGTTAATCTCATGGGAAGTCTTTGGTGGTATTGTACGTTATTGTTATCTAATAATCATGTCAGTGAATTCCAAATTGGACAACACCTCACTGTTCATTCCGTACAGCCAACTGGCTTCGCTCTGGGACCCTCGAGTTACTGCTTCCAATTGTATAACTTATTAGTATACAGCAGTAATACCATGGTTCAGAAATGTGTAGATTGGAAATCCTGACCTCATATATACTTCAGGTTTTAATTAAAATGTGTTTATCAACTTTACATCATATTTTGCATGATTTGATGATTTAAACATTTAAAGTATTTAAAAGCAATGATTATTAAAAAGTAAAATCACAAAAATACTGAACTTATAGGAAAATCAATTCAGAAAGTCCATAATCACATGGCAAAATCAAATAACAAAACGCATCAAAAACGAATGGACGAGAACTGTCATAAAATATATTTCTTGTTGAACTTGTTGTCTTGGACTTCTGATGACTTGATAATAAAAAGAAACAAAACTTTTTAAAAGAAGACTACTTTCGATGTCTTGAAACAGCATGTTTTACTTAAAATAACTGTATATTTACATTTTGTTTTATTTTAGAAAATAAAGACTTGGATTGGACAGATAATAGAAGCCTTAGTATATGCACATGAGAAAGGAATAATTCACAGGTATTTAAACAAGGACTTTCTTCGTGTCATTTGTAAGAGAGTTGTTTTAAGAAGATAAATGTAAGAGAGCACAAAAGTACTTTAGATTTAGTTTTCAAAAACCACCACAATGTTGATGTGCCCTGAGACCTGATTGCAATTATTTGCAAAATGGTTTAAAGAAATTCTGTATATTTAACATGGTGTACATTCAGAATGCATGCTTTCTAATTTAATCTAAGGTAACTCTTGCTTTCTGATTTCTGAAACACATACTCAAAAGAAGTGTTCAGACAGAAGGTTATTACCACAATCTTTAAAAAGATTAAATTCAACAGAACAATACAAAGAATTAGGTATCCAGTTTCATAATTAATTGTTTCTTCAAATGATAAAGTGAAGTGATTTTGTCTACACCAAAACTGCATTGTCATGTTAAATAGACTTTATGTTAAATCCACATTTAGCAAACTTTCTCAAAAAGGGTTTACACTATATATAAGATCACAACTAATCCAGTTTTTTTTGTCCATATTCATTTACAGATTATTTATTTTTTTAAGTTAGTAAGGAAATAGAAAATAGAGATGTAATAATTTGTGTATTTTCTCTTTCTCATTATATTTTCCATTTCAGAGATGTTCGACCCAACAATATGTATGTAAATGAGGATGGTAATTTGGTTCTTGGAGATTTTTCTGTTGCCTCTGTAATGGGTGATACCAGAACTTGTACAAGATCAACATTAGGTTAGTATTGCTGTTCATTGCCATCAACACCAAATTCCCTAAAAGATCAAAAGCCTACAAGAGTCCTGATTTGGCACAGTCACATATACTGTAAACCAACTTAATTTCGCGAGCGATTTATTTTCGCGACTTTCGCGAGTAGAAAATGAACGCGAAATTAAATCGTCGCGAATATGTATAACTTGGATATTTCCTTATCAAACCACATCAAGTAAATTAAAGAAATCGCGAAATTAAATCGCCGCGAAATTGACTAGTTGGTGATTAACGCGAAATAAAGTATCTGCGAAAATAAGTTGGTTTACAGTAATATATGGTGGTGTTAAAGTTTTAACTAGTTATTTTAGCTTAAGACCCCTTCTCTCATGGCACTTTTTATAATGTAGTGTTTTGTATATGTTATTTGTCTGTTGATCATTTTCCCCTTTTTTTGTTGGTATGGCATTGTCAGTTTAATTTTGACTTATAAGTGAAAACTCTGAGTATTTTTCTTCCTCTTTTTCTAAAAAATGATACTGACATTGACATATACTGGTATATATATGTATTATGAGCAAACTTGGTTTGAAACAGAAATACATCCTACTGAATTCAGGGCATGGTTTCAAAATGAAAAAAAAATCCTTTCTTTTTCTACAGATATAACAAACTACATGGCTCCAGAAATGACTGACAAGTTTACCATGGCATCTGATGTGTGGGCTTTCGGTTGTATCTTATTGGAGCTGACAACAACATCCCTATATACACAAGAAGAAATTATGGATAAAATCAGAGACATCAAGGAAGATTCATTTGTAATGGAACAGATATTTGAAGAAATTTCAAGAGTAAGTAAAAATATAAATGTTACTGTTGCATTTGTTGCACATCTCGTAATGAAAGAAAATGGAAGGTATTCCTTTTTCATAGCAAAAGGAAAGAATGCATACATGGAAATACATGAAGGACTCCTACAACAAATTTATTTAAATGAATTTTTTGCAGTGTGTTACATGTAAACTATTGTCACTTAAAATATATAAGAATGTGTAGATTGAATATTTATTTTTTCTGACTTTTCAAGCAAAAATACTGTATGATTTCAGATTTATTACTTTGAAAGTGAATATATATGAAAATTGACACAATCATTGTTAAAAATGTTTCTGTTTGCAATATTAAACAATATAAGGGGAGATAACACAAGGGAAATATTAGTTAATCAAGGGAGACAACATTTCTTTGCAATGTCAGAAAAAAATAAGAACATTAATCTTTTCATGAGATATTATTATGAAGAAAATGGATAATTTGACATACAGTTAAGAGGGTAGGGTTTGGTTATACCA
The DNA here is from genome assembly GCA_019925275.1 of Mytilus edulis. NCBI lineage: Eukaryota > Metazoa > Mollusca > Bivalvia > Mytilida > Mytilidae > Mytilus > Mytilus edulis. Next base: position 74,761,070 of record CM034353.1, read on the forward strand.
AAATTTTCCTCACTTTTAATTTCTTGTATATTTACATCATTGAAAATGATTAACAGCAGTCTATCTATTTTTTATCTATTATTGAAAAAAATGAAATGTTGTGTAAACTATACAACTATACAACCTTCCTTGACTGGTTGGGGTTTAACCGGTTGACTTATTTAAGACCAGACTATCTATAGACAGGTGTATCGGGATAAAACTCGTCAATGAAGTGTCTAGTTATTTGTCTATTATCATACACTAAGTTCATTTGTATATCTATTTGGGACACTGATAGGTGATCAGAAATCAATTATAATTATAACGGCCTTCATCCTTATCACACACATCTTCAAATAGACTGTCCTTATGCAAATTAAAACGTAAGCTCTGCTTGATCAGTTGAAATAACATTGGCAATATACAGACAGAAAGCCATAAACAATAGGTTAATTTTAAAATTAAGATATTCTTATCATTCCTTTTCGTCATTTTTTTGCTGCAAACTGTTTTAAAAAATCAAAGCATTCTTGTGTTTCTTTTTTTTTTCAGTTCTATTCAAGTGATATAATAAGCTTACTAAGAAATACTTTGAGAGAGAAATAAAGACCAACAGCCAGGTAAATAGTTATTTCATGATAGATAGCTCTTATTTAAAAGTAGCTTCCAAATTAATACTGGTATAATTAGCAACTTAATGAAAATTATGTTACACTACTACTACGGGAGCATTAAACAACCTTGACTGGCTTTTAAGCCCTCACAAGGTTGGCACTATGACATTACATTATGATTTTAACAGTTTATTGTTGAAAATATTCAGTTTAACCATCAAAAGTTATGTTTTGAAGGGAAAAAAATCTGACAGTTATTTAAAAATGAAAAAATGAGCATTTCCCAAATACAATATAAATTTTTAAAGTACCTTCAATTAAATAACAGTAGAATTCCGCTGTTCGCAAATTCATAAATCGATTGAGAAAAAAAACAAAAACTGGGTTACAAATTAAAACTGAGGAAAATACATCAAATATAAGAGGAGAACTATTACACAACAGAAACACAACACTGAAATGTAACACACACAGAAACAAACTATAATATAACAATGGCCATTTTCCTGACTTGGTATAGGACCTTTTAAGAAAAAAATGGTGGGTTGAACCTGGTTTTGCGGCTTGATTTACTGCATATTATCACAACTTATCTTGCCAGCTGAGAACCCAAGGCTTTGGTTAATTGCTTCCTAGATTTTGATATGGTTGCATAATAGTTGTGAATTTTTTACTATGACATTTTCAACTAGACAATTACTATTTAAAGGTAAGGTCATTTAAAAAAAAATGTTTTACCACAATGAAGAAGTGCAATGATCAATTAATTTGCAAATCAAGCAGCAATCCAGTAGAAGGTACTTATCTAGTATATAGAAAATTAATGAAAAAGATAACATCAGTTTCAATTCATCACATTTCTATATATTTCCCAGATATCATTTTTAGCTCACCTGGCCCACAGGGCCAAGTGAGCTTTTCCCATCACTTGGCGTCCGTCGTCCGTCGTCTGTCGTCCGTCGTCGTCCGGCGTCGTTAACTTTTACAAAAATCTTCTCCTCTGAAACTACTGGGCCAAATTACACCAAACTTGGCCAAAATCATCATTGGGGTATCTAGTTTAAAAAATGTGTCCGGTGACCCGGCCAACCATCCAAGATGGCCGCCATGGCTAAAAATAGAACATAGGGGTAAAATGCAGTTTTTGGCTTATAACTCAAAAACCAAAGCATTTAGAGCAAATCTGACATGGGGTAAACTTGTGTAACAGGTCAAGATCTATCTGCCCTGAAATTTTCAGATAAATCGGATAACCTGTTGTTGGGTTGCTGCCCCTGAATTAGTAATTTTAAGGAAATTTTGCTGTTTTTGGTTATTATCTTGAATATTATTATAGATAGAGATAAATTGTAAACAGCAATAATGTTCAGCAAAGTAATATTTACAAATAAGTCAACATGGCCGAAATGGTCAGTTGACCCCTTTAGGAGTTATTGCCCTTTATAGTCAATTTTTAACCATTTTTCGTAAATCTTAGTAATCTTTTACAAAAATCTTCTCCTCTGAAACTACTTGGCCAAATCAATCCAAACTTGGCCACAACCATCTTTGGGGTATGTAGTTTGAAAAATGTGTCCAGTGACCCAGCCATCCAATCAAGATGGCCGCCATGGCTAAAAATAGAACATAGGGGTAAAATGCAGTTTTTGGCTTATAACTCAAAAACAAAAGCATTTAGAGCAAATCTGACAGGGGGTAAACTTGTGTAACAGGTCAAGATCTATCTGCCCTGAAATTTTCAGATAAATCGGATAACCTGTTGTTGGGTTGCTGCCCCTGAATTAGTAATTTTAAGGAAATTTTGCTGTTTTTGGTTATTATCTTGAATATTATTATAGATAGAGATAAACTGTAAACAGCAATAATGTTCAGCAAAGTAATATTTACAAATAAGTCAACAGGACCGAAATGGTCAGTTGACCCCTTTAGGAGTTATTGCCCTTTATAGTCAATTTTTAACCATTTTTCGTAAATCTTAGTAATCTTTTACAAAAATCTTCTCCTCTGAAACTACTTGGCCAAATCAATCCAAACTTGGCCACAACCATCTTTGGGGTATGTTGTTTGAAAAATGTGTCCGGTGACCCGGCCAACCAATCAAGATGGCCGCCATGGCTAAAAATAGAACCTTGGGTAAAATGCAGTTTTTGGCTTATAACTCAAAAACCAAAGCATTTAGAGTAAATCTGACATGAGTTAAATTGTTTATCAGGTCAAGATCTACCTGCCCTGAAATTTTCAGATGAATTGGACAACCCGGTTTTGGGTTGCTGCCCCAGAATAAGTAATTTTAATGAAATTTTGCTGTTTTTGGTTATTATCTTGAATATTATTATAGATAGAGATAAACTGTAAACAGCAATAATGTTCAGCAAAAAAAGATTTACAAATAAGTCAACATGACCGAAATGGTCAGTTGACCCCATTAGGAGTTATTGCCCTTAATAGTCAATTTTTAACCATTTTTCGTAAATCTTAGTAATCTTTTACATCTTCTCCTCTGAAACTACTTGGCCAAATTACACCAAACTTGGCCAAAATCATCATTGGGGTATCTTGTTTAAAAAATGTGTCCGGTGACCCGGCCAACCATCCAAGATGGCCGCCATGGCTAAAAATAGAACATAGGGGTAAAATGCAGTTTTGGGCTTATAACTCAAAAACCAAAGCATTTAGAGCAAATCTGACAGGGGTAAAATTGTGTAACAGGTCAAGATCTATCTGCCCTGAAATTTTCAGATAAATCGGATAACCTGTTGTTGGGTTGCTGCCCCTGAATTAGTAATTTTAAGGAAATTTTGCTGTTTTTGGTTATTATCTTGAATATTGTTATAGATAGAGATAAACTGTAAACAGCAATAATGTTCAGCTAAGTAAGATCTAGAAATAAGTCGACATGACCAAAATCGTCAGTTGACCCCTTAAGGAGTTGTTGCCCATTTTATTCAATTTTTAACAATTTTCACTAATTTGGTAAATTTTTGTAAATTTTTACAAAATATTTTTCACTGTATCTAAAGGTCCAAGTTTCTTATAGATAGAGAAAATTCTAAGTACCAAGAATGTTCAGTAAAGTAAGATCTACAAACACATCACTATCAGCAAAACACAATTTTGTCATGAATCCATCTGTGTCCTTTGTTTAATATGCACATAGACCAAGGTGAGCGACACAGGCTCTTTAGAGCCTCTAGTTATTTCATATCCCCAAAAAATAATGAGATTTGTAAGCTTACCAATGACACAACTTCCAACCACAAAGACCGAAGGTCAAGGGTGTAATTTATTTGCCTTTAATCATTTCAGAGAATTGCAAGACAAAAATAATTATGTACAGGAATGTGTAAAAAGAAGTGATGCTTCACAGTTAGAGAAGAGAAAGAGGAGAGAATCCATTATAATACCCAAAGACCAAAGTATGTTTACTTGATCATGTATTACATGTATTGTAGATTTATTTTTGTTTGTGTGGTATTCATTTTTCTGGAATTGTGGGTAAAGGGTCACCACAAAGGAGTAGGTCCGGTAAGGGCTGATTTCGGCCTCAAATATTTCAGGTTCATCTGACGAAAGATTTTGGACACTTTTTATACACTTAAGTATCTATTTCAGTTGATTCAATTAGTTTATGTGAAAGATTATAACTGATTTAGTCATTAAAAATGCTTGGATTCAAGCTTAAATATGAAAAATCTATTAAATATGCCAAAAAATATCACTTTTCAGATGTTTTTTTTGTCAAAAATGAAAGTGGCTGCATATGTGTTCATTCTCAACCTTTATATATGTTATGTATTATCATCAAATACAAATTACATTTCAATATTAAGAATGAACACAAATGCGGCCTTTTTCATTTAAGACGGAAAACGTCTAAAATTTAACTAAAATACTAAAATTGTGAAGATTTCAGTAATTTAGCATGCCTTAATGATGCTAGTACCCGATATATCTTGAATTGTATTGTAAAAAAAAAACATATTTATGTAGCAGAAGCATTCTACTTTCCAATAAATAACTTAAAGTTTACATTTTAACAATTTTTGGGTGCCAAAAAGAGGTCTTACTGGACCTACTCTTTTAAGTGTACAATGAATTCATATTTTATATTTTCGTTTGCCTTCTATGCAGTTTTCTAGAGCCATGCAACCTCCTCAATCTAAAAAATCGGTACTCTCAAATAAATCAAGTCCACAGTTAATTTATGCAATACACTGTTTTAAATTGTAAAGAACAATTTCTAGTATGTATTTCAAGAAAAATTTTTATTAGCATATTCCCTTTCCAAAATTATTACTGCATATTACCATATTCTGCATGTTTCTTTTAAAAATAAGAAGATGTGGTATAATTGCCAATGAGACAACTCTCCACCATAGACCAAACAATGTTAAAGTAAGCAACTATAGGTCTCGGTACAGTCTTCAACAATGAGCAAAACCCATACTGCACATCAAACTATAAAAGGGTATATAAAATGGCAAATAGCAAATATATATCATTTATACAATTTCTTTTCTATTTGTCAGCTGAATTGCCAAAAGGACAAGGAATAAGACCAGTAGTACAGTATCTTGCCAATATGGTCGATTATGAAGACAATGTTAGATCAGCTTTGGAGTATCTAGTAGAACTTGCAAAGGAAGTTGAAGTGTTTGAAATTGATGCCAGCGGAAAACGTATGATTAAAGCTGCCATGCGAAATAATCTGCTAGATAAAGACATACAAATAGCTGGCTTTAATATACTTAACAGTTTAATTATAACAGGTAGGGTAGTATGGATAGAATTATAACTGCTTCTAGAGTGCTCATTCAACCATGTTTGTGTTAGTAAAATTTATTCTGAGATGTTTTGGTTTTTTCAGAGTATAGGCTAATCCATAAAAGCATACATAAGACCCAGAACAGGCAACTCCAAATCACAACTTTGAGTGAGTGTCAAATACTTTTTGTACATATAAGAGGATTTCAAAAATTGCTTATATAGGTGGATACCCCATTTCAATTGCCTCGTTACCATGTATGTTTGAATGGAACAGCCCTAGCATTGCTCTTTGTGTATTCAATAATGATTATCTTTCAAAGTCTTATAATTTCAGATTTCCAACTTTGGGTTTTGAACACCATTGACAAGAAATAATGATCGTTTATGGTTGGGCAGTAGCATGATATTAGCTAACATTATACCATGCATTTTTGATATAGTTTAACTTAGCATTTTTTGTATATTTAATGTTTATATGGTAAAAAATTATCGTTGAAATTGTTTTAGAAGCTAATTTTAAAATTGTCGCTACATAGGCATAACTATCATGATGTGCATGTGCTTTTGACTTATTGTTATATTTTAATCCTGTTTATTTTTTTTAATGTAACATTAATCAGTTGATATTGAAGAAGTTTAATTGTTTTATGTTTTCAGCATTAAGAGAAGGTATAAATGAAAATGACCCCTAATTGATTCCTCAGATACTAATGAATAATATTCTATGAACCATAATACACACTGTTTATTAACTAATTACCACAGCACACCAGGTATCCTGATTTGAAATCTGTGGGGGGAACTAAATCCGGAGAAGCAATTTAGTTGGAATCAGATTCAGATTTTACTTTCCCACTGTAACATACTTTCCATTAATTGCTCAATTTGATACAGATCCATACACAGTTTCATATTGAGATACTCAGTGTGCACATGAAATCATTTAAATGTTTAACTTATATCCAATGTTTCACATACTGAATTCACAAAGGTTTGTTGCAATTTTATGTTTTTTTTCTATGACTGAATGTCCATGAATATTCTGATGTGTGAGGCAAAAGTACTGTTTCACTCAAAGTGAAAAATGATTGATAAAAGTGATCAATATTCACTAAGAGTTATTGCTTCATGAATTTGGTCTGTAAAAGACTGTAGATTCATAATTATTATTAGTTGGATTTTTGTGGGTGCAGGTGAACCAGAAATTTGAATGTTTAATGATTTACAAATTTCTATGGGCTTTGTATGCTTTGTATGTTTGGCAAAACCAGGAAATCAAATACCAAGGAAAACAAATGAATCCACAGTAAGGGAGCTACCATTTGATTTTTATGAGGGGGGGGGGGGGGGGCTAGGATGAAATTTGAAAAATAGGCAGGGCAGGAATTTAAAAAAAAAGTCAGGATGAGACACTTGCAAAAAAAAAAAGTCAGGATGACATTTTAGGTAAAAAAAAGTCAGGATAAATTAAAAAAAAAGGCAGGACCAAAAAGAGTGAAAAATAAAAAGGCAGGACAGAGATTACAACTAAAAAAAAAAGGCAGAACAAAATTTTTCCTTCTAGCCCCCCCCCATAAAAATCAAATGGTAGCTCCCTAAATCATTTGTTACATAAATGAGCACAATTTGTAATTGAGATACAAGTTATCTGTGAGTTGCTACTTGAAAGTATTCAGTCATATGATATTTAATGGTGTTAAAAAGTAAATTTGTGATCACTATGATAGTTTACCTTTTTTGTACATGTATAGCCATATTTATCCAAATCGTTGTTGACAAAAATATGTTAACACATTTGTTTTAGCTATGCTATACAATAAAAATATTTTTAAATTCCTGCATTTGGTGATTATTATCCTTAGTAGAATATGTATTGCTGTTGCAAGCTCATGCAAAATAAAAATCTATTCAGTACAGTATTCACCAATAGCCCTACAATTACCCTATAGTTTGAATTAATCTTTTAGTCCTTAAATTGTGAAACCACAAAAGTTATTTTAGTTTTTATTAAAATGAAAATTTTCAATTAAGTATAAAAAAAGAAGATGTGGTATGATTGCTAATGAGACAACTCTCCACTAGAGACCAAAATGACACAGAAATTAACAACTATAGGTCACTGTACGACCTTCAACAATGAGCAAAGCCCATACCGCATAGTCAGCTATAAAAGGCCCTGAAATGACAATGTAAAACAATTCAAACGAGAAAACTAACAGCCTTATTTATGTAATATTTTAAAAATTTCTTTGTCCTAAACTTACTGTGGCTGTCCTTAGTTTCAATTATTTTAATTGCAATTTATGTATAAAAACAAACTAATGTTTTTAAATAACACTGGGCATATATTGGATTCTATATATAGTTAATAGGAGTTTATATATATTAATGAAAAATAAAAATATGGTTTATGATGTAACTTCAATATGCCTTTAATTTTAAGTTTTCTTCAAAGTATCAGCATAATAAAACAATTAACATTATATATGACATACTGCTAATTCAGAAATAAGTGATATGTTATGGGGTTTTTTTATTCAAAGAAAAAATGCTTGACTTTCAATTATTGATTCAAAAGTCAAATGTTCATTCAAATTAAGAATAATAACCCGGTAATAGAAAATCAATTTTTGTCATATTATTGAATGATATTTGCATTTTAAAATGTATTGCATGTCAGAACTCTTAACTTAGAGAGTAGTTAAATTATAATATATTAATAAAGATATATACAAGTAGCATAAATAAAACAAAACAACATTTTAATGTTGAACAGAAAAAGATTATGAACAGTAGTGCTTATAAATATTATATGTTAGCAATATTTCCTTTTTGCCAGTGTTCTAGACAGAATTATGCATACAATTAAAATGTCTTACAATTTTGAAATACGATTTTCACACAAACTTAAAACCAATACTTATTTTAAATGAAAATCAATCATCAGTAAGACTTCCTTCCCATTGGACAACCTTCAAATTAAAGTCAATGGAAAGATAAGCATCTTTGCAATTTTCTTTCTACCCAATTTTTTAAAATTGAATTTTGCATATAGTCCGAACAATTTTTTACCCAGCCAGATCTTAGACTTCTGTATATATATATTATCAATGTTTATCAATGTTTGTATGGTATTTGCTCTCTGTGAATCTATAATAATACTAAGACTCAAATTAAGACAAGTGGTCATCTTTTAAATTGGTAAAATGATATGCATTTTATCTCAATTTAAAAAAAATGCATTCTCTGTTGTTTACAGTGACAAAGGAGCTTGTTTTATACAGATACTAGCTAGAGTTGATTATGATATTTACATGTTTTTATTTTCAGCACAAACTGATGATGTTTTGTTTACACCAGAGATTATATCTATCGTGCCTGTTGCTATGGAGGTATAGTATTTTATTTGTTCTATCATATTCACTTTCTAGTTAACATATATTATGAGTATTTTAGTCTCAGGACTATTGAGGGCTGGGGGTCAATAATTTTATAAAAAGACATTGAATGAATAAGTTGCTGCTTTCCCATCAAGCAACTGCAGTGGTCTCGCTAGCCCAAAATAGAAGGGCGCCGCGCCCTGGGTGCCTCAGCCGCGCCCTGGGTGCCCTCATCCGCGCCCTTCTGCCCTGACGTCTTTTTCCAAAATTCTCTTGTGCCGTTTTGGTAAAATTGCCTTTTGTTTCATCGATTTCTGATCTCCAAGTTAATTACATATATGACACCTGTGTGATTGCCCCCAGGTTAATCATGTTATTACAATCAATTACACTGATAAAGACTTCAAAGGTGTTATAATATCTATGTAATTTAATTAGGACAATGTATCTTTTTGTCATACATTTGATGAATGTGTCAGCGAGTGTGTTTAGCTACGGTCGGCATTTTCGATTTCCAAGTCACAATGGAAGTGTGTATAAATGAAGACTTTCATGACTTTAGAATTGAATTTAAGTCATCAAAATAAAACTATGCCTTCACAGAAATGCCTTCCATCTCAACTTGTTAGCGACAAGCACAGTTTTTAATTAACGCAAACGTGTTGGAAATTAATTTTGGAGTTACTTCCCTGTTTTAGCTTATTACAAATTTGTGCTCTAAAAATATTATCTAGTTTCAAAAAAAAGAATAAAGAACCAATTGAATATATAATAACATAATAATGTTACCTTAAGGATATTAACTGTCTTTGAACATATTAAAAAAAATATATTGCAATTTCTGTTTGATAATTATACTTTTAGCAATCCATGTTCTAAACATTGATAAATTAGTAATACACAATAACTTTGACATATTAGGTATAAAAAGCTGAAATTCTTAAATAGATAAAAAAAAAAAATTCTTTGACAATGGGTAGAGTGAAGTTAAACTATAAAAACACAATATGTTGATGAAGATATACTATATAATTCATAACTACGCAAACAATGAAATTAAGACTATAGTTAAAATGCATCTTTATTTAAAAAAAACAACATATACAGTAAAAAAAAAAGAGATTCCTTAACTCGTGATACACACAGAAACGTAGACAAAAAAATTAGCAGTGCCTTTTCTTATCATAAAAAGTGCCCTGCCCTCCACTGGCACCCTGCCCCTTTTGATTTCTAGCTAGAGCACTGAACTGCATTTGGGAGTAAGAGCACAGACAGGTCAGCTTGGAGTCTTGGTCAAGTCAAATATTGTCCAGCAGATTTGTAATCTGACAAGTTATACAGTATAATTTGATGAAACTAATTACAATTGAGAGAGTATTAAAGTATGGTTTTTCTTTGTAGTACTTATTCATCATGTCACTCAAAATGTATAGCTGTATAAAGGCAAAGGGCAAATAGATTGCATAAACCTCAATATTTTTTTCTTCCGAATTATGATAAAATGGCCAACCAACGCTTGATGACAAGTTTAGGCTCTGCACAATCAGGCAAAAATATAAATTCCTGGACTTGTCTGGACAATAATACCTTTTTGGGAGACATGGACTTTAAGAACTGTTAACAAATTTTCAACAGCTAGAGTGAATCAAAAGTTAAGTCACAGTAAAATTAATATGATTCATTACACTGTGCATTCAAATAACATTAATTTTGACAGTTATATAGGCATTGTATTTACCCAGAAAAACAAATTTATAATTCACAAATGTTAGAAGTGGTGTTAATCAGAACATACAGTTTCTCCCAATAGAAAAAAAGGATTACATATTTATTTATAGAAAATGCTATTATTTTATTTTATGCTGTTTTGATATCACCCACAATTAATTTTTCAAAAGCTATTTGTGAAATTAACAATTACATATGATCAAGTACAAGAAAGTATATATAAATTTGTAGCATCTCTAATGTAATACACCTCAATCATGTCAATATCTATTTACAGCACCATGAATCATCAGCAGAACTCCAACAGTCTGGTGCAGCACTTTTAATGGCATTAGCCTCACAAGGTAATAACACCCATCTTTTACTGTGATTTCACATTGCTATTATGTACCAACCACAGTATAATCAGTGATTTTGCTAGCGCTCGTCACTTTCGTATTTTACGAAAGGTTTTCTCATTGACGAAAGTATTTCAAATCAATTTCGTCACTTTAATTTTGAAAGTGTAAAAAAAATTTCGCAATAAAAACCATAAATCTACCTGTCTTCATGTTTTTGACAAGTTTATGACCTCCAGGTAATTAACATTTTCAACAGGTGTTACAAGTTGTGATTACAACTAATCCGCTTATCGCCATCAGATGGGTCACTTATCCGTAATTTATTAATTAACCCCATCATTGAATGACCATCATATTTATTTCCCCAGGAAAATCTGTCAGTCGGCATTTCAACAACCAGGAGTATAATTTCGTCATTTAATAAAAAATGTAACAACCCGGACAGTTCGCATTTGAATTTCAATATTTCCCAAACGATCACAATCTGAAGTTAGTTTGTTGTAGATTCGTCATTCAAAGGCATTTTCGTCATATTTGATTTAAATTTTTCATCAAAAGCTTTCGACAATTTCCATTTAAAATAAAGAACTTTAATGTGTTTATTCAAAAAGTTCACGATGTTAAACAGGTGCTTCCTGTACTGTGTTCTACGCATGCGTGAAAGTATTCTTTTGACTATTTATAGACATTAAAAAGTAAACGTAAAATATGAAATCATTTAGAATCAAATATATATCTCTTACTAAAGGAAATTAAATCGAAAAATTATAATTTTCTGATGAATCCGGACTCGTTTTGAATTTATTATCCACGTGTCACTTCCCGTTTTCGTTTCATTTTAAACCGAAAGTAGTAAACGTGATCTATTGTTGATTTGTTTACAACCTCCTTTCAGTCATTATAATTGTTCCAAAAAGGATTTTATACATTTCCAACTTGATAGAAATGATTTCCAAATATCGACTTCGACGTTTTATAAGGATAATGATTATGCAGTGTAATAATCATTGCAAATTAATTTCTGCTGTGATTCCTTGTTTAAAAAAAAATAGAATCCAACTTTTGTTGATCAGGAATGACCCCTGGAACAAACTGAAGAGAAATTGTGAACTAAATTTCTGGATTCCATGTCAGAATCTTTCATAATGGCCAATACAGTCAAATCATACAATAACTGCCAATCATGCTGGTGCCTCAATCCCTTAAAATCTGACTAAGCTAGTAATATAATCATTGGTCCATTGCTTTTAAACAAAATAAGGTTGATTTTAATAGCGCGCAAAAGTGACTAAAGCCCTCAAAATCCTAGCTTAAACCCTGAGTATAATATACTACTTCTATGTCTTTAACTGCTGGCTATTACATCAGTGTAGCTATGTTGTACTTGAGGTCATTCACACAGTAATTGGGCTATGTCACAGATTTTAATTTAAAGTCTTTAAACAACTTTATTTTGTTGAACTGTCACTGAAAAAAAAGAAGCATTTGTGTGTTTTTTTATCTGAAATATTACTGATTGAAGTTTAGGTAAACATTTGTATAGAAAGCACAGAAAATCGACTAAAAAAGTTCTTAAATATGTCTTAAAATCATCAAATCTAGATTGCAAATCCATAGATTTTTATTAAAATATTAAATGTTGTTGTCTCTTTTTGTTCAGCAATCCTAATGACTTGGTTAACAATTAAATATAAGCAATCTCCACAAATAATGTCTTTGTCTTCAAAGAAAAACATCATCTAACACATCATTAAAAATAGTTCTGAAGTTGCAATTCCATTTAGAAAATATTGTTTCATAATATTTAGAAAATATTGTTTCATAATATTTAGAAAATATTGTTTCATAATATTTAGAAAATATTGTTTCATAATATTTAAAAAATATTTTTTTTACCATTTGGTTTTAGATGAATATTTTATAGCATAAATAATAAGCAAGGTATCATCCCCAAAAAGTGATAACTTGTGCATTTTAAGATTTTATTTTTTCAATGGGGGACACCTTGTATACATGTAGATCTAGAATTACAAAAAAAAGAACAGGAATTCATGCAAATGTGTTTATACTTACAGAGGGCGCAGCTGAGGTTATTGGTCTCTATGGAGGTGTAGAACACATTATTACTGCACTTAAGACACATCCTAATAACCCTGAGTTGTGTTCAACATGTTGCCATGCTTTGTGGAGTCTGGCAGTTGTGGGTAAGTAAATGGAGTATGACAGTAGTAGAGATTGCTGGCCAGGATAATGTATGATCTGATTTAATTCCTGTGTCAATGCTTGATCTGAAAATGCTCTATTCTACTGTCTGTAGAGTGGGGTGCTCATTTTCGCCATATCTTTCCATGTTTTCTTCAGTTTATGTTCAGGTCTTTATGTTTTTGAAGTATACTGATATTTCTATATGAAGATAACTTCAAATGCAAAATATTCTTAGCTTGAAAACGAGTTTGTTTTGAGAAAAATCATCTGAAAAGTTGGATTAAAGGGTGTTTGAAATTTCCTGATTTTTTGTCAACGGGGGACACCTATTCGCCATTTTTACACATCTATTTAAAACCAAATAACTGCAGCTTTAAATAATATTTATCAAATAAATTTCATTATAGATGAATAGCAGACATTTGAAAGGTGTAAAAAATTAAAAAAATTAGGGCTATCAGTCAAAGAATTACTAAGAAATACTTCTTTGAAATATTTTTTTTTCATTCAGGAAATAGGCGGAAAATCGTAGTCCGTTTTTCCGTCCGTTGCGCTAAGTGCCGAAATTTGGTCTCATTTTCAAAAATAATCATATTTGTTATAAAAATATAATTTATCGGCATATTTCTGCCATTTCAGCCATCCTTTGAAGTTTTTACACCTCAAAATCATAAAACGCCGAAATTGTGTCCACGGCGAATATGAGCGCCCCACTCTAAACTTAATTATTACATCAGCCAATGAAATTTTACCTAAATTTTTTGAAGGTGTTTTCATTATAAAAAAAAATAATAGTGGATCCAAAAAGGTCTATAAAACAGAAAGGAGGACTTAGCGCTGTTAGATCCTTGTAAAAGAAGTGTGGTCATAGGATATGTATTTCAATCAGATTATATATGATACTATAACACACATTAAAGACATTATATATGAGTTAAAAAATGTTATCTTAGTTTGACTGCAATATAACAGAACAATAGATTTTGTAATTTTCTTAATTGTAGAATATACACATTTCATTATGGGACAAGTATAACTATATAATTACATTAGATGTATGTTTCATTACAACACGTTATTCTGATTGGCTAACTGCACATCATGTGTTATTCCTTAAGCAGTTTTATCACTCAATAAAACTTCTCATTCATGATGACACGAGGTCCCACAATAAAGTGCACAGGCAAATGAAATAAAAACTTGATAAAAGTCGTGTTTTCATGATCCTATAGGTAAAAATGTAATTATAAGTATTGAATGCTTTTTTTTGTAACTTTATAGGGTTGTAAAAGCGTTGACCGTGCGCACATTTTAAGTATGAAGCGCTTCCGCGCTTCATACAAAATGTACTTCGGTCAACGCATTTTACACCCCAATAAATTTACAAAAAAGAGCATTCAATTCTTAAACAAATATTTGAATTACACAAAATAAAATAATTTGGTTTTTGATTTTTTTTATAAACAAATTGACATATTGATAAAAAATAATTGTATTAAAGTCAGAAAGGGAAATAAATCTTAGCTGGTCCATTAGCTGAATAACTTTGGGAAATTTGTTATGCAGTCTTTGACAAGGGACATTCAGGACTATACTGGGTCTTGAAAGAACTTGATTGACCTTATAAAACTTTCATCTTTAACCCAATATCACAGCATACTCAGTATGTCAAGACAAAGCCAATGCAATTTTTAGTTTTCTACAATGAAATTCTTTTAATTAGGTTACTGTTGCAGTCAGAATTTCAAGATATAAATTTAGATTTACAGAATTTATTTTGTAGAGGATAACGTAAAGATAGCAACAGAACAGAAAGCTATATCACATGTCTGTGGAGCGCTGAAGACACATATGAACTCACCAGATGTGGCTGAAGCTGCTTCAGCTGCTCTCCTGTCCCTCACACTAAATGGTAATAATTACAACATTATTCATGTTAAACTTTATGTCTGGACCATATCAAAAGAAAAAAATCAGAAGATTTTATCATGACAATACACAAGATAAAACATAGGAGAAACTTTTTTAATCCCAATTTTATATAGATTTAAGAAACTATTTTCCCGTAAAACATAAGACTGGCTTGCAGTCAGAATAAAATGTCAAGGTAAGGTGACACTTTCCTTGTGTACTGTTACAGTGTGTACTAGCTTCATAAAATTCCTGCTCAGCCTGTCAGTCTAGTAAAAAGTAGGGTACATATTAATACCACATAAACCTATTCTCATCCTGATATACATGGAAAATTTTACTCTGAACTTTGAATATCAATTCATTATCGCCATCAAGGAAAGTAAATCACCAATACATCAAAACAAAACAAAATGAATCACCAAAACATCACCATCAAAGGAAAATGAATCAGCAAATATTACCATTATTTTAAAAAATATCATCAATTCATCATCATCATTTAAGGAAAACAGATCACCATTATCTCACTATCATTCAAGGTTAGCAAATCACCAATACATCACGATCAAAAGAAAAAAAATCACCAATACATCACAATCAAAGGAAAAAAAATCACCAATACATCACAATCAAAGGAAAACAAATCACCAATACATCACAATCAAAGGGGGAAAAAACCTCTACAACATCATCATCAAAGAGAAGTTATATCTGAAAAGGACCGTAAATTCCAAGAAAAGTGACTGGAAAAAAAATCATTGGAAAGTAATTTCTGAATTGACTGAAAAGGGATAGAGATAATTCTGAATAATTAGGAATATCGATTTGGAAATTATTGTTTTCAGTCCATAATATTCTATTTATTTACTTTTACAGATGAGAATTTTGACAATGTAGGAGACTTGGACTGTGTTGGGTTATTAATTGATGCAATAGAAAAACATATGAAGAATGCAAAAGTTGTGAAAAATGCTTGTCTGGCGCTGGCCAGTCTAGTGGAACCAGATGGTTAGTAAACTTATTACTTGGTTATGTTTGGTGTGTTTCATTGATGGTTCCTAAATTTAGATGAAACTGATTTATCTATAGAAATAAAACACTACACATTTTAACATTGATTGATAGACTTGAAGAATAAATATGAAATTAATTTTGTGGGTATTTTTTTCTTCACTTTTCTTATTTTTCATGAATGTTAACTTTTATCACTGATTATTGAAATTAATAATCTATAACAATAACCTCTTAGGTTAGTTAGCAGACTGTACTAATGTAAAGTATTAATCAGAACATTTCACTTGACATATTACCCCTGAATTGCAGATTAATCTTATAGTACTCATTTCTTTTTTTCTAGAGGAAAGTGCATACAGAGTATTGACAAATGAGGTTTCAACTGGAGGTCATGTGGCAGGAGTTCCCATCATACTTAAAGCATATGACCTTCACAAGGACAATGCTGAGGTTGTGGAAAGTATTGTGTCATTAGTAATGGAATTATCAGAATATGGTATGTAGCACATATTAAAAAAATGATTCGTGTATCACCATTATAATTCTTTTTTATTAAAGAAAAATTTAAACATTATATCTCTCAAAAAAACATTTTTTTTGATTATTTTTTTTTGGGGGGGGGAGTAGGGATTTAGGAATTTAGGAATCCCTGTCAGTCTGTCTTGCCATGACATATTTTATTATTTAGGAATCCCCTGTCAGTCTGTCTTGCCATGACATACTATCTTGTCATGGCAAATCCCTGTACATATCTAGACAGATATTTGATTATCGTTGTCTAACTTGTTTAAGGGGAAGTAATCAAATTAATTTTCTTGAAAAACTAAATGTATTGGTGAATGGGGGATTTTATTTTGTGATATGTTGATCTGTATGTCGTATTAAATAATTAGTGTTCTCCCCTCAATTTTTTGGTAAACTGGGAATTTCAAAATACCATTTTGCTTTTAAAAATTATAGCATCACATCCATAACACAATAAGAAAATAATTTTCATAGCATCAGAGTTATGTTTAGGTGGAAAGCAACTCAAGGCCCTATTGTGGGAAAAATTTGTTTGATTATCTAGGGCTTTGCTGGAGCGGGCCCCCTTTATGAAAAGTTCTGGAACCACCACTGAGCATCACATTCAATCAATGTAGTGAGATCACTGTTTTAATTCAAGAATTGTCAGCAGTAGTGGTGAAACTTTTATTCTCTTTAACAAATCAAATTTTCTCGTTCAATGTTAAAAAAAATGATTATCAAAGCTGCTGATAGCCATGAATTAAATTTAAACATTGGTTATATTTGTAAATGATGAAAGTAGACATCATTAATGTTCAAAATATAGGTAACATCATACATGTGTTTCAAAATAATCTCGGATTCACAAAGAATGAATCAAACTGAAATTTGTTGACATAGAAATTATTTTATCAACAAGATACTCACTGCACAGTAGATATAAAATTGGCTGCAATAAAGATCTTATTTTCTCATGACATAAGCTTTCAAGTATAATATTTCTTTGTAAATATCACCTTCTAGATGATATATGTGAGGATTTATCAGACTATAAGATTGGTTTCAATCTTTGGGAAATACAACAAAAATTTACAAAAAATAAGGTGAGGTGTATGTCAAATGGCTGTTCATTTGTGTGCTTTATGGGGTTGTTGGTATGTGACTGTATCATTAGTTAGATGTGTGACTTTAAGCTATTTTGATGTGGTGTTTGTATACATTTAATAAAATGTAAATGCTTTTGTAACAATAAACAATATATGATGCTTTTTGAGACATAACCAGAAATGTATATGACAGTATGAAAGACCCCTAAGATAATATATTTATATTTTCAAATGTCTACTTTGCTATATACAGCCATCACTACCCATTGGTAATCACATCTTTTCTTTTTTGCTATACCTAAACTTCAGACACATTTTTAAAAGTTTTCAGATGTTTTTACCCCACCAAATTCTTCTTTATTGCTATTTTGGGTTTATTTTGGGCTACCAAATCATTGAAAATAAAAACAAAATTATCATATTTTTACACGTAAAATGATCACTGTGATGTAAATTAAAAGGGAAATAATTTTTAAGTTTAGTTGGTGCTCTCATGCCAAATTTTTACTAGATATGAAAAATATCTGCTCTTTAGCATGGATAAACTGCTTCATGAAAATAACCTTTTACAAAACTCTGATAAAACGAAATATTATAATCCTTGCTTAAAATTCCTTTGGTCTATAAGTGTTGGATTTATATGTGAAATTTATCTTCAATGAAACAACATGTACTTTTAAAAGAGTCAAACCTGTATAATTAAGTCTGCCTCAAGACCAGAGAAAACCAACCTTTGAATTGATGTTAAAACTGTAAAACTATAACATGATAGAAGAGGGGCAAACAGACAACAGGTTTTTCACGGAATAAAGTTGACCTTGGGTATAACATATATATCACAGTATAAGCTTTGTTGCAATATACAAATTAAATCTACACTGGTCTTATTCTAATTATTTATAATATTAGTTAGTGTTGTTTTTCTAACACATTGAAATTAAATTCATTAGTATATGCAGACTTGAAGAAGATCAGTGTAGGTTTAATTGTTTTATGGTGTTTTACTGGTTTATGCTCAATCTGATTTTAATACAGATCATGTGTCTAAGCTTTGCTTACAAGGATATGACAACACTCTGTTTTTGCTTTCTTTTCTGGTAACTTCACATGAGCCACTGAAATTTCAGAATTCAAAAGTTCAAATGTTTGTAGGTGTGTGTTAATCCAACAAAACCAGACACAAGATATGTATTCTAATGAGATTAATTTATGCTTTTTTTGTGGTGATTGTTTTAACATTGTACTATAACCTTACAGATGATGTATGTGCTGAAATGAAACATTTAAATGTTGGACCAAATCTTCTATCACAGATATTTAAACGATTTAAAGAAAATAGGGTAAGATGTCAGATAAAAATAGTATTACCGCAGTTGAAAGTCCAGAAAATAGTAAATTTTGTAAAAAAATAAATCCATTTTTTCTGTATTTTAATTTTAAATGGACTTAGATTTTCTGCCAGGAAACAACACATTCATGCACTCTGTGGTTAAATTTAAAAAAAAAATAACTTAATTTCTTATACATTTTAAATTTGTACCAAACTTGGTTTTTTAAACATTTATTAGATTCATAAACTTTCCTGGATTTTTACCAAATTTGGACAGACGCTTCTAACAATCAAAAGATAGTATCAAGAGGAATATTTTTATTGACTTTTTTTTCCTCATTTTTGTTAAGCCTGCGATTTACTGCAAAAGAAAGCGAGACACTGGGTTCCGCGGAACCCTTACAAATTTTTTCATTCAAAGTTTTCAATTTTGATTTTTTTTTAAATTAAAAGAAGGAGCCTCTTTACTAAATATACTGTGTTGGCAGGTATGTTGTTGCATCAACAGACTTTGATTGAGAGTTTACAATTATTTTATGGTTTTGATATAATGATCCTTCCATAATATATAGATTTTTTATCTTTAAATTTAAACCAAAAAAATCGTCAAAATGAAAAGAATTTCTTGGATAATATGTTCAGTGTTGAATTAATTTTCCAGATTTTTTAAAACAAGTAGTAAAAATGATTCTGTCAATTTTTAATTCTTGATACATCATGTATTATCAACCTGTGTTTCAAATGGCAAGTAAATTATAAATGTCACATTTAAGAAGAGTGCCACTCCAAAAGCACAATAAGATACCCCTGGTATCATTCATTAAAAGAAGACTTAACAGGAACAAATTACTTGATGTTATTTAACAAATTACTTGATGTTATTTAACTCCATCAAAGTTTATATGGTCGTTTGCAATGATCAGCATTTTGGCAATTTCTCTTATCCCTTTTCATGACATATTATAACAAAAATTAAATTGTTTATCTTGATTTTATTTTCAGGATATAATGGACCCATGTGAAAAGGCTTTAGGAAAGCTACAGTTGATATCTGGACAGAAAGCTAAAGCATAATCAATTACCCATCATGCACCTGATTGCTCATTGAACTAAGAAAATGAACTCTATACAGTCCATATGGACTGAATCAGAAATATTTTAAGGTCGAGATGATATTTATTGTAAAGATAAACACTAAATAGACTATGCAACATAGAATATTTTATTCCAGCATTAGTCTTTTGTTCTAAATAACTGCCAAAACAATGAGGAACAAATTTGGCAGGAATAACAAATTAATAAGGGGTCGATCTTTATAAAAGTACTCATTTGTTACATTGATGAAGACATGGCCACCAGAAGCAATTATTGATTCCTACAAGGCAAATATATTCTCTGAGATTGCAAGGCTAAATTTTTTTGAAATAATAAATATAGTAAATATCAACACTTCGCTGGTTTTAAAAAGTTACATATAGTATTAAATAGTATTAAAGATGTATATTGGATTCATTTGGTAGAACTCACTTTATACTCTTAAGATTCTGACATTTTATTTAATATATGTAGTTTTAGTCCACAAGCAAACATATCTTATGTATAATTTTGTAATTCAAAATATGGCATTCTTTATGACATGTAAAAATGGCAATGACATAGTTTTAATTGGTTGCAAGTACCTTTTTTTATCTTCTTAATCCTAGATATACAGGTCAGAAGATAAATTCATGTTGTTATTTATTTATTGTTGGAGAACATTTGGTGCCAATTTGAAAGGTATTATAAATTAAGGGATATTTGAATTACAACTTTTTGGAGATTGTGTCTTATATTTAATAATATGATACAATTTACTGGTAATCAAGATTTTTATACTTTCCAGGAGACATACATGTATGCCATATGCTTACTCAAACTATTATTGTATTATCTGTGAATTTCATGTTTTGTATGCCACATTATCTGTGATTTGTATCTGTGATTTGTTTTTTATTCTTATTGTTTTTAAGATGTGTTATGTATATGGTATTTTTTATGACATTTTTATCAAATAAAAATATAAAACCTTGATGAGTTTGAAATAGTGCAAATACTTTTGTTTGTCCTGTAAGTCAGTTCTTTGAACATTATGTTATTAAATTGAACAAAACTATCAGATGAATGGCATCAGTAGTATATATACAGCTGTTCAATAGTCATTAATTGATTAAGCGAAAACAAATCAGGGTCACAAACCAAAATCGAGGGAAACACATCAAATATAAGAGGAAAACAAACACACAGAAACACTGCTACAAAAACTCACACCAACATACAGACTATTTGATAACAACTTCCATAATCCTGACTTGGTAAATGAATGTTATTACTAGAGGTGAACAAAAGATATGATGTACAAATATGTGCACAAGACAATATATTGAAAATATAAAAGTTTAACATAATCATACACATGCTTAACTGTCTCACCTGCTTTACTTATGATTAAATGTTTGTTGAAATATGTTATTCTAAGCTGGAGGTTTCACCACAAGTATTACATAAGTTATGCGTTTACTTTTCTACATTGGCAAGAGGTATAGGGGGAGGGTTGAGATCTCATAAACATGTTTAACCCCGCCGCAATTTTGCGCCTGTCCCAAGTCATGAGCCTCGGGCCTCTGTTAGTCTTGTATGATTTTTATTTTAGTTTCTTGTGTATAATTTGGAGTTTAGTATGACGTCCATTATCACTGTACTAGTATACATATTTTTAGGGGCCAGCTAAAGGACACCTACGGGTGCAGGAATTCTTGCTACATTGAAGACCCATTGGTGGCCTTTGGCTGTTGTCTGCTCTATGGTCGGTTTGTTGTCGCTTTGACACATTCCCCATTTCCTTTCTCAATTTTACAATCCATGAAAATGATACCAGGGTCAGATGAACCACATCAGACTGATATTGGAATTATTTTATACACCAAATACAGTGGCTCTAAAGTCATGCCTTCTTTATGTAACGGAGAAACAGACAAAACCACAAAAAACATCCCATTAAACAATGAACCATAAAAATGAGGTCCAAGCCATACAAATCCTGCCAAGCAGATATGTAAACCTTACAATCATTCCTACACCAAATGTTGTTGACCTACTGCTTATAGCATCAGAGACACTGACAAGACCATGAAAACTTAACACCGACCAATGTACCATGAAAATAAGGTAAAGATCATATGTAACCTGCCAGACAGACTTACAATAATTAAATACACTGATTGTAATGGCCCTATTGCTTATAGTATCTGAAAAAAATTTACACCAGTAATAGACCTAGAATAGATATTTAGGTGAAAATTGAAAGAATTGTCTCAATTTTAATCACACTATTGTCTGAGAAATAAGAGTGCATGGCTAAACCAACTTGATAGTAAAGTTAGAAAGGACCTTTGTTATTACAAACTTTAGTGTTGTAAGATGTTTTTTGTGTCTGGTCCTAATGTTTTATGATAACATTCAAATTAAAAGTACTTAGATTTAAATGAAAATTGATATCTAGCTAGATAGAAGGTTGCTGGTGTCATATTCATCAGCTTCCTTTTTATGCCCAACTTCAGGGCATTATTTTTATTGGTTTATTTTGGTTTGTCCATCTTTCCCGCTTCAGGTTAAAGTTTTTGGTCAAGGTAGTTTTTGATGAAGTTGAAGTTCAACTTGAAACTTAGTACACATGTTCCCTATGATATGATCTTTCTAATTTTAATGCCAAATTAGAGTTTTTACCCCAATTTCACAGTCTACTGAACATAGAAAATAATAGTGCAAGTGGGGGGACCATGTACTATGGACACATTCTTGGTAAAATTGGCTACCATTTTGAAAATAGCATGGTTTTAAGATACATTTTTGAAAATACATTAATTAAGAATTTAATAGAAAAAAAATGTTTCAGTTAGGCACAAAATTTCAAGTTTACAAAAATTGATACCCTAGGAACATGTATTTCTTTGTTTGCATCAGTCTTAATTATTTGTTTCTGTGCCTCACATAAATGTGTAAGTGGGGTCCTAGCTGACATGTCAGTTTTTTTAAGTTGATGGGTCTTAGACCCTTTGCATTTCAACGATATAGATGTAGATCAAATGCACTCAATAATTTCCTAATTTACAGGAATCTATATATAACAGAAGGTATCACAACAAAAGACTAAAATCTATTTTAAATTTATTTATAAGATGAAGAATAATATTCATCTTCTAGTTCAAAGAGTTCAACAGACATCTCATCCTTCAGGTTCATTAATGTTTTGTCACATTCACTTTGTATGTTTTTATATAGTTGAGTGTTAGTCGTAATGGACTCATTCACTGATGGAAAGTCATTTAATACAAGGAACTGTTTGAGATCTGATACCAGCTTCATTAGAGATTCTCCAGCCCTTCCCTGCAAAAAAAATTAATTCAAATTTCAATTAAGTACATGTATATATAAAATTTAGGTGGAAAATCTTACCATTTGTATCATCGGCCATAAGTCCTTTAGGATTTTCCCTTCTACAAGGATGTCATTATGTTTAAAAGTTATAGGAGAATTGAGAAAATTACAGAAGAAATGTTTGACAGTGAAATCTGGCTATTTTTAAAGCTTTGAAATAAAGAATGGAAATGGGGACTGTTGTCAAAGAGTTCACTCTTTTACAATACATTAAAAAAAGTTGCATGTCAATCTCTGTATTTGTTATAATATTTGGTTAAGTTTATATCTCATACACTTCTGGCAATATATTTAACTCTTGCTGGTGAGACCTGGCCAAAACAAAGACATATTCACATGATTTATAGTGTAAGTATCTAATTTTGGGATAATGCAGGAATTGTACTTACAGAAATGTTAAAGGTATCATTTTTTCACAATTTTTTTTAATTTTGATTCCAATCTGAACTTTTAAATACAATTAATACCTGTACAGTCATGGCAGTGAATAAATCACAGTAGAAATGAACATTTCAATACTTAAAATATTTTGTCTTGAACATCATGGTTATATTTAGAATAACTTCATTTTACATCACTTTATAAATCAGATGTGTATGTATCAAATGTAAGTAACTTTTACAAAGCTGTAATTCAAAAAATATTGGCTGATTTTTGCTTACAAACACTAACAACTGTTGACTATGAATTCATAATGATCTAAAGACTTGTATTGAAAATTTGTCAAATTTTTTTAAATCCACACAATCTTTAATCCACACACTTTTTAAAATCAAGTAAATCCACAGTATGTACAATTTATTGGAATACTTACTATGTTAGAAGCTCTGACTTGCATTTCATACTGGTCCTGCTCTGTCTGAGTCATCTTTGCAATCTGGGAATCCTCTTCTACCTGCCAATGCATATGTTATGCTCAAGATTAATAAATATAACCCGATACATGTATCTAAAAACATCAACACTTTCTTTTTTGTCCTTAATATATATATTCCTTTCTCAATTTCAATTTAAAAATTCCATTGAAAAAGATTAATATATCTGATTACAGATAGTAGTTTTTATACTTGTTAACCAATTTCTTTATAAGATGTTAACCAATTTCTATATAAGATTTTGAACTAGTTTCTATTGTTTATAATTCGCTGTTTCAGAATCTAATGGATTCTGGGTACTTTTTTCAAACGCATACACCAAAATGTTGTGATTGTTTAAAAGGTTATTTTTATTTTGATGTACAAACAATGAGATTACCCATAGTCCTTTAGATTCTGAAGATTGTCATATGTTCTACAGTGGTGTACATGACTACATGTATATATAATTGAATCTATTTACAAATGTTTTTCAGAATCTTAGGCCATGGTTTTTTAATTTGTTGGTTTACGGATTTTCTCCATGAAAAAGTCGGGTCGGTCGGTCGGAAAAAAAAAGAAAAAAAAAAATCTTTCAAGACAGAAAACTGATATGCAAAATAAAAATATATTTCACCTTTCTAATAATATGTTTGTCATACTATTTAAGGAATAACAGTACTGTAGTTGAAGAGTTGCCACCGTCAATTGTAGATATGACTGTCGCAAATGCAGTTTTACTGGCGACGCGTAGCGGAGACAGTAAAACGGAGATTTGCTACCGTCAAATCAAAATACTACGATAAAACTTTGAAAAATGTCTAAATTTGACAAATAAAAAAAAATCCGCGAAACTTCATGAATGATTTTGGCGCAAAGACGTCATGGGTAAACATGACGTCATACAAATGAAAACTTACAAACTGGAGGTTATTACGTTACCTGTACGCTTCAAATTCGGATAAAATAACTTTAAAACGGCAAATTCGAGGTAGGTGTTGTTTTATTTTGGATTATATAGTAGTAATCGAACATTTGTTGATTCAATCATTTCAAAATGGTTGTCTCTCCTTAGTTACGCCTGGTCAACTGTAGATTTGACGGCAACTTTTAGCCAATGAAAAACATTGTTACATACAAATTGCATTAGAATTTGTCATCGTTCTTAAATTTTAGTTTGATGATATATATTATTGCTCAGCTGTAAACATCACATGGCATTGTCTAATAATTTCCCGTAAAAAAGGGGGGGGGGGGTACACGGACAAAGACGAAATTAAATAGTCATTTCACAAACAAGAAAAAACAGATTCACGTCAGTTATTTGACTTAGCTTTTAATCAAAACTGTGGTGAAAAATAATAAGCACGAAAACTGATAATAAAAAAAAAGTAAAAACGTCGTACGAAATAAGTTTCAACACACGTGTCAAAAACGTAATAGACTCGTCCACTGGAAAAACGAGAATATCAGGTTAAATAATCTGTTGTCATGCATTCCCGTTTTTAACTAAATGGACGATATTTTTTTATTATCTATGAAACAAGAAAATATCAAATGATTTGTTTAAATTCAGTACATTAACTTGATGTCTTGAACTTCCACCTGTCCACATTTGGACAAGTCTATTTCTATGAGAACAAGCATCTTACGGACTGGTGACAAATAAGGGAAACGAACTTATTGTGTAATTGGTTTTAAACACAGGTTTCGTTTCGCAAAATTATTTGCGCAAACGACATTTCAAGGTCATTAATAATTGATTTCTCTATTTTTAGAAACGTACACTGAAAGTTTCATTTTTTCACAACAGAAAGTGACATCACTAAGTGACATCTCTTCTGTTACTGATTAATGCGTTTCATTTCATAAATAAGGATATTTTAATTATTTTTCAGGGATAATGCATTTGTTAGGGTCGGCGAGAATAAAAAAAAGCCTGAAAATTCGATTTTATTTTTATTCTGGAAGTCGGCAAAATCGGGTCGGCGGATCCGTAAACCAACAAATTAAAAAATCCTGGCCTTATGCAAAGATTGAAAAGTTATATAGGCATATTTTGACCTTTCAAAACTCGAGTATTCAAGGGCTTTTAACAAAAAAATACTTGTTCATGATGGTGTGGTACATTTACAAGTAATTTTTATGCCCCACCTACGATAGTAAAGGGGCATTATGTTTTCTGGTCTGTGGCTCCGTTCGTCTGTGCGTCCATCTGTGCGTCTGTTCGTCCGTCTGTGCGTCCTTTCAGGTTAAAGTTTTTGGTCAAGGTAGTTTTTGATGAAGCTGAAGTCCAATCAACTTGAAACTTAGTAGACTTGTTGCTTATGATATGATCTTTCTAATTTTAAAGCCAAATTAGACTTTTGACCCCAATTTCACGGTCCAAAAAAACATAGAAAATGAAAGTGGGAGTTTCAGGTTAAAGTTTTTGGTCGAGGTAGTTTTTGGTGAAGCTGAAGTCCAATCAAATTGAAACTTAGTAAACTTGTTGCTTATGATATAATCTTTTTAATTTTGAAGCCAAATTAGACTTTTGACCCCAATTTCACGGTCCACTAAACATAGAAAATGAAAGTGGGAGTTTCAGGTTAAATTTTTTGGTCAATGTAGTTTTTGATAAAATTGAAGTCCAATCAACTTGAAACTTAGTACATATGTTCCCTATAGTATAATCTTTCTAATTTTAATACCAAATTAGATTATTACCCAATTTCACGGTCCATGGAACATGGAAAAGGATAGTGCGAGTGGGGCATCCGTGTACTTTGGACACATTCTTGTTATTGTATAAGTAAATTATTTTGAGAAGATTAAGGGGAGAATATTCAAATTTTTAAATGAAAATAAAACAAGAATGTGTCCAAAGTACACGGATGCCCCACTCACACTATCATTTCCTATGTTTAGTGGACCGTGAAATTGGGATAAATTCTCTAATTTGGCAATGAAATTAGAATGATCTTATCAAAGGGAACATGTATACTAAGTTTCAAGTTGATTGGACTTCTACTTTATCAAAAACTACCTTGACCAAAAACTTTAACCTGAAATTTGCACTATCATTTTCTATGTTCAGTGAACCGTAAAATTGGGGTCAAAACTCTAATTTGGCATTTAAATTAGAAAGATCATATCATAGGGCACATGTATTCTAAGTTTCAAGTTGATTGGACTTCAACTTCATCAATCAAAGCGCGAAAGCGCTGTAAAGGCAGTTAATTACAGGTTGTGTGTATTTCTAGTCCAGTTATATCATTATCTTCCATAGAACAGAGGTGGTTTGTAGAATTTAAGATTTAGAGTTCTTTTGTACCTAGTTCACCTATATCTATAGTCTACTGTTTACAGTATATTTTATGTGCCTCGCCATGAAATGCATTTTTAGCCATGGCCTTGTCAGTTTGCTTTAAATTTATGAGTTTGACTGTCCCTTATGTGTCTTTCGTCCCTCTTCTTTAGACATATAAGAACTTTTCTTTTTAATTATTGATTGTATACACATATTCTATGACTCCCATAAAAAGAAGTTCACAAAGATTGACTAGTCTCTGTACTGTGTGTATAGCAAGAACATCAAGTAACATAATGGTAAATGTACATAGTAACACATCAACTTTTTTGATGACCATACAGAGTATTTCCCCCATCGAGCTCGAGGCTCCCAAATGGAAATTTTGTAAGAGCAATTTTGTCGACTATTTTAAAGAAAACAATTAATTCAACAATGGCAATGAGCTTGTTTATGCACGAAGAAGCCAAAAACCACATTAGAATATATTTGAAGGGAATCCATGACAAATCGCCCCATTTACAAATAGCCCCACTTTTTCACTAACTCGCACCACTTTAAAAAAAAATGCCCCAACCTGGATAACCAAATCGCCCCACTTGTGAAATGTGTTATATCCCTTAATATTACTCCTGCCAACTTGCCCCAACTTATAGAAAACAATAATATCTAGATAAATATATTATTAACCAGGAAGAATTTACTAATGCCAACTCGCCCCACTCATGTAAAAAGATGTTATCCCGTTGTATATAAGTTAAATTCCGTTAATATTACTCCTGCTAACTGGTCCCACCTAATGGAAATCAGTGAAATCTAGATAAATATATTATTAACCAGGATGAATTTAGTAATGCCAAATAAAGGCAACAGTAGTATACCGCTGTTCAAAACTCATAAATCCAGGGACAAAAAACAAAATCGGGGTAACAAACTAAAACGGAGGGAAACGCATTAAATATAAGAGGAGAACAACGACATAACACCGAAACGTAACACACACAGAAACAGACCAAGCATCAGACAAAACACCACGAGAATAACAAATATAACATGAAAACCAAATACATGAATTAGGGATAGACAAGTACCGTGCCACGTCTGATCTCAATATCTCAAAAATAAGAGAAAACACAAACGACTCAACGTTAAAATGCAACACACACAGAAACGAACAATAATATAACAATGGCCATCTTCCTGACTTGGTACAGGACACTTTTAAAGGGAATAAAAGTGGTGGGTTGAACCTGGTTTTGTGGCATGCCAAACCTCGCACTTTAATGGCAAAGTTAAATATAACATTGAAATGACAACATATTACAGGACTACAATACAAATAAATAGGAGAACATATTAGACAAAGAAAAACATGATTAATAGATAACAAAAAGCATCAGGTTTAAAATTCAATACGCCAAAAACACACAGGACTTACAAGTGACGCCCAGATATAAAAGATCGAAAGAGAAAAAAGTACAAAGTTGTACAGCACTGGACTATATGAACCACCTTTCACGTAAAACCCCCATGTGCATTTTGAAAAGTTGGCAGATATGTTTCTAACTCCAGGCAAAATCTACCGGTATGAATGAAAAAGAAGTTTTCAATTAAGGCTCTGTGGCCATAACAGCTGTCTCATTAGCATTTTAACCACTTCCCATATTTGCAATTAAATTAATAGAAGAAAATTATTCAACGCAAAAACAAAACTTACATGTAAATATGAAATTCTCTTTACGGTATGAGTTTTTCTCATTGTTTGAGATTGTACAGTAGTACCTG
The DNA here is from genome assembly GCA_019925275.1 of Mytilus edulis. NCBI lineage: Eukaryota > Metazoa > Mollusca > Bivalvia > Mytilida > Mytilidae > Mytilus > Mytilus edulis. The sequence goes on from CM034353.1 coordinate 74,790,362, forward strand.
TAACTGCTTATACCTATTTCTTATTCACTTTTGCTTGATAAACTCACTAAATATCATGTATATATACATTGTACCACATCTCCTTATTTTTATATGCATTCCAATAACATGAACAATTGTAATTCAATTCTATATACCAAAGCAAAATGAACTGCACCACTTTCATTCACTAGTATGCATCTTTTGGCAAAATACAAGTTCTTAAATGACACAAGATATATTTATTGATAAAAAAAATAAAATTTAGTATACAACTCTTTAACAGGTATAAAAAAAAAAGCACAGCTGTGTCATAACTTGTGAAATCTGTGCTGAAAACATAGACATTGATGGTATTTGAGTAATTCCATATGTGAAGCTCAACATTAGCTCGTCAGTTGGTGGTGGACAGTTATAGTTCCTTTCTGCAGGCTAGGATGAATGACTTTTCAGGAAAACCAATTTCACAAATCAAAACTTTCCTCTAGATTTCTCCTACAATATTCATCCAGTTTAGTTCTTTTGGTTTAATTGGACACCGTCCTGATTTTTAATTTTGCAAACCATTCAGTCTCTTGCTTGCAAATGGTGCATGAAAATAGGATTGGTATGGCAGTAGACAAGTCTCTTTAAAGTGGGTTTGTGCCCTGAAAAAAAAGTTTTATAACTTAAGTTTTTTTTAAACTTGTGCAACACACATACCTAAATAACTATAACATAGAAGAGAGCATCATTCGTGTCAATGTTTTGTTCCTGTTTACATTGTCATTGATATTTTTTCAGAAAGCCTGAGGCATAGCTCATGAATTCCTGTCATTACATCCTAAATTAACATAATTACTGCTAGAATAATTATCAGTATGATATACGTACACTATCATTGTACAGCCCAAGTCTTCAGTATATATCATTGTTGCATTCATTCACTCCTGTGTTCAGTCGTTCAAAAATATTTAAACATCAACAAATGAACTTTAATAAGGATAAGAAAACACTAGAAAAGATACGTACATACAACCCGTGTTTAAGTGTATTTGAAAGAGAAATATATCTGGTTAAACGATGTATAAAGGAGGAAAAAATTGCAGATATTGCATTACGATGCTTTCTACCTAATAGCACGTGGATATGTTTACATATTTAGACTTGACCCAGTATGACCCGTACCTTGTAGGTCACCGCCGTCGTTTAAACACTAGACTACAGTCGTGTATAAGACAATAAAATGCTTAAGCCTGTACTATTTGTGTGAAGTAAATGTGTTTTTTCTGTACATTTAAATTGTTTTACCTGATAGCAAGGACGTATATCTATCCGTTTCCTTCTCAATTCACTTTGTCAATTTCTTCGAGCTCCTTCAAAACATACGTATTACTGCGCCCGGAAGTGAAAAAAATATTAGAAATCCTCGTAAAATAATGCTATTTTCAATTTTGTGGAATCCATTTTGTTATATTTATTATATAAAGATAAAAAAAGTTACGATTAATTATGAATTTGCATATCATTATACGGAACGTTTATGGACTATTTTTCCATAGCTGTAAGTCGGTCATTTTGGCGGGAAATCATGTACACATACACACGTAGATTGGCTGGTACCTGATCGTAATGTTACACATCAGATATATCAAATAGCTAATACCCGGAACGTAGTACCGGGAACCAGGATAATACGTAGACAACATACATAACTAATACCGAAATTGAAAACGCTTAACGGTTTCTCGTTTATAAACTGAATTCCGCTTTGAATTATAGAAGATGCAATATTAATCATGTTCAGTCGACTTTTCATTGTTATATCAACGTCTGAACTAATTAAAAAATCTTTAGATCTCAGATAACACTCGAAATTGACCCGACCTCTTTCCACACGGAATACAAATAATGATAGTTTGTAGTCAGGTTGACTGCTTATAATGCAAAATACACATTAATAACAAGTTCTATAAAACGAACAATACACACTGATCGTTTCTTTAGTCCCCAATGTAAATGAAAGAAACAAAAACCATATCATACCATAAAAAGAAGAGGAGAAATTCGAACATTTCCGGATCTTTTTCTGGCCAAAAGACCCCCTGCATAGATTGCGTATGAAAAGATTAACCTCATGACTTGAAAGTCAGGCCTTAAAGCACTGCCTTTAAAAACTACCTTGACCAAAAACTTTAACCTGAAGCGGGACAGACGGACGAACGAACGGACGGATGAACGGACGCACAGACCAGAAAACATAATGCCCCTCTACTATCGTAGGTGGGGCATAAAAATCAAGAAGACAAGGGAAGACCATTCAAATCTTGAAATAAAAATTAAAATCATACAATTTTTATATTTCTACAAATGACATCATCAAGTAAATAAAAATAGTAAGATGTGGTATGCGTGTCAACATGGTCAATGAGACAACTCTCCATCCAAGTAACAATATATAACCAGGTGCTCCGCAGGGCGCAGCTTTATACGACCGCAGAGGTCGAACCCTGAACAGTTGGGGCAAGTATGGACAAAACATTCAAGCATGATACAGCTCTGAATTTGGATTGTGATCAAATTTTTGACATTACATGGGTTTTTTTTACACAAAACAAATGCCAAGATTTTACAAATCAATTAAAGATTTCTTCTTCAAACTTTTTAAATCTAAAATTAAATAGTTGACACAGCATAGGTTTCTGACACAGAATGAATGTGGTCTAATGAACTTAAAAGGTTTTTTTTGCCTTTGAGCAAATCACTATGCTGTTGAATATTAATCCTCTCAAAAAAATGTTTGAAGAAATTTTCTTTTTATTTATGAAATCTGAAATGAGAAAAATTTAAACCCCCCCCCCCCCCCCCTTTTTTTTCACATCCCCGTTTCCCTTTTTCAAAACTGATATCAATTCAAATTTCTAATGGAGTTTGCAACAATAACTACTCATTTAAATACATCATAAAATATTAAGATGTAAAAAAACTGCTTGTTATCACTGAATGGTAAAGATTATTTAAATTTATCAGTTGGTAGTAAAAAGTGTATATACATTGTATATTGTATATAACAAAGATTTAAGTTGATTCTGGACAAAGAAAGATAACTCCAATTAAAAAAAAATCTTGCTATTGCACAAATAGGATATTTCTTGCTTACTATTCTGGACAAAGAAAGATAACTCTAATTAAAAAAAAATTTGCTATTTCACAATATTGTGCAATTAGATATTTCTTGCCATTGCACAATACTGTGCAATTGAAAAGACTTGCTATTGCACAATACTTAATATAATAATTTTAGATCCTGATTTGGACCAACTTGAAAACTGGGCCCATAATCAAAAATCTAAGTACATGTTTAGATTCAGCATATCAAAGAGGCCCAAGAATTCAATTTTTGTTAAAATCAAACTTAGTTTAATTTTGGACCCTTTGGACTTTAATGTAGAATTTGAAATTTGAAAACAGGACCAAAAATGAAGAATCTACATACACAGTTAGATTTGGCATATCAAAGAACCCCAAGGATTCAATTTTTGATGAAATCAAACAAAGTTTAATTTTGGACCCTTTGGACCTTAATGTAGACCAATTTGAAAACTGGACCAAAAAAACTTCAATAATCAAGAATCTAAGTACATTTTTAGATTCAACATATCAAAGAACCCAACCGATTCATTTTTTGTCAAAATCAAACTAAGTTTAATTTTGGACCCTTTGGACCTTAATGTAGACCAATTTCAAAAACGGAACCAAAAGTTGAGAATCTACATATACAGTTAGATTCGGCATATCAAAGAACCCCAATTATTCAATTTTGATGAAATCAAACAAAGTTTAATTTTGGACCCTTTGGGCCCCTTTTTCCTAAACTGTTGGGACCAAAACTCCCAAAATCAATACCAACCTTCCTTTTATGGTCATAAGCCTTGTGTTTAAATTTCATAGATTTGTATTTACTTATACTAACATTATAGTGCGAAAACCAAGAAAAATGCTTATTTGGGTCCCTTTTTGGCCCCTAATTCCTAATCTGTTGGGTCCTAAACTCCCAAAATAAATACCAACCTTCCTTTTGTGGTCATAAACATTGTGTTTAAATTTCATAGATTTCCATTTACTTAACCTAAGGTTATTGTGCAAAAACCAAGAAAAATGCTTATTTGGGCCCTTTATTGGCCCCTTATTCCTAAACTATTGAAACCAAAACTCCCAAAATCAATCCCAATCTTTCTTTTGTGGTCATAAACCTTGTGTCAAAATTTCATAGATTTCTATTAACTTAAACTAAAGTTATGGTGCGAAAACCAAGAAAATGCTTATTTGGGCCCTTTTTGGCCCCTTATTCCTAAAATGTTGGGACCAAAACTCCCAAAATCAATACCAACCTTCCTTTTATGGTCATAAACCTTGTGTTAAAATTTCATAGATTTCTATTCACTTTTACTAAAGTTAGAGTGCGAAAACTAAAAGTATTCGGACGCCGGACGACGACGACGACGACGACGACGACGACGCAGACGCCAACGTGATAGCAATATACGACGAAATTTTTTTCAAAATTTGCGGTCGTATAAAAAGTTAACAACTATAGGTTATTTAGGTTATAGTATATAAACATGACCTGTATATTATATATATATATATAAGCGTATTAGGTCATTAGTTTTCTCATTTGAATTGTTTTACATTTGTCATTTCAGGGCTTTTTATAGCTGACTATGCAGTATGGGCTTTGCTCATTGTTGAAGTCCGTATGGTTACCTATAGTTGTTGATTTCTGTGTCTTTTGGTCTCTTGTGGAGAGTTGTCTCATTTGGCAATTATACCACATCTTTCTTATATGATAAGTATTACACTTTACTGATACAAGACTATTGAACATGTTGAAAGGAACGGGAAAAAATATCCTTTTTTCTATTTAAAAAATATCATGAATATAGTACATTAATTTTTATGAAAAATTTACATCATTGTCATGTAAACAATCTACTTGATCAGAATTAACTTTCTGAGATACATGTAAGCTGAAAAAGTAAAATTTCTGTACTAACATAAATTTAAAAATTGTTATCTTATAAACAAAATCTGTATGTTTGGTACACTCACCCTAGCTAGTCGTATTATTTCTGTAAAGTTATCAAACATAGACCTGATATCATCCTTTAACTTTTTGTGGTAGGTTTTCAACAAAGCCTCTTTAGTCTGTGATATTGCTCTTTGAGGTTGAGACATGATGTATCTATTTCAAACAACCATAACTGCAAGAAATTGTTATTATAATTTTATATTGGTAAATAGAGGATAAATATAGATTCTACCACTGCGTCAAAGTGTGTCATTTACATTATACAATATTTACTAATTTAAGGTTCATCATAATCTTTTGGCTAATATGGCAATATTTACACCACAAATTTTACTCTGAGACCGAGTACAGACAAACCTATGCACCTGCGAAAGTTTAAAGGCATGGGTGGACCTAGAAAATTAAAATTTTAAATGCATTTTATGTTTCAGAAAATTAAAATTTTAAATGCATTTTATGTTTCAGAAAATTATAAACTTTTTTGGATTTTTCGCCAATTATTTTTTTTCATTCCTGCAGAACGTGCAAAAATAAACTATTTTGGGAAAACATTTGAGAATCTCCACTCATTATTCCTATAAGAGGGTGGTAAAGGGTTATTTTCGTGCAACGTGTTCTGCCATTTTTATTTCATGTGCAGCCATCACAACTGTTCATTATTTACAGTGTTTCGTGAAATCAGCAAAAAGATCAACGTGCATGAAAGTTTATACTGTTTTAATTGTTCGTTCATAGTGAAATGGCAATTTTATTTCCAGTTCTTCCGTGCAGATACCCCTCCTTTACAGCCCTCCTATAACATATGACCTCGGGGCATTATTTTCTATTTCTGATAATTTTTCATTACTATCAACATGATCAATGATCTCATGCCATGGTCAGTAAATTATTTTTTTTAAATCAGTGTAACGTTACATGTATAAAAACGTTAAAGAGGGGGGGCAAGGGGGGTCCCAATAACAGCATAACAGCAAATTGATTTGGCTTATAACAGATAACAAGGAATTAAAATGGACAAAAACAGATAACAGTAAATGAAATATTAAAATAAGTCAGGTCCTGGACTGATTGAAAGATTATGTCTCCATCATATGAAAATCAAGCACAATCCCTTCCGTTGCTGATTTTTTTTCATTAATTGTAACTCATTACAAAACAGAAACAGGTCAGCAATAAGTGGTGCACAGTTATTCCCCATTGGAATTCTGATAGCTTGACAATATACGTAAACTCCATAGCAGACAAAAATGATATCTAGTAAAAATTTAAAGGCAGTTATGGTATCAAAGCAGGTCCAATTGACATCGTTCTTTTGTTTGTTATTACTAAAAAATGACCTTAAAGAGTTTGAATATATATATTTGCATTCTGATTTTTTTTTTAAATGCACGTTCTATGCATGAGGTGTGGGATTTTTTCTTCTTAATAAGACTACGAGGCACAGTGGTATATAGGGTAAAAAAAATCAAAAGCACAAATTATTAAAGCATGCAATTTATCAAGTACTTCAAAATAATTTTGACACTCCAATTATTCCACTATTTTCAAAGGCCTTATTTGAACATCTTATTATCAGGTTTTTGAGTGTACCAAGTGTACTAGTAAGTAGAATACATAGTTTAGTAGTGGAACAATGGCTTAAAGACGAAATACATATTTGTTTGTAATGAGTTATGTGCAGCTTCGGAATCCAGTACATGGTTTGAACTTTCATTATTGTACAATGTATTTGGTTCTGCTTTGAAAAGAATCACAGATCTGAGTCTGTGTACTTTATTATATAAAATGTTAACTGGTAGTAAAGACCTCCATGTAGTTCTTTATTGAGATCCTCATCAGATATCCCTGGCCATATACTTTCCTTTTTGTCATCTTAAGAAATGCTCGAATTTAATATGTACTTACGGGAAACAATGAACATTATCCCCATACAAAAAAATAATTTCTAAATACATAGATAAAGCAAGATGTGGTATGAGTGCCAATGAGACAAATCTCCATCCAAGTAACAATTTATAAAAGTAAACCATTGTAGGCCAAAAAAACAGCCTTCAACGTTCAACATGGAGCCTTGGCTCACAACGAACAGCAAGCTACATGCTCATAAAAAATGGATTTTATTACAAAGGATAATCATAAGATATACTGGAATTGTCCTGGATCTCGCTGATATTAATATGTTTATGTGTTGATCTGTGATGGGTATATATATTAATGAAATCCTTCGCCGAATACGGGACCACCATATTACTAGTTGTAGACCCCAATGTCCAATAATCTTCAATTTCTACCGAATATGGGCGGTCAAAAAAAAATTTAACATTCCAATTTTCAATAACAGTTAACAGCAAATATATTATCACAATAACAAAAAACCTAATAGTCCAATAACAGCTAACAATGAATAAGACAATAACAGCTAACAGCAAATATATTTTCAGAATAACAGATACATGTAACAAAGAATTAAATTGCCCCATAACAGCATAACAGTTAAACCCCTTGCCCCCCTCGTTAAATATTGAAGTCATATGTTATACAATTATAGAACTAGGAACACAGGCACTTGTTTCTATCCATATGGATAGTCGACCTGTATCAGTTTATTATTTATATGGACAGAAACAAGTGCCTGTGACAAGAAAGATGAATCTATCTTTACCGTTCTTCTTTTACCGCATATTTTCAATTAAGAAGAAAAGTTAATTGCTTCTTTAAAAAAAAAAGTAGTGGTAGCTCACCAATAATTTGTTATCTTGACAATACCTCAGTCAAATAAATAGATTGTCTTTTGTTATTTTTTTTCCTCAACTAAAATGCATCAAACATTTTATTGATTTAGATTTTTATATGGTTTCGACCCTAAGTACATTTCGGTCCTCCTGTTAGTTCATAAGGATTATTTATATCAATCAAGCGGAATTTTATTCATCAACAATATACACAGTTTTACAGAAAAATCTTGGATTTTGATTGGAGAAAGGATGATTTCAAGAAAAATTTAAGAACTATTTGTGCCGATTTTTGCGCTATATAGTATTTATAAATACGAACTGTTCACCTATTAATAGATATAACAACGAAGATGTGGTATGAGTAAAAGTAAACCACTATAGGACTGAGGTCAAAGTACGGTCTTCAACATGGAGCCTTGGCTCACATCGAACAGCTAGCTATAAAGGGCCCAAAAATGATACGTATAAGACCAGATTTAAACGGAAAAGCCAACGGTCTCATCTATATACATTCCGGGATATTCCACAGGGGATGCGCAAAAATACCCATAAACTAGTGGCCCCAAGGATTCCGGGATATTCAACAATAAATCGTAATTATGGCAAGCCGTTTTGCTATTTATTCTTACTTCAAGATATCTCATAAACTTTATAATATATCTTATATAGTTTACATGATATCTCCTAAAGTTTATAAGATATCTCCTAAAATTTATAAGATATCTTATATAGTTTATAAGATATCTCATATAATTTATCAGATATCTTATATAGTTGTCATTATAAGATATCTTATATAATTTATAAGATATCATTATAGTTTATAAAATATCTTACACAGTTTTAAAGATATCTTATAAAGTTTATAAGATATCTTATATAGTTTATTATCTCATATAATTTATCAGATATCTTATATAATTGTCTTTATAAGATATCTTATATAATTTATAAGATATCTTATATAATTTATAAGATATCTTATATAGTTTATAAAATATCTTACACAGTTTTAAAGATATCTTATAAACTTTATGAGATATCTTATATAAATTAAAGATATCTTAAATAACATTAAAGATATCTCATATAACATTAAAGATATCTTATATAATATATGAGATATCTTATACAAATGAAATTATATAAGATATCTTATATATTAAAGGAGATATCTTATATATATTATATAAGATATCTTATATATTAAAGGAGATATCTTATATATTATATAAGATATCTTATATATTATATGAGATATCTTATATATAATCTTATATATAATAGGAGATATCTTGAAATTCGAATAAATAGTTAAACGGCTTGCCATACGTTATGGTTCCGCGGAACCCAGTGTCTCTCCTACTTTTGCTGTTAGTCACAGGCTCGATAAACATGGGGGGGGGGATATTTTTTTTTAAATCCTCAAAATACTATCTTTTGATTGTGAGAAGCTTCTGTCCAAGTTTGGTAAAAATCCAGGACGGTTTACAATTCTAATAAAAGTTTGTAATTAAAATCTTTAACTGCAGATTTATGTTATGTTAACATGGAAGAAAAACTTAAAATAAAATTGAGAATGGAAATGGGGAATGTGTCAAAGAGACAACAACCCGACCAAATAAAAAACAACAGCAGAGAGTCACCAACAGGTCTTCAATGTAGCGAGAAATTCCCGCACCCGGAGGCGTCCCTCAGCTGGCCCCTAAACAAATATATACTAGTCCAGTGATAATGAACGCCATACTAATTTCCAAATTGTACACAAGAAACTAAAATTAAAATAATACAAGACTAACAAAGGCCAGAGGCTCCTGACTTGGGACAGGCGCAAAAATGCGGCGGGGTTAAACATGTTTGTGAGATCTCAACCCTCCCCCTATACCTCTAACCAATGTAGAAAAGTAAACGCATAACAATACGCACATTAAAATTCAGTTCAAGAGAAGTCCGAGTCTGATGTCAGAAGATATAACCAAAGAAAATAAACAAAATGACAATAATACATAAATAACAATAGACTACTAGCAGTTAACTGACATGCCAGCTCCAGACTTCAATTAAACTGACTGAAAGATTATGATTTCATCATATGAACATCAGGCACAATCCTTCCCGTTAGGGGTTAAGTATCATACCATCATATCATATATGAGAAGAACATAACCCGTGTCATGCCAATAACTGTTTTTAGAATAAATGTGTTTAGCTCCGATGCAAAGACCTTATCAGTGACTCAATATTAACGCCAAAATATGCAATCTTTAATGACTTGACAACAGTATCGTAATTATATCCCTTCTTAATAAGTCTATTCAAAGGTTTTGTAAGTTTCTGAGGTGAATACTGACACCTTTGTGCTTTATAAAGAATATTTCCATAAAAAATTGGATGTGAAATACCTGAACGTATTAGAAGTCTGCATGTTGAGCTATATTTACGAATGATGTCTTTATACCGATGATAAAATTTAGTAAAAGTTTTGACTAGTTTGTGATATCGAAAACCCTGGTGTAATAATTTTTCAGTAATACATAAATTTCTCCGTTAAAATCTAAAACATTGTTACAAAAGTCCATTTATAAGTGAAATACAGATAAACAGGAAATACATTTTTACACCGTGAATGTCCTTCTATATACTATCTTAATTTGATCATAACCTAGCTTTATTTTTTTCTAAGTTTGGTAGAAATCCAGGATAGTTTAAGAAAGTTATTAAAATTAAAATCTTTAACCACAGAGGGAATATTTGTAGACACCGCCGCCGACGACAACAACGCCGAACACGGAATGAAGGAACGCTATGTCTTGCTTTAGCGACAAAAGTCGCAGGCTCGGCAAAAACCAGAATTGAAAAACGAAAAACACTAATGAACCACACCAACAAACGACAACAATACAGTGAACATCAGGTTCCTAATTTGAAAGCCGCATGATGTGTGCACTTTCCTGCAGCATGCATTTCCAATGTGACTTGATGATGCCATGACCCTGTAATGATACTAATACACAGCTACTGTTGCATAGGTACTATTTCTGTACTAAAAATATGTACATGTAGTACTGGAAATTTACTTTTAATATTTAGTACTATTTCTTTACTTTAAAATTATTGCAATATTTAGGTACTTGTATTTTACAGTACTTGATTTGTACTAAATATTTTGGTACAGAAATAATACAATATTCCATGTTTGAAAATCATAATTTTAAGAGATTTGAAATAGAATAACTTTCAAAATACTGAAAATGTAACGGTAGTAACCAAAAATCTGTAGTACCTAAATTTCAAGTACAAATTAAGTACTGTAAAATACAGGTACCTATTTAAAATATGACAATAATTTTAAAGTAAAAAAAATAGTACTGAATATTAAAAGTAAATTTCCAGTACTACAGATTTTTAGTACAGAAATAGTACCTATGCAAAAGTAGCTGTATACATAGAGATATGCAGGTTGTTAAGACACTAAATGAAAAAGTACATGTTCATAGAATTAAATGGAACCAAATGGATACTTCGGAGTACGAAAAATTGGTTGACATTGAGTTGAAAACTGAAGAAGATAAATGTATCTGAAACTTTAAAATTGGATTATATAAACTCATTTATGTCATCTATATGTAACACAATAGTTTCAACAGCAGAAAAACTGCAGCCAAGGAAAAAGAAGTCTTTTAAAAGGAAACGTGAGTGGACTCCTCAAATGTCAATTCTTGCTAAAGACTTAGATGCACATTTCTTTCATTGGAAATGGAAAATGGAGGATGATAAAAACAGGAACAGTGAAAATTATAGAAAAATGAGATCAATATATAAAGAAAAACATACGTTCTGTCCAGAGGAAGCATGAAGCAAATAAGCGTCAAAATAACTGAATGTCAGAAATAATGACACTAAGTAAAACAAATGATAAACAATTTTACACATTGGTAAAACATCAAAGAAGAAAAGGATCCTCGAGCTCGTCTACCTCAGTCTTAAAATATAATGACAATGTTGCAGACTTTGATGAAGATATTCTAGAAACATGGGCTGATTATTTTGAAGATCTTGCCACCCCAGTTAATAACCCATGTTTTGATAACGAATATAACACCCGTGTTGAAAATGACAATAGTTTATTGCATGAGATGTATTCTACAAATAGAGACCCACTCCAGATGGTAAATGAAGACGAAGTAACGGACTGCATATTTTCATTCAAAAATGGAAAGTCTCCTGATGAGACAAGATTTACTAGCAATCACCTTAAACATGGAGGTCAAAATCTTATATAAAATTGAGAATGGAAATGGGGAATGTGCCATACTTACAATCCTTGTGAACGTCCGGTTTCAATTTGCAATTCGTAAAATAATTGAACATGGTCAGAAGAGGCCGAAAAAATGAGGAATTGGTTCTCAAATTGATACCAATATAACTTATTTGGGTTTAAGTATTACGTAACTCAGTATGTATGAAAAATTACAAGATAAAATATTACTATGTTACATAAAGTATATCCATACTTACAATCCTTGTGAACTTTATATTTCAAAATATACATATTCCAACATGACACGGGTTATGTTCTTCTCATATATGTTATGATGGTATGATACTAAACCCCTAACGGGAAGGATTATGCCTGATGTTCATATGATGAAATCATAATCTTTCAGTCAGTTTAATTGAAGTCTGGAGCTGGCATGTCAGTTAACTGCTAGTAGTCTGTTGTTATTTATGTATTATTGTCATTTTGTTTATTTTCTTTGGTTACATCTTCTGACATCAGACTCGGACTTCTCTTGAACTGAATTTTAATGTGCGTATTGTTATGCGTTTACTTTTCTACATTGGTTAGAGGTATAGGGGGAGGGTTGAGATCTCACAAACATGTTTAACCCCGCCGCATTTTTGCGCCTGTCCCAAGTCAGGAGCCTCTGGCCTTTGTTAGTCTTGTATTATTTTAATTTTAGTTTCTGGTGTACAATTTGGAAATTAGTACGGCGTTCATTATCACTGGACTAGTATATATTTGTTTAGGGGCCAGCTGAAGGACGCCTCCGGGTGCGGGAATTTTTCGCTACATTGAAGACCTGTTGGTGACCCTCTGCTGTTGTTTTTTATTTGGTCGGGTTGTTGTCTCTTTGACACATTCCCCATTTCCATTCTCAATTTTATATTCCAACTGTTCTCAAGAATGGCATAGCTTGTACAATTTTTAAAAGTGGTGGCAAACCAATAGACAATCCTATAATTCTTACAGAAAAATCACTGTAACCAATCCTATAGGGAAAATGATAGAAAAACTACATTTATCCCGAAACAGCAAAACTATTAGTAAAATCCAAAGTATTTTTTGTCCACTGAAAGATAATTTTGTATGACAAAATTTAAATTTGTAGTATGCTACAAATTTGGTTAAACTGATGAACTCATTTTTGTTGAACAAAACTCACTTTTGTCCGTACCAAATTGAATTTCGAGTACAAAACCACAAGAGTCCCATTCGGCGCCCCGTATTGCTTGTGTAATAAAAATATTGCAACTTTATTACTCATAAGAAATAATGACTTTTAATACCAAACATGACAGAAAAAGAAGAACATGTTAAATTCACTATTTCACGCAATTTTACAACATGATATTTGGTTCAACTTGATTGTAAAGAAACTTAATACGCTCTATAAATATATATTGTGTAGGTATTTTTTTTAAAACACCATGTAGTTTGAAAACAAGTTCAATGACCCATAATTATTATCCATATTTTGTCAATAGATACCGATATGAGTTGTGAAAAATACAGTCCGGTTTCAATTTGCAATTCGTAAAATAATTGAACATGGTAGAAGAGGCCGAAAAAATGAGGAATTGATTCTCAAATTGATACCAATATAACTTATTTGGGTTTAAGTATTACGTAACTCAGTATGTATTTTATTAATGAAAAATTACAAGATAAAATATTGCTATGTTACATAAAGTTCAAATGTGGGATTCGGAAACAAGTTTGGAAAAACTTATATAAATCCGTCTCCCAGGCTAAAAAAAATAACATCTATTTAACAAACAATATAATATTACGTGCCAACAGTTTATTCAGTTTAAGGTATAGCATATGATAAATTGAATAAACACACACGCACACAAAATACAACTAACAAAAAAAATAATAAAGAAATAAAAAAAAAATGAAACAGTCAACTCTAATTTACTTTCTTGATAGACAGTCACTGGAACTAACACACATCGTGACATGTCCGATTATAGTCAATAACACCGGGCAATCCCCTCGATTTTACATCGTAATTATATATATATAATATAAACATATATATTATACAAGATCAACTTTCAAAATGTTTTGTTTTATTTATGTATTCAGAAAAGGGGTAGGTTCAGTAAGACCCCTTTTTGGTCCCAAAATATAGCAGTTTTACAAAATTGTGAAAATGTCATCTTTTAGCTGGTTATTGGAAAGTATATAGAATGCTTCTGCTACACAAAGATAGGCTGTTTTTGTCAATACAATGCACATATATCGAGTACTAACATCATTAAGTCATGCTAAATTACTGAAATCTTAACAATTTTAGCATTTTACCTAAATTTTAGACGGTTTCCGTCGTAAATGAAAGTGGCCGCATTCGTGTTCATTCATAATATTGAAATGTAAGTTGTATTTGATAATAATACATAACATATATAAAGATTGAGGATGAACACGGATGCGGCCACTTTCATTTTTGACAAAAACCATATGAAAAGTGACGATTTGTTGCATATTTGACAGATTTTTCATATTTAAGCTTGAATCTGAGCGTTTTTAATGACATGATCAGTTAAAATCTTTTACATTTACTTATTGAATCAACTAAAATAGACACTTGAGTGTTTAAAAAGTGTCTAAAATCTTTCGTCAGCTGAACTTGAAATTTGAGGCCAAAATAGGTCCTTACCGGACCTACTCCTTTATGAAATATTTGCATATTGTCCTCGTCAGCCTTCAAACTGTCCCCATATAAGATAATTTTAAGATTAAAACAAGAGACCGTACCGATAGTATACCTTGGAATTTCATTAAATTTTGGACATTTGAAAAGTAAAAGAGCCGGTAGTTTCTACTTGACCACAGGAACACCGTGCGTTTTCGATAAGATTATTTTTTAAATAGATGGTCCCTTAGAACACTACTCTGGTGTCTGAGTCTTGCTAAACATATCTGTTCTCTTCTACAGCCTAAGTGAAAAAACAAAGGTATACTTTATTAATATTTTGAGAGAGATACGTCTTAAAACCCGACTTTGATTGATTTAAACGAATGTCGTCTGGAATATTGGAATATTGTTCCAAAGGTTTATTACGGCCGGTATAGAAATGACTTTTGATAATAACTTGTTCTGCATAATAAACAGTTTGTAAATTCGAAGCCCCCCTATTCCTGTGGTCGTGTAGATCTAGTCTCTGATTTGGAACTAACACAGAAAGATAATCAGACGGAACAATCTCCGTGAAACATTTGATGAAATTTTAATAACTTATGTGATCTTATGTTTATTACGCGAGACTGGAGAGTTTTCCAACCGGTTTCGTCGTACAGCAACTATTTCGATGTTATCTTCCATTTGTATAGTACCACCTGTAACGATTCTTGCTGCTTTTAGTTGTAAGTTTTCCAGAGATGTTTTAAAAAAATCAGGTATGTTATCCCAGACAATTTCACCATATTCTAAGACTGGGGGTATGAAAGATAAATAAATAGTTTCTAAATTTTTCCTTTTAAGTTTAAACTTTAGCTTTTGGTAAAATGCTAATCTAGGAATAGCTTTATCAATAATCATTTTTACATGATTATTCCAGCTTCCGTAGCATCTTCATTATAATAACCCTTAAACGCTTGTGCGATCTCGACTTTTTTATTTTTATTACTCATATACACTGGGGTGTCGGGTTCATGTCCTTTTTGAATGTCATTATTTCTGTTTGTTTTGGGTATGAAATTGACAAGCAATTGCTTAGACCAATTATGATTTTACCAATATCTTATTTAATTTTTGCCGCTTCATATTCGTTATCAACTACTATATAAATTGAGGTGTCATCACAGAAAAGTTTAATATCACATTCGATATCATTATTTGTCATTTATAAAATGAGAAATAAAATAACCCAAAGATTAGACCTTTGGATACCCAAGCTGAAACATTTTCATTGTTTGACGTTTCTCACAATCGAATGAACTTTTTGCCATTTGAGTTAAAAATAGCATTCATACCAAAGTAACAAGTTTCAATTAATTCCGTTTTTTTAAGCTTATTATAAAGTAATGCCGTTATGCCAAACTCGGTCGAAAGCTCGACTTATGTCACAGAAAATTACCCTGACTCTTTCCTGTTTTCTGTTTATATTACTATAGAATTATATAATTGTTCAGATTGAATGAAAAATTACCTTGGAAATGAGAATACAATTCACCAATGATTTTGTATTTGTTTCTGTCATAGCTACTGATTCTTTACATTTGGACGATTGTAAATTATGGACGAAATGTTAAGTTCCACAACCGGAAGTGATACAAATGCTTTGTCTCTTCCGGTTAAGTCAACATGGTGGTGACTGTTTCTAAATACAATTTTCAATCTGCCCTTATCATTGTAATCCTATATTATATTCAACTGAAAACTTGATTATAACTTCACTGTATATGTATTAATATGTTGTCTGAAATGCATGATTTTAATATTTAAAATGGATGTTAGATCACAATGCAAGTTACAAGCGATTATATCCATTCATCATACATTGATTAGAAAAACACGTAAACATATTATTTTTGGTATGCTTAACTAATTAAACATGTTATGGTTTGAACCTGTCTTTTAAAATCACAAAGCGAAGAGTGGAGTGTTCGTATTGATAAATATACCTGGCATGAATGTTTAGCAAGTACTTGACGTAGGTAATTTTAAAGTCGGTATCGTCGCATGTACGTTAACTAAAACGGTAAAACTTGATACATTAACTGACTTTCATGCAAATATCAAAACCATAATTTAAATGTCGATATAAAATCGAATTATTTTTTTTGATTTTTGAGCCACAAGGGTCCATGCACATGTTGCTGAAAACATGAAAACCAGCATTCACTGTAATATGTCATTCCAAAAAGATAACACTTCAAAGCAGCTTTACACATGTTAAATCATGCTTAAAACTGTTGAGCCAACAAGATGCATTTGCCTATACCTTTTGATTAGTCCGAGATTACTCTGACGTCCAACGGCTGTTTTGCCAGACAAGCTGGGGCCGTGGGACGTCGGAGCTCGTCCCATATCAAAAAGTAGATATTTGCCCACCCAAAATAGATCCGCTGCTTCGTTGCTTCTGGTGCTGGTTAAGGGCCTTTGAATTATATAAATTGGGCATCAATCTGTTCATTTTTCAATTATCTCATCATTTATGTAAGTTTCACCTTCCTGCCAACCTTTATTTTTCCATATTTTAACAGTTTTCACCGAGACCCATCGATTTCTGCATTTTGACTTTCATTTTCAAAGATTATCACGTGACCATGAGAAAACAGTGCAAATAATCATAATGTAACACCTCGTTCATTAACGATGCAAGTTATCTAAATGTCGGAGAGCTTCTGATTGTTATCGTGATCAACTAAATGCTTAATACCGATTTCCTGTAAAGGAGGTGAAAAATCGTGGTTGGCTTCTAAATGTTAAACATCGATCTCCTTTAAAGGAGGTGAAAAAATATAAATATTTGCATATTTGAGTCTCGAGGCTCTCGTAACTTAATGTCCATTTGAAAGTGAAAGTCAAAAATACAGAAATCGATGGGTCTCCGTGAAAACTGTTAAAATATGGAAAAATAAAGGTTGGCAGGAAGGTGAAACTTACATAAATGAAGAGAAAAATGAACAGATTGATGCCCGATTAATATAATTCAAAGGCCCTCAATCGGCAACAGAGCGACGAAGCAGCGCATCTATTTTGGGTGGGCAAATATCCACTGTTTGATAAGGGACGAGCTCTGACGTCCCACGGCCCCAGGTTGTTTGGCAAAACAGCCGTTGGACGTCCGAGTAATCTCGGACTACCTTTTGATATAAAGTGAACTTTATTCAGGAAAAGTTTTAGGTGGGCTTATAAAATATATTGTCATTTCTCACTGGAGAGTCGGAGAAAAATGTGTGCTCCCATACACCTTATTGCTATTTGTCCGCCATTACTGGATATCACAGGTTTCGTAAAATTTTTAAGTTATCAAACAACATATCTGACGCTAGAATGGAATAGTGATGGTTGTATGTGTCAAAAGTTCAAGCAGCCGGGACTAAAGATAAGGGGTATTTAAGCAATCAAAATTTAAAATGGATATAATTTTACCACCATAATTTTAATACACCTTAGCTACATGTATGTAATTAAGAGGGTAGTAATGCCCTAACCATTGGGTGTCATACAGTAATTTTTGGCTATTGTTCGCGTCAATTTGGTTTAAATTTTACTGTGATTCATCAAATTATTGTTATCGTGATTCGTCAAAGGTTTGAAATATTAGTTATTTTTGGAAAATATTTCATGTGATTCAACAAAGTTATTGGATTTTTTATTGTCTGAAAGAAAGTAAATTTTATCGTTGTGCACCAAAAATTATCGCTAATGTTATTTGGTAATAATTTTTACCGTTACATGTCATGGAGGTACTCCATTACTACCCTCATGTAACTGTTGCTCTTAAGTTCTTGTGATATTTTTTTCCTAAGTGCTGAGCTACAAAGATTTTTCCTATTTTAAAGCGTTCTAAATTGCCACACGGGTTGAGGTTGCACTTATTTCCCCTTGAAGTCTTGTGCATCCAGAATCTTGTGGTGACGTGAAATACAAGAAAAGACACTAACTAAAATAATTTTGATTTACTCTGTTGGTGTAGAAATTTTTGCTTACAGAAAAGGAAGATGTGTTGTTTCGTTTATTTATTTGTAATTATTCTAGTGGAATTCAAGTGTTTTAAGGCTTTGAAACATTAGTAAATAGTTAAACTGCTTGGAAGAATTATAAATTCTGTTTTTATTAAGTGTAAATAAAAGGTTCCTTTATTCTTAAAGTAGTTACAATAGAATAAACAACCCAACACATTTTTTCCTACCAGAGTTATCTTTTTTTGTTTTGTGTGACATCAAGATACATTTGTAATGTTGAGGAAAAACACCTTATCCCTCATACTAAATATGTGCTTATGCTATAAAATGATGAAATTTTCCATTAATCCATTCTCCTACAACATATGAAGTAACAATGACAACACCAGCTCTGTGTAATAAGGTGACAGCGAGTCCTATATACAAGGTTTTCTTGTGTTAAGGATGACCTTGAACTTTATCGTCTAGTTATGGATTGTGTTGATGAAGAGAGCTTGGCTCTGATTATAGCCCACCATTAACACTTGCATATCTTAAATGATGTAATGGCAAAATTGTTCTTTTGGTGCTTATTTACCTTCTGGTTTATTCAAGTGCAAGTTTCACCCCAACCCCACCCCAAAATAAATTTAAAACATACCTTGACATGTTTAAAGAAAAAAAATGAAATCATTCAAGGCCAGTGTCTTAGACCAACTACTGTAAATTCAGAAATTATTGTGATGTTATTAATTTTTGCGAAAAATGTGACGGAGTTGTAAACGCAATATTTTAAACTCCCATTTTGAAATGTATATGAATTAAACAGGATTTTTCTCAAAATCATTATAATAAAAAATTGCATTTAAGTCTAGAATGACAAAATCACAATAACAAGTGCACACAATAATTTCTGAATTTACAGTAATTTAAAATCTGAAGTTGGTATAAATGAGGTAACTACAAGCAAAGTTTTTTAAAAAGTTGCGGCGGTTCACTTACATAAAGTTCTGAATATAAAAGAACACCTAAAAATTGTCTTTAATAGTTTATTGAAGTCTTCTGTCTAAATAGGTAGACTGATATGTAATGATAGTGGTGCAACTTTTAAGCCTACATCATCGCAACTATTGTAAATCCAAACCAAATTATAACTCAATCATTATATCACTGTTTATTTGGTAATGCTATAACATGATGAAATTTTCCATTAATCCATTCTCTTACAACATATGAAGTAACAATGACAACACCAGCTCTGTGTAATAAGGTGACAGCGAGTCCTATATACAAGGTTTTCTTGTGTTAATGATGACCTTAAACTTTATCGTCTAGTTATGGAATGTGTTGATGAAGAGAGCTTGGCTCTGATTATAGCCCTCCATTAACACTTGAATATCACAATTTAAAATGATGTAATGGTACAATTCATTGATAAGTGTTTGTCTGCCTTTAAATGCTGGCAAGTGTAATTTAATTTTTATACGACCGCAAAATTTGAAAAAATTTTCGTCGTATATTGCTATCACGTTGGCGTCGTCGTCGTCCGAATACTTTCAGTTTTCGCACTCTAACTTTAGTAAAAGTGAATGGAAATCTATGAAATTTTAACACAAGGTTTATGACCACAAAAGGAAGGTTGGTATTGATTTTGGGAGTTTTGGTCCCAACATTTTAGGAATTGGGGGCCAAAAAGGGCCCAAATAAGCATTTTCTTGGTTTTCGCACTATAACTTTAGTTTAAGTAAATTGAAATCTATGAAATTTTGACACAAGGTTTTTGACCACAAAAGGAAGGTTGGGATTGATTTTGGGAGTTTTGGTTTCAACAGTTTAGGAATTAGGGGCCAAAAAAGGGCCCAAATAAGCATTATTCTTGGTTTTCGCACAATAACTTTAGTTTAAGTAAATAGAAATCAATGAAATTTAAACACAATGTTAATGACTACAAAAGGAAGGTTGGTATTGATTTTGGGAGTTTTGGTCCCAACAGTTTAGGAATTAGGGGCCAAAAAGGGACCCAAATAAGCATTTTTCTTGGTTTTCGCACCATAACGTTAGTATAAGTAAATAGAAATCTATGAAATTTAAACACAAGGTTTATGACCATAAAAGAAAGGTTGGTATTGATTTTGGGAGTTTTGGTCCCAACAGAATAAGGGGCCCAAAGGGTCCAAAATTAAACTTTGTTTGATTTCATCAAAATTGAATAATTGGGGTTCTTTGATATGCCGAATCTAACTGTCATGACTGTGTATGTAGATTCTTAACTTTTGGTCCCGTTTTCAAATTGGTCTACATTAAGGTCCAAAGGGTCCAAAATTAAACTTAGTTTGATTTTGACAAAAAATGAATCAGTTAGGTTCTTTGATATGCTGAATCTAAAAATGTACTTAGATTCTTGATTATAGGCCCAGTTTTCAAGTTGGTCCAAATCGGGGTCCAAAATTAAACTTTGTTTGATTTCATCAAAAATTGAATAAATGGGGTTCTTTCATATACCAAATCTAACTGTGTATGTAGATTCTTCATTTTTGGTCCTGTTTTCAAATTGGTCTACACTATAAAGTCCAGAGGGTCCAAAATTAAACTTAGTCTGATTTTAAACAAAATTGAAATCTTGGGGTTCTTTGATATGCTGAATCCAAAAATGTACTTAGATTTTTTATTATGGGCCCAGTTTTCAAGTTGGTCCAAATCAGGATCTAAAATTATTATATTAAGTATTGTGCAATAGCAAGTCTTCAATTGCACAGTATTGCGCAATGGCAAGAAATATCTAATTGCACAATATTGTGAAATAGCAAATTTTTTTTTAATTAGAGTTATCTTTCTTTGTCCAGAATAGTAAGCAAGAAATATCTAATTGCAAAATATTGTGCATTAGCAAGATTTTTTTTTAATTGGAGTTATCTTTCTTTGTCCAGAATCAACTTAAATCTTTGTTATATACAATATACAATGTATATTCACTTTTTACTACCAACTGATAAATTAAAATAATCTTTACCATTCAGTGATAACAAGCAGTTTTTTTACATCTTAATATTTTATGAGGTATTTAAATGAGTAGTTATTGTTGCAAACTCCATTAGAAATTTTAATTGAGATTAGTTTTGGAATAAGGGAAAGGGGGATGTGATTAAAAAATTGGGTTCAATTTTTATACGACCGCAAAATTTGAAAAAAATTTCGTCGTATATTGCTATCACGTTGGCGTCTGCGTCGTCGTCGTCGTCCGAATACTTTTAGTTTTCGCACTCTAACTTTAGTAAAAGTGAATAGAAATCTATGAAATTTTAACATAAAGTTTATGACCACAAAAGCAAGGTTGGGATTGATTTTGGGAGTTTTGGTCCCAACAGTTTAGGAATTAGGGGCCAAAAAGGGCCCAAATAAGCATTTTCTTGGTTTTCGCACTATAACTTTAGTTTAAGTAAATAGAAATCTATGAAATTTTGACACAAGGTTTATGACCACAAAAGAAAGGTTGGGATTGATTTTGGGAGTTTTGGTTCCAACAGTTTAAGAATTAGGGGCCAAAAAGGGACCCAAATAAGCATTATTCTTGGTTTTCGCACAATAACTTTAGTATAAGTAAATAGAAATCAATGAAATTTAAACACAAGGTCTATGACCACAAAAGGAAGATTGGGATTGATTTTGGGAGTTGAGGTCCATACAGTTTAGGATTAAGGGGCCAAAAAGGGCCCAAATAAGCATTTTTCTTGGTTTTCGCACCATAACTTTAGTATAAGTAAATAGAAATCTATGAAATTTAAACACAAGGTTTATAACCATAAAAGGAAGGTTGGGATTGATTTTGGGAGTTTTGGTCCCAACAGTTTAGGAATAAGGGGCCCAAAGGGTTCAACATTAAACTTTGTTTGATTTAATCAAAAATTGAATAATTGGGGTTCTTTGATATGCTGAATCTAACTGTGTATGTATATTCTTAATTTTTGGTCCCGTTTTCAAAGTGGTCTACATTAAGGTCCAAAGGGTCCAAAATGAAACTTAGTTTGATTTTAACAAAAATTGAATCCTTGGGGTTCTTTGATATGCTGAATCTAAAAATGTACTTAGATTTTTAATTATTGGCCCAGTTTTCAAGTTGGTCCAAATCGGGGTCCAGAATTAAACTTTGTTTGATTTCATCAAAAATTGAATAATTGGGGTTTTTTGATATGCCAAATCTAACTGTGTATGTAGATTCTTAATTTTTGGTCCCGTTTTCAAATTGGTCTACATTAAAGTCCAAAGGGTCCAAAATTAAACTAAGTTTGATTTTAACAAAAATTTAATTCTTGGGCTTCTTTGATATGCTGAATCTAAACATGTACTTTGATTTTTTATTATGGGCCCAGTTTTCAAGTTGGTCCAAATCAGGATCCAAAATTATTATATTAAGTATTGTGCAATAGCAAGAAATTTTCAATTGCACAGTATTCAGCAATAGCAAGAAATCTTCAATTGCACAGTATTGTGCAATAGCAAGAAATTTTCCATTGCACAGTATTGCGCAATAGCAAGAAATCTTCAATTGCACAGTATTGTGCAATAGCAAGTATTTTCAATTGCACAGTATTGCACAATAGCAAGAAATTTTTTAATTGGAGTTATCTTTCTTTGTCCAGAATAGTAGTTGAATCAACTTAAATCATTGTTTTATACAATATACAATGTATATTCACTTTTACTACAACTGATAAATTAAAACAATCTTACCATTCAGTGATAACAAGCACTTTTTTTACATTTTAATATTTTATGATGTATTTAAATGAGTAGTTATTGTTGCAAACTCCATTAGAAATTTGAATTGAGATCAGTTTTGGAATAAGGGAAAGGGGGATGTGAAAAATATATTCAACAGCATAGTGAATTGCTCAAAGGCAAAACGAAAATTTTAAGTTCATTAGAACACATTCATTCTGTGTCAGAAACCTATGCTGTGTCAACTATTTAATCACAATCCAAATTTAGAGTTGAATCCAGCTTGAATGTTGTGTCCATACTTGCACCAACCGTTCAGGGTTCAACCTCTGCGGTCGTATAAAGCTGCGCCCTGCGGAGCATCTGGTTCTCATTTGAAATTTCATAAATAAAAAAGAAAATTTCTTCAAACATTTTTTTGAGAGGATTAATATTCAACAGCATAGTGAATTGCTCTAAGAGAAAACAAAAATTTTAAGTTCATTAGAACACATTCATTCTGTGTCAGAAACCTATGCTGTGTCAACTATTTAATCACAATCCAAATTTAGAGCTGAATCCAGCTTGAATGTTGTGTCCATACTTGCCCCAACCGTTCAGGGTTCAACCTCCGCGGTCGTATAAAGCTACGCCCTGCGGAGCATCTGGTTAAAGATTTATTAAACATAATTAAATTTTACAGGAGCTTAAAAAGAAAAATTGAAATCCAAGGCCACCTTCTATTCTAGACTATAATGTCTAAAGTTGGTATAAATGAAGTAACCACAACAAAATGGGGAAAGAAAATTTGCGGAGGTTCAGTTTGGTATTAAATAAGAAAACTGATTCACCAAAAAAAATTCATAATTGGGAATATAAAAATTAAATTTTGAGCAAAAATCATAAGGGTCAATCCAAACCAAATTATAACTAGTAGATATATTTGTAGTACATCACTGTTTATTTGGTAATGCTATAACATGATGAAATTTTCCATTAATCCATTCTCTTACAACATATGAAGTAACAATGACAACACCAGCTCTGTGTAATAAGGTGATAGCGAGTCCTATATACAAGGTTTTCTTGTGTTAAGGATGACCTTGAACTTTATCGTCTAGTTATGGAATGTGTTGATGAAGAGAGCTTGGCTCTGATTATAGCTGTATAGTTAAAGCATACAGACAATTTGCTTGAATAAGTTGTCAAAAAAATGTTCTGTGCATTTTTACCAACTTGCTTGAAATTACTTTTCATCACCAGGTAGTTCAGGACAGAAGCTATCTTTCATTGATCTTCATTTCAAACATCATTGCAACAATCTTTAATAGCCCAAAATGGTCCAGAGGATAATTGCTTTTAGTAAAACTGTCTTTGTACATTTGTCTATCACAGGAAAGATTTTTTGGCTTGGGTTTTCAATAACAAAGAATGAAGAATGAAAAAAACGTGTTGTCTTAATTTTGTAGGATCGAAAATTACTGACAAGCCTGTACTATGATCTTGCTATGAATTATTATTTAATTTTATTCCTAGAATTAACAGTTAAAGTGTCAAGCTTGAACATGATGAAATTTTCCATTAATCCATTCTCTGACAACATATGAAGTAACAATGACAACACCAGCTCTGTGTAATAAGGTGACAGCGAGTCCTATATACAAGGTTTTCTTGTGTTAAGGATGACCTTGAACTTTATCGTCTAGTTATGGAATGTGTTTTTGAAGATAGTTTGGCTCTGATTATAGCTTGACACTTTTAACACATCTAAAGTTATTATTAGATTCTTGAGTCTATCCTTCAAATATATATAGAAACAATAGGTTACAAATCGTGATGTCTAACTAAACATAATTTATTTTGTAGCCCATTAAAAAGGGGAAAAAGAAGAAGGTGGCATCTGCCCCTTCTGTAATCAAGAAGGCCATAGAAACCAAAAAGACTGTCAACCCCCTGATAGAAAAAAGACCAAGAAACTTTGGCATTGGTAAGTTTAAAGTATATACTGATTAACAAAAGATACATACATGTACTTCTATGAAAATTTATTTGTTGAGAAATAACTGTTTATTTAAGTTTGTTTTCAGATTGGTTAGAAATAAGGCCAACTAAAATTAATTAGGAGATTTTCATCCAAATTTTTGAAAAAAATGGGGCTGGTTTTTTTTTTTTTTATTTCTTATGAAACCCTCTTGTGACGTGTTCTTCAAATATGCAAGAGTAATAATAAGTTTATATTATGTATATACATATAAGGAATGGTACATAATATTTCAAATCTTAACATGAATAAAAATCTCTAATTGGCAACCACTGTTCTACATGTAATAGCTGCTTTAGAAGCCTAAACAGCAAAAACATAAAAGAAGAAGGCTCCCCTCAGACTATCTTCACCAAATTTAGTGTCTTTTTAAGCTGCCATTTTTTTGTCTCCATAACATGTAACAAATATGCAACTAAAGAATTACGAGTTCAGAATAAAATGAAACTGTTTTGAAAACGAAAGGGTTGGTGCTTTTATGATTCTTCTTATAGATGCAAATACAATTAATATGTAAAACATGAACTAAACCAAAAAAGAGAAGATGTTTAATGGCTCTATTAAGGGTATTGGGACAGAAGGTGTTTGTGCTGTTTGTCATTAAAAAAGCCATGGGTAAATCTAAGGCCTTTTTTTTTTAATTAGTTGGTTTACGGATCCACCGACCCGATTTTGTTTAAAAGTGAAATAAAATTAAAATTTTGATTTCGTGTTGTTTTTTTATTCCGCCGACCCGATTTTTCGAGTGCTGTGAATAAAAAAATCCGAGGCGTTCCAAAACGTTTTGTCTGTGTCAATAAAGCGTTTGTAGTGAACGGCGTATTTTGAAAAGCTTCGAAATGACGCAGACGAATTCAAAAACCCAACGAGGGAGGACCATGGAGTCTGACGGCTTCATCTACTTTCAGTTGAATATTAACTTTGATGGTCAACGTACTGAGAGCACTTTTATCAAATGCAAACCTAAGCAAACAATCGGCGATGCCATATTCGACAATATGGCTGATGAAAATGTTGCCATTGTCAAGGTACCTGTTGAAAATAAAACATTGATCTCAACTTTTTATTTCTTTGCCACCATTTCCACTTTTCAGCGAACGGGATTCATGCATAATTTAGATGCTAACAAATTTCTTGTCTGTACAAAATATGTGTTTTAGTCAAACTTTGGTACATTGCTATTTCTTCATCAGCATGATAGGATCATGAACACAGTTGATTATCAAACATTTCATAAATCAAAGAAATTTGTTTATGTCAAGTATATTGTCCTCAAAAGATTTTTGGGTCAAACATGCACATATATTCATACGTGAAGACCAGGTGCACCTTAAATGTGATGGTATTGTGTTCACCTGGAGAGTGAGAGATCTTGGGTTTGAACCTTGACCCGGTCAAATCAAAGACTTAAAAATTGGTATCTGCTGCTTCTTCGCCAAGCACGCTGCAATTGCAATTATTAAAGGAGTCAGAATAATGTGTTTGGTTAAGGTAACATATCTTTGGGGGAACTGTTACCTTGTGAGCTAGCACATTTAAATTCTGGCTCAGTGTGTCAGTTTAGCATTTCATTTCTCATTATCATATTCTCATCCTAATTATGCATCTGATTAGCCACTAGACATTAAACAACAATTGACCATCCATCCATCAAATGCAAAGCATATCAAGATAAGAGCTAAACTATTTCTCCTCCTCAACCCCTGTAATGTCATGAATGAACAGCATTTTTTTTTATTTTTTTTCCTCCGACTCAAATTTTTCAGAACAGTTATACGTGAACAAAAAAAAAATCTAAGATTGCTATTTTATTTTTATTTTTTTTACCTCCTCCGACCCTAACCTTTGACACTAGTTGTCCGTAAACCAACTAATTAAAAAAAAAAGGCCTAAGTGTATGTTTGCCGACTTTTTGAACTCAATTGTACTGTCATAAATCTAACAAGTTCGTGCTTGCATCATTATGCCCCACCTACGGTAGTAGAGGGGCATTATGTTTTCTGGTCTGTGCGTCCGTCCGTTCGTTCGTCCGTCTGTCCGCTTCAGGTTAAAGTTTTTGGTCGAGGTAGTTTTTGATGAAGTTGAAGTCCAATCGACTTCAAACTTGGTACACATGTTCCCTATGATATGATCTTTCTAATTTTAATGCCAAATTAGAGATTTTACCCCAATTTCACGGTCCACTGAACATAGAAAATGATAGTGCGAGTGGGGCATTCGTGTACTGAGGACACATTCTTGTTTTATTTATACAGTTATGGTTTTGTACGAATGTGTTCCACGATTCGAGCTCTTAGGGTATAATTCACAGTCCACAATTCCTGCCACAAAGTAATTTTATCAATAAAAAAATCCATGGTATTCTTAATCACAGAAATTTGTGTCATACCGCGATTTGCCATCATTGGACACAGCGTATAACTTGTAACCCGATTATTTCATGCCCTTCTTGAAATCAATCTCTATTCTCTGTAGACGATTTTGTCATCGTAGAGCTGCAGAATCTTTTTTAATTACTCGAAGTAATACCAAAACCGAAATTTGAAACAGGAAGTCTGAAAGGAAACAAAATTTTTGACGGTTACCGGAAATGGAGATGAACAAATCCGGAAATCGTAAATTTTTCAAAATAAAAAAAATCGGGGCGGGACGATTTCAGAGGGGCGGGCGGGGATGAAAATCTATCAATTAATTTTAATTGGCCTAATGACAAAATTTTTACAGCATTCACAGAAATCGGCTTCTCAATGTTTGATATAGTTATATGAAACCACTGTACATGCAACGTATACAATCTGTTGATAAAAATGTAAAATTGGCAAAAGAATGGAAGTTAATTTATAATATTGCCTCATTTGCAATATGCTTTATGCACACTTTTGTGTAATTACTCTGACACTAAAATCTTTTGGCTTGCTAGTTCTAAGATCTATAATGATGCAAGGACTGCAAAAAAAAAAACCCAAGATTTTATGGGGAATGTGAATTTTAATTTTTAATTACAGGCCAAGATATTCAGCCTAAGAGGGATCTCAGCCGTTTTGTCAGGTGGCCTAAGTATATCAGACTCCAGAGACAGAAGGCTGTGTTACTTAGGAGATTGAAGGTTCCACCACCAATCAACCAGTTTAGACAAGCTCTTGATAGACAAACAGGTAAATCCATCATTGTATTAGTCTTGTCAGCAAATAAAATGGGCAGAAAGTTTTTTTGCAGTCAATATTTAAAGATTCTAATTTTTGGCTTAGCATCAGAAAGAGGCAAGAATTAACCATGAATGAGGTCACATCAACTATGACTTAAAATTTGAGAAGCATTTTCATTATAAAGATGCCAAATGAGTGTTTTGACATAATTTTGCACTTGTAATATTAGACATGGGAATGTTAAAGTGCCAGTGAGTCATGATGTCTTATGGACACAATCTTGTTTGTGATAAATAAGCTCAAAATTGCACTTGAAATTACCAAATGATGGTATTTACAAGAAGCATTTGAACGATGATGATAAACATATTTGCTATTTGACAGCAGTATGATACAAAAAAATCTACCACCTAGATCTCTGAGTTCAAATTCTTGAAATGTATAACTCTTGGAATTATAAGTACGTTTCCATATTTTTTTAATTTGAAAACTAATGTGATGTACATGTATGTTGCTTCAACTTGATACCAAGTAGTGAAATAGGAACACATTTTTTTAACAAGAATACAATGTACGTAGAGTATATTCTAACAATTTATATGTATATATAAGAACGTTTATAATGTTTTAGCCACCCAGGTATTCAGGCTGTTAGAAAAATACAAGCCTGAAACAAAACAACAGAAAAGACTGCGTCTGAAAGCTCGTGCTGAAGAACGTGCTGATGGGAAAGACGACAAACCAACAAAAAGACCACCAGTTGTAAGATCTGGTATCAACACAGTTACCAACCTGGTAGAGCAGAAGAAAGCACAACTTGTTATCATTGCTCATGATGTTGAACCACTTGAAGTAAATATATAAAAAGATATTTCTGCTTGTTAAAATGCTGGGGTGGGTGAGAGTGGACCTTTTTGTAGTAGTATGCAAAAAATAGTTAATTATCTTTTCCAAAGCAATTCAAATTGATAATCAAAGGAAAATTTGTCGGACAACTATTTTATCATTTATTAATTTGCTTTAAAGGTATATCTGAAGATGTTTGAATATCTTTGTCCACAATTATTTGGTGATTAATATTTGTCATAGGTAGAGGAGAAAAAAAAGTAATGCTGGCAAATCTTTGGAGATGTCTAAGAAAACATGTCTCTTGTTAAAATACCACAATGTTATCCAAGACAAACATGACTTTATTCACAAATACACTTTCATGTGGTTTGTATGCCTGAAATGAGAATCTTGAGATACTATGCAAAAAAAAATAATAAAGAAACCAGCCAGAAAAAGTATGTTAGATAGCAGTGATGCATGAATTTCTTCACCTGAATACTCTATGTGGATCAACATATCGAGCTTTTTAAATCTGAGCTTTCTAACATGATTTATATTTGGAATTTCTTGTTAAAAACCGTCTTTGCTGGCCAAATTCTTAATGCAAATTTCCATAAAAATGAAACACATCTCCTTAAAGTTAAAATCCATGATGATTTCAAAACCAATTTCTATTTTAATTAATCAGAGTTGTTATTTTCGTTGGGGTATTAAATAATTTATACTCTGAAGGTATTTCTTGCTCTATGTGTAAATAGTAAAAAGTTATTGCAGTTGTGGTTTCGGTTTAAAATTTGTGTTTTGATCTTGCTTTTGTGAATTTTGAGGGAAGATTTTTTAATTACAGTGATATCCTGTCACTCACAAATGTTTATTGGGGGCCTGATACAAGTTGGAATTCAATATATTATAAATTCAGACTTGTATACAGGGAAATCAAAAGTAGAACCTGATCTAGTATATTTAACTGTTCATAAATTTATAGTTGTTACAATCTAATAATCAGATAATTGGCTTCTAAAATACTACATTGTAGTTAGATCTCCCCATGAACATGTACATAAACCTCAGATTTTCAATCAAAATTTGATGATAATGATGAAGACAATATTTGCTATCTGATGCAAATTGATGCATAACAAATCTACCACCTAGATCTCTGAATTCAGAATTTTGATGAAAAGCTGGGTTTATTAATTAAACATTTTTTTTTAAGTCTGTTAATATCTAGATTATACTCCAGTTTTGCCAGAGAATTGAAAGAAATATTCGAAACTAATTGCTACTGTCATTCATAATTATAAATGGTAAATTTCTCAACAAATATTACAAGTCGACTAGGCTACCTTGTCTATCATGCTTATCGTATATGGATCTGGAAACTTATAATTATTAAAAAAACAAAAAAAATTAACATCTGAAATGTGCCTGTGCACCAGTAGGTTGTCTTGAAGCAAGTGAAAATTCAATATTCACCAAAACTTAGATAAGGAAAAAGAAATTGTGTTCCAACAAAAAAAACTATCGAAATTATAACTTGATATTAAATTCTGAATTGTGATGAGAAAAATATTTGCTATCTGATGTAAGTTGATGGATAAAAATTCTACCACCTAGATCTCTGAATTCAGAATTTTTGTAATTGTTTTATAAAACAACACTAGTCTCGAATTTGGAAGAATTTTGTTCAATATTCATAATGAACAAATTCTTTTAAAACATTTTCTTGCATTGGAAGGTTGACATGATAAGATTTTCCTGTTTTCAGATTGTGATCTTTTTACCAGCTCTTTGCAGAAAGATGGGTGTTCCATATTGTATCGTTAAAGGCAAACAAAGACTTGGACGTGTTGTACACCGAAAAACATGTACATCTTTAGCTATTACAACTGTTAACCCGTGAGTATTGTATTTAAGATCAGCCATGGTTAGCTGTGACAATTATACCTATCAGTATATCTATGACCAAGGAGGTTTTTGTGATAAAATGACCCCACCTTGATATGCATATCATTTTAAGTATAATCTTGAATTTAGCTCCTGTATATCACATACCTACAAAATTAATATGACTTGAAAGTAGTGAGAGTCATCTATTTATTAGCAACTATCAAGTCGCTCAATTCCCTTGTGTTCCTTGTAGAAAATCTTCAATTTTATTTCTGTTGCAAATTATCTAAATTGTTTTGATGGTAAAAAACCTAGTGACCACCATGCTTTGAGAACTCTTGACACAGCTGCCAATATTTTATCTTTAACCCTTATTTAAAATTTTTATACATTTTGATGAATTTAAGTTTACAAAAATAATGTATGAAAGCACTTGCTGGCAATGATATAAGAATTTCTTCACCTGACACTTTAATGAAGATAAAAAATCGAGCTTTTTAAAACTGAGTCAGCATTATATATCTGAGCAGATAAGGTCTAGGAAAATGAATTTGTTGTCTTAAAACACTGAAAAATACGACACACAAGCTTGTGAAAGACCTTAACCATGCAGAAGTACAAAGAACCATTACATGTACATTCACAAAGAAATGTCATGGTGTTTAAAAGGGGAGAGGAGGGAAAGTCCTTTTCCCCCACTGACAACACAGTCATCATGACAAAGCCACAGTTGCTGAATGTGATGTTAAACACCAAAATACAAAGCAATCAAAATTAAGTACAATAATGTTAAATTTGAATTATGCCACAGTTAAATCCCAAAATGAAACTTGACAAGGATTAAAGAGTTCTTTGCAGTTCCACAACCCTTTATCTTATAGCATGGTTTTATTTTTAGTTGGGTCAGAGAGCATGTAATATTACTGTTAGCAATGATGATGCAAGAATTTCTTCACCTGACAGCAGTCATGAAGATTAAAATCCGAGCTTTTTAAAACTGAGCTAACAAATGTTGCAACTTTTGTCTTTTAGTTTGTTTTCTTCATCATAATAAAATTCTTCAAATTTATTTTGAAAACAATGGTAAAATGTTTTACATGTTTGGACATTAAATGAAAGACTTTTTAAAAACATGATGAATGTTTCCCTTTGATCTGGCTAAAAGGCCATACTCTAACCAACTATTAGGTTTTACTTTGATTGACCAATAATAATTAAAGAAGTAAGAAAACACTCTTTAATACTAAGATTAAAAATTTGAATCCATCAATTGTTGATTGTATTTGTTGATGTTAAGTTTTGACAAACTTTACTTTTATGAATAATTTTGGTCTGTGTTTAACATGCTTAGGGCTGTTCCAGAATTAAATGTAAGGGAGGGGGGGGGGGGAGGCACTTTTATGAATAATTTGATGGGTGGTGGCCATGGTTATTAATGAAAGATTGCTTGAACATTTAAATGAAATATCCAATTTGAAATGTATGCATGGTGGGGTCAAATAAAGAGTGCCTTCCCCCCTTACAGCCCTTAATGATTTGTTAATTTTCATTGTTAGCAATGATGATGCAAGAATTTCTTCACCTGACTAAAGTCATGAAGATTAAAATCCGAGCTTTTTAAAACTGAGCTAACAATAGTTGCAACTTTAGTTTGTCCAGCATAATAAGATTCATAAGATTCTTAATTTTTTTTTTAAACAATTGTAAAATGTTTTACATGTTTGAACATTAATAAAATCATTTAAATAAGACTTTTTAAAAAAACATAATAAAAACATGAATGTTTCGCTTTGATCTGGGTTTAAGGCCAGACTCAACTTTTAGGTTAAATCACTTAAATTGACCAATAAAATTAAAGAACTAAGAAAACAGACTCTTTTAAACTAAGATTAAAAATTCAAACCCATCAATTGTTGATTGTATTTGTTGAGGTACAGTTTGGACAAACTTTACTTTTAGTAATTATTTTTTTCTGTCTTGTTCTTGAACATGCTTAATGATTTGTTAGCAATGATGATGCAAGAATTTCTTCACCTGACAAAAGTCATGAAGATTAAAATCCGAGCTTTTTAAAACTGAGCTAGCATTAATTTCATTAATTGTTAAAGACTGACAGCTTAAAAAATGCACTAAACTATTCATCTCTGAGATTCTAGAAGTAGTTTAAAACAATTGTAAAATATTTTACAGAGAGGACAAATCACAATTGAATAAATGTGTAGAAGCTGTAAAGACAAACTTCAATGACAGAGCTGAAGAGGTAAGAAAATAGTTATTGAATGTTCAAATGTCTTCATTTGAATTAAGACATTTGAATTTTCTTGAAATATGCATGTTTGATTTGATAAAAGATAAGGGGTGAATTGCCTAGAGAAAAGGTTTTTTTTTTACCACAGGATTTTGTATGTTAAGCTTTGCCTACGTTAAAGTTGGTTTTCCTGTTTCAAATTTGAGACAACCCGGTGAATTGTGTAGAGCTATATATATATATATATATTTTGGTAATTTGTGACAGTAAGGTCAATACCAATGTACAACAAAGTTATCCCCATTCAATTGCAACTTAAAAAAAAATAGAAATAAAAAAAAATAGGGATGCCAAATAAGTACAGTAAGCAACACTTTAATTAATCTAGCATACACTTCAGAGCAACATAAAAGAATGTTTTTATGTAGTAAAAAAACGACTTTATGTTGCATGAATATCATATAAATTTTAAAGAATTTGTTATGGTCCCTTTGAAAAGAAAAAAGATAGGATAGATGTAATTGATTCATACTTCCTTGGCTGTGTCTGAGAAGTGTTAACTGATTGATGTGTTAAGACTTGTTTAAATCAGGGTTGGCAATGTATAACAGTGAAAAATGGCCTGAGCAATACTCCTCAACCCAGTTTTCTGATGACCCTGATTTTGATTTTATTATTGATGAATGAATGCACTGGAGATCTTTTCACAAAAATTATTTGCACAAAAATTGTTAATGAGTTGTGCTAAAATGTTATTTAAACTTTCTAAATGTCTTTAGAGAATTTTTATGCATTAAGTTTTACCCTCGTCGTACTGTATGTACTTAAATTGGTTTTCGTTCTCCAACTTAAGTTTGACTTTACCAAATGTTATGAATTTTATACAGAATGCTTATCAGTCTTCACAGTAAACTTCGAGTCCACAAACACGAAGCTTCATTTTTGGGAAAATTTTAGTTGGTTTCTGCTGGCTTGTAGAGAAGAATTTTACACATACTGGCCGTAGGACTTGTGGTTAAGCCTGAACACTGGCTTATTACCACAAAACACAGATCAGATTTGAATAAAAGTGGCGTCACTTTTATTGTTCTAGAGTTGTGCCTCTTTAAAATGGAAAAAGTTGCTGAAAATTTTCGTATTTATTCCAAAACACAAGTTTGTCTCAAACAAATGTTATATCCAATGTTTCACATTTCTCTTCTTCTTTTTTTTCTCTTAATAATAACTACCTGATTTCTGATTATAAATGTCTAGTTTATATTTGTATAATGATTCTGTTGATTGTTTACGCTTATATGATGCATAATGGATAATGGAAAATGATCAAACATGATTTCATACTTCCTTGGCTGTGTCTGATAAGTGTAAACTGATGACAGAATAGGAAACAGTACCATATACCAAAAACATTGGACATCTTCATTTAAGATCTATTAAACCATTGGAATATGACATGGGAATTATTCAGTCAGGTTTTAAATGGGCTAGTTGGTCTTTGTTAAGTGACCTGTAATAGTTTGACAGGTTGCATTAAATTTTACATGAAAATCATAGTATTTCATATTAAGTGCGATAATCTATGGTCTGGAGAATTACAATGGTTGTTTAGACTTTAACAGATATTGGCTCTAAGAGTTAATTATAACCATTCCATGGTCCTTTGTAAGAAACTAAGGAAAAAGATGTTTTCACTATTGTGAAGTATTATGATTCTATTGATTGTTTACGCTTACATGATGCATAATGGATAATGGAAAATGATCAAACATGATTTCATACTTCCTTGGCTGTGTCTGATAAGTGTTGGCCGATGACAGAATAGGAAAAATTGGTAGGAAACAGTACCCTATACCAAAAAACGGTGACCATATAATAGGGATTAAGTAAGAAATGGAAATTTCTTCAGGGATTTAACAGAAAA
This sequence comes from Mytilus edulis, assembly GCA_019925275.1. NCBI lineage: Eukaryota > Metazoa > Mollusca > Bivalvia > Mytilida > Mytilidae > Mytilus > Mytilus edulis. The sequence goes on from CM034353.1 coordinate 74,825,825, forward strand.
ATGTCTAGGTCAAGTATGGTCAGAATTCCACTTTATTTACCTACATGTAGGTTTGACATCCTCATGGGACAACTTCATTTCAGATCTAGTAAGCCATTGGAAAATTTCATGGGAAGTTTCATTCAGGTTTTAAAAGGGCTAGTTGGTCTCTGTTCTTTGTTAAGTGACTTGTGATTAGTTTTCTCATTTTTCTCATTGGCAATCACATCTTATTTTTGACCCAGTTAGGATTTTGTGACATAATCCTATTAAATTATTTATGTCCAATAAGATGCCCATATTTTTAGAGCCTGGACTAAACGACAGACTACAATGATGGATACTTATAACAGGAAATGATGTAACCATGATTTTACCATTCCTTGGATGTGTCTGAGTAGTGGTCCATTGAAAATATATTTTCTGGAAATATTGATCTAATCAATCTGCATTTAACTAATTCCATAAGGTAGTTATCAGCCACAAGGTTTTCACTTGGTGAATTTTCTCTTATTTGTCAAAACAATGTCTTTTTGACCAACTTATCACTTATTAGTATATTTTAATTTACAACGTCAGATTTATGTGCATTTGAGCCACTTTTGGGGTATAATATTAATTATTATTAATTAATATTAAACATATAATGTTTAGTCCCAGTGTACAGCAAGTCCATCAACTATATTTGAAAATCAACATTTAAGTAAAAGAACTACTAAATTTATAGAATTATTACTTTTATTTACATTTGTAGATACTATAGTAGATTATTCCAAAGGCAATATAACTTTCTTGCTGCCCCTTTTATCAGAGTACCAATACCAATAATTCTTATTATATTCAGAACATCAACAGGTTGTGTTTTGCCTTTATTCAGTTTCGCAGATAACTTCCTGTATAGTATTAGGGCTTTGAATAAATTTTGATTTTGAGGGTGTTTATTTTAAAAGAAATACACAAAACTGGTTTTTATAATGAGACTTCTTTTACAATGATGGATACTTATAACAGGAAATGATATAACTATGATTTTACTATTCCTTGGATGTGTCTGAGAAGTGGTCTATATTAAAAATAAATTTTCTGGTATCATATTTATCAGACAGTTTCCAACTGGGTCAATTTTCTCTATCCTCAAGTAATTTTTTTTTTTTTACAAAAGTGCTAAATTTCAATTTGCAACATTATGGGTCTAATTTTAATAAGTTAACACTCAATTAGAATTTTAGAATTATTACTTTTATTTACATTTACAAATACTAAATAAAAAGCTGCTGAACCAACGCCTCTTATGTTTTGTGCTGGTAGAGTTCCATTAAGTGGATACCAGATGGTATGCAGGGTTGTCAGATAAAAAAAATCAAATACCGCTACATTGACAACAACACTTGAGTAAACTGCATCTTTTATTGTCGACATGTTTCGCCGATTAGATCGGCTTCATCAGGACAAAGTATACAAAATAAGAACCCCTGAAGTACAAAAAAGTGGCATCATGTATGTGACGTCATAATTGTCCATTTACAAATACTGTATAATTATATTACAAAGGAAATAAAACTTTTTGTGAATAACTTAGTTAAAAAAAAAATTAATTTGTATCCCAAATCATCAGCAGGCTTGGAAAAAAAAGTAAAATCACAAAAATACTGAACTTAGAGGAAGATCAATTGGGAAAGTCCATAATCACATGGCAAAATCAAATAACAAAACGCATCAAAAACGAATGGACAAGAACTGTCATATTCCTGACTTGGTACAGGCATTTTCAAATATCCACCTCCATTCAATTTATCAAATTTTTTGTTAAGGCCTGAATAAATCATAGTATTGATTTTAACTTTATTTTGATTTTGAGGGTGTTATATATTTTTTTTTAAAATACAAGACTGGACTTAGACTATTACAATGATGGATAATTATAACAGGAAATGATGTAACCATGATTTTACCATTCCTTGGATGTGTCTGAGTATAGTCTCCTTATTGAATACATTGAAATTTCTGTCGAATCAATGATTTGAACTCTAAATACATAAAACTAATTTCCTTCTCCTGTCCTCCTGTACTTGTTTTCTTGAAAATTCATTATGTGGGACATTTTTTCATCAACTTGTAACATGAAGCTGAAAAAATATTTAGTATTATAAATTTAGTGTTTTTAACTTGTATATGTAGGTGAATATGAATTATTTATATTTTGTATTTTTCAGATCCGAAAACACTGGGGTGGTGGTGTTATGGGTAACAAGTCACAGGCTCGTATTACCAAGCAGGAGAAGATCAGAGCTAAAGAACTGGCACAGAAGATGGGTTGAGAGATCCATAGACATTATAAATAAATTATGGCTGAAGAAGAGAATGTTTTTCTTGTTTGTTTAATATATAAATATATATATATACAACTCGTCTAAACATCAACCCAACAATGTTAGATCTGTAAATTTGCTTTCATATTTATATATATTACAGTTTAAGGCCCTGCTGTAGTGAAAATTTTATAAACTACAGATGCTTTATACCATAAACTGCCAAATGACATGATTATTGACATGGGGAAAGGTCAGTAAAAATCACCTGACTATTGTTGCTTCTCAGATGATTTTTTTTTTTGCATCTTGTGATTTTAGAATATTTCTTGCAACATGTTAATGTGCTCAGCACAGGGTTCCTGGCATCTGTTTTGGTTTCTTGTGGATTATTGTTGCATTGGCATGTGCTTTTGTATTCCATTTTGAATACATTTTGGACAAACAAGTAACACAACTTTATTAACAAGTTTTGAAGGCGTTTTATCTCTAGCATTATGTTCAGCTCACAAATAGGTATAGTGAAACAGGTTGATTGTGACAGTGCAACCTAAAATCTCCATTGGTGTTGCTGGTGGGAAATGTAATAAGCGAATCCATCTAACTAAAAATATTTGTGCAGTGTTTCCCTAAAAAAAAATTCAGTTAATGGTTTCCTTGTGTGATTGAAGTTTCTGTCTGTCACATGCCATTGTCTTCGACCTCAATTTCATTGTTATGCAACCGCTTGAAAAAAAAAACTCATTTTGTCGTGAATTTATCACAAATCCTCTGGCACACTGACCTCAACCTCCTTTATTAAATGGATTAATATTGTGGTCAAGTTCATATCTTTTACTACAAGCAACAGTTCAGCTTTATTTGATGTATGGGATATTTGTATTGTGATATCTGACTAGCAGTTTTCATCTAACTTTACCTCATTTTCCTAGTTCATTGGTCCACACAAGTTTCCATTGGTTCTTCTGTGTATTTACTACTTTGATCAATAGGTCAACTTTATTTGGTCTTGAAGGGCTCATCTGACCTTGACCTCATTCTCGTGTATAATTAGTCCCTTACGTTTTCATGGTGATGGTTGTTTCTCAGATGCTATAATCAATAGGTCAACAATATTTGGTGTATGGATTGATTACCAGGTGTGAACTATTTCTGATGAGGTTCATCTGACTGACCTCATTCTTTATTCAATGTAAAGGTGTCATGGTTATAAAAAGATGTGGTATAATTGCCAATGAGATGACTATAAACGGTGTATAGAATGATTGACCTGTAAAACAGCAAGATGAGATCCACAAAAATGTTGTTGGTCCACTTTACAAGAGTTTTGGGCAAAAAACTTTTTATTTTGTGAAGAAAAAATTGAGCAATATCGGATCAACATAAAAAAAAATATATTCCAATCAATGCTGGAAAGGGGCCACTGTTCAGAACTCACATCAACCAGGTAAGACACAAGGACTCTATTGAATCTCGTGTATTCTTTGAACATTTTTTGACTGAACTGTGCTGTATATTTGGCCAGTTCAAACATGATAATCCGGTCATTGTTCGGGTTCTAGTAGGACACTGACCTTGAGTATTGGCTGCTGTATTGGAGACCTTATAGGTGATCTATATTATGGATTAAATATAAAAAAATATCTTTGCTTTGACTAAATACTATTAATATGTCCTGAGTTTCAAATGGCAACAAAGTTTGGTTTGTTAGAAATGAAACTTTAACCAAAGAAGATGCCTCTTGAATTTTAGTTAAAAAAAATTCAAAGGTCACTAGTCTTGTAGAATTTTTGGACAACTGGTTTCCTGATGCTAACTTTAAATAGCTTCTATGCGGATGCAATTTTTGGACAACTGGTTTCCTGATGCTAACTTTAGCTTCTATGCGGATGTCGATGACACTTGTACTATGGACAATGTAGGCCAGGGAAAATGTCTATCGAATTTAGGGTACTTGATCAAATGTCGGCTTCTTATATTGACATATTATTGTATTGATGCGACTAGGCAACACACCCTCGCGAAACCTCCAATAGGAAACACTGCTATAAACAGACGATTAGGGTTGGTTGATACTAAACTTAACGAAAAATGAGGTGATTAAAATTTCCCCCATTGTGAAAATTTCCATTTCTATTTAACACCATTTCCATATGTTATTCCATTCTTTCATTTCCTATTCTATATTTACCGTATTGATGTTTAATAATAATAGATTCTTTATTTAAAGAGGTTAACTCAATTAGAACTAGTCTAATTTTCATTGAGGCCCTCAAACAAAATACATGCACACAGTTAACATTCATACATTAAAATACAATATATATTACAATATATATATATTACTAGTATATATGTTACAGGCATTTTCTAAATTTAGGCATTTTGTAAAATGACTGAATTTTCAGGCAGTTTACAAATTGCCTAATCTTGACTGGCATTATACAAAATGACTAAAATTCAACAAATCGCCTGTCCGGTTTTAAGCAATTTGTAGAAAAAAGATATCATTGAGATGCAATAAAAAAAAACCCGACAAAAACACAACATCTCGGAAATAAATAGCCATGATGATAACTAATGATTCGAGAATTAATTCACTTTGCAGATTGGAAGGTTTGTATGTCATATGATATGTCCTTATAATGAAACTAAGTTAAGTATGTCCTCACTCTGTATTTAGTTACTGAGTGTCAATAATGAGTCTTGTGTAGACGAAACGCGCGTCTAGCGTACTAAATTATAATTCTGGTACTTTTGATAACTATTTACTAGTAGTAAATTTATCATTATGTTGTCAAAACGACAGAAGGACAAATTGTTCTTTCAATAGAAAAACATTTACAATGAATTTTTAGAACATCTAGAATTAAAATAGTGAATTGAAACATATGAAGCAGAGAAAACGTTTGTTTATATTTGACTGATTGGTGTTTGTTTGTTTCAGTGGCAAATATTTCATGCCATGCCAAGAAATTTCCTCCGTTGAAATTCTGCAAACACCCCATAGAGCAAATTACATGGATGATTAATTTTGACCATTTGGTATATGGCCGTGTTCTAAGCGACACATACATGAAGGTCATACATTAATTTCTTGAATGAAATCAAATCTTTAGCTACTAATGACTGCCGTAGGGGGTCGACCGGAATTTTTAGCGAGGATTTCTTGGCATGTAACAGATAGAAAACTCAGGGTCAAAATTCATAGAACAGAAAAGTGGCAGTGGCAAATATTTCATGTATATTTTGAACACCGAGAGAATTACCCCGGCACCCTTTGCCAAAAAAGAAAAAAAACTTTCTTTTTTCTTATTTGTGCCTTCGGACTTTGTGTTTTGAATTGTAGTTTCACTTTCCATATTCCGTATTTATTCAAATCTCAGCTCCACGTGGGAAAAATCATGTGATGCAGGAGTATAATATCTTGGAGTTCGGCTATTTCTTTCTTTTCGGGAAGGGACTCCAAGCAAACAACATGCATGTGTATAACGGCACTGTATATTTTCGTATTAAATAAAGAAAGTTGCCGGTCCCGTACATGAATAGATTGGTTAGAAAGCAAGGTTTTAATTTTAATTAGATGGGAAAGCTTAATTTCGAGGGTTAAACATAGAGAGCACAAAAAAGGGGGAGGTGTTCCACAGGGAATATTTTTTATCTTATGAACTGTACATTTGAAAGGTTTATTATTTTTTTTATTTAATTAAAAAAGAGAAAAACAAATATAAAACAAATTGTGAATGGTCTTTCTTCCTTTCTCCCATGCCAAGAAATTGCCTCCGTTGAAATTCTGCAAACACCCCATAGAGCAAATTACATCCATGATTAATTTTGACCATTTGGTATATGGCCGTGTTCTAAGCGACACGTACATGAAGGTCATACATTAATTTCTTGAATGAAATCAAATCTTTAGCTACTAATGACTGCCGTAGGGGGTCGACCGGAATTTTTAGCGAGGATTTCTTGGCATGCATGCATTTTTAAAGACGAGAACCGTTTGGTTATAATTCATCTTGGTTATTTCTGCAGTGGATTGACATGGGTAAAGAAATTGAAATCTAACTTCCACTTGCTTTTGAAATAACGGTATTTTGGATAGGGCCAACAAAATCCAATTGAAAAACGGTGATAGGGTTCTCAATGTGCAGAACGTGCTGCAGTTTACTGACATGCGGCAATATATTTAATGTTCCCATTCAGAAAGAATGAGAATTTATACATCCACAACCAAACTTATTCACCTCTTTAGCATGGGTTTTGCCATTCAATGTCCTTTTTTGTTGTCGTGATTCAAATATAAGTATCTGAGTTTCAATAAAAAAGAACATATTATTTGTCAGACTTACTGCCGCGAGGAAATTCGTGGGTCTTTGCAATCTGATAAATTAACAAAACAGTAATTAACTGTGGTAAAAATCTTAAAATTCGCAAAAAAACCCAGATTTTACGCCAAACAATGTATTTGCAAAAAATCAGGACAGATATTGTGTAACAGTTCAGTTCTGTCATCCAAACATTTTTGAAATAACAAATAATTGTCGAGCTCTGTGCTTGTGTGAATTTGGAATAATTTAGTAAAAAAAAATTTTTATGTAAACTCTTAAAATTCAGTAATTATCAACCATAAAACTGCTTTGTTGACCAAATTTTCCAATCGTTTTTTTTTTAACATTTTATTTTATTAAACAAATTTCAGGCATTTAGTAAAATGCCTTTCAATTTTTCTAGGCATTTTGTGAAATACCTAGAAAAATTAAGCATTATGTAAAATGACTGAATCTTGCAGGCATTTTAGAAAATGCCTAAAATTTTCAGGCATTTTACAAAATGCCTAAATTTAGAAAATGCCTGTAACATATACACAAAGGAAGTTTAACAAGGATGCTTTTGTTCCAAGGATTCTTTATTGTTAACCTGAATTTTTCTTAGTGTTATGCAAGCATTCGCGATTGCTGACCGTTAAGGAACATCTGATGCACCATTTATATGTTGAGCTATAGACGAAACGCGCGTCTGGCGTATATAAAAAATTTAGTCCCGGTATCTATGATGAGTTTATTTACAACCACAGGGTCGATGCCACTGCTGGTGGAGATTTATTTCCCCGAGGGTATCACCAGCCCAGTAGTAAGCACTTTTTGTGCCGACATGAATTATCATTGATATGGTTATATTTCTGTTTACAAAATTTTGAATTTTTGAAAAACTAAGGCTTTTCTACCTCAGGCATAGATTACCTTAGCTGTATTTGGCATAACTTTTAGGTATTTTGGTCAATAATGCTCTTCAACTTCGTACTTTATTTGGCCTTTTTAACTTTTTTGGATTCGAGCGTCACTGATGAGTCTTTTGTAGACGAAACGCGCGTCTGGCGTATATACAAAATTTAGTCCTGGTATCTTTGATGAGTTTATTTACACTCACAATCATGTTCTCTGACTCATTTCGGCATAACCAAAGAAACGCTTCACCAGTTGTTCACTTGAGCAAAACTACAAATGCCACTAGCCATCCTTCATTACAGCAGATTCCAACGAGTATGAAGCTATCGGTAGATTCTTTGGTTAGCTTCCTTGCTAGCTCAACCATGACATCATTATTAGACCTTATAAGGTAAGGTACAACAATCATTTGGGTGGAGTTAATAGTTAAGCAGAGAACCAATCAGAACTAGTGACATAATTAAATAGTGTAAAACTAGTTTTACAAGTCAGTTTAAAAATAAGTTTTCAATCTAAATTTAAAATGTAGTGATAATTATAAGCTTATTCACACGCATGTTGTAGATGTGTTTGAATTGTCAATTTTATTTCAATCAATTACTCAGTTCATTTATAAATCCAGTTATGTGTATGTATAAGGTTAATGACCCCTTCTGTAGCCTTTGAATTACGAATGTTTCAAACTGCAATAATATAAAAACAGCAAAGATAATGAATAATAGAGATGGGCCATTTTGTACATTTACAATGATTACATCCCAGCTCCTTTGTTCTAACAGGGGTGATCTGAGCCGGATCGTCCGTACCAGATCACCCCAGTTTGAGTTTCTTTGTTATGCATGCTTTCCTTTGTTCTGTAACATTTTGGCGGGAATGTCAAATCCACTATAAAACTTATAATTAATTATACGGAAAAGACTATCCATCAAAATTCACGTAGAAAAAATCTAGTGTATATGCTGGGATCCGAACTCAAGACCTTTAGCATATCAAGCCACGACACATACCACTACACCAGGAGGACTGGATACGAACTCACAGTAATTTAACATACTTAAAAGAAGCAAAATCTTTTTATAAGTGGGGCGAGTTTGCAGACCTTTATTCAGTGGGGTTTAAACCTTTTTCGTTAATAAGTGAGTTATCAGACTGATTGTTCAATTAGATTTTAAACTTTTTGAAAAGTGGGGCGAGTCAGTAAACAAGAGTGCGGCGATTTTTTTTATAAAGTGGCGATAAAGTGTGGGCCGATAGGCAAGTGGGGCGAGTTGGCACTGTTTGATATCTACTCATCGTGTTCGGGGGTCATAAAGGGTATACATCATATAGTAATATATAAAGTATATTATAATGGTTGTGTGGCGTTCTAAACTAGATTTTATGAATTGCAAAGTTTTTTTCGTCCAATCTAAAAGAGCTTGGATGTAAAATAGTTATCCCACTCGGACTTGGTGTGTCAGTATTAGATCACCCTCTGGCCTCCGGCCATCGGGGTGATCTTACACTGACACACCGCGTCCTTATGGGATAACTATTAAGGAAACTTCGATCAAGCAATATTATTTGTAGTTTTATTGCATTTAAAAGTTAAACGGGATTTTGTGGCAAATAAACCAAGATTTTTGTAGAAAATCCACAGATATTTTTGTTATAAAATTTTAAGCATAGATTACTCAGACACTTGATTTTTTATGCTGTGCTAGCGTTTATTGTTTACAAAAAGTCCTAGACAACCGTTAATGTAAATTTAAAAATAATCGTCCGAAGTCACGAAATTCGAGCGCACCCTAGAAGGTGTACTCGAATTGGTCCATATATATATTTGTTTAAACCAATATCTAAATTTATAAACTTGTTTTAATGAAATCATTGCTAGCACTGCTTGCAAAAAATCCTCCATATATCAAGTACTAAATTGTCAACTATGAAAGTGCAAAGGAAATGCTGTGGATTTTCTATAAAATTTCCATTTGTTTAGCATTGAATCAACACAACGGTACATCATCCTTGAACAAAACATAAATCGTAACTCCGCTTCTAATTTATTGTAATACATAGAATTTTTTAATTCAATAAATGAAATTTAATTTGCGAAGTTGTTTAGGGAAACCTGTTTGTATGAAACATACACAGTGATAAACAGGCCATTGGTATGAGTGTTTTCATTGGATTCTGAATTGGTGCTATGCTCCTCCCAATTTTGAGGTAATAATCATTTCATGGTTAAGCTAACAAGGAAGCTAACGAAATAATCTACCTGTAGCTTCATACTCGTTGGAATCTGCTGTAAGACCTGAGTACACTCTGGTTTACTGTTTGGTTTGAGTGGTAAATCAGTTTTCTGTAAAATGTTTCTTCGACTTTAGTTTTTGATAACTCTCTTGGTATATTCCCGCCCCTTTTTGTAGTAGAGATCTAAAAGTTTAAAGGAAACAATATGTTCAATGTATTCCTTGCATTTCGTATTAAAGTCAAACCTTTGATATTTTAGAACATTTGACGTATACGTAGAATTGATAGTCATACGATGCAGTATAGTGGAACGCATTTCATAAATTATCAGCCAGTATTGCATATATCATTGTATTTCAACAGCTGGCTTCTGTCACCATTCGTCTGTGAGTCAACGTAATTTAATCGTCTTCGTAAAAGTGCAGTTGATTCAGAAATTTTGTTAAAATAAGAAAGGTTTCCCCTTATATATAGCCCTGCTTCTTTGTTTGGGTTTGGTCATAATTTTGGTATTGTCGATTTTCAAAAACTTTGTCATCGAGCATTGCTGAAAGGACATAAAATGTCGAAATACACATCTAGCAAATGTCTAGGTCAACTCTAAAAACAATTATTTTAATCTGTTTAATAATTTATAATAACATATTTGAAATATATATTTTTACTAGTTTGCATAAGAACAATGACTTTTTCCCTTCGATGCGTTAATAGTTCTTGTGGTTTTTTTTAAATGTTAATACATCTAACCAAACCAACATTTAATATTTTGGAACAGCTGGTCTTTCAACATGATAAAATAAATAAATAAAAAGGTCACCTTTACCTTAATTTCTTTTTTTTTACTCTCAACCTTTTTTTAATGATTCACAACTGTTAAAAATGAATGAAATATTTGTTAACACATATCTCTGCTTGTTTGCAAGAGAGCATTAACTTTTTCTCTATACAAAATTAATTAGAAAATATATATTCGATGCGTTAATAGATTTTGTGCTATTTACAAAATACACCTGTTATTACCACACAAATGTCAAATATCAATATATTTTATACCATTTCGTTAAAAAAGACTCATAAAATAGATATAATGACTGCAAAATCTGTAATGAAATGTATATGAAAAATGCACAGCCTAAAAGATGGGGCTCAACAACTTCGAGACAAAATGAACTGAATGGTCGAAGCTTCTTTGAATATATATACCAGACTTCGCTGAATTAATATAAAAAAAAACCTGTGAACATCACCAAGAAAATTTAGGGGGAAAACACTGAATTAATGGTTCTAAAGAAATAACAGTTTTTGATGTTTTTCAACTTAGAAGTTGATTTTGTGTGTATCAAGTGCATGTGCATCAAGTGCATGCCACTTGCGCTAGACGTGTATACTAATAAAAATAAGAAAAAAAGTTATATGATTGCCAATAAGTCGACTATCCATTTCAGAACAAATAAGTTAAATGTAAACAACATAAGTCTTTTTCATTCATATCATCAGGTTCAAAAGTATGGAGCTGGTGGATCCAATGTTTTCTCTTTCGCTTCTATCAACTGATTCTCAATTACTGGTCACTTCTATAATTTGAAAGGTATCTTGATCACAATGATGTTTTGTGTGCGAAGATGTCTTGTAAGGGGACAGTTTTTGTTGGTTTATCACCATGATCGATGGTTATTAAGCCAAATGTAAAATTTGTCTATTTTAAATCACGCTCTGAATGTCATAGTTTTTACATATTAATAAGTAAAGTGAGTTATCCGTTTTACAGTAACAGTTGTAAATTATAACGATTTTAAAACTCTATTCTGAACAGGAGCTCATGAAAGACAGACCAGTATTGGCAGCTTTACAAATTGCCTACATCCACCCCATTTGGAAACTGGAATATAGTTCTCTCTGAGGCAGTCGTACGCATCTTTTGTTTTATGTTTATAATAACAAATGATCAGCACAATATCATGCACTAGTGAACTTGTATAAAATAAGGATAGTGTCTGATTGAAAATTTGGTGTTATTTAATTTTGGAAATCATTTCAAATTAAGGAATTATATCGTATTTGGCACAACTTTTTGGAATTTTTGGATCCTCAATGCTCTTCAACTTTGTATTTGTTTGGTTTATAACTATTTCGATATGAGCGTCACTGATGAGTCTTATGTAGACGAAACGCGCATCTGGCGTTTTTAATTATAATCCTGGTACCTTTGATAACTATTTACACCACTGGGTCGATGCCTCTGCTGGTGGACGTTTCGTCCCCGAGGGTATCACTAGCCCAGTAGTCAGCACTTTGGTGTTCACATGAATATCAATTATGTGGTCATTTTTATAAATTTCCTATTTACCAAACTTTGAATTTTTCGAAAAACTAAGGATTTTCTTATCCCAGGCATAGATTACCTTAGCCGTATTTGGCACAACTTTTTGGAATTTTTGGATCCTCAATGCTCTTCAACTTTGTATTTGTTTGGTTTATAACTATTTCGATATGAGCGTCACTGATGAGTCTTATGTAAACGAAACGCGCGTCTGGCGTACTAAATTATAATCCTGGTACCTTTGATAACTATATCTTCACCTCTTGCAAAGGTCTGATTCTCTGGTTATGCTTTGGGTCCTTTTGATTTGTTCGGCTCTACACAGTTTTTATACGTTTTGGAGTTTCAACTATTTGATCCTCACCGAAAAGACACTCACTGTAAAAATAATCATATCATTACCAGAACAGTTGAACCTTTTGTTAAATGAATATCGCAAATTTCTTACTTTTGGATGATTTGGACCACATGCGTTATTTTCTCTATTCTAAAGGTAAACTGAATTGATAAATCTCATGTTGTTTAAATGTCAGTACTGATGTCAGAAACGAAAAATGATATCAAATAAATGAAAATAATTATCACTTATCGGAAAAATTTGGTATATAAACCTGTCTGTAATGCAAGTAATAATAATAATCATCATTCTTCATACTGTCAGCACATTACTGAAAGTTGTTAAGCTAAGCTATAATGTCTATTGTACTTCCATCTGTCTTTACCTTCGGAAATGATTTAGCAAAGGAATGGCCACTGGTTCAACAAATTGAATATGACGGCTTTCCAGGATCAAAACTAAAATGTTCGATGCAAGGAGGAGAATACAACAGTTTAATTGGCTATGGCGATTCAGGCTTCTTCACTGGAATCGAATCAAACAGTACAGATAAGTTATACTGAACATCAAAGATTCTCTGGTTGATTTGAAATAATTTGATGTACGAAAAAGATCAAAAGAACAACAGCAGCAGATACAAAATAACTCCGACAACGGATGTACAAGGCAGTTTTAAGAGGAAATGATGGATGCCTGTCTCATATAGTACCCGCCGTGTACTATAAAACTAAGAACAATAGTGACTCATTGGTTTTCTTATTTTTGACTTATTATTTTTTATGTCTCGAATGTTAACTGTTTTTTAGTAAGTTAATTGAAACAATCTATAGTTATTATGAAAATAAAAACAGAAAATCTAGTAAATTGCTTGTTTCTTAATTGATATTGTGGTCATTTGTATATATTGATTTTGTGGTTTTCACTTCATATGGGGACGAAGTCCCCAATAACAGTAGAAAATTCAATAAAATAAAAAAATTCGGGAAAATTTCCCTAACTTTTTATTGTATACTAATGAACTCAAAATCGTTCAATTTTTTTTTTGTCGTGTTTTGAAATCCCGGACCTGCGCAGAAATGTACAATGTACTTCCTTTTTCCGGTCTCGTTTGTATGAAACTTTGAGTAAAATATATATTTATCAGTCTAGTATAAAATAGGAAGGAACGCTGAATACCAATTTAATTTTTAATAATTCCTTGATATGAAAAAACGTTACCTGATGATAGCGTTTCTTTGTTTACATTGCATATGACGTCATAATTTAAATAACGTCACAACTAAAATCCCTAACAACAGAACCAAAATCGGAAACGTTACGGTATTTCCGTTTCTTTTTTTTAACAAATATTTAAGTTACAAAAAAATAATTCATACAGACTTCGTCCCCATTTACAGGTAATGCCTGCCTCATATTATTTTTATTTGGTATTGTTATCGTCGTGCTGTAGACTGTTTACCATATCAATCAATGACAAATTGAATACGCTGACATCTAGAATAGTATGCAGGTTGAAGGTTTTGAGTGTTGTATTACTTGGTTGTCCAACTTTATCTGTGCATAAGACTCTTCATCACAAACTAGAATTGTTTTCTTGATTATTGTTTTACTTTTCCTTCAAAGTTTATATATGTTTATGCATAAGTCGATTTTTGTTTTGAAATTATATATATTTATTATACTCCTTATAATTTAGTAAATTAGATATTTCCAAAGTTTGGTAAATGTCGTGTTAATTTAAGAAAAGCAATGAAATATGACTTCCGCTTAAATTGCCAACAAAAATTACATGTTTAATTTTTATAATCGTTGCAATTTTTCTAAAATTAGCATGCAAACCAAAAGAATAGTTGATTATATGTAGAAAATTCTTAACTATTTAACGAAATAATATCATCTAGATAACTGCAGTTGATGTTGAATTAACCAATTAAATACAATTTAGACGGGCCTTTACTGATTTTGGTAATAAACAGGTGAGTTGAACCTTTTCCTGAAATAAATTAACTCCTTACATCTACATACTCAAATATTTCATTTCAATTTGTATTCTTTCTGAACATGCAAAAAAGCCTTTTCTATCGGAAATTATCGGACTTTAAAGAAAACAATAATCGAAATGTACGGGAAAAAATGCAAACACTAAATTATAACGCGGAGTTCACAATATGTTTACGATAAATAAAAGTAGATTAATGTGTTCACGGCCGACACTCGGCTAACCGAGCGATTGGTCGGTTAATCTCTATTGAGTATGCGGCATCGGCGGTTCGTCTGTTAATCGGGTTGGCTAAAGTCTATTAATCAGGTGTTATCGAGAAAATCATTGCAAGTTCAGTATGATTCATTGTATAATTGTATACTTTTTTCTAGCTTCGATAAACGACCTATAAAATGAAAAGGCGGGTTACTCATCAATAAATTTATACACATTTTACACACACAAAATGTACACAAAATGACACGTTGGTTGAATTTAATTGCATGCAATATTTTGAACATCACAAAATGACAGGCATTATGTTTGTTAACCATATTAATATCATTGTGTGAAAAATCTACACGAAAATCTGTATTTTGGTGACATTAATCAATTTTTATCTAAAACCTGGTCTGTTAATGGGTCGGATGTATAAAACCCGGTCTGTTAATTGGTCTGTTAAGAGTTATGAATGGCAATACAAGTATAATTTTATTGCTATATGGGGTATTATCGGATCAAATGGGTAGGCTCAAGACGAGCGGCTAAAACATACGGAAACAACACATGAACAATGAAACATAAAATATACTTTAAAAACACACGAACAATGAACAATTTAGACAATGGAAATTACAAATTGATAAAAATGGTTTCAAAAAGTGCAATATCAAAGTAATATTAATTTCACCCAAGAATGGTCGCATATATCATGTGGATTCTGTTTAATTGTCATGAATGACACCAATTTGTCATCTTCATTGGTAACCAGTATATAAATCAGAGATAAACGCCGTAATGTAACTAAACATCAGTAAGTAAAATATATTGGGATGATAAAATATAAGGAACAGAGAAAGAGTAATGAGTAAGATAAGAGAAAAGTGACATAACAATTTAAAGAATACAGAAATAAACTACACCCCAATCCGGACCCTCATGGTATACACGAGAATCTGGATGCTGACGCAAAATATAGAATAATAGATAAGGACAGTAGAGACTGATGCATTGCTACAAAAAAAGAGAAAAAATAATAATTGTTTAAGAATACAGACATGAAACACCCCTGGGTGTTGAAACAGTAACGGATTGCGATGTACTCAAATTGGTGACAAATGCTAGAAGTTTACATGCGGACAACTGCAGTTCTCCTCTCGTTTATGTAGAAAAGAACTAAACGAAATAAAGGAATCAAAACGTAAGATAACCAAAGGTAGCTGCATTCTCTCCTTTCCATTTACTTCTTTAGAATGATCTGTAAACAACATATGATTAAATTATAGAAGAAAAGAACCAATTGGATGATGCTGACGAATTAGAGTTTAACGTCCAGTAACAAATATCATGTGCATATGAGAACGACAACACGTTATATGTACCCTGTGTTGTATAAGAAAGACACTTTCAGTCGGATTTTTTGACGTGCTACTTTGAACAGACACAAAAATTAAGGCTGATTGAAAACGTTAACAATAAATTCATGCATATTCCAGCAGCCAATCCATATCACGCTATATTGAAGTGACACACCCTTTATTAAATGCAAAAAAAGTCAAAAATGAAAATGCTCTTACTAGAAGTATACTGTTGCACCGTATTCTCATTTTTGTTTACTCAAGAAAATCTCATTCTTAACTTTTTCAATGGGGAAATATAAAGGTAGCAAAACTATTGTCGTGGCTAAATAACTCTTAACAGACACAATTTTAATTGTCCAACCCATTAACAGACATTATTCCCATAATATTCACTTAAACATGGTATTATTCACGTTATATTACAATAATGAAATATTTACTAATGTCAATTTATTTATTAGATCCAAAGTACTATTTTGTGTCCTTTCTAAAATTGTATGTTTCGCCTTTTATTAAAAATATTGCTATGCGTATAAGCATAAATACTACATACTTGCGCGACGCCTTTTAGTTTTACTGAAAACTGCGCAGACTATGAAATGTTTTTACAGGCGGAAATTGTTTTATGACAGATATCATTTTGTCAGACACTTTTCTTTTTTTGATTTGGTTCTTATAAAATGCCAAAAAAAATCTGTATATTTAACACAGTTTAAGGCCACACCAATTTAATTTCTTGTTCTACGGATTTTTGGACTCCAAAAATTGGGGCGAGCGAGCGATTTGAAAATTTTAATAAAAAAATATTTAATTTGCAAATTTTTGAGGCGAAGCTTGAAAAGTAAAGGCGAGCTATTATAATTTTTTTTTGTAAACATAAAATAGTAGGTTTTGACAATATTAAAACTTGATTAATCACTTGTACTTTGACATTTCTTTAATTTATGAAGTGTTTTTCCCTGTTCACCAATAAATAATTGAATAATTAGATTTGGTATATGTATGTGTGCCAATTAATGAGACAATTCTCC
The DNA here is from genome assembly GCA_019925275.1 of Mytilus edulis. Classification (NCBI taxonomy): domain Eukaryota; kingdom Metazoa; phylum Mollusca; class Bivalvia; order Mytilida; family Mytilidae; genus Mytilus; species Mytilus edulis. Next base: position 74,842,822 of record CM034353.1, read on the forward strand.
ATCCAAGTCATAATCAGATTGGGAACAACCCCCTCAATTTTAAAAATATCCTTTTTATGAGGGGTCAATATCAGTTACAATATATTTCTTTGTAAATAAAACTTTTTAGTACAAAAGAGCTCATAGTTTCCCAAAGAACTATATATCTATCTGGTATTAAATGGTCAAAACATGCCCAAGAATTTTGTAATATTCCTGGACTTAGGCCATGTTAACACATTTACTTTAATATTATTCAAAATAAGTGGACCCCTCTTTAAGAATAGTAATGTTGTTTAAAATATGATGTATTTCTCCTCTTTTTAATTAATTTTTTTAAAGTTTTTCAAAGGATTTGTATAGTAACACTATGCAAATCCTTGGTATTTGTTGTTTTCTTTTTTACAACAGTAAAATGGCCCCATATGTGCCCTGTCTGAGGGAGGATTGTTCCCAACCTGATAATAACAAATACAGGTCATGATAGTACGTACGGCAGGACTTTGACCCAGACCATACAGCAAGCTATAAGGGACCGGCCCAAAATTATAAGTGTACACAATTCGAAAAACCAACGCTCTAATTTATATATATACAAACGGTAATATACCAAAAAATATGTATGAACATCAACGAAAGGTATCTAACTGCTGAACGACAGGCCCCTGAATCAATCAGGACAGGTGCATAAACATGCAGAGGGTATGGATAGTTTTGTATCGCCAGCATACAATATAATTGCAGTTGAAGGCATTTCTTCCCGAAGTTCTTTGAAGTTTATTACTAACAACGAACATATTTTGATAGGGAATATAAGTACGGGGGAAAGAAACCAATGTTTTGTTCTGTACTGGTATTTTCCTCTGTTATATATTTATAAGGAGCACTCCCAATTGGAATAAAAGGGTTTCATGCTGAATCAAATATTATCACAGACATTGATACAGCGAACTTGTGTGTTTCTATCTTTAAAATCGTTATAAATACAGGTTAGATTGTGATTATAAAAACAAGTGCAAATATCTGTTTACAATATTTACAAAAAAAAAACGGTGCGGGAAATGGACACGATTACATTTCCGGATGCGGGAAGCGGGAATATAAAAAAAATAAAAAAATTCTGTTTTGAAAAAAATAGGTGCGGGCGGGTCCGTCGAACAAGGAATTAAATTGGTGTGGCCTAACATTAAATTGAGCGTTTTACTACTCTTAACAGACGTATAACCAACCCGATTAACAGACCAACCGCCCATATAGCCGCATACTCAATATAGATTAACCGACCAATCTCTCGGTTAGCCGAGTGTCGGCGGTGGTGTTAAGACCTTGTAATAAGGTGAATCATTCAAACAGATAAGAAAGAAAAGCTGTGATCCTCAAGTGTATTAAACGATTTAAAATACCTAAATAGACACTAGTGACCCTTGACAAAACAAGCTAAGGACCAAATCGAAGACCCTGACCAATAACCTATAAATTGATTAAATGTCAATAAAATGTCAGAGATGATGACTTAGTTTTATCTTCCCTTTCATGACATTTTATGTTTGATTGCCTCTCATTTTTTTTAAACCAACACCGCCTCGGCATAATTCATTTGCCATTTATAGCCGTGTGTTGTCTCATTTCATTTATGCCCACGCCCTACGCGACTTTGTTCAACGAAATAAATCTGACTTTTCATGTCCACTAATATTTAAGAAGTCATTTTCTACGCTGTGTACTCACCATTGCATGGTGTACAGCAATAATTAATTCCATCAAAGATACACCTGCTTTTGAATATCCTATCAATTTACAAATTAATACTTCGAATAGAGGTGTTTTCTGTTTGATGTCGGCTCATGTTAAATTAAGCCTTGGAATCTTCAACCCAAAGAATAGCAACAACCATAGCTGTATTTAGCAAAATCTTTCGGAAAATGTGGGTCATCAATGCTCGTCAACTTGGTACATTACTAGCTCTTGCATGTTTTAATTCGAGCAATACTGATACATTATTAAAGAGGAAACGCGCGTCGATATACAATGTTATAAGCTTGGTATCCTGATGAGTGTCCTCGGTAACAAAACAAGTCTTACAAATACTTCAACCATAACATACTTTCCACCATTTTCTTCATTTGAAAATGCTTGTACCAAGTCAGAAATATTACAGTTGTTGTCCATTCGTTTGATGTGTTTTGTCATTTGATTTTGACATGTAATTATAGGGACTTTCCGATTGAATTTTCCTCGGACTCAGTATTTTTGTGATTTTACTTTTTTTCCATTACATATTCAACCTCAGTGACTGCTATCATTACTGTGATTAACTGATCACATTAAAACATTATGCAATAATGAATTGAAGATCACAAGAAGTATGCTAATTGTCCTGATTTTTGTATATCACTGTTGTATAAGTAAAAGTACACGCGCAATCCTTAAGTTTATACAAATTATGTCATTAAGCATATACGATCATTATTAATATTATTATAAGTAACTGATATGATAGTTTATGAGGTTTCAGATGTTTCAATTTAGAAAATATATTTTGAATATATTTGGTTTTAGAAAAAAGCCGACTCGTGTATTTACCAAAATCTGACTTTTGCAAAAAGTATATGTATAGTTTAGTTTTACATGCGTTATGATTTGCGAAGAAAGGACACGTTTAATGTGTATTAATAATATAAATATTACTTCTATCACTTAGTCAATATCACTGCTTGTTGTTTGTATCTCCGATCTAGAAGTCGGCAGTGGGTACTGGCATGCAAAACAGATACTATTTAAGTAAAATGTTCTGCTTATAAAATTTGAGAAATGATGTTACAATAAGAAATGTTTCTCCATAAAATAAATATTTCAACGTTTTCGTTAGGTTGTGAATTTTTCAAACACTTAGGTATCGACCATTGCTGACAAGGCATTAAATGTCGAAACATACATCTAGGTCAAATAAAAAAGCAAGTATTTTACTCTGAATCATTTTGAATGATTCACTAATATCAAAAATAAATAACATATTTGAAATTAGTAGTTCTACTTGTTTGCATAAGAGCAATGACTTTTCCTCCATATGAAATTAATCAGAAAAGATACATTCGATGTGTTAAAGGGTACTAGCTGTCAAATGCATGGTCTCCGATTTGAATCAAATTATCATATTTGATTTATAACAATGTAAAACATTTATCCATACTATCAAAAGTCTACAGAGTTTACAGAGCATGGGGTAGATAATATACAGGTTTCGTGTGTATAACTATTTTAGTCCAGACGCCATCTAATTAACTATCGATTTGACCTCAGATGACCATATAAGCGATGTAAACATAAATAAAAATATGAATAGATTAAACCAACACGTCCAATTGATTTTTTATAGGTATGTTTGATTTTATTTATAGATTAAAAATAGATGTTTCTCATTGTTTTTAACCGTATAAGAATGAATTTATGTGCATCGAATTAGTAATCAAATGATTTACCATAGTTTCACTTTCATTGTTGACATTCTTTTTCTTTAAATAACCAGTAGACGTACAATGCATGCGTTGTCAATCTCTAGCTAGGGGTTAAATTGAAGTTCACATGAATACGGATTTAAAGAGGTCGACCCATTCACTTGCAAGAGAATAACTAATTATCAATGTTTCTTAGCGTAATTTGACAAAATTGAACCTTTATGGCTGCAAAAAGCGAATTGTTATTTCACTATTTCACTTTCATTATTGATTGAACAGAAAAAAATCAAACTTTAGATTTTTTATATATCTCGTAGCTAGTGCGCCTTTAATAGTTGTGTTTTAAAAATGTTTATACACCTGTTATTACCAAACAAATGACAAATATAAATATATATTTTACCATTTGGTTAATTTACTCATCATAAATACCAGGATAAAAAAGACTCAGAAATAATGACTAATTTTTAATGAAATATATGTGATAAATGCACAACTTAAACGATGGTGATATAGCGATCAACCACTTTAGTACAAAATGACAATGAATGTATCAAACTATGTTGAATTAGTATAAAAAAGAGACATTTGAAGAAAAAATGGAAATATTAATTGATCTATTAGTAGTAAAAACATTATGGTTTTTTTTTATGGTTTTCAACTTCATAACTGATTTTGTGTACCAACAATTTTGATTCGACTGCTATGTGTGATAATCAGGTGCACGAAACGTACATCAGTCGTGTATGCTTGTAAAATAAAAAGAAAACATGGTATGATAACCAATGAGACAACTATCCATCAAAGAACAAATTAGGTAAATGAAAACAAACATTGATCACCATAAGGCCTTTGACAATGAATGCAACTATTATTGTATATTCAGCAAAACAATAGACAGACATGGCAAAATATGAAACTATTCAGGTGTTATAGCACCATATTATAGTACGTCACATCCGGTTGCATACGAAAAAGGGTAAACAAAATATATATCCTTGAATTTGACAGTTGTAGGAATTAATCTAAAGCCTCGATCACACCTTAACGGATAGCTCGAACGGATGCCTAACGGATAACTTTTTTTTCCAATCCGTTCATGTCCATTAGACGTCCGTGTCTTATCCGTTAGACGTCCATCCACATCCGTTGCATGTCCGTTTAGAGTTACGTATTATCCGTCGACGTCCGTTCTGTCCGGTGGAATTTTTTTCAGCATGTTCAAAACTTTGAACGGACGTCCAACGGATGAAATGTCCGTTGAACGTCCGGTAGGCGACCTTTTTGTACGGTACTCGTCCGTTTCGTTTCCGTTACGTGTCCGTTATACATCCGTTGGAGGTCTAGAAGAGAAATTCACCAACGGACTTCTACCGGACGTTTAACGGATAAAATGGATGTTGAACGAATGAGAAACGGACTTCTACCGGACGTATAACGAATAAAGAACGGATCTGAAACGGATAAATGCCAATTGAAAATTCCGCGTCAGAAATGCCAATTATTGGTTTGCCAGATTTCTAAAGTTTCATGAAGTCTGATTATTCATAATCGATCTTAGAGTAAGTGCACATCTTATCAACCAAGCAGCTCTTATTCAGGCCAGACATTGCCCTTAGGCGGCATTTTGAAGAACAAACCAAAACCAGTTACACAGAAACATTTTGAATATTTATGCGATTTACATGTATTATTATTGTCGCCTTTAATTTTTTCTTATATCTTGTTCATCCGTTTTAACCGGTACGCTTCCGTTAGGTGCCCGTTTTATGCGGTACTCGTCCGTTGGATGAACGTTCGACGTCCGTTCTGTCCGGTACGTTTTCGTTTCTCGTACGTTGCATATCCAATGTGTTTCCGTTATGCATTCGTTACACGTCCGTTTTATTCGGTCAGTACATTAACGGACTCCCAACGGATAACAATTTTGTCAACTGACAACTTTTATTTTCATCCGTTAGGCGTCCGTTCGTGCTATCCGAGGCTTTATATTTGCAGTAAAACATGTCTGTGTCATAAACATATATCTTTGGTGTTTCAAAGCACCTTTATTTTTCATTTTGGTGTTTTTATAGAATAGTTTGGAAACTTGTGGTTATAATGGTTACTACAGCTTGTACACAGGAAGAAAAAGGATGAACATTCGATTAGTTAACTTCCAGTTAGTGTTACTTTTTTTTTTATATATACAATGAAATGTTATGTGAAATTTTGTCTTTAGTACTGGACAGGATAAAATTGTACTCATGCCAAGTATTTCTTTATTTGAAACAAAGATAAATTATGCAGAATGTTTTGAAAAGTCCAAATTCAACAAAGACTCAGAGAGGAATATGAATGATGGTATTATACATGTTATACCTTCAAACAAGAAAACCATTTGCCTGATTAATGACATAACAATCATAACGCAAAGGAAAAACGTAAGACCGCAACTAACGACTACCATTCCGTCTTTTGTTTTATGTTTATAATAACAAATGATCAGCATAAACTCCTACAGGGGTAAATTCAGTAAAAAATCTCCCATTGACTTTAATGCTAATCTATGTGTGGAAATAAATTTATACCTGATTTACCTTTAGAAATTAAAAACTTTCATATATCATTCATGAAAGTAAAAATGTAGCCCTATCTTTTGCAACAATAAAAAACATAGGGTCATGCGGCATTTTTGGGCAATCACATGGTCTTGTTTACAACATATGTAGACTCGCACTGAATTCCTATACTGACCCCCATTACTTTTCAACCGTGTAGGGAAAAAAATAGAACATTCAGCATTTTTTTTTTTCAACTCTAGTTTTGATCCATCTACCAAAAAATATTTATTACAAACATTATCTACCAATCAGAAGAGCACATGACTTCAGTTTTAGACAGAAAGCTCTTCCCCAAATGGGCGGTCCCTGATGACGTATATTTATTTACTGAATTTACCCCTATAAGGGACTTTTTTGCTTCCTTTCCCACTTATGTAATAAACATGTAATGTATCCAATTTTCAAGTTCCAGTTTCAATACAACCTTCATAAATGCTGAATTTGTAAAGATAGAGCAAAATTTATACTACAGCCCATACAGCGGTCAATGTATATTTGGTATAAAAAGTTGCGCATTGACTGTTTTTTTTTAAAGAATGGTGTAAAATACTATGTTTAATAAATATGAATTGTTTTCTGTGTTTGCTTTGACCAGTATTGCAAGTAGATCTAGAAACTAAAGTCTTGGTGTTCTCAGTTAGTTTTTTCCTTATATGGAAGTTTTTGATTAAAAACCATGAAAAGACCACAAAAAGACTTTTCAAAGGCTTTTTAAAGCAGTTTCATACCAAATAGAACAACAATTATGTTTCATTATACTAAATCTGTGTTTTAATTACTTGTAAATTTCACAAAATGTCGTTGACAATCACTCTGCAGAAATTCCTGTTACCCCAACATCAGGATGGGTTCTTCACCAAAACTAGACAGCCAGAACTGAAGTAGAAAAAAGTGCCAAATATGAAAAAAATAAGATTAGGTATGACCAAACTTTACATTTGGGAGATTGAAGTAACAATTTAGAATATTTAAAAGCAATTATTTAACATAAAAAAATCTAATTACAAGCATTTCATCACTTGTTTCATAGATGATGGACATGCTTATTTACCACTTGTTCTACAACTTAACATGGGGAACACAGCTAAAAAAAGCTATGTCAAAGGGAGGTTATCCATTTTTTTCATATGATTTTTTTGAGGAGCAATATGTGCAAAATGTGATGTAAATGGGAAGAATATTTATTCCTTTCATTGATATCATAACTCTCAAGTGTAATTTCTATTGTTTCTTTCAATCTTGACACAAAAACTGATTTTTACCGTATACTCCATGCTTCTCTCACAGTACACTGAGTGCATCCTGTATAGCCGCAGTTAAAGATAGAAATTTGTGTAAAAAACAACTTCAAATGGTTCCAAAATCCTTCCATTACATTAACATTTACAGGAAATCAGTTTTGTGATTATTGTGTGGCCTTGAACAAGTACATTGAAAAAGTGCATATTTTCCTATAGGGATAAATTCAGTAGAAAATCTCCCTTTCACTTTAGTGCTAATCTATGTGTATAAATTGATACCTGATTTACCTTTAGAAATTAAAAACTTTCATATATCATTCATGAAAGTACAAATGTAGCCCTATCTTTTGCAACAATTAAAACATAGGATCATGCGACATTTGTTTCTGTGAATATGGAATACTCAATACATATTTAGGACAGAACACACTATTGTTAGTTTTATTGAGGTATTTCGGTATTTATAGCTTATGATTTTTTATGTCTCGGTCATAAAAAAAGCACATTTAGGTGTTATGGCTTACTTTTGGTTTATCGACAGAACGAAAACACTCCAGAACAATATTCACAAAGAATATATGAGTTTCAATTACTGCGAAGAGTAAATATAAGCACTTCTAAACAACTCAAACTACAAAAATGCATATCACAAATTTGTTTGGAATTCAAACCTTTAACTCTACATATTGTAAACTGTGAATTTATGCTGAGTCATCATTGTTAAGGCCCAGGATTTTCTCAATCTGCATGAAATATTCTTAAAACTTGTATTTGAGTTAATTTCATCTGAATCTCTGAGATAAATCAGATTTGGTGAAATTCTATATGTTCTCTTTTTTACTCTATATAGGTTGCAATTCTTTAAATATAGACAATGCATTTCTCTTTGCGGCTAAAACTGTGCCAGTTTTATAAGAAAGTTTCGTGAAAAATCATATCCCAGAACGGAAAATTGAAATGGACTACTATTTTATTCAAAGGTAAAAATATATGGTTGTGCGGCATATTTTCTACAGTAATAGGTCCTGCACTTCCAAGCGTTTAATCTTATACTAAATTCTACATACCCCATACGTCCAATTTTGGACCTACCAATCTTTTTTTTACTGGTAACATTCTCAAGTTAAGTCCCTATGAGATGTAACACATAGATCAAATCTGGAAACCTCTACGTTAACAAATAACATATATATATGAATATTATATATCTCCCCAAAAGAGGCGTGGCTTGTGAAACAGCTTTTTTTACAAAGTGCAACCTTTAAAGTACTCGGCATGCACTATATGAGACGGGTCATCCATCAATACCCCTTTAAACTGTCATGTGAATGTGAAGTTTTGGTTTTTATTTTGTACCCTCTGCTGGTTTTTTATTTTGATCATTTGCGCACAGAGGATTATTTCAAATTCAACAGAGAATATTTGATTTTCAGTGGAAGTTCCGGTACCAGTTGGTTAAGTTGATGTGTTAAATATCTACATTACTTTTCATAACATTAACAATTGAAAATTGAAGTAATGAAATGTAAACAACAGTAAAAAAATCAATATGAACACATGACCACAATATCAATTAAAAACAAATAATTTTCTATATTTTCTGTTTTTATTTTCATAATAACTACATATTCATTCACTTTTGATTGGCTCTTATAACAGTTAACATTCGAGATATAAAAAATATTAAGTCAAGAATAAGATACAAACAGTCGTTATTGTTCTTAGTTTTATGGTACTCGGCGTACACTATATAAGACGGATATCCATCAATTCCTCTTAAAACTGTATCTACTGCTGTTTTTCTTTTGATCTTTTTCGTACATCAAAATATTTTAGATCTACCAAAGAAACTTTGATTTTCAGTGGAACTTATCTGTACTGATTGGTTCTGTTCCAGTGGAGAGGCTAAAATTGTCATAGCCATTAGTCACTAAACTGCTGTATTCTCCTACTCGCATCGAACATTTTAGTTTTGATCCAGGACATCCATCATGTTCAATTTGTTGACCCAGTGGCAATTCCTGTCCAAAATCACTTCCGAAGGTAAAGGCAGATGGAAGTACAATAGACATTATAGCTAAGCTAACAACTTTCAGTAATATGCTGACAGTATAAAGATGATGATTATTATTATAAATTGAATTACTAACAGAATTATATACCACAATTTTTCGATAAGTGATAATTGTATTTATTTTATTTGGTATCAGTTTTCGTCTCTGACATAAGTACTGACATTTAAACAGCTTGGCATTTATCAACTTAGTATAGAATTATGTAACGAATAGACACATTAACGCCTGTGATCCAAATCATCCCAAATTTAGGACTCGTAGTTAACAAAATGGTCAAATGTTCTGGTAATACTATTAACAATACCAGTTTTGCTTTACCGGATGATCATTTTTCACGATGTGTGTCTTATCAGAGAGGCTAACAAAGTTGAAACTCAAAAACGTATTACAAACTTCGTAGAGCCTAACAAAATAAAAGGATCTTAAGCATAGCTTATTTCTAACAGGGAATCAGAACTTTACACGAAGCACAGATATATTCTTTAGTTTGAAATTATTTACAACATTTAGTAAACGTAAATTTTCAATCAAACAATTTCCGTATTTTTTATACCAGTGCACTAGTGTAGGATTTTATGCTGAACATTTGTTATTATAAACATAAAACAAAAGACGGAATGGTAGTCGTTAGTTGCGGTCTTACGTTTTTCCATTGCGTTATGATTGTTATGTCATTAATCAGGCAAATGGTTTTCTTGTTTGAAGGTATAATATGTATAATACCATCATTCATTTTCCTCTCGGAGTCTTTGTTGAATTTGTACTTTTCAAAACATTCTGCATAATTTATCTTTGTTTCATATAAAAAAATACTTGGCATGAGTACAATTTTATCCTGTCCAGTACTAAAGACAAAATTTCACATAACATTTCATTGTATATAGAAAAAAGTAACACTAACTGGAAGTTAACTAATCGAATGTTCACCCTTTTTCTTCCTGTGTACAAGCTGTAGTAACCATATAACCTCAAGTTTCCAAAATATTCTATAAAAACACCAAATTAATAAGTAATGGTGCTTTGAAACATTAAAGATACATGTCTATGACACAGACATGTTTTACTGCAAATATAAAGCCTCGGACACACATTACCGGATAGCTCGAACGGACGCCTAACGGATGAAAATAAAAGTTGTCCGTTGACAAAATTGTTATCCGTTGATGTATTGACCGAATAAAACGGACGTGTAACGAATGCATAACGGACACACACCGGATATGCAACGTACGAGAAACGAAAACGTACCGGACAGAACAGATGTCGAACGTACATCCAACGGATAAGTACCGCATAAAACGGGCACCAAACGGAAGCGTACCGGAGAAAACGGATGAACAAGATAAAAGGCAAAATTAAAGGCGACAATAATAATACATGTAAATCGCATAAATATTCAAAATGTGTAACTGGTTTTGGTTTGTTCTTCAAAATGCCGCAGTGTATGGCCTGAATAAGAGCTGCTTGATTGTAAAGAAGTGCCCTTACTCTAAGATCGATTATGAATAGTCTGATTTCATGAAACTTAAGAAATCTGGCAAACCAATAATTGGAATTTTCAATTGGCATTTATCCGTTTCAGATCTGTTCATCATCCGTTATACGTCCGGTAGAAGTCCGTTTCTCATTCTTTCAACATCCGTTGTATCCGTTAAACGCCCGGTAGCAGTCCGTTGGTGAATTTCTCTTCCAGACCTCCAACGGATGTATAACGGACACGTAACGGATACAAAACGGAAACGAAACGGACGAGTACCATAGAAAAAGAACGCCTACCGGACGTTTAACGGACATTTCATCCGTTGGACATCCGTTCAAAGTTTTGAACATGCTAAAAAAATTCCCACCGGACAGAACGGACGTCGACGGATAATACGTACGCTAAACGGACATGCAACGGATATGGACGGACGTCTAACGGATAAGAACGGACGTCTAACGGACATGAACGGATTGAAAAAAAGTTATCCGTTAGGCATCCGTTCGAGCTATCCGTTAAGGTGTGATCGAGGCTTTAGATTAATTCCTACAACTGTCAAATTCAAGGATATATATTTTGTTTACCCTTTTTCGTATACAACCGGATGTGACGTACTATAATATGGTGCTATTACACCTGAATAGTTTCATATCTTGCCATGTCTGTCTATTGTTTTGCTGAATATACAATAATAGTTGCATTCATTGTCAAAGGCCTTATGGTGATCAATGTTTGTTTTCATTTACCTAATTTGTTCTTTGATGGATAGTTGTCTCATTGGTTATCATACCATGTTTTCTTTTTATTTTACAAGCATACACGACTGATGTACGTTTCGTGCACCTGATTATCACACATAGCAGTCGAATCAAAATTGTTGGTACACAAAATCAGTAATAAAGTTGAAAACCATAAAAAAATAAATGTTTTTACTACTAATAGATCAATTAATATTTCCATTTTTTCTTCAAATGTCTCTTTTTTATACTAATTCAATATAGTTGATACATTCAAAGAAGCTTAAACTATTTGTGTCATTTTGTACTAAAGTGGTTGATCGCTATATCACCATCGTTTAAGCTGTGCATTTATCACATATATTTCATTAAAAGTTAGTCATTATTTCTGAGTCTTTTTTTTCTTCTTGAATCTATGATGATAGTCCATCAGCTGGTAGGGCAAAATTTCAATTCTGTGTTACACCCCAGGGTACCGCAATTTTTTTGTATAAATTTAAAGAGTAATATCTGAAGAATATTTTAAGAGGTGTTAGACTTCTGAAAAAGTGTCCAAAAGGGGTTAACAGGGGACGTATTTAAGGGTATATCAAATATTTTGTTTTGCACATATTTACAGAAAAATGTAAAAAATAACCAAGTATTCAGTACTATTCTTTTTATTAAATGGAACACATCATATCTAATTAAAACGCAGGCTAATTTTTAACTATTTTTTAAATCGTAGAGGACCAAGAAAAAAGGGGGAGAGTAATTTCAAAAAGTCATGATTTTGAATGAAAAGAAGCATACGTACTAATTTTCTTGATAAAATGGTATATATTTTTTTACATGAAACATAGCGCATAAAGTAACTAAAGGCTGTTGAAAAAACATTTAAAGGTGAGACACAAAAACATAGAATCCACGACAAACCCAAACATAAGCAACCAGAAATGCACGATTCTGTCATGTATTTATACATCACATTCATGAAATAACTCTCATATTAAAACACACAAAAATGTCAGGGTTTCTAGATCTTTATTTTTTAAAATTGTTTTCAACAACCGAATCACCACATTTTAAGGTCACTCAGAAGGTCAATCCATAGAATCATCATCAGTTTGGTGACCTGCATCTACCGAATTATCATTATCATCATTTACATCATCTTCGTCGTCATCGTTAGCAATATCAACGATTTGGTAATCCTTATATCTACAAGCTTTCCAGCATTAACATACAGCTATCTGTTCAACACAGTGTTGAACACATGAACATCTTTTGTTGGCACAACAAGCTTTACATGAACAGCACATCAGAATTATCAAAGCATCTAACGCTGGTGGTTGGTATAACCAATTGATACTGATCAAAGCGTTCTAAACGATCCAACCATAGCTGTTTGGCAACATACCAGTGTTGTGTTTAAAAGCAGATTTCCAAATCTTCGTCTGAAAGTTAGCTTGTTTAATGTGTCTTAACATTGCATCTTTTGCATTTCAAAACGTTCTGATTTTTATTCATCTATATTTTTAATTTCGTAGCCATATATAGAACACGAAAACCTCTCGAGTGTTTCGACAACTCTTCGCCAACCTCTTCAAAGGTTTCACCAAGATGGAATAGACCATCTGAAAACTCCACATAACGTGTCAAAAAAGGCGAATGCTTTGCGTTTTTCATTACAAGACAAAACACTTACTGAATCATAACCTGTATTGGCGTGAAATCCTGGTAGTTTTCTACAAACATGCTCACCAAATTTCGCACACATTGATTGCACATTTGATAATCTGCATTTGGAGGATGTATCTGTCAGACTAACAATATTAGAATTGATATGCAACTGTGAAAATAGTAAGCCAATACTTCCACATCAGTGTCAGAAGGTTTTTTACAATGGAGTCGTAACCTTTGTCAGCTGCATGTTTTTGCATTAAGAAACATTTTTATCGGCTTCTTCCTGTTTGATTATAAGCTAACACCACTCTACGCTATTTCATTGTTAACATATATTTTGTGGCACATACTTCCATGTGATACAAATAAATCAATACATTCAAGTGTAAATCTATAGGATTGTTTACTCTTTTCCAAACCAAAGAATTCAACAAGAGCAACTTTGTTTCCCCCAACTAACAACCATTTCTTCCATTCCCAAGAACACGATTGTGGTGTTCTAGAACTTATCGTACTGATAAATGCCCTCCCAAGGATCTGCCGTTCTAATTTCTTTATGAATATTGTGGGATAATAATCAGTGACAAAATCAATGCGGGACCTCTTTTTGAAACTAAAAGGATGATTTTTTAAATTATAATTGCCAAATCGAAAAAAGTGCTTGGTATCCTAGTAATGAATTGAATAACTGTCATGTCATCAAATTCCTAAGGAATGCCCTTTTCTAAAAGACCACCTAGGACAGATTTTAATTTTTCATTACATGTGTACCATCAAAGTTTGCAAGAGACATTGGAAGAGGACATAATTCAAACTGGAGAATGTATCGCAAAACCAACTATCTTGTCTTGGCTATGACAAGCAGGCGACATTATTTTTGCATCTGTTCTCAATATTTTGTTGTTCTTATCTGCCATTATCTGCTTGCCTTTTATTTCCTTTTTTAAAAATGTAAGCAATGATTTTCTTTTGAGTGTTTTGAAGATATCGGTTGACTTTTGAATGAGCCGTTCCGTAATAAAAATTTCTGTAGCAAATTTTCCCTTTTGATACGCGTTTAGAAGGTCGCACATTAATTCCGAAGAAGCAACAGAACCCGAGAACAAGCCATATAACTGCTCAGATGTTTGGATTTGACCAGCTTTGCAGTGTCTGACACAATTTCAAAACATCAGTTTCGTCTCGCTTCATTCGAGTTTTTCTGAGTTCTTTTTGGGCGGATGTTTCAAGGTTAACCATCCCTACCAAATGTCGACATTTTAAGGATATTGAAGCTCTTTCATGTGCATTTAGCAACCAATGTTTATCATAATCTTTATTTAAACTGAAACCAACAAAGCCATTTTTTTTGGTATCTCTAAGAAACCTAAGAAAGTAAAAAGTATTACCAAATCCCACAACTGACTATTTGACGTTCGTTCAAAGCGATGTTTGTCGATTGAATGACTTAACAATCTTAAGTCAATCACTACATAGCTAAAACACAAAATGTTATCAAGCACACCTTTATTGAGTTCGATAGGGTGCACCTTTTCTGAACACAAAAAAATCACCTTAATTTGTATTTTGTTCATAAATATTTCGTTACACATTCACTTTATAAAATAATTTGTTTCACAAAAACATCATAGATCGACAATTAAATGTGTGTTTTCAGTTGCAAATTGATAATGCTTATGTGTGAATACATTGTACATGTTGTATACTGAATCAAAGACGGTAATTTGGTGATTTCCGGTATTTCACGAGTATTTGCACGTACATATATTTTATGAAATAATTCACATTTTAGACGATATATAAATACCGCAAATGATTTAAACATTGCATAATGATTAATTCTCAAGTTTAATTAACTAAAACGGGTGTTTGTATAACGAATTTCTGTATGAAAGGAGAAAATATGCCTTATATTGAACCAAAAAAATCGGATTATTTCTAATGTAAAAAAACATTTTTTTTAAACAAAAAATCTTCCGAGTTACAATTAATATGATAGTTTTGTATCTGTTTTAGTTGTTTAAACCTGTACTTTATTTTTTTTTAATTGCTTTATATTAAAAATCTTATTTAAAAATTACTTAGTCGTGATTGCTAAATGAGGGGACCATTGAAAGGGACGTTTTTAAACCTCTTTTGGACACTTTTTTTTTTGTCTAACACCTGGTGTTTTATCAATAAGATAATGAAGTTGAATTCTATCAAAAAAAATCGCGGTACCCTGGGGTGTAACACAAACTCCTTAACTAGCGCGCTTTTGAGAACTAGCTGATGGACTATGAGTTTATTAAACCAAATGGTAAAATATATATATTAATATTTGTCATTTGTTTGGTAATAACAGGCGTAAAAACATTTTCAAACACACAAGAACTATTAACACATCGAATATATCTTTTCTAATTAATTTCATATGAAGGAAAAGTCATTGCTCTTATGCAAACAAGTAGAAATACTAATTTCGAATATGTTATTTATTTTTGATATTAGTGAATCATTCAAAATGATTCACAGTAAAATTCTTGCTTTTTTATTTGACCTAGATGTATGTTTCGACATTTAATGCCTTGTCAGCAATGGTCAATACCTAAAAAAGTAAAAACACAAAGTGTTTGAAAAATCCACAACCTAATGAAAACGTTGAAATATAAACAAACCAAAACATGGAATCAGAGTTACATGTAACATTGTATATGGAGAAACATTTCTTATTGTAACATCATTTTTCAAATTTTATAAGCAGAACATTTCTATTAAATAGTATCTGTTTTGCATGCCCGTACCCACTGCTGACCTCTAGATTGGAGATACAAACATCAAGCAGTGATATTGACTAAGTGATAGAAGTAATATTCATATTATTAATAGATAAAGGCAGATGTGGTGTGAGTGCCAATGAGACAACTCTCCATCCAAATAACAATTTAAAAAAGTAAACCATTATAGGTTAAAGTACGGCCTTCAACACGGAGCCTTGGCTCACACCGAACAACAAGCTATAAAGGGCCCCAAAATTACTAGTATAAAACCATTCAAACGGGAAAACCAACGGTCTAATCTATATAAACAAAACGAGAAACGAGAAACACGTATATATTACATAAACAAACGACAACTACTGTACATCAGATTCCTGACTTAGGACAGGTGCAAACATTTGCAGCGGGATACACATTAAACGTGTCCTTTTTTTGCAAATTATAAGGTATGTAAAACTAAACTATACTTTTTGCAAAACTCAGATTTTGGTAAATACACGAGTCGGCTTTTTTCTAAAAACAAATATATTCAAAATATATTTTCTAAATTGGAACATCTGAAACCTCATAATCTAACATCTCAGTTACTTATAATAATATTAATAATGATCGTATATGCTTAATGACATGATGTTTGAATTTGTATAAACTTAAGGATTGCGCGTGTACTTTTACTTATACAACAGTGATATACAAAAATCAGGACAATTAGCATACCTCTTGTGATCTTCAATTCATTATTGCATAATGTTTTAATGTGATCAGTTAATCACATTAAGGATAGCAGTCACTAAGGTTGAATATGTTATAGAAAAAAGTAAAATCACAAAAATACTGAACTCCGAGGAAAATTTAATCGGAAAGTTTGGCAAAAGGATGGCAAAATCAAATGACAAAACACATCAAACGAATGGACAACAACTGTAATATTCCTCTTGGTACAAGCAATTTCAAATGTAGAAAATGGTGGAAAGTATGTTATGGTTGAAGTATTTGTAAGACTTGTTTTGTTACCGAGGACACTCATCAAGCTTATAACATTGTACATCGACGCGCGTTTCCTCTTTAATAATGTATCAGTATTGCTCAAATTAAAACATGCAAGAGCTAGTACCAAGTTGACGAGCATTGATGACCCATATTTTCCGAAAAATTTTGCTAAATACAGCTATGGTTGTTGCTATTCTTTGGGTTGAAGATTCCAAGGCTAAATTTAACAGGAGCCGACATCAAACAGTAAACACCTGTATTCGAAGTATTAATTTGTAAATTGATAGGATATTTAAAGCAGGTGTATCCTTGATGGAATAAATAATTGCTGTACACCATGGTATGGTGAGTACACAGCGTAGAAAATGACTTCTTAAATATTAGTGGACATGAAAAGTCAGATTTATTTCGTTGAACAAAGTCGCGTAGGGCGTGGGCATAAATGAAATGAGACAACAAACGGCTATAAATGTCAAATGAATTATGCCAAGGCGGTGTTGGTTTAAAAATAATGAGAGGAAATCAAACATAAAATGTCACGAAAGGGAAGATAAAACTAAGTCATCATCTCTGACATTTTATTGACATTTAATCAATTTATAGGTTATTGGTCAGGGTCTTCGATTTGGTCCTTAGCTTGTTTTGTTAAGGGTCACTGGTGTCTATTTAGGTATTTTAAATCGTTCTTTCTTATCTGTTTGAATGATTCACCTTATTATAAGGTCTTAACACCACTGCCGACACTCGACTAACCGAGAGATTGGTCGGTTAATCTATATTGAGTGTGCGGCTATATGGGGGGTTGGTCTGTTAATCGGGTTGGTTATACGTCTGTTAAGAGTAAAACGCTCAATTTAATGTTAAACTCTGTTAAATATACAGATTTTTTTGGCATTTTATAAGAACCAAATCAAAAAAAGAAAGTGTTTGCCAAATGATATCTGTCATAAAACAATTTCAACCTGTAAAAACATTTCATAGTCTGCGCAGTTTTCAGTAAAACTAAAATGCGTCGCGCAAGTATGTAGTATTTATGCTTATACGCATAGCAATTTGATTAATAAAAGGCGAAACATACAAGTTTAGAAAGGACACAAGATAGTCCTTTGGTTCTAATAAATAAATTGACATCAGTAAATATTTTATTATGTTATAGATAATGCATATTTTAAGGTTTTTCTTGTCGTAGAACACCCCTCGTAATGTCAGTTCTATCGCGGAAAAGTGGTTATGTTTTTAACAATTTTAATTGAATCGAATGAAAAATTCAGAAAGATTATCTTTTGAATAGCAATACATTTTATTAACAGATAATCAGGATATAATTATATACCATCCGCACCCAACCCTTTTCTGAGTTATGTTAATATTATTCAATAGAATATAAGATTATCTTATTAGTTGATCATTTGAAAGAGTAAAAGGTAAACATAAATTTAAAAAAGTTAAGGACTGACACAAAGACGAATATAAATACATGTAAGTCACAGTATAATTTCCTATTCAGCGTTTATCGTCCAGAACATGCATGAAATATTTGCCACTGGACGTTAAGCAAGCAACCAAAAATCAACCAACCTATTCAGTGTGACTCAATAAGATTTTCAAAATCTGACACACGAATATGTTAAATCTGGCTTTTTATTCATGAGAGTCTATGTTAAATTCATCTCACATATATGATAATGTTTCTTTATTGTAGCGATAAATTAACAAAACTACACGTTATTTGTTTCTAAAATTAAAATGCGGGCAATGAAGGTTTCTTTTACATCTATCATCGATTGAACTTTTAAATATAAATTTCCAAATCGGCAACAAAAAACTATCAGACGAATAAAATTTTGAAGTAAATTATAGATTGCATTTTTATCAAGGAAAATAATGACCTCACACAGGTCATTATTTTATGCCTTTGAGCATATTTCATTGAAACATGGTCTCGTCCGGGTTGATTCTGAAAAAGAATGACCTGTCGTTCTGAAAGAAAATAACTTCATATAGGCATGTAATGTAATATAACGTGAATACTACCATGTTTAAGTGAATATTGTGGGAATAATGTCTGTTAATGGGTTGGACAATTAAAAATTGTGTCAGTTAAGAGTTATTTAGCCACGACAATAGTTTTGCTACCTTTATATTTTCCCATTGATAAAATGAAGAATGAGATTTTCTTGAGTAAAGAAAATGAGAATACGGTGAAACAGTATCTTTTTAGTAAGAGCATTTTCATTTTTGACTTTCTTTGCATTTTATTAAAGGGTGTGTCACTTCAATATAGCGTGATATGGATTGGCAGCTGGAATATGCATGAATTTATTGTTAACGTTTTCAATCAGCCTTAATTTTTGTGTCTGTTAAAAGTAGCACGTCATAAAATCCGACTGAAAGTGACTTTCTTATACAACACAGGGTACATATAACGTGTTGTCGTTCTCATATCCACATGATTTTTGTTACTGGACGTTAAACCCTAACTCGTCAGCGTCATCCAATTGGTTTCTTTTCTTTTATTACTTAATTATATGTTGTTTACATATCATTCTATAGAAGTAAATGGAAAGGAGCGAATGCAGCAACTTTTGGTTATCTTAAGTTTTGATTCCTTTATTTCGTTTAGTTCTTTTCTACATAAGTGCAGAGGAGGACTGCAGTTGTCCGCATGTAAACTTTTAGCATTTGTGACCAATTTGAGTACATCACAATCCGTTACTGTTTCAACACCCAGGAGTGTTTCAAGTCTTAGTTCTTAAACAGTGATTATATTTTCTCTCTTTTTGTAGCAATGCATCAGTCTCTACTGTCCTTATCTATTATTCTATATTCTGCGTCTCCATCCAGATTCTCGTGTATACCATGAGGGTCCGGATTGGGGTGTTGATTATTTCTGTATTCTTTAAATTGTTATGTCACTTTTCTTTACATTTTATTTATCTTACTCCTTATTCTTTCTCTGTTCTTTATATTTTATCATCCCAATATATTTTACTTACTGATGTTTAGTTACATTACGACGTTTATCTCTGATTTATATACTGGTTACCAATGTAGATGACAAATTGGTGGCATTCATGACAATTAAACAGAATCCACATGATATATGCGACCATTCTTGGGTGAAATTAATATTACTTTGATATTGCACTTTTTGAAACCATTTTTATCAATTTTCAATTGTCTAAATTGTTCATTGTTCATGTGTTTTGTCCGTATATTTTATGTTTCATTGTTCATGTGTTGTTTCTGTATGTTTTAGCCGCTTGTCTTGAGACTACCCATTTGATCCGATAACACCCCATAAAGGAATAAAATTATACTTTTATTAACATTCATTACTCTTAACAGACCAATTAACAGACCGGGTTTTATACATCCGACCCATTAACAGACCAGGTTTTAGATAAAAATTGATTAATGTCACCAAAATACAGATTTTCGTGTAGATTTTTCACACAATGATACTAATATGGTTAACAAACATAATGCCTATCTTTTTGCGATGTTCAAAATATTGCATACAAGTAAATTCAACGTGTCATTTTGTGTACATTTTGTGTGAGTAAAATGTGTATAAATTTATTGATGATTCAGTACATTGAACTTTTTTGTCAGACATAATTAATTTTTATGTTAAAAATATATTTAAAAAGTTATACAATGAAACATACTGAACTTGCAATGATTTTTGTCGATAACACCTGATTTACAGACTTTATCCAACCCGATTAACAGACCAACCGACGATATAGCCGCGTACCCAATATAGATTAACCGACCAATCTCTCGGTAAGCCGAGTGTCGGTCGTGAACACATTAATCTATTTTTATTTATAGTAAACATATTGTGAACTCGTCGTTAAAATTTAGTGTTTGCATTTTTTCCCGTACATTTCGATTATTGTTTTCTTTAAAGTCCGATAATTTCCGATAGAAAAGGCCTTTTTGCATGTTCAGAGAGAATACAAATTGAAATGAAATATTTGAGTATGTAGATGTAAGGAGTTAATTTATTTCAGGAAAAGCTTCAACTCACCAGTTTATTACAAAAATCAGTAAAGTCCCGTCTAAATTATATTTAATTGGCTAATTCAACATCAACTGCAGTTATCTAGATGATATTATTTCATTAAACAGTTAAGAATTTTCTACATATAATCAACTATTCTTTTGGTTTGTATGCTAATTTTAGAAAAATTTGCCCCGATTATAAAAATTAAACAAGTAATTTTTGTTCGCAATTTAAGCGGAATTCATATTTCATTGCTTTTCTTAAATTAACACGACATTTACCAAACTTTGGAAATATCTAATTTACTAAATTATAAGGAGTATTATGAATATATATAATTTCAAAACAAAAATCGACTTATGCATAAACATATAAAAACTTTGCAGGAAAAGTAAAACAATAATCAAGAAAACAATTCGAGTTTGTGATGAATAGTCTTATGCACAGATAAAGTTTGACAACCAAGTAATATAACGTTCAAAACCTTCAACCTGCATCATATTCTAGATGTCAGCGTATTCAATTTGTCATTGATTGATATGGTAAACAGTCTACAGCACGAAGATAACAATACCAAATAAAAATATCAAGTGAAAACCACAAAACCAATATATACACATGACCACAATATCAATTAAGAAACAAGCAATTTACTAGATTTTCTGTTTTTATTTTCATAATAACTATAAATTGTTTGTATTAACTTACTAAAAAACGTTAACATTCGAGACATAAAAATAATAAGTTAAGAATAAGAAAACCAATGAGTCACTATTGTTCTTAGTTTTATAGTACACGGCGTGTACCATATGAGACAGGCATCCATCATTTCCTCTTAAAACTGCCTTGTACATCCGTTTTCGCAGTTATTTTGTATCTGCTGCTGATGTTCTTTTGATCTTTTTCGTACATCAAATTATTTCAAATCAACCAGAGAATCTTTGATGTTCAGTATAACTTATCTTTACTGTTTGGTTCGATTCCAGTGAAGAAGCCCAAATCGCCATAGCCAATTAAACTGTTGTATTCTCCTCCTTGCATCGACCATTTTAGTTTTGATCCTGGAAAGCCATCATATTCAATTTGTTGAACCAGTGGCCATTCCTTTGCTAAATCATTTCCGAAGGTGAAGACAGATGGAAGTACAATAGACATTATAGCTTAGCTTAACAACTTTCAGTAATGTGCTGACAGTATAAAGAATGATGATTATGATTATTACTTGAATTACAGACAGGTTTATATACCAAATTTTTCAAAGTGATAATTATTTTTATTTATTTGATATCATTTTTCGTTTCTGTCATCAGTACTGACATTTAAACAACATGACATTTATCAATTCATATAAAAAAGAAGATGTGGTATGATTGCCAATGAGACAACTATCCACAAAAGACCAAAATGACACAGACATTAACAACTATATGTCACCGTACGGCCTTCAACAATAAGCAAATCCCCCACCGCATAGTCAGCTATAAAAGGCCCCGATAAAACACTGTAAAACAATTCAAACGAGAAAACTAACGTCAGTTTACTTTTAGAATAGAGAAAATAACGCATGTTGTCCAAATCATCCAAAAGTAAGAAATTTGCGATATTCATTTAACAAAAGGTTCAACTGTTCTGGTAATGATATGATTATTTTTACAGTGAGTGTCTTTTCGGTGAGGATCAAATAGTTGAAACTCCAAAACGTATAAAAACTTTGTAGAGCCGAACAAATCAAAAGGACCCAAAGCATAACCAGAGAATCAGACCTTTGCAAGATGTGAAGATAACATTCCTTAATTTGAAATGATTTCCAAAATTAAATAACACCAAATTTTTAATCAGACACTATCCTTATTTCATACAAGTCCACTAGTGCATTATATTGTGCTGATCATTTGTTATTATAAACATAAAACAAAAGATGCGTACGACTGCCTCAGAGAGAACTATATGCCAGTTTCCAAATCGGGTGGATGTAGACAATTTGTAAAGCTGCCAATACTGGTCTGTCTTTCATCAGCTCCTGTTCAGAACAGAGTTATAAAATCGTTATAATTTACAACTGTTACTGTAAAACGGATAACCCACTTTACTTATTAACAAGTCACAACTATGACATTCAGAGCGTGATTAAAATATACAAATTTTACATTTGGCTTAATAACCATCGATCATGGTGATAAACCAACAAAAACTGTTCCCTTACAAGACATCTTCGCACACAAAACATCATTGTGATCAAGCTACCTTTCAAATTATAGAAGTGACCAGTAATTGAGAATCAGTTGATAGAAGCGAAAGAGAAAACTTTGGATCCACCAGCTCCATACTTTTGAACCTGATGATATGAATGAAAAAGACTTATGTTGTTTACATTTAACTTATTTGTTCTGAAATGGATAGTCGTCTTATTGGCAATCATATAACTTTTTTTCTTATTTTTATTAGAATACACGTCTAGCGCAAGTGGCATGCACTTGATGCACATGCACTTGATACACACAAAATCAACTTCTAAGTTGAAAACCATCAAAAACTGTTATTTCTTTAGAACCATTAATTCAGTGTTTTCCCCCTAAATTTTCTTGGTGATGTTCACAGGTTTTTTTTTATATTAATTCAGCAAAGTCTGGTATATATATTCAAAGAAGCTTCGACCATTCAGTTCATTTTGTCCCGAAGTTGCTGAGCACCATCTTTTAGGCTGTGCATTTTTCATATACATTTCATTACAGATTTTGCAGTCATTATATCTATTTTATGAGTCTTTTTTGATATAAAATATATTGATATTTGACATTTGTGTGGTAATAACAGGTGTATTTAACATTTGTAAATAGCACAAAAACTATTAACGCATCGAATATATATTTTCTAATTAATTTTGTATAGAGAAAAAGTTACTGCTCTCTTGCAAACAAGCAGAGATATGTGTTAATATTTCATTCATTTTTATCATTTGTGAATCATTAAAAAAGGTTTAGAGTAAAAAAAAGAAGTTAAGGTAAAGGTGACCTTTTTATTTATTTATTTTATCATGTTGAAAGACCAGCTGTTCCAAAATATTAAATGTTGGTCTGGTTAGATGTATTAACATTTAAAAAAAAACACAAGAACTATTAACGCATCGAAGGGAAAAAGTCATTGCTCTTCTGCAAACTAGTGAAAATATAATATTTCAAATATGATATGTATATTTGCATTTGTGAATCAATCAAAAAGAGTTCAGATTAAAAATAATTGCTTTTTGAGTTGACCTAGACATTTGCTAGATGTGTATTTCGACATTTTATGTCTTTTCAGCAATGCTCGATGACAAAGTATTTGAAAATCCACAATACCAAAAGTATGGCCAAACCCAAACAAAGAATCAGGGCTATATATAAGGAGAAACCTTTCTTATTTTAACAAAATTTCTGAATCAACTGCACTTTTACGAAGACGATTAAATTACGTTGACTCACAGACGAATGGTGACAGAAGCCAGCTGTTGAAATACAATGATATATGCAATACTGGCTGATGATTTATGAAATGCGTTCCACTATACTGCATCGTATGACTATCTATTCTACGTATACGTCAAATGTTCTAAAGTATCAAAGGCTTGACTTTAATACGAAATGCAAGGAATACAATGAACATAAATAAAAAGTAAATGGAAAGGAGCGAATGCAGCAACTTTTGGTTATCTTAAGTTTTGATTCCTTTATTTCGTTTAGTTCTTTTCTACATAAGTGCAGAGGAGAAATGCAGTTGTCCGCATATAAACTTCTAGCATTTGTGACCAATTTGAGTACATCGCAATCCGTTACTGTTTCAACACCCAGGGGTGTTTCAAGTCTTAATTCTTAAACCGTTATTATTTTTTCTCTCTTTTTGTAGCTATGCATCAGTGTCTACTGTCCTTATCTATTATTCTATATTCTGTGTCTCCATCTAGATTCTCGTGTATACCATGAGGGTCCGGATTGGGGTGTTGTTTATTTCTGTATTCTTTAAATTGTTATGTCACTTTTCTCTACATTTTATTTATCTTACTCCTTATTCTTTCTCTGTTCTTTATATTTTATTATCGCAATATATTTTAATTACTGATGTTTAGTTACATTACGGCGTTTATCTCTGATTTATATACTGGTTACCAATGTAGATGACAAATTGGTGTCATTTATGACAATTAAACAGAATCCACATGATATATGCGACCATTCTTGGGTGAAATTAATATTACTTTGATATTGCACTTTTTGAAACCATTTTTATCAATTTTCAATTGTCTAAATTGTTCATTGTTCATGTGTTTTTTTCCGTATATTTTCTGTTTCATTGTTCATGTGTTGTTTCTGTATGTTTTAGCCGCTTATCTTGAGACTACCCATTTGATCCGATAACACCCCATAAAGCAATAAAATTACACTTTTATTGCCATTCATTACTCTTAACAGACCAATTAACAGACCGGGTTTTATACATCCGACCCATTAACAGACCAGATTTTTTTAGATAACAATTGATTAATGTCACCAAAATACAGATTTTTGTGTAGATTTTTCACACAATGATATTAATATGGTTAACAAACATAATGCCTGTCTTTTTGCGATGTTCAAAATATTGCATGCAAGTAAATTCAACCAACGTGTCATTTTGTGTACATTTTGTGTGTGTAAAATGTGTATAAATTTATTGATGAGTAACCCGCTTTTCATTTTATAAATCGTTTATCGAAGCTAGAAAAAAATAATTACACCACTGGATTCAGTACATTGAACTTTTTTGTCAGACATAATTAATTTTTATGTTAAAAATATATTTAGAAAGTTATACAATGAAACATACTGAACTTGCAATGATTTTCTCGATAACACCTGATTTACAGACTTTAGCCAACCCGATTAACAGACCAACCGCCGATATAGCCGCATACTCAATATAGATTAACCGACCAATCTCTCGGTAAGCCGAGTGTCGGTCGTGAACACATTAATCTATTTTTATTTATAGTAAATATATTGTGAGCTCGTCGTTAAAATGTAGTGTTTGCATTTTTTCCCGTACATTTCGATTATTGTTTTCTTTAAAGTCCGATAATTTCCGATAGAAAAGGCTTTTTTGCATGTTCAAAGAGAATACAAATTGAAATGAAATATTTGAGTATGTAGATGTAAGGAGTTAATTTATTCAGGAAAAGCTTCAACTCACCAGTTTATTGCAAAAATCAGTAAAGGCCCGTCTAAATTGTATTTAATTGGCTAATTCAACATCAACTGCAGTTATCTAGATGATATTATTTCATTAAATAGTTAAGAATTTTCTACATATAATCAACTATTCTTTTGGTTTGTATGCTAATTTTAGAAAAATTTGTCCCGATTATAAAAATTAAACATGTAATTTTTGTTGGCAATTTAAGCGGAATTCATATTTCATTGCTTTTCTTAAATTAACACGACATTTACCAAACTTTGGAAATATCTAATTTACTAAATTATAAGGAGTATTATAAATATATATGATTTCAAAACAAAAATCGACTTATGCATAAACATATAAAAACTTTGAAGGAAAAGTAAAACAATAATCAAGAAAACAATTCGAGTTTGTGATGAATAGTCTTATGCACAGATAAAGTTGGACAACCAAGTAATATAACGCTCAAAACCTTCAACCTGCATAATATTCTAGATGTCAGCGTATTCAATTTGTCATTGATTGATATGGTAAACAGTCTACAGCACGAAGATAACAATACCAAATAAAAATATGAAGTGAAAACCACAAAACCAATATATACACATGACCAGGGTTTCCGCTGGCGGTCGCCATTTTCGCAATTTGCGAAAAAATAATAATTGTGGCGATAAAAATTCGTCATTTGCGAAAGAATTTGGCGAAAGAAATATATAAACCGATTTATTTTCCTCCATCTTGTTTATTTACTTTTTTTTCGAGTTTCTCGGACTTTACCCGATCAGACAATACTCGGAATTCACCTTGACCTCATTAAGATTTAGACAGAAAATCAATAATCAGCTGATTGCATTTTATAGCTATCGACAACAAAGGACTAATTAATAAAGGTGTTGATTGAATTGTTTCACAAAAGGATATGGTCAAATGGCTTCCGCTATAAATGTCACATACAGAATTTATTTACATCTTTGCGACGCACGTGTTTGAAGCAAACTTTTGACATCTCTCCCTTTAAAGATAGTTTTGAAAAGAAAGCTGTTGTTGTGACGAAAATTGTTCAAAAGCAAGAAAAATCTCCGATTTAAAACTTTAATCCTTTTATCCTTTGACTTTAATAAAGTCGTTTGAGTGACACATGCACGTGTTTCAAGCATATTTGTACGTCTCAACTTTTTCATTTACGATAGTCAAGAAAAGAAAACTGCTGTTATGAAAAAATCTATCCAAAAGGCTGGGAACAACCCCTCAAATGAGAGTAACCCTTCAATGTAATGACTACACATGAAATGAGGGATCAATTTCATGTGATAAAAGCTTTTGATTTGTTTTAAAAATTACTTCTTAGTACAAAAGGGCACAACAGGAAAAATATATTTATGTTACTTGGCGAAAAAAATAATAAAGTGGCGAAAAACATATTGTTTTGGCGAAAGAGGTGGCGAAAAAAATAATTGACCCAGGGGAAACCCTGCACATGACCACAATATCAATTAAGAAACAAGCAATTTACTAGATTTTCTGTTTTTATTTTCATAATAACTATAAATTGTTTGTATTAACTTACTAAAAAACGTTAACATTCGAGACATAAAAAATAATAAGTTAAGAATAAGAAAACCGATGAGTCACTATTGTTCTTAGTTTTATAGTACACGGCGTGTACCATATGAGACAGGCATCCATCATTTCCTCTTAAAACTGCCTTGTACATCCGTTTTCGCAGTTATTTTGTATCTGCTGCTGTTTTCTTTTGATCTTTTTCGTACATCAAATTATTTCAAATCAACCAGAGAATCTTTGATGTTCAGTATAACTTATCTGTACTGTTTGGTTCGATTCCAGTGAGAAGCCTAAATCGCCATAGCCAATTAAACTGTTGTATTCTCCTCCTTGCATCGACCATTTTAGTTTTGATCCTGGAAAGCCGTCATATTCAATTTGTTGAACCAGTGGCCATTCCTTTGCTAAATCATTTCCGAAGGTAAAGACAGATGGAAGTACAATAGACATTATAGCTTAGCTTAACAACTTTCAGTAATGTGCTGACAGTATAAAGAATGATGATTATTATTATTACTTGAATTACTGACAGGTTTATATACCAAATTTTTCCGATAAGTGATAATTATTTTTATTTATTTGATATCATTTTTCGTTTCTGACATCATCAGTACTGACATTTAAACAACATGACATTTATCAATTCATATAAAAAAGAAGATGTGGTATGATTGCCAATGAGACAACTATCCACAAAAGACCAAAATGACACAGACATTAACAACTATAGTGATGTTCACATGTTTTTTTTTATATTAATTCAGCGAAGTCTGGTATATATATTCAAAGAAGCTTCGACCATTCAGTTCATTTTGTCCCGAAGTTGTTGAGCACCATCTTTTAGGCTGTGCATTTTTCATATACATTTCATTACAGATTTTTCAGTCATTATATCTATTTTATGAGTCTTTTTTGATATAAAATATATTGATATTTGACATTTGTGTGGTAATAACAGGTGTATTTAACATTTGTAAATAGCACAAACACTATTAACGCATCGAATATATATTTTCTAATTAATTTTGTATAGAGAAAAAGTTACTGCTCTCTTGCAAACACGCAGAGATATGTGTTAATATTTCATTCATTTTTAACAATTGTGAATCATTAAAAAAAGGTTTAGAGTAAAAAAAAAGAAGTTAAGGTAAAGGAATACATTGAACATATTGCTTTCTTTAAACTTTTAGATCTATACTACAAAAAGGGCGGGAATATACCAAGAGAGTTATCAAAAACCAAAGTCGAAGAAATTGTTTACAGAAAACTGATTTACCACTCAAACCAAACAGTAAACAAGAGTGCACTCAAGTCTTAAGGAAGGATGGCTAGTGGCATTTGTAGTTTTGCTCAAGTGAACAACTGGTGAAGCGTTTCTTTTGTTAAGCCGAAATGAGTCAGAGAACATGATTGTGAGTGTAAATAAACTCATCACAGATACCAGGACCAAAATTTTATATTTACGCCAAACGCGCGTTTTGTCTACAAAAGACTCATCAGTGACGCTCGAATCAAAATCTTTTTAAAAGGCCAAATAGAGTACGAAGTTGAAGAGCATTGAGGACCAAAAATTCCTAAAAGTTATGCCAAATACAAGTTGATGAAAAAAAATGATAGGTGGTAACAATCCTTGCTTTTTCTTGAAAGCAAAGTTTGTGTCGTTTATAATCAATATTTTCAAAAAAAAACCAAAAGATTTATTTAATAATCGAAGTTATCATAAATTCCTTTAGATTCAATTGGCCGTTTTGTAAAAACAGTGTAACAGTTGAACATCGCGCGATATATGTTAGATTTATTTTAGATATCGAAATGATTTCAAATATATTAAGGGTAACCATTTAGCCATTTTCAATACACTAGCATCAGCAGTCGGCCTGATATAGTGATTCGTGTTCGAAAAATAGGAAAAAGAATTTCTGGGTATTTATACGAGAAACCGCAAACATCCAACAACTTTTTGAAATTTCTTAACCATTTTTGAAGAACAAAAGAGGTGTGTACCCAAATATATGTTGTCATGGCTGTCATTGATAAATAGAAACAAATTATCTGTGATGAAGATGGAAACAAAGTCTCGCTCCGTTTCGAGTTGATGCGATTTTATTAAGTTTTTTATCCTGTATTTACATATTCAACATTAATACTAGAAACTAAAAGTCATTCCTTTTACGCTAAACACACAGTACTAAAAAATATGTGAAAAATTAAGACCACGTACGAGTCAGAAGAAAACATTCCGGTACTGTGTTATATCATCCACTGCTATATAGTCGAGACACACCGCCAAATATTATAGCGCCATCTTTCAAACATAAAATTGTAAGATTATTCAAATTTTGTTTTAAAAAACACTGTGCTGTTTGCTATCAACTTTCGTGTATTATCAAAAGCGACATGATGAAAAACAACAAAATACCCATGCGTTCTTAATATTAAGTTTATGTCTATTTATTATTTAACCTTTCACAATTTATCCATATTGTTGACCACTTGTACAATGTCATATCTGATGTCTTTTATACCTAGACAGAATCTTGGTTTAGACATAAATACATATCCACAAAGAAGTAAAAATCACAAAAATACTGAACTGCGAGGAAAATTCAAAACGGAAAATCCCTGATTAAATGTCACAATCAAAAGCTTAAAGACATTAAAGGAATAAATAACATTTGTGATATTTCTGATTTGGTCCAAAAATAAAAAAAATATCTTCCAGTTCAACACTCTAAATCGCCGAAATAATTTTGTTGTTGACAACACAAGACGCTACAAACATACGATTGAGGCATCCGAAATTCAACACAATTTAGAGTAAATTTATTTGCTTTGAAAGAGTAACCAGATACTGCCTCGAAAGTAGCCCTCGTTGTGTAACTTATTTTGGTTACAAGGTCTTCTGATAAGATGTACATGGTTGTCTAACAATTACATAAAAACGCATTGAATAGATTGTGTTAGTTTCAAAGAAATTATTTTTTTGTAGTTTATTCTGAAACGGATAGAAAAGTCCAATTAATTGATACTTTTGCACAGTTACTGAACCTAGTATGCATTTATTCTTGTTTTAATATGTCGCAACGAGTTTGTTGGTCTAATTGTAGTGTTAAGAATTCATAGGCAATACATTATATGTACTCGATAAATGCATAACTGATAATTGTAATCAAATATGTTTGCGTATTTCGCCTCCGACTACACTGCTTCTATTAAATGATCTTTCAAATCTTTATCTCCTTGACTATTATTTCATACTCTACCATTTATAAATCTCCCTCATTTCAATTTCAACTTTGCAACTTCATTTTTTTTTGTTTTGGTTCCATATTCAGAAACTACCCAATTTAATTTCCAAAGATTATCTTGCATGAAGTTTAAAGAACAAACAATATATGTATCATCCATCGTCCGTTTGACGGCCTTCTCTTCGCCATTGTCTTCTGAAAAAGTACTCCTTCGCATTAATGTTTGTTCAATTTTGAAAGAGGCAGTTAATCAGCTTTTCAGAAGTAAATTTTGAAAATTAAAAACCTTCAAATGATTTAACTTAGCCTGTTCCAGTTAACGATATTGTGTTTAGCAATTGAGTCTGTAAAAGTATAGTTACAACTGCTTGTGCTAGACGTATGCTTATGGTTGTATCCAATATCACTCTATTTTAGCAAGCTCTTTCTTAAGAAATGAAGCTACAAGTAACAGGTAACAAGTTCAAAAAGTCCACTGCTTCTTCATACATTTGATATTCATATAATTTAACCGTTGCACTTTTAAATATTATTAATCGATAATGTTCCCTACTAATATTTAATCTTAGAGGGAATAACAAGTTACGTACCAGAGTAAGGTTATTCAGGTTATAATGGATTACATTTACATATCAAATAAAGAAAGCAATGATGACACTATCAAAAAAGGTTTTAGACAGTGCGTTCTAGACCTGTTCACATACCAATATTGTTACTGACAACGTAATGTCATTTATAACGAGCAAATATTTAAATCGTATACCTTAGGAACGTGCACTCTGCATTGCGTTCATGTTAAATTAGATTAATGAATCATTGTTGTGCATGTACAAATATAGGTTTCTATTTACTTTCATTTGTATAACAATTTTAACTTGAGCATAAAAATACAAATGCGATTATTTGATTTTTTTAATGATTGATTTGTGTTTAAGGCCACTTTAAGTACTACTGCGTTAGTTTGTAGATTTTAATGAAGGGGAACGATGGAGTTTTCGGAGAATACCACTGACCTCCGGTAGGAAAACTAACAACTCTAAATTAAAAATATTAGGTAAAACGGACCATTTATTACTATCCGAAATACAAACTATCCAAGTTTAACCTTAATGACGGATAGAACTATTGATTAGTAAATTCAAATCGGTCAAAATTAAATCTTCGCTTTTTGTTTCATATCTCTCAAATTGTTTTGAAAGAAAAAGTATTTTTCAAGTTATTCTTTCAATTTAAGGTGGTACCTAACACTACAGGGAGATAACTCTGTAAAATCAGCAGAATGTTTTAATGACGTTGTGTTCATATGGGAATATTAAGCTTCTCAATGATCAAAATAAGTGTTTGTCAAACTGCTTTATAACCAGTGTAATTTTTCTGATTAAACGGTTGGTTCAAATTTTTTGAATTTTTTATATTTTTGTAAAAGGGTCAAAGTATATACTTTGTCAAAATTTTAAGAAAATTAAACGAGCCAAATTAATTTTAGTTAAAGTGTTAGGTACCGCCTTAATTGCACAACAAAACAAACCTCTATTTCAAAACTTAAATGGGTACAACAATACAAAAGTTCAGTCTTGGTATCTATGGTGAGCTTATTTGGTAAAAAAAACTGTGTTTAAATGTTTTTTACATATTTTTATAAAGTGATATTATTTTATAACCGTCTGGAAACCCAATGTACTTTCAAGAATTGAGAATATCCTCATTTAAAACTATTTTGGTAAACTACTGGTACTTTTGATTTCTTATTTCAGTTCAATTTCAGCATTGACATAAGAACACAACCCAAAGAAAATTATATTTTTAAATCAAATGTTTTCGTAGCTGAAGTATTAGACCAGCGAATAAATACTTGAACATCAGATATTTCATTTTCCCGTTAATATAAAAGTATTTGTTCAAGGATTTCATTCAAATAAACTCATCATAAATACCAGTGTTATTTTAATTTAAAGATTGAGAAAATTGAATACTAGTAGTTCACAAAAGGGTGACAATTGTGTAAAGGATCTCAAAATTGTAGTCAAATATTATACCGTATACCATGCGGTAGCAAATATATATACAGTAAAACCTGTATAAACCGGCCGGCCATGGGGCTATGAAAACGGATCAGTTTGGACAGGAGCTTGTTTATTTGGGTTTCCTTTTTGACCAGAAATTAATGACTTGTGACGTCAGATATAAGCATGTAAAAGTGTTGTCTCATTGTAAATTGTAAACTTATATATACAAGTACCGTGATAATTTTTTTATTTGAAATTATGTCATGATTTGTGTGAACATATTGTGACATGACCATTACAAGTGTTCAATACCTTTTGATCATTTAGGTGCCAGTTTTGTATTACAACTCCAGTTTCCGGTGCATGTCAAAACATGGAGGGAAACAAAAAAGTCCATTATTTTCTGATTTTTTTCCTGGACTTAGTTTTATCTGTTTGATTAAAAGTTTATGATGAATTGAAATATATATATATATAGAGAGAGAGATTAAAAAAAGTCTGGGATATCAATTCAGGAAAGTAGACGTATTTCGTGTTTACCTGAAGTGGTGCGACCTAGTACTAAAAGCAAACAGAAAGTAGAAAAAAAAGTTTTGACTTAGGTTTACATATTAAGTTTTATTCTTCGTGGCATGACCCACTTTTTTCAATTAAATAACAATTTCACATTAGTACGTACATGATATGAAAATGAAATTTGTTTTCTATGTAGCCTTCGGCTGTTGTATGCTCTATGGTCGGGTTGTTGTCTCTTTGACACTTTCCCCATTTCAATTCTCAATTTAACATTTTTATTTTTTATTTTTTAAAAACAATTGTTTTGCATGTAAGCCTATGGAGAGTCAAATACAAGACTTGGTGTTTCAATGGATTTAAAATTTAAAAAAAAATGCTTGTTCCTCGAATTCAAATTATATTTCAACCCTCTTTACAAAAGTCGTATGTCAAATCTACCTCGTATCATCAGTCTCCGACTTGTCAGTTTCACTTTTATTTATTAGAATCCCCACGTTGTTTGAAATGTTAAATGAGAGATTTCATTTTGCTTCCATTGTTCATTATCTTCTCTGATATAGCTTACTAAAACGCCAGCATTTTATCAAAAATTCCATCACGATCGAAGCATTGTCGTACAATATATGATACCAATGGATTGTCAATATCCGGGTTCTTTAATATTAGGGTCACTGGTTCACAGCAGAGAAACTCAGCAATTCTGAAACACGATATCATTCCCTACTCCTCCATTTGAAAAAGTTATAAAAGTTACAACGTAAGTTCTATCTGATATATTTTGGCGTTTTCGGGTTTTTTTTTTTTTCAAATTTGAATAAAGCTCACTTCTGTAAGTTCACGGTTTAAAAACTTGCTAATTGCTTATCCTCAAACCCCATCTTTAAAACAATTATGATCTGATTGCATATCGAACTAATATTTCATCATGTTAGATTAATTAACAAACCGGTTTTGACATGTAATAATTGATGTACTTCAGAGTATTTAGACTGTATAATTAGACCGAAATTCGGAATGCACAGGGTTCGAGTAACAGGGGGTATTTTTTACAAAGACTGTAAAGGGAAAACATTAGACTTCAATTTTTAGCCAGACTGGACGTGAGAACGGTTTCTAAGGGTTCGGTTAACTCAGGTTTCACTGTAGCGTATAAAATGACTACTCAACCCTAGCGAACATGAAAAGTCAAATTGTTTCTGTTGAATGATTTCTGTGAAAGCCTGGACACTTCTGGTACAACGATTATAAAGGTCAAATGAATTATGCCGAGGCGGTGTTGTTATAACAAGAGACAATCAAACATAATAGGTTACGGAGGTGAAAATAAGACAAGGGCACCTCCACTGACATTTATAATGAAATTAAATCAATTAACAATTATCAACCAGGGTCATTGTTTGGGCGTCATTGGTGAGTCTAAATCGGGTATTTTAAATCGTTTATCACAATGTAGTGTCCCAGCTTTTTTCATTTTATTTTTTTCAATGTTCACGTTAAATTATTCACCTCCTAAATGTTTTTAAACTTTCAATTTTATTTTGTAATAAAGTAAATATATTGTCAATTGCGCGTTATGCCTACATGTTAGTATTGGTGACGTAAATTTCGATTGCTGTTTTCTTAAACGCCCGAAGACAAACGCCAGATAAGGAAAAAAATATATCAGTCTAAAAAAATAAATGGCCTTCTTCAGTGTTAAAACTTTTGACACTGAATGAAGGCCATTTGTTGAGCCGAAATATTTTTCAACACGATTTAATAACAACATTTTCGTATAATTACATCTAATATCTGTACCGTTGTGCAAATGTTTAGACTGATATTTTTTCCTTATCTGCATAGTATCGTCTATTCTACATGATCCGGTACATAGAACTTTGCTGGTTGGTACTTTTTATAGACTTCTATATATGTTTAAGACAGACAGACAGATACCATAAACTTATTGACATATAAACATGTCAGCCAGAGTTTGAGCTTGTTTTGCTTTTATCTATAAAAACAATTTGACGAAAAAAGGTAATTTATTAAAAATCATAAAATGCAAAAAATTACAATTTGCAAATAAAACAGTTGACATAAAAGTTCATAATTAATATGCAATTATAATACATAATTAATACGAAATTACATCAACTAAAATCATATCTATTGAATAAATGACAAATAATAGCAAAGGTGAGGAGAAAAATCTGCCACAAATACCTCTCACAAGAAGAGTGCATCCCCACCCGAGTGCTCTGGCGACGTGAATCCAGT
Organism: Mytilus edulis; assembly: GCA_019925275.1. Taxonomy (NCBI): domain Eukaryota; kingdom Metazoa; phylum Mollusca; class Bivalvia; order Mytilida; family Mytilidae; genus Mytilus; species Mytilus edulis. The sequence continues at coordinate 74,878,600 of CM034353.1, forward strand.
CTATGTACATAAAAAATCATGTTATAAAAATCAATTATGTATATATAAAAAAAAATAAAAAAAATTACAGATTGCAGTTACAGACCAGGCAATGCTGACATCCATAACATGCTCTCAAAACAAATCACAAAACATATAATAATGTACACAACTGTTAAAATCAAAATTGAGATTAGCATTTCTTATGACAATGATTAATCAGAAGATAATTAAAACAGACACTGGTTATTAATAACAGATATTAAATAATTAAGTGACAAATGTTTGGCAGGCAATGCTGACCCAAAACTGTGCAATAAATAACTTAAAAATTTTGCATCCTTATATATTTCATAAAAGCACTCGATTTCCATCTCCCCATCCCTTGAATCATGGAGTGGGGAATTCCCCTAGCTGCAACAGAAGTCGCAGCCCCTATCCTGAAACTGTGTGCGTTATAGTACCGAGTATCTAAACTGATGAATGAGAGAGCCGACTTTAAAGAGGTGGTGAAATAACTGGAGCTCCAGACTTAAATTGGAACAAAGGTTAACTTGAATGGCCAAATTGAGACAGATAGTGATGTACATGAGTGACTGGACACGTGATATTATCTGCACAAATCGGGATTTAAATGGTTTTTGGATGCAGGTCACTTTGTTTATAATATGTCATGGTTAAAGACATACCTTTTTCACGATCAAATGATATGTCGCCAACCTGAAGCATCTGCTTTGTATCGGAGCCGCTTTTGGTCGATATCTCACCTACTCGTAAACAGGCATAAAAAGCAAGCAGAAACATAGCCTTAAGGGCTAATTGGTTGTCTACATTAACAATTACACACGGCAAAAAGTCAATTAATTTGATCAAAGTGGCCATTAGTTATAGGTAGTCTAGGGTCATTCTTGCCTTTCAAATTCTGTACACCTTTCAATTTTTTATAAATAACAAACAGATCTGTTGGATCATGCCAACTATTTGATTTGTCACAAAACTCAAAGCTGATATATGGGTGGGGATAGTTGATGGACTATCATTTCGTAAGAATACATTAGCAATAAAAGGAGATAGGAGTATATGGGAAGATGGAAATGGTCTGCATTCAGCATAATACGTCTCACAAAATTGTAAATAACTATTTATCAATCTGGAATACGATTTGTGTGTAGCATCTGAAAAAGATGCTGTGAACAACTTATCAACTACAGAGTTAAAAATTGCACTGGAACTATTGTCTGTTTTGGAGACAACCATGGGGCAATCAGGCGCACTTTCTTTGTCTTGGAGCAAGCTGGTGATAACTGGATGTACAACAGTGTTCATTACGGTTGATGAAGAACAAGGCATTGGTGAAATAACTAAGCTTGGGTTTCTCATTGTAGAGGTACTTGCTTGAGCTTGCTCTGCTTGTTATAGAGAGCTTTATTTGAAAAGAAATTTTCAAGAGAGATAGAAAAACAAATAATAATACAAGAGCAAGACAAATAAAAAATAAAGAAACGAAGTTTTACCTGACAGCCAAATTATGTGTAATGATTTGCAAGCGTATTTTTGTAAATAAATGTATATCTCATGGACATTCCTCGAACTTTCTTACGCAATATAGAACAGTTTTAAATTAACTTCTTCCATCTTCATACTTACAAAATATATTTTGAGTTATATCCTTCCTGAACATGCACAAACGCGTTTGTCTTCGGACGTTTAAGAAAACAGCAATCGACATTTACGTCACCAATACTAACATGTAGGTATAACGCGCAATTGACAACATTAATTGAAAATTTAAAGACATTTAGAAGGTGAATAATTTGACGTGAACATTGAAAAAAATCAAATGAAAAAAGCTGGAACACTACATTGTGATAAACGATTTAAAATATCCAATCTAGACTCACCAATGACGCTCAAACAAAACACTTGGTTGATAATCTGTTAATTGATTAAATTTCATTATAAATGTCAGTGGAGGTGCCCTTTTCTTATCTTCACTTCCGTAACCTATTATGTTGGATTGTCTTCTTGGATAACAACACCGCCTCGGCATAATTCATTTGACATTTATACTCGTTGTATCCAGGAGTGTTCACGCCTCCACAGAAGTCATTCAACAGAAACAATCTGACTTTTTATGTTCGCTAGGGTTGAGTAGTCATTTTATACGCTACAGTAAAACCTGAGTTAACCGAACCCTTAGAAACCGTTCTCATATCCAGTCTGGCTGAAAATTGAAGTCTAATGTTTTCCCTTTACAGTCTTTTTAAAAATACCCCCTGTAACTCGAACCCTGTGCATTCCGAATTTCGGTCTAATTATACAGTCTAAATACTCTGAAGTACATCAATTATTACATGTCAAAACCGGTTTTCTAATTAATCTAACATGATGAAATAATAATTCGATATGCAATCAGATCATAATTGTTTTACAAGATGGGGTTTGAGGATAACAATTAGCAAGTTTTTAAACCGTGAACTTACAGAGTGAGCTTTATTCAAATTTGAAAAAAAAACCCAAAAAAACAGAAACGCCGAAATATATCAGATAGAACTTACGTTGTAATTTTTTTTTAACTTTTTCAAATGGAGGAGTAGGGAATGCATATCGTGTTTCAGAATTGCTGAGTTCCCTGCTGTGAACCAGTGACCCTAATATTAAAGAACCCGGATATTGACAATCTATTGGTATCATATATTGTACGACAATGCTTCGATCTTGATGGAATTTTTGTTTGATAAAATGCTGGCTTCTTAGTAAGCTATATCAGAGAAGATAATGAACAATGGAAGCAAAATGAAACTCTCATTTAACATTTCAAACAACGTGGGGATTCTAATGAATAAAAGTGAAACTGACAAGTCGGAGACTGATGATACGAGGTAGATTTGACATACGACATTTTGTAAAGAGGGTTGAAATATAATTTGAATTCGAGGAACAACCTTTTTTTTTTAATCTTAAATCCATTGAAACACGAAGTCTTGTATTTGACTCTCCATAGGCTTACATGCAAAACAGTTGTTTTTAAAAAATAGAAAAATAAAAAATGGAAATGGGGAATGTGTCATAGAGACAACAACCCGACCATAGAGCATACAGCAGCCGAAGGCCACATAGAAAACAAATGTCATGTTCATATCCTGTACGTACTAATGTATAATTGTTATTTAATTGAAAAAAAGTGGGTCATGCCACGAAGAATAAAACTTAATATGTAAACCTAAGTCAAAACTTTTTTTTCTACTTTCTGTTTGCTTTTAGTACTAGGTCGCAACACTTCAGGTAAACACGATATACGTCCACTTTCCTAAATTGATATCGTAGACTTTTTTTAATCTATATATATATAAATATATGTTTCAATTCAGCATAAACTTTTAATCAAACAGAAAAAATAATCAGAAAATAATGGACTATTTTGTTTCCCTCCATGTTTTGACATGCACCAATATGTTGATAACATTAAATGCTAATTGGTTATGTATCCAATTCGCACTGATATTGGAAGACTTTCCATGCCACACAAATATTTTAAGTTCGTGGTTTTTTTTAATGTACTTTTGTATCACCGACCTAGTACAGAATTTTGTTTGAGGGCAAGCTCTAGTACATCTCCAGATCAGTATTTTCGTAATGTGTTGAAGATCCGTTGATGGGGTCCGTCTGTTTTCTGCTGGTTGGTTGGGTTGTTGTCTCTTTGACACATTCCCCATTTACATTCTCAATTTGATAAAACACAAGGGTGAGATTTCATTGTACTGTAAGCAGGAGCCTAAGAACAATACGTGCCAACCGGCTGTATTGGAATTAAATTGTATGTCCACAATTCAACGAGTCATTGTAATAAATTGTCACAATTATTTTAAAAAATATTGGTGGTTAAAGCCTCGGTCACACCTTAACGGATAGCTCGAACGGATGCTTAAAAGCCTCGGTCACACCTTACCAGATAGCACGAACAGACGCCTAACGGATGAAAATAAAAGTTGTCCGTTGACAAAATTGTGATATTGGTTGACGTTCTCGTTGCATGTACACATGAAGTTCTGAAGGCTGCTTTTGATATGGACAAAACTCCAACAAGAAGAGAAAATTCATGGTCTATTAAATTATCTGAATTATCAAAATATATAGGAATAACAAGCATTGTAATATTAATTTCAAACAAAAACAAGAATATTTCTACAAAAAAAAAATTATTTGAATAAAAGATGGAAACTCTGGTAAACTCTTATTTTTTAGTAGAATTTATTCTAAATTTAAACAAACAAGAATATTTAAACTTTAATGTTCTTGATATCTAACACTCACAAAAATAAGAATAAGTGCACATTCAATAGCAATAGTAACTGGAAGGTTTGTAAGACATATAATACTCTCTTATAAGATATTTTGCAAATTTTGAACAGGACAAATTGAAATGAGATACATTTCTTTGTTGAATGTCCTCAATATAACAAAATTAGATCTAAAATCAATGATATAAATTCAAATAATTTGAATGAAAATTTTATCAAAATTTGTTTTGAAAATCAAAATTCTTAAAAAGAACTAAAACCAGTTTGTATGTATATTGAAGAAACTCTTGTTTTGAGAGACCACCATCCTGTTTCATCGAATAATAATCCTTTATAGTCTCTTGTACATATACATATAGATTCCACAACTGCAACAAGTGTGTTACGATATTCCTCTACTCGAGACAGTTAAATTTTAATATTTAAAGGGCGAGGCTTGCCGAGCTTTTAAAATAATTAAAATTTAACTGTTAAGAATGTATCCATCAAAGATTTGAAGTGAGATAACTGAACGTATAAGATATCTATTGATTTATATATTTACGAATGATGTCCTTGTACCGATGATAAAATTTAGTAAATGTTTTGACTAGATTGTGATACTGGAAACCGTAGTGTGAAAATTTTCAGTAATACATGGATTTCTTAACTTTAAGATCATATACGTGGTTGCATACACGCGCGACTCGAACAAGTTGAGATATATAAAATCAATAAGATGGTGACCAAAGAATATCACCATCTTAAAATGGATAATTAATAGGAAATGCAAAATCATCTCTTTTATCATAACATTTTGGTATTAAGCTATTGCATAGTTACTTTGTGCATGGAAAAGTCTGTACTATAAAATTATAAAATTTGATTGGACGCGGTTATATAGTTTATTACAAGGTTTATTTACAAAGACATTACTGATTGTATATACGTACTGTGTGTGATTTATTGAAAACCTTAATGAAACCTTAAACAACTAGTGGTTAATTTCTGTGCATTTGGTCTGTAGTTTGAGAGTTGTATCATTAGAAATCATACCACATCTTCCTTTTTATAAATAAACATAACTCCAATAAAAAAAAATAATAACCTTTGATAATATTTCTATTTTATTTTTAAGATATCCATAAAACTGTCTGCATTACGTATACTATGATTAAACTCAAACATTAGAAATTAATTTGGTCAAGAGTAGTATATTCTTTAGTTTATCCATTCATTTATTCATTCAGTTGTCGTACAACTTATGACACTAATTTCTATCTTTTCTTCTGTCGACAAGTTATAAGGTTCTGTACATCATGGACACGTCATTATTTTGTATTCACACCTTTTTCCTTTTGATATCTCTCATGCATCAAATTGCTTTATGTTTGCAAGAATTGTTCATTGGATGTAAACTGTGCTGTTTTTTTCTGTTCTGTTAAATATTTCATAGCATACTGTGCCACTATATTCTCCTCCAGTAAACGAAAATATTTGTTTTAATCCTGGACATCTGTCATATTCAATTTGTTGACCAAGTGGCAACTCCTTTGCTTTGTTATTTCTGAAGGTATAAAGAGATGGAAGTACAATAGACATTATAGCTGAGTAGAGCAAATTTTAGTAATGCTATAATAGTCTTACGGCTGGTGTTTAGTTGTGTTTTGAATTGAAATTTTAGCTGTTTTATACACAAAATTTCTGACATAACGTGTTAATTGTATTAGTGTATGAGTATCCTTTTTTGTCTCTGACACCATTCTGACATTATATATTTTTTTTAAACTTTCTCATCAAGTCAGTTAAATAACTTTTAAAGTTTAATTAAACATAAATATTAGCGCATTTAGGTAGCAATAAACAGTTAGGAAAAAATAATAAACTTTGCCCTTCTAGATTTTACCATCCCCTTTTCATGCTTTTTTGCAATATCAAGCATACTGTTTGTGTCATATATGTGCATATGTATGTAATCAGAATCTTCCGTAGATTTTATATCCAGTATATAAAATGGTAACATATAATTTCTTTTGGGTGTATCCATGGCAACAATCTGCATTTATTTGTTATAAAATATTGCAAAAAAAGGGGGGGAATGTCACATATTTCCCCAAAATTTGGCTAAAAGTAGAATTTCAATCGCTTGAAGTATGTATCATTCAGCAAATACAATGAGTCATATGTCTTTCGTCTCATTTTTTTGTAAAATTGCGTTAAAAACTTCGTGTAGAAGTTAAGTGTTTTTAAGCATTACATCAATTTCTGGACCGATAGCCAGTCTAGCTATGAAAATACGGATTGTCAAATAGAAATTAGCCCATAAAACATGTAAAAAATAATCTTGAAGCCCTTATAAATAAAGGCAACAGTAGTATACCGCTGTTCAAAACTCATAAATCCAGGGACAAAAAACAAAATCGGGGTAACAAACTAAAACCGAGGGAAACGCATTAAATATAAGAGGAGAACAACGACATAACACCGAAACGTAACACACACAGAAACGGACCAAGCATCAGACAAAACACCACGAGAATAACAAATATAACATGAAAACCAAATACATGAATTTGGGATAGACAAGTACCGTGCCACGTCTGATCTCAATATCTCAAAAATAAGAGAAAACACAAACGACTCAACGTTAAAATTCAACACACACAGAAACGAACAATAATATAACAATGGCCATCTTCCTGACTTGGTACAGGACACTTTTAAAGGGGAATAAAAGTGGTGGGTTGAACCTGGTTTTGTGGCATGCCAAACCTCGCACTTTAATGGCAAAGTTAAATATAACATTGAAATGACAACATAACATCACAGGACCACAACACAAAATAGGAGAACACATTAGATATAAACCATCTTTGAAGGCTAAATTAGCACTCAGATGTCTAAAAATGAATTTTATTACACAATAACTTTCCTATTTGAAAAATCCACCAGGGCCAAAATGCAAAACCAATCTCTTAACTGTGTATTGCTACCTTAGTCCCTATTTGTAAAAACTCAAGACGTTGGGGCATTAGCCGAGATGTGGTAAAACAGATGTTGTAGACCATTAAATATTTTAAAAACCTTTTAAGTAGTATCAAAAATATAGGACTTTAATTGGAAAAGGTATACTTCGTTTGAACAAGTTGTTACATCTATTTTAAATGTCTTATCTATAAACAACATGTATAAAACATTCAAATTCGGCTAACAGTCAAATTGGATAAGTTTAAGGTAAAGTGTCGCATGGATTTTATTCAAATCATGTCTATATGTCAACCATGCTAAAAATAGAACTGTTCCAATTTAACATTCCCATTGTTACACATGAACTGTTAAAATATTGCAAGACTTATACATCTTTATTTCTCCTTTCAAGCTTACTAATATTTCGAACCCTTGTTTCATTAAACTAATTTTTTAGGAGTCAAGGAACCAGTTTACGAAAAACAGAGTTTTAAAACACATATCATTTGGACCAATTGAAGTCATTTAATTTAAAATTACATCCTAATTCATTATAACACGACCAAACAATTACCGATGTTTATTTATTATGCAATCATGTTAAATAGTGTGGCTAGTTTGGTAGATAAATGATATAGATTCGTATTCAATATTTTTATTAGTCTCGCCACATGTATCTTAAATTGTCATAAAGTATACTCCGTACTGATATTCCAATGTAATTTCTAATATTTTTGACTAAATATTTTTCATGTACCAAGCAATTGTTCTTATGGTACGAATTGATTAAGCATTTTCATATATGGTATGCAATGGTTAAGCATCTCTTTCATATGGTACGAAATGGTTTATGGTGATGGTACGAAAAGGCAAAGTTATGGTACGAAATAGTAGTTTAGGGTACGAAATGGCTATGGTACGAACTGATTATGATACGAAATAACTAGCTACCATCCTTACCCGAGCTAAGCATGGTCATTTTTCCTATTTTAACAAATTCCTTTCAACTCCTTTGACATACATCATGATTTGAATGATATATGCGATATCAATGTATTGTCTCTATTCCGAGTGGGATTGGACAATTTTCTTCATAGCTTTTTACTTACTTCTAATAAAATAATTTGTATGTGCCGAGGAAAGTGTCAACATTTGGAAAGTTATGATTTTGATCAAGCATTTATAACTGATATTAATGAAATTTAAACCTTTTATGGTACTAAAATGTTCGGTTGTAAAATCTTTAATTAGTACTTATAAAACTCAAGTTGTTTTTTACAAATAAGCATTAAGAATTGCACCTTTTTAGAGAATTGTTGGCTTTTATGTGACAATTTGTATCAATATTACAATCAATGTAACTGTATATCAGTAACCTTTTGTAGTAATTAACATTTTAACCTTTTGTACAATCATTTATTCGTACTTTAAAAAAACTCCGTAGACCCACGTTCATGTACACGAAACGTATTTTTAGCTTTGTCTCTTTTTAATTTTTCATTTGTATTTAGCACATACTGACAACTTTTCGTCCAATTAACGTGATCCCTTTCATGATGAAATAAAAAAAAATATCTGAAGAGAATGACCTTCACATAATCTAAGACTTCCAAAAGTTGAATTTATTTCTTATACTTTGTAAAAATACATGTTTTATTATATATTATCGATTCAAATTATATCAGTGGACTGTGTGTTACCGAAGGTCGCCAACCAAGTAGCAAGTACTGCGATACTGGCACGAAAACTAGCATATTATTTCATTTTAATGTTCTGTTATAAAATTGTAAAAATTATCTATAAAAAAACGAAATGTATCTCCCTGATACATAGTTCTAAATCCATACCATACTATGTGTCTTCTTTAACGTTTGTATAACGTTGTGGATTTCAAATATTTTTGGACTAGAACATTACTGAAAAGACATTAAATTTAAATTTTCTTTGATATAGTTGTTAAGATCCTCTATATGAGGTTTTTCATCTTGCATCTTTGATCTGTATATAAAATACTTTACTATCAAACATGACTATATCTACATTTAGTGGAATTTCAATATTTGTTGTTTCAAAAATCCAGGCATTTAGATGGTGCCAAATGTCTGCTACAATATGACAGCCCCACAATAAGTGCTCTATGCTTTCAGGTTCTTCCTTGCAAAATTTACATAAATTACACTGTACACGTTTCATCTTTAAAAGTAAAGTATTAGTACCTAAAATACGGTGAATAATTCGGTATTGAAACCAACAGAGCTTGGCATTTTTTGAAATTTTAGTGACACTGTTATGGATTTTTTTCCAATCTCCTACAACGTTATTCAATATACACTCCCATTTTCGCTCAGCTGCTATTACAACTGGTATCACACATTGATTTAATATATTATACATGTCTTTTGAAACTTTGTTTGACTTGAAAAAAAATGTTAATATTAAAAGGTAACAAAGCTTGTTGTTGTTTTTCCCTTTCAGTGTTGATTCCCATAGATTGTAACCATTTTTTTAATGCTACTTTAATAACATAAAATTGTAAAAATGTGGGTTTAAAAGTATATATCCGTTCATGCTTTTCGTAGACAATTTATGACTCAACCCATTACATGCATACACCATGATAATTTGATCTGGGAGAACATGTTTAATCCATTTGTTGTAATTTGCTAAAACTATGTTCAGTGAATTATGGCAACAGTAGAATACCGCTGTTCGACATTCATAAATCAGTAACTGTGAGTACTTTCATGTCGTTAATTTTGCGTTTGTTTTATATACCAGAAAAATTGTACCCCGTAGTGACATGTTGAGATAGATCCTTTGTAACTGATTTGTCAGTTCTTTTAATGTTCTAAGGTTATGATGTTATACTACTGTCTCAAACTACATGAGGATTAAGCTCTTGTAGACATGTTTAAACTTCCTACACTATATTTGCGCTTTTCCAAATTAGAAGCCTGTAATATAGTGGTTTTCGTTTGTTGTGGTTTGTTATGTCTTTTTTTTTTGTGTCATTTATGATTGAAATCATTCAAAAGGTAGTTCACCACCTTATTGCCGTGCCTATACAACACCACTCTACTATAGTAGGTACAAAAATCAACTCGCCATAGTGATGCATGGGAACTTCAGACAATTTAGACAAACGTCAATGTGTACAAATACTCATCCTTTCCACGAATAATAAGACTATGGAACCAACTACCACTGCCTGTAATAGCTGTCCCAGATTTTGACACATTTAAGGTTATTATATGCAATAATAGATTCCTCACTGGAATAGAACCACACAACACACACTGAATCTCTGAAAACAAAGATTGTTTAGTTAATTTGTAGTTATTTGTTGTATGAAAAATGCATATTATCAACTCAGTTGTAAGTAACTTTTGAAAGTTTATAAAACTAGGAGTATTAGCGCATGTGGTCCTTATTTGTTCCAAATCAAAGTCTATGGGGTCTTTCTGTTTAAAGGGCCGCTAATGACAAATGTTATTGCTTTACTATATATAAACATATTGTCTCTGTGATTCGAATGGGTCGCAAAACACTTCGACCTTTAAAACAGAAAGATTAGGGAGAGATGGATAAAATATATTGATACACGGTACCAAAACCGGTACTTTTGATCTGACAGACAGGCAACATTAAACCTCCATTTTAATTTTCATGCAATGTTTTTATTATTCAAAAGTATCAGTCAAAAAGTGTTCTACCATTTTCTACATTTAAAAATGCCTGTACAAAGTCAGGAATATGACAGTTCTTAGTCCATTCGTTTTTGATGCGTATTGTAATATGATTTTGCCATGTGATTATGGACTTTCCGAATTGATTTTCCTCTAAGTTCAGTATTTTTGTGATTTTACTTTCTACTATGAAAACTATGCATTCAACTTTCATTTGATACCAAATATTAAAAAAAATGTTTTACATATTAAGAAAGTTCACCCATGCGTAGGACCTATTTTGTTTGAAATATGTAGTGGTATACGTTTTCTGGCCAAGCCTGAATTAGTGTTTTATCAATTTATAACAGGAATAAATAGACTTCTGATTTTGGAAAGGTACACTCTTATTCGTGTGACAATCTGATCATTAGTGTTTGTGTATTACACTATCTTTTTATTTGATTTACAATACATGTGAGAGACAATTACAATCAAAACCAAGGAGTAAACAAAGACTCTTGAAACCAAAGGACATTTACATTTACATAAAAATTAAACATGATATGTGATGTAAGTTCTGAAACCAATCAAGGTTAGTATATTAAGAACTATAGTATACAAATCTTTGACCCAATTGGGGACACTTCATAGTAATTTTTCCTTCACTTCTTTATTGTTCCAGTCGAATTATGCATTTTTCAAATATTTTTTATCTATTAATTTATTAATTGTCAATGGATCTTTCAATATAGCTTGGTGTAGTAACTGAACGTTTGTATTTGTTGTAGTAACTCGTGATTAATTTCTTTTTTCAAAATTAAAGTAAAAAATGTTTTTTCATGATCCGTAATTAACAAAATACTAATAATTTAATCAAATATGATAATGGATCTAAGGTATTTTTAAGACTTTTTCAAGAACATGTTTTTGCGACTTGCTGCACAGAACCATCAAGGGAAAACGGTACTATTTATTCTGCCTTAGGCGACAACACTAACATTTTCTAAAATTACTACTAGTACTCTTTATAATAAAAACCTGAATATGACAGTTATGTGTGGTACTTATTATTCTATTTCAAAAATTGAAGTCAAATAGTATCATGACCAACTTCAAACGGAGCTTGTTTGTTTTATCTATGCCCACCGTCATTTTAAAAGTTGTTTGAAATTTTTTCGAATAATTCTCTAGAAAATATTTCAATAGGGTTCAAAATTGATATTGTAAATATACACACTGCAGTTATTCATAGATAAATAAATGTACCCTTACATCAAATCACAGCACTCCTAAGTTGACTTACTTCACCTGCTTTGGGTACATAAAAGGCCAACCTAAAGGTGGGTAAATGTTAAAGTACAGTTTTCCCTGTACTCATAAAAATACCAGGATTTAAAATTTAAACGCCAGACGCGCGTTTCGTCTACAAAAATCAGATGAAGTAAAACAGAAAGACTCCATAGACTTTGATTTGGAACAAATAAGGACCACATGCGCTAATATTCCTAGTTTTATAAACTTTCAAAAGTTACTTCCAACTGAGTTGATAATATGCATTTTGCATACATCAAATAACTACAAATTAACTAGACAATCTTTGTTTTCAGAGATTCAGTGTGTGTTGTGTGGTTCTATTCCAGTGAGGAATCTATTATTGCATATTATAACCTTAAATGTGTCAATTCTGGGACAGCTATTACAGGCGGTGGTAGTTGGTTCCATAGTCTTATTGTTCGTGGAAAGGATGAGTATTTGTACACATTGACGTTTGTCTAAATTGTCTGAAGTTCCCATGCATCACTATGACGAGTTGATTTTTGTACCTGATATAGTAGAGTGGTGTTGTATAGGCACGGCAATAAGGTGGTGAACTACATTTTGAATGATTTCAATCATAAATGACACACAAAAAAAAGACATATAACAAACCACAACAAACGAAAACCACTATATTACAGGCTTCTAATTTGGAAAAGCGCAAATATAGTGTAGAAAGATTAAACATGTCTACAAGAGCTTAATCCTCATGTAGTTTGAGACAGTAGTATACCAGCATAACCTTAGAACATTAAAAGAACTGACAAATCAGTTACAAAGGGTCTATCTCAACATGTCACTACGGGGTACAATTTACTGATATATAAAACAGACGCAAAATTAACGACTTGAAAGTACTCACAGTTACTGATTTATGAATTTCGAACAGTGGTATTCTACTGTTCTCCCAGATCAAAGTATCATGGTGTATACATGTAATGGGTTGATTCATAACTTGTCTACGAAAAGCATGAACGGATATATACTTTTAAACCCACATTTTTACAATTTTATGTTATTAAAGTAGCATTAAAAAAATGGTTACAATCTATGGGAATCAACACTGAAAGGGGAAAACAACAACAAGCTTTGTTACCTTTTAATATTAACATTTCTTTTCAAGTCAAACAAAGGTTCAAAAGACATGTATAATATATTAAATCAATGTGTGATACCAGATCCATAACTGTGTCACTAAAATTTCAAAAAATACCAAGCTCACCGTATTTTAGGTACTAATACTTTACTTTTAAAGATGAAACGTGTACAGTGGAATTTATATACATTTTGCAAGGAAGAACCAGAAAGCATAGAGCACGTATTGTGGGGCTGCCATATTGTAGCAGACATTTGGCACCATCTAAATGCCTGCATTTTTGAAACAACACATATTGAAATTCCACTAAATGTAGATATAGTCATGTTTGGTAGTAAAGTATTTTATATACAGATCAAAGATGCAAGAGGAAAAACCTCATATAGAGGGACTTAAAAACTATATCAAAGAAAATTTTAATTTTAGAAAAACATATTTCCTCAACAAATATGAGTGTGAAAGATTATAACATGTACTGGAACCCCTGGGACAAAGTCATTAATATTTAATAGTGAATTGTTATATATAGATGTGCTTGAAATGTAATTTCCTTTATCACTGTATATTCTTTTATGAAAATGTTATACTTCATCCATATTCCGTTATATCATATCATATTATTAGTATTTTCTGTTTGTTTACTCTTATTTGCTTGATTATGCTTATTTTTCTGGCTTGCTTTATTGTGTGCCACTATAGATAATTTATGTAAATGCCTGTTAATCCATGATAAATAAAGTAAATAAAATATTAAAAAAAAATAATTAATTCATTTTCTTTCTAATTTCTCATTTCTCAGATATTCTATGAGGTTTCCAGTATACTCACTTTGAGACATTTTTTACTTATATCATGAAAGCATATACCATTATTTAGTGCATTCTTCATATATATATATATAGGGCAACTCAGACAGCAACTCAAATCAAGAGGTTATAAGAACAAAAGTATTTCAGAAGCTTTCGGAAAAGCAAACGAAAAAGAACGAACAAACCTACTTGAATACAAAGAAAAGACGGCCCAGACAAATAAAATCCCGTTTGTTGTTAGCTTTCATCCTCATCTGACAAATATTTCATCAATTGTCCACAAACACTGGCGTCTTATTGAAAATGATCCTTCCTTAAGCGAGATTTTTCCATCACCTCCCGTTATGGCTTACCGCAGACCAAAAAACCTCAAAGATATTCTAGTATCATCCAAAGTATCTAAACGGGAGATATCAACAATCGGAGGTTATAAACAATGCGGAAGGGGCAATTGTAAGTGCTGCAAAGTCGCCAATATAGAAAACCAGTTCATCAGCACAGTCACAAAGAAAAATTACAACATATTTATAACATCAAATTGCAAAACGCAAAATTGCATTTATGTTCTAACGTGTGGAACTTGCAAATTACAATATGTTGGTGAAACAGAAACCCCATTTAACATCCGACTAAATAACCATCGGTCATTTTATACAAAAGAAAGGAACTGCCCAATTACAAGACACCTTTTAAGAGCAGGACATGATTTTGAAAACATCACATTTCAAATCATTGAGAAAAATCAAAATTGGGATACACAAGGAAGACAAAAAAGAGAGAGATTTTGGATGCGCCAGTTACGAACTCTTGAACCTGATGGACTCAATGAGAGAGACGAAAAAAGATTTCAAAGCAAATCAAAACCATAGTTATCTTGAAATCATACAAATTAATTTATAAAAATTCATACAATTAATCGAACATCTATAAATGTGTTAAACTTTTATTCCAACTTCATGTAGTTGTAGCTACAAACATATTTTATGACCGAATTAATATGTTACACCCATCCCTCAAATCTTGTATAGATTAAGCTACAAAAATATTTTTCTGTCATGCATCCGATTTCACCTTGAGGAGATGCACACGCCTGATGAAGCTAATTTGTTTAGCGAAATATTGCGTATTTCTATTTAACATCTAATAGAACTTTTTAATGTATCAATTAGTGTGTTTTAGTTATATTCTTAGACATTTATATAATTTTAATTCAGTAACTGTATCAGTTTATTTTCACAAACTGATCCACGCTTAATTAGATTGAATGTTGATTGTTGCTATTTTTAGACATTATATATATATATATATGTATATATATTAAAGACGTTTCAGTCAATTCTTTTATCTTAAGAGTCTGTGAAACGAAATGGTATGAAATGTTTGCTATTTGACATTTTTGTAGAAATAACAGATGTTTTTGAAAATTACTGGTGTTTTTGAACATTCGATAATTCCAAAACTATATAAAGGTCATCGAATATATCTTTTCTTATTAGTTTTATATATTGAACCAGTAATATTTCTCTTTTACACAAGCTGAGATATTTATTTTCGAAATATTATTTCTAGCATGTGTTATAAATCAATTAAGGTCATTTTACAGTAAACTGTAGATAAGCTATATCACTGATTGTCTTCAAATTTGCCATACATCATTGGTTCGTTGACCTCTAACTAAAATTTAAAAAAAAATCCTTTCTCGTTTTTTTTCTGATAAAAATATATACTACAGATTAAATGCTTAATAAAAGGTCAACGTTTGTGTAAAAAAACCCACTTAAAATAGACCCATAAAAAATCGTAAATTTGTCAACCAATCATAAACTTATCTATTCATAAATACATTTTTCGGCAAATAACTTTAAATAAATGATTTTAAAAAGGTTTTTTGTTTATTTTATATGTTTCTCTAATAAATGTTTATTAATTTAGAAAAAAATCTACAGAGTTATGTTTCAGAAATGGATAGAGAAAAAGGCATTATTTTGTTTTTGATTTTCAGCTATTCAACGAGCCAAAATTGTATGCAAAATTTTACCAAAATCTGTGACATAACTTATTAAATTGTCATTGACCCTAAATGAGATAGAAAGTTAAATTGGAGAAGTTAAAGGTAAAGATGTACTATGTTTATTTCTTTTTTTTATGTTTTAATTTAATGTCTTTTCAGTAATGTTCTAGTCCAAAAATATTTGAAATCCACAACGTTATACAAACGTTAAAGAAGACACATAGTATGGTATGGATTTAGAACTATGTATCAGGGAGATACATTTCGGTTTTTTATAGATAATTTTAACAATTTTATAACAACATTAAAATGAAATAATATGCTAGTTTTCGTGCCAGTACCGCAGTACTTGCTACTTGGTTGGCGACCTTCGGTAACACACAGTTCTTTGATATAATTTGAATCGATAATATATAATAAAACATGTATTTTTACAAAGTATAAGAAATAAATTCAACTTTTGGAAGTCTTAGATTATGTGAAGGTCATTCTCTTCAGAATTTTTTTTATTTCATCATGAAAGGGATCACGTTAATTGGACGAAAAGTTGTCAGTATGTGCTAAATACAAATGAAAAAACAGGTGCATTGTACAAAAGGTTTAAATGTTAATTACTACAAAAGGTTACTGATATACAGTTACATTGATTGTAATAGTGATACAAATTGTCACATAAAAGCCAAAAATTCTCTAAAAAGGTGCAATTCTTAATGCTTATTCGTAAAAAACAACTTGAGTTTTATAAGTACTAATTAAAGATTTTACAACCGAACATTTTAATACCATAAAAGGTTTAAATTTCATTAATATCAGTTATAAATGCTTGATCAAAATTATAACTTTCCAAATGTTGACACTTTCCTCGGCACATACACATTGTTTTATTAGAAGTAAGTAAAAAGCTATGAAGAAAATTGTCCAATCCCACTCGGAATAGAGACAATACATTGATATCGCATATATCATTCAAATCATGCTGTATGTCAAAGGAGTTGAAAGGAATTTGTTAAAATAGGAAAAATGACCATGCTTAGCTCGGGTAAAGATGGTAGCTAGTTATTTCGTATCATAATCAGTTCGTACCATAGCCATTTCGTACCCTAAACTTCTATTTCGTACCATAACTTTGCCTTTTCGTACCATCACCATAAACCATTTCGTACCATATGAAAGAGATGCTTAACCATTGCATACCATATTTGAAAATGCTTCATCAATTCGTACCATAAGAAAAATTGCTTGGTACATGAAAAATATTTAGTCAAAAATATTAGAAATTACATTGGAATATCAGTACGGAGTATACTTTATGACAATTTAAGATACATGTGGCGAGACTAATAAAAATATTGAATACGAATCTATATCATTTATCTACCAAACTAGCCACACTATTTAACATGATTGCATAATAAATAAACATCGGTAATTGTTTTGTCGTGTTATAATGAATTAGAATGTAATTTTAAATTAAATGACTTCAATTGGTCCAAATGATATGTGTTTTAAAACTCTGTTTATCGTAAACTGGTTCCGTAGCTCCTAAAAAATTAGTTTAATGAAACAAGGGTTCGAAATTTTAGTAAGCTTGAAAGGAGAAATAAAGATGTATCAGTCTTGAAATATTTTAACAGTGCATGTGTTACAATAGGAATGTTAAATTGGAACAGTTCTATTTTTAGCATGGTTGACATATAGACATGATTTGAATAAAATCCATGAGACACTTTACCTTAAACTTATCCAATTTGACTTTTAGCCGAATTTGAATGTTTTATACATGTTGTTTATAGATAAGAAATTTAAAATAGATGTAACAACTTGTTCAAACGAAGTATACTTTTTCCAATTAAAGTCCTATACATTTGATACTACTTAAAAGGTTTTTAAAATATTTAATGTTCTACAACATCTGCTTTACCACATCTCGGGTAATGCCCCCACGTCTCGAGTTTTTACAAATAGGGACTAAGGTAGCAATACACAGTTAGGAGATTAGTTTCGCATTTTGGCCCCGGTGGATTTTTCAAATAGAAAAGTTATTGTGTAATAAAATTCATTTTTAGACAGCTGATTGCTAATTTAGCCTTCAAAGATAGTTTATAAGGCATCAAGATTATCTTTTACATGTTTTATGGGCTATATCCTATTTGACAATCCGTATTTTCATAGCTAGACTGGCTATCGGTCCAGAAATTGATGTAATGCTTAAAAACACTTTTTTCTACACGAAGTTTTTGACGCAATTTTACAAAAAAAATGAGACGAAAGACATATGATTTTGATTGTATTGCTGAATGATACATACTTCAAGCGATTGAAATTCTACTTTTAGCCAAATTTTGGGGAAATATGTGACATCTTTCCCCCCACCCCCCCCCCCCCCCCCCCCCCCCACCCCCCCCCCCCCCTTTTTGCAATATTTTATAACAAATAAATGCAGATTGTTGCCATGGATACACCAAAAAGAAATTATATTTTACCATTTTATATACTGGATATAAAATCTATGGAAGATTCTGGTTACATACATATGCACATATATGACACAAACAGTAAGCTTGATATTGCAAGAAAGCAATGAAAAGGGATGGTAAAATCTATAAGGGCAAAGTTTATTATTTTTTCCTAACTGTTTATTGCTACCTAAATGCGCTAATCTTTATGTTTAATTAAACTTTAAAAGTTATTTTACTGACTTGATGAGAAAGTTTAATAAATATATATAATGTCAGAAGGGTGTCAGAGACAAAAAAGGATACTCATAAACTAATAAAATTATCACGTTACGTCAGAAATTTTGTATATAAAACAGATAAAATTTCAATTCAAAACACAACTAAACACAAGCCGTTAGACTATTATAGCATTACTAAAATTTGCTCTACTCAGCTATAATGTCTATTGTACTTCCATCTCTTTATACCTTCAGAAATAACAAAGCAAATGAGTTGCCACTTGGTCAACAAATTGAATATGAAGATGTCTAGGATTTAAACAAATATTTTCGTTTACTGGAGGAGAATATAGTGGCACAGTATGCTATGAAATATTTAACAGAGCAGAAAAAAACAGCACAGTTTACATCCAATGAACAATTCTTGCAAACATAAAGCAATTTGATGCATGAGAGATATCAAAAGGAAAAAGGTGTGGATACAAAATAATGACGTGTCCATGATGTACAGAACCTTATAACTTGTCGACAGAAGAAAAGATAGAAATTAGTGTTATAAGGTGTACAACAGCTGAATGACTTTCAGTATAAACTAAAGAATATACTACTCTTGACCAAATAATTTCTAATGTTTGAATTTAATTATAGTAAACGTAATGCAGACAGTTTTTATGATATTTTAAAAATAAAATATAAATATTATCAAAGGTTATTATTTTCATTAATTGGAGTTATGTTTATTGATAAAAAGGAAGATGTGGTATGATTTCTAATGATACAACTCTCAAACTACAGACCAAATGACACAGAAATTAACCACTAGTTGTTTAAGGTTTCATTAAGGTTTTCAATAAATCACACATAGTACGTATATACAATCAGTGATGTCTTCGTAAATATACCTTGTAATAGACTATATAACCGCGTCCAATCAAATTTTATAAATTTTATAGTACAGACTTTTCCATGCACAAAGTAACTATGCAATAGCTTAATACCAAATGTATGATAAAATAGATGATTTTGCATTTCCTATTGTTAATTATCCATTTTTAGATGGTGATATTCTTTGGTCACCATCTTATTGTTTTTATATATCTCAACTTGTTCGAGTCGCTCGTGTATGTAACCACGTATATGATCTTAAAGTTAAGAAATCCATTTATTATATACTTAGTAGTAAATACAGATAAATTGTATGTGTAATAAATCATTGGCAAGCGTGCTGTATCAGCCACCCGTGATGATATCGATATCAGCACGGTTGCAAAGGCTTTATCACACCTTTAATCTATATGACGTCACGTCATCGATTGTAGTCACTGTTGCAAAGGCTTTATCAAACCCCTTATCTGTATGACGTCATGTCAAACCTATAATCTGTATGACGTCATTTCTAACCTCCTTATCTATATGACGTCATGTCACATAAAAAAATCTACTTTAAGTATATGTATATAATAAAGTGTATATAATATGGCTTTTTCAATATCACACACCATATCAACCCACAACCAATATAATCCCTCTAGCAGAGCTCTTGGGATTATATTGGTGTCTCGGGTTGATACGGATGTAAGAACTGAAAATATTATCATACAAATGGGAGGTTTAGCTAGCCAGATTAAACTTACCATTTTCATTGAAAAATGCTTGTACAAATCAATTGATTTTCACTGGTACCATTGTATTCTAGCGTGCTAGAGTTTTTATGTGCTTCTACTTTTTTTAACTGTTCTTTGCACATTGTTGCAGCTCAGTATTTTTGTTATATTTGTATGACATGTAAATGTTAATTTCAACAAAAGGTTATGAATGCTTTACCAAAACCAAAATTGTTTTTATGTGTCGTCATACAGATTAGGGGTTTGATAAAGCTTTTGCAAGGGTGACTGTCATTGATGACGTGACGTCATACATATTTAAGATGTGATAAAGCCCTAGCAATTGAATAAATTAATATTTTATTTGCAAAACCATATAGAACATGCTATGGCAATACATAATATATATATATATATAATGTGACAAAAGACTGGTAACAGAGAACAATATAAAAATAACATACATGTTGTAACTAACCATTAATATCAGATCTAGCTTTCCATGCACTCTTCAGATAGTTACAGAGCGTAATTGTTAGAGATCTAGAATTAGCTTTCAACAAACAAGAGAGTTATTGCCCTTTATAGTCAATTTTTAACCATTTTTCGTAAATCTTAGTTATCTTTTACAAAAATCTTCTCCTCTGAAACTACTTTGCCAAATTAATCCAAACTAAGCCACACTCATCTTTAGGGTATCTAGTTTAAAAAATGTGTCCGGTGACCCGGCCATCAAATCAAGATGGTCGCCACGGCTAAAAATAGAACATAGGGGTAAAATGCAGTTTTTGGCTTATAACTCAAAAACCAACACATTTATAGCAAATCTGACATGGGGTAAAATTGTTTATCAGGTCAAGATCCAAAATTTTCAGATGAATCGGACAATCCGTTGTTGGGTTGCTGCCCCTGAATTGGTAATTTTAAGGAAATTTTGCTGTTTTTGGTTATTATCTTGAATATTATTATAGATGGAGATAAACTGTAAACAGCAATAATGTTCAGCAAAGTAAGATTTACAAATAAGTCAACATGACCGAAATGGTCAATTGACCTCCTAAGGAGTAATTGTCCTTTATAGTCAATTTTTAATAATTTTCATAAAATTTGTAAATTTTTATTAACATTTTCCACTAAAACTACTGGGCCAAGTTCATTATAGATAGAGTTAATTGTAAGCAGCAAGACTGTTTAGTAAAGTAAGATGTACAAACACATTACCATCACCAAAACACAATTTTGTCATGAATCCATCTGCTTCCTTTGTTTAATATTCTCATAGACCAAGGTGAGCGATACAGGCTCTTTAGAGCCTCTAGTTATAGATAATTTTTACAATTTTATAACAGAACATTAAAATGAAATAATATGCTAGTTTTCGTGCCAGTACCGCAGTACTTGCTACTTGGTTGGCGACCTTCGGTAACACACAGTCCACTGATATAATTTGAATCGATAATATATAATAAAACATGTATTTTTACAAAGTATAAGAAATAAATTCAACTTTTGGAAGTCTTAGATTATGTGAAGGTCATTCTCTTCAGAATTTTTTTATTTCATCATGAAAGGGATCAAGTTAATTGGACGAAAAGTTGTCAGTATGTGCTAAATACAAATGAAACAACAGGTGCATTTTTTTGTAATTAAAAAGAAACAAAAATAAAAGTACGTTTCGTGTACATCAACGTGGGTCTACGGAGTTTTATAAGTACGAATTAATGATTGTACAAAAGGTTAAAATGTTAATTACTACAAAAGGTTACTGATATACAGTTACATTGATTGTAATAGTGATACAAATTTTCACATAAAAGCCAACAATTCTCTAAAAATGTGCAATTCTTAATGCTTATTCGTAAAAAACAACTTGAGTTTTATAAGTACTAATTAAAGATTTTACAACCGAAAATTTTAATACCATAAAAGGTTTTAAATTTCATTAATATCAGTTATAAATGCTTCATCAAAATCATAACTTTTCAAATGTTGACACTTTCCTCGGCACATACAAATTATTTTATTAGAAGTAAGTAAAAAGCTATGAAGAAAATTGTCCAATCCCACTCGGAATAGAGACAATACATTGATATCGCATATATCATTCAAATCATGATGTATGTCAAAGGAGTTGAAAATTATGTCCGGTGACCCGGCCATCAAATCAAGATGGTCGCCACGGCTAAAAATAGAACATAGGGGTAAAATGCAGTTTTTGGCTTATAACTCAAAAACCAACACATTTATAGCAAATCTGACATGGGGTAAAATTGTTTATCAGGTCAAGATCCAGAAATTTTCAGATGAATCGGACAATCCGTTGTTGGGTTGCTGCCCCTGAATTGGTAATTTTAAGGAAATTTTGCTGTTTTTGGTTATTATCTTGAATATTATTATAGATGGAGATAAACTGTAAACAGCAATAATGTTCAGCAAAGTAAGATTTACAAATAAGTCAACATGACCGAAATGGTCAATTGACCTCCTAAGGAGTAATTGTCCTTTATAGTCAATTTTTAATAATTTTCATAAAATTTGTAAATTTTTATTAACATTTTCCACTAAAACTACTGGGCCAAGTTCATTATAGATAGAGTTAATTGTAAGCAGCAAGACTGTTTAGTAAAGTAAGATGTACAAACACATTACCATCACCAAAACACAATTTTGTCATGAATCCATCTGCTTCCTTTGTTTAATATTCTCATAGACCAAGGTGAGCGATACAGGCTCTTTAGAGCCTCTAGTTATAGATAATTTTTACAATTTTATAACAGAACATTAAAATGAAATAATATGCTAGTTTTCGTGCCAGTACCGCAGTACTTGCTACTTGGTTGGCGACCTTCGGTAACACACAGTCCACTGATATAATTTGAATCGATAATATATAATAAAACATGTATTTTTACAAAGTATAAGAAATAAATTCAACTTTTGGAAGTCTTAGATTATGTGAAGGTCATTCTCTTCAGAATTTTTTTATTTCATCATGAAAGGGATCAAGTTAATTGGACGAAAAGTTGTCAGTATGTGCTAAATACAAATGAAACAACAGGTGCATTTTTTTGTAATTAAAAAGAAACAAAGCTAAAAGTACGTTTCGTGTACATCAACGTGGGTCTACGGAGTTTTATAAGTACGAATTAATGATTGTACAAAAGGTTAAAATGTTAATTACTACAAAAGGTTACTGATATACAGTTACATTGATTGTAATAGTGATACAAATTTTCACATAAAAGCCAACAATTCTCTAAAAATGTGCAATTCTTAATGCTTATTCGTAAAAAACAACTTGAGTTTTATAAGTACTAATTAAAGATTTTACAACCGAAAATTTTAATACCATAAAAGGTTTTAAATTTCATTAATATCAGTTATAAATGCTTCATCAAAATCATAACTTTCCAAATGTTGACACTTTCCTCGGCACATACAAATTATTTTATTAGAAGTAAGTAAAAAGCTATGAAGAAAATTGTCCAATCCCACTCGGAATAGAGACAATACATTGATATCGCATATATCATTCAAATCATGATGTATGTCAAAGGAGTTGAAAGGAATTTGTTAAAATTGAAAAAATGACCATGCTTAGCTCGGGTAAGGATGGTAGCTAGTTATTTCGTATCATAATCAGTTCGTACCATAGCCATTTCGTACCCTAAACTACTATTTCGTACCATAACTTTGCCTTTTCGTACCATCACCATAAACCATTTCGTACCATATGAAAAAAATGCTTAACCATTGCATACCATATTTGAAAATGCTTAATCAATTCGTACCATAAGAAAAATTGCTTGGTGCATGAAAAATATTAGTCAAAAATATTAGAAATTACATTGGAATATCAGTATGGAGTATACTTTATGACAATTTAAGATACATGTGTCGAGACTAATAAAAATATTGAATACGAATCTATATCATTTATCTACCAAACTAGCCACACTATTTAACATGATTGCATAATAAATAAACATCGGTAATTGTTTTGTCGTGTTATAATGAATTAGGATGTAATTTTAAATTAAATGACTTCAATTGGTCCAAATGATATGTGTTTTAAAACTCTGTTTATCGTAAACTGGTTACTTGACTCCTAAAAAATGAGTTTAATGAAACAAGGGTTCGAAATATTAGTAAGCTTGAAAGGAGAAATAAAGATGTATAAGCTGCAATATTTTTAAGTGCATTTGTAACAATGGGAATGTTAAATTGGAACAGTTCTAATTTTAGCATGGTTGACATATAGACATGATTTGAATAAAATATATGCGACACTTTACCTTAAACTTATCCAATTTGACTGTTAGCCTAATTTGAATGTTTTATACATGTTGTTTATAGATAAGACATTTAAAATAGATGTAACAACTTGTTCAAACGAAGTATACTTTTTCCAATTAAAGTCCTATATATTTGATACTACTTAAAAGGTTTTTAAAATATTTAATGTTCTACAAAATCTGCTTTACCACATCTCGGCTAATGCCCCCACGTCTTGAGTTTTTACAAATAGGGACTAAGGTAGCAATACACACTTAGGCGATTAGTTTCGCATTTTGGCCCCGGTGGATTTTTCAAATAGGAAAGTTATTGTGTAATAAAATTCATTTTTAGACAGCTGAGTGCTAATTTAGCCTTCAAAGATGGTTTATAAGGGCATCAAAATTACTTTTTAAAGGTTTTATGGGCTATTGTCTATTAGACAATCCGTATTTTCATAGCTAGACTGGCTATCGGTCCAGAAATTGATGTAATGCTTAAAAACACTTGTTTCTACACGAAGTTTTTGACGCAATTTTACAAAAGAAATGAGACGAAAGACATATGATTTATATTGTATTTGCTGAATGATACATACTTCAAGCGATTGAAGTTCTACTTTTAGCCAAATTTTGGGTAAATATGTGACATCCCCCCTTTTTTTTGCAATATTTTATGACATATAATTACAGATTAGTGCCATGGATACACCCAAAAGAAATTATATGTTACCATTTTATATACTGGATATAAAATCTATGGAAGATTCTGATTACATACATATGCACATATATGACACAAACAGTAAGCTTGATATTGCGAGAAAGCAATGAAAAGGGGATGGTAAAATCTATAAGGGCAAAGTTTATTATTTTTCCTAACTGTTTATTGCTACCTAAATGCGCTAATATTTATGTTTAATTAAACTTTAAAAGTTATTTTACTGACTTGATGAGAAAGTTTAAAAAAAATATCTAATGTCAGAATGATGTCAGAGACAAAAAAGGATTCTCCTAAAATAATACAATTAACACGTTATGTCAGAAATTTTGTATATAAAACAGCTAAAATTTCAATTCAAAACACAACTAAACACCAGCCGTAAGACTATTATAGCATTACTAAAATTTGCTCTACTCAGCTATAATGTCTTTTGTACTTCCATCTCTTTATACCTTCAGAAATAACAAAGCAAAGGAGTTGCCACTTGGTCAACAAATTGAATATGATAGATGTCTAGGATTAAAACAAATATTTTCGTTTACTGGAGGAGAATATAGTGGCACAGTATGCTATGAAATATTTAACAGAACAGAAAAGAACAGGACAGTTTACATCCAATGAACAATTCTTGCAAACATAACGCAATTTGATGCACGAGAGATATCAAAAGGAAAAAGGTGTGGATACAAAATAATGACGTGTCCATGATGTACAGAACCTTTTAACTTGTCGACAGAAGAAAAGATAGAAGTAAGTGTCATAAGGTGTACGACAGCTGAATGACTTTCAGTATAAACTAAAGAATATACTACTCTTGACCAAATTAATTTCTAATGTTTGAGTTTGATTATAGTACACGTAATGCAGACAGTTTTATGGATATTTTAAAAATAAAATATAAATATTATCAAAGGTTATTATTTTCTTTAATTGGAGTTATGCTTATTTATAAAAAGGAAGATGTGGTATGATTTCTAATGATACAACTCTCAAACTACAGATCAAATGACACAGAAATTAACCACTAGTTGTTTAAGGTTTCATTAAGGTTTTCAATAAATCACACACCGTACGTATATACAGGCAGTGATGTCTTTGTAAGTATACCTTGTAATAGACTATATAACCGCGTCCAGTCAAATTTTATAAATTTTATAGAACAGACTTTTCCATGCACAAAGTAACTATGCAATAGCTGAAGACCAAATGTATGATAAAATAGATGATTTTGTTATGATTCCTATTGTTAATTATCCATTTTTAGATGGTGATATTCTTTGGTCACCATCTTATTGTTTTTATATATCTCAACTTGTTCGAGTCGCTCGTGTATGTAACCACGTATATGATCTTAAAGTTAAGAAATCCATTTATTATATACTTAGTAGTTAATACAGATAAATTGTATGTGTAATAAATCATTGAAAAGCGTGCTGTATCCGCCTACCGTGATGATATCGATATCAGCACGGTTGCAAAGGCTTTATCACACCTTTAATCTATATGACGTCACGTCATCGATTGTAGTCACTGTTGCAAAGGCTTTATCAAACCCCTTATCTGTATGACGTCATGTCAAACCTATAATCTGTATGACGTCATTTCTAACCTCCTTATCTATATGACGTCATGTCACATAAAAAAATCTACTTGAAGTATATGTATATAATAAAGTGTATATAATATGGCTTTTTCAATATCACACACCGTATCAACCCTCAACCAATATAATCCCTCGAGCAGAGCTCTTGGGATTATATTGGTGTCTCCGGTTGATACGGATGTGATATTGAAAAAGCCATATGATATTCTCTATGTATTACTTAAAATTGTCACACTACGGTTTTCAGTATCACAATCTAGTCAAAACATTTACTAAATTTTATCATCGGTACAAGGACATCATTCGTAAATATAAATCAACAGATATCAGATATCAACAGAGACAAAGCTAAATATAAGTTTCGTGTACATCAAAGTGGGTCTACGGAGTTTTATAAGTACGAATAAACTTTGTACAAAAGGAGAAAATGTTAATTACTACAAAAGGTTACTACTATACTGTTACAATGATTGTAAAAGTGAAAAAGTGTCTCCTTATTATTAAGGTCATCAGTTCTCTAAACAGATGCTATTCTTTTTTGATAATTAATAGTGCTAAAAATAAGTATGCATTTAAAACATCGTGGATAAACGGAATTTTATAAGTACAAATCAATGCTTGTTCAACGAAGGAAAATGTTAATTTCAACAAAAGGTTATGAATGCTTAACCAAAACCAAACTTGTTTTTATGTGTCGTCATACAGATTAGGGATGACTATCATTGATGACGTGACGTCATACATATTTAAGATATGATAAAGCCCTAGCAATTGAATGAATTAATATCAAAAGCATATAGAACATGCTATGGCAATACATAATATATATATATATATATATACAACTCGTCTAAACATCAACCCAACAATGTTAGATCTGTAAATTTGCTTTCGCAAATTTTTGGTTCTTCCCTCGCCGGGATTCGAACCCATGCTACTGTGATATCGTGACACCAAATCGCCTGCACTGCAGCCGTCCCGCTAGACCACACGACCACCTGGGCTCTCAAAAAAAGAGCTTTCGGTGGGCATGTGTTACCTTTCCACGTCAGTTTTAATCTAGCGGCGTACTACAGTACATGATATATAAGGCATGAAGATGTTATTGTTACAGATCAGCTAAATTACCTATAGTAAAGGATCCTACAAATTAATGTAAGATACAGTCACAGAAAATAATTATATTCATAAGTACGTCTGAGTCAGTGACAACCCTACAACAGATGTATCCATCGGATCGCCATCAATGATGGTGATACATGGCTGTGTACATAATGTATATACAACTCGTCTAAACATCAACCCAACAATGTTAGATCTGTAAATTTGCTTTCGCAAATTTTTGGTTCTTCCCTCGCCGGGATTCGAACCCATGCTACTGTGATATCGTGACACCAAATCGCCTGCACTGCAGCCGTCCCGCTAGACCACACGACCACCTGGGCTCTCAAAAAAAGAGCTTTCGGTGGGCATGTGTTACCTTTCCACGTCAGTTTTAATCTAGCGGCGTACTACAGTACATGATATATAAGGCATGAAGATGTTATGTGACTGTATCTTACATTAATTTGTAGGATCCTTTACTATAGGTAATTTAGCTGATCTGTAACAATAACATCTTCATGCCTTATATATCATGTACTGTAGTACGCCGCTAGATTAAAACTGACGTGGAAAGGTAACACATGCCCACCGAAAGCTCTTTTTTTGAGAGCCCAGGTGGTCGTGTGGTCTAGCGGGACGGCTGCAGTGCAGGCGATTTGGTGTCACGATATCACAGTAGCATGGGTTCGAATCCCGGCGAGGGAAGAACCAAAAATTTGCGAAAGCAAATTTACAGATCTAACATTGTTGGGTTGATGTTTTGACGAGTTGTATATACATTATGTACACAGCCATGTATCACCATCATTGATGGCGATCCGATGGATACATCTGTTGTAGGGTTGTCACTGACTCAGACGTACTTATGAATATAATTATTTTCTGTGACTGTATCTTACATTAATTTGTAGGATCCTTTACTATAGGTAATTTAGCTGATCTGTAACAATAACATCTTCATGCCTTATATATCATGTACTGTAGTACGCCGCTAGATTAAAACTGACGTGGAAAGGTAACACATGCCCACCGAAAGCTCTTTTTTTGAGAGCCCAGGTGGTCGTGTGGTCTAGCGGGACGGCTGCAGTGCAGGCGATTTGGTGTCACGATATCACAGTAGCATGGGTTCGAATCCCGGCGAGGGAAGAACCAAAAATTTGCGAAAGCAAATTTACAGATCTAACATTGTTGGGTTGATGTTTAGACGAGTTGTATATACATTATGTACACAGCCATGTATCACCATCATTGATGGCGATCCGATGGATACATCTGTTGTAGGGTTGTCACTGACTCAGACGTACTTATGAATATAATTATTTTCTGTGACTGTATCTTACATTAATTTGTAGGATCCTTTACTATAGGTAATTTAGCTGATCTGTAACAATAACATCTTCATGCCTTATATATCATGTACTGTAGTACGCCGCTAGATTAAAACTGACGTGGAAAGGTAACACATGCCCACCGAAAGCTCTTTTTTTGAGAGCCCAGGTGGTCGTGTGGTCTAGCGGGACGGCTGCAGTGCAGGCGATTTGGTGTCACGATATCACAGTAGCATGGGTTCGAATCCCGGCGAGGGAAGAACCAAAAATTTGCGAAAGCAAATTTACAGATCTAACATTGTTGGGTTGATGTTTAGACGAGTTGTATATACATTATGTACACAGCCATGTATCACCATCATTGATGGCGATCCGATGGATACATCTGTTGTAGGGTTGTCACTGACTCAGACGTACTTATGAATATAATTATTTTCTGTGACTGTATCTTACATTAATTTGTAGGATCCTTTACTATAGGTAATTTAGCTGATCTGTAACAATAACATCTTCATGCCTTATATATCATGTACTGTAGTACGCCGCTAGATTAAAACTGACGTGGAAAGGTAACACATGCCCACCGAAAGCTCTTTTTTTGAGAGCCCAGGTGGTCGTGTGGTCTAGCGGGACGGCTGCAGTGCAGGCGATTTGGTGTCACGATATCACAGTAGCATGGGTTCGAATCCCGGCGAGGGAAGAACCAAAAATTTGCGAAAGCAAATTTACAGATCTAACATTGTTGGGTTGATGTTTAGACGAGTTGTATATACATTATGTACACAGCCATGTATCACCATCATTGATGGCGATCCGATGGATACATCTGTTGTAGGGTTGTCACTGACTCAGACGTACTTATGAATATAATTATTTTCTGTGACTGTATCTTACATTAATTTGTAGGATCCTTTACTATAGGTAATTTAGCTGATCTGTAACAATAACATCTTCATGCCTTATATATCATGTACTGTAGTACGCCGCTAGATTAAAACTGACGTGGAAAGGTAACACATGCCCACCGAAAGCTCTTTTTTTGAGAGCCCAGGTGGTCGTGTGGTCTAGCGGGACGGCTGCAGTGCAGGCGATTTGGTGTCACGATATCACAGTAGCATGGGTTCGAATCCCGGCGAGGGAAGAACCAAAAATTTGCGAAAGCAAATTTACAGATCTAACATTGTTGGGTTGATGTTTAGACGAGTTGTATATACATTATGTACACAGCCATGTATCACCATCATTGATGGCGATCCGATGGATACATCTGTTGTAGGGTTGTCACTGACTCAGACGTACTTATGAATATAATTATTTTCTGTGACTGTATCTTACATTAATTTGTAGGATCCTTTACTATAGGTAATTTAGCTGATCTGTAACAATAACATCTTCATGCCTTATATATCATGTACTGTAGTACGCCGCTAGATTAAAACTGACGTGGAAAGGTAACACATGCCCACCGAAAGCTCTTTTTTTGAGAGCCCAGGTGGTCGTGTGGTCTAGCGGGACGGCTGCAGTGCAGGCGATTTGGTGTCACGATATCACAGTAGCATGGGTTCGAATCCCGGCGAGGGAAGAACCAAAAATTTGCGAAAGCAAATTTACAGATCTAACATTGTTGGGTTGATGTTTAGACGAGTTGTATATACATTATGTACACAGCCATGTATCACCATCATTGATGGCGATCCGATGGATACATCTGTTGTAGGGTTGTCACTGACTCAGACGTACTTATGTATATATATATATATATATATAATGTGACAAAAGACTTGTAACAGAGAACAATATAAAAATAACATACATGTTGTTACTAACCATTAATATCAGATCTAGCTTTTCATGCACTCTTCAAATAGTTACAGAGCTTAATTGTTAGATATCTAGAATTAGCTTTCAACAAACAAGATAGTTTAAAAATAGTAGGTCATGAACAATAATGACTAATATCGATATCATCACGGTGCTGTGACAGCACGAATGCCGTTGACTGTATTACACATACAATTTATCTGTATGCACTATTAAGTATATAATAAAGCCTCTTATTTATAAGGAATGAATCACATAAAAATTAATGGATTTTCTTTTTGACTCTGCACACTAACAATATCATGTAACTATCAATTCTTGTTTTGATATGGACACAAGCGTATCGGAAACTGCAGTACACAACCATAAATTCATATAC
The DNA here is from genome assembly GCA_019925275.1 of Mytilus edulis. Classification (NCBI taxonomy): domain Eukaryota; kingdom Metazoa; phylum Mollusca; class Bivalvia; order Mytilida; family Mytilidae; genus Mytilus; species Mytilus edulis. Next base: position 74,910,241 of record CM034353.1, read on the forward strand.
AATAGTCGGTGTACATCAATTCGTGGTGAACTTGGCTGTTGTAATAATCAAGGTTTATCTACTAAAACTCATCATAGAATATACTGGAATATAACAGTCAATACGCAGTTGATAAGCATTTATAGAGTACTTGAGTCTTAATAGCAAGTTTGAGTACTTGCGTCTTAATAGCAAGTTTGAGTACTTGAGTCTTCATAGAAAGTTTGAGTATTTGAGTCTTAATAGCAAGTTTAAGTTTGAAGTTAGGATGCAAGATTAACATAATCTATTATGCTAAACCTCTAGGTATGAGCAGAGAGAAACCCGACAACCCAAAACCTAGAATTTAGGCAGCCCATAACTGCAAGGTAATGATTCTTTATCAATATGATGTAACGAGTTTGTCGGCTATTCTAAGTGTCATGATTTTCAAAAGCAACATCCTTATATACTCAAACAAGTGGGTAATAAGTGGATAAGTCCAATGTCATGTCGACCGTTTTCTCTGTTTTCCATAACAAAACCTCTCCTTCGCATCTTCAAAGATTTGATCAATTCCTTCAATTTTTTATTCTTAAAACACGAAAAGTTCTGGTTCGGCAGTGATTCTGTGGGTTTCTGACGTGTATCTAGATTTTATGTCTGCCTTAGTTCAAGTTTGGAAAACCTTTTATTCTTGATTTCGAAAACAAAACCCATAATCAAACCGAATTAATCATAACAAGCAAAAACTTAAATTCAACATGATAAATAATTGTGATGTCTGTGATTTATGTATACAGTTGTGACTGCTAGATCCCAATAATTGTAACATTAACCTGTAATGTCTGTTTAAGTTGCTTTCCCAATTGTATCAATATAACGGAACTGATAATATTATCATACAAATGGGAGGTTTAGCTAGCCATTAAACTTACCATTTTCATTGAAAAATGCTTGTACCAATCAATTGATTTTCACTGGTACCATTGTATTCTAGCGTTTGGTTTTATAAGTTTTTATGTGCTTCTATTTTTTTAACTGTTCTTTGCACATTGTTGCAGCTCAGTATTTTTGTTACATTTGTATGACCCTTCTATGAATCGTTATAGGACTAAAGTCACCGCAGATTTTATTTAACATAACAATATCTATTAGGGATGTCAACTCGGTGAAGATTGAATAATCAATTACTCGTTGAATTTGCCGAGCGATACTTGAGTACTTGCTCGGTAAAACAGTTACAAAATGGAAACACAAAATTAAACCGATTTTATGTATTGTGGGTCGTTGTCTTATGGTCTTAACCCTCAAATTTATTTTATAAGCTAGATTTTTACCACTGGCCAATGTTAGGGGGAGGGTTGGGATCCCGCTACAGTATTTATGTATGTGTCTGTCCCAAGTCGGGAGCGTGTAATTCAGTGGTTGTCGTTTGTTTATATGTTACATATTTGTTTTTCGTTCATTTTTTTATACAAATAAGGCCGTTAGTTTTCTCGTTTGAATTGTTTTACATTGTCATATCGGGGCCTTTTATAGCTGACTATGCGGTATGGGCTTTGCTCATTATTGAAGGCCGTACGGTGACCTATAGTTGTTAATGTCTGTGTCATTTTGGTCTCTTGTGGATAGTTGGCTCATTGGCAATCATACCACATCTTCTTTTTTTATAGATAATAGTTATAGGAACTTTTTACCAAAATTAATAGCTCATTTACTACATGTACTAATTATATAAAATGATTATAATCTAATCAAGTAATTAACTATTATCGATAGAAAGATTATTACTCAAACAACAGTATTTGTGAACACTAGGAAAAATACACATTTTATCAACAAAGGAGTGATGATCGATTATATTTTACTAATGCCACTAATCATTTTCTGAGGGTCATCAAAGAGTGCGACGTATTTTTTCTTATGTAAAAATATTGTTTTGTAAAACATTTCTGGGACGTAGCGATTTCTCAAATTCATAAGGTAATTAAAAGTCCTGCTGATGAGAATATATGTTTTGACGATACAAAGTTGGTGGACGTGACTAAGATTAGCTAAAAATGTAAGCCTTGGGAAAATGCTCTTGTTCATACATCCTACATTTACCTCTGTTTGGAGGAATTTTAAATGACAGTTGAACACAGTTGCACAGAATAACAACATAAAGAAATGTAAAAAAAAAGAGATGTGTTATGATTGCCAATGAGACAACTGTCCACAAGAGACCAAAATGACACAGACATTAACAACTATAGGTCACCGTACTGATAAGTCTCTGATAAATATCACAATAACAAATTCAATAGAAATTTTTTTTAATACCAGGAATATATCAACTTAATACTTTAGCTGTATTTGAGGGAAAAACAATAACTAAGCATGTGTTAATTTGGTGCAAAAAAAGTAATTCGCTATTTCTTAGGTGAAAGTTGCTACAAATGGGAATGTTGGATTGTGGATAAGTGATAATTGCATTAACATATATATATATTTGTGTCTTTCGCCGTTGGCATCAATGTTTGAATAAACTAGATCTTTACAACCTTGACTATTTGTTATGACTAGAGTTTATTTTGAATCTCCTGCGGATGAAACTCTGTTTCTATTTGTTTCAAATTCATATATGAAATACAAAACAAATGATCTTGCAAATAGACTTAAAACAAAACATATTTTTCGTCCAATGTCATGTTGACCGTTTTCTCTGTTTTCCATAACAAAACATCTCCTTCGCATCTTCAAAGATTTGATCAATTCCTTCAATTTGTTACTCTTAAAACACGAAAAGTTCTGATTCGGCAGTGATTCTGTGGGTTTCTGACGTGTATCTAGATTCATATCTGCCTTAGTGCAAGTTTGGAAAACCATTTATTCTTGATTTCGAATACAAACCCATAATCAAACCGAATTAATCATAACAAGCGAAAACTTAAATTCAACATGATAAATAATTGTGATGTCTGTGATTTATGTATACAGTTGTGACTGCTAGATCCCAATAATTGTAACATTAACCTGTAATGTCTGTTTAAGTTGCTTTCCCAATTGTATCAATATAACGGAACTGAAAATATTATCATACAAATGGGAGGTTTAGCTAGCCAGATTAAACTTACCATTTTCATTGAAAAATGCTTGTACCAATCAATTGATTTTCACTGGTACCATTGTATTCTAGCGTTTGGTTTTGTAAGTTTTTATGGGCTTCTATTTTCTTTTTAACTGTTCCTTGCACATTGTTGCAGCTCAGTATTTTTATTATATTTGTATGACTCTATTACGATTCGTTATAGGATTAAAGTCTCCGCAGATTTTATTTAACATAACAATTTCTATTAGAGATGTCAAGTCGGTGAAGATTGAATAATCGATTACTCGTTGAATTTGCCGAGCGGTACTTGAGTACTTGCTCGGTAAAACAGTTACAAAATGGAAACACAAAATTAAACCGATTTTATGTATTGTGGGTCGTTGTATTATGATCTTAAAATCCTCAAAATTATTATATAAGCTAAAATTTTACCACTGTCCCAGGTTAGGGGGAGAGTTGGAATCCCGCTAATATGTTTAACCCCGCCACAGTATTGATGTATATGCCTGTCCCAAGTCAGGAGCCTGTAATTCAGTGGTTGTCGTTTGTTTATATGTTACATATTTGTTTTTCGTTCATTTTTTTTATACAAATACGGCCGTTAGTTTTCTCGTTTGAATTGTTTTACATTGTCATATCGGGGCCTTTTATAGCTGACTATGCGGTATGGGCTTTGCTCATTGTTGAAGGCCGTACGGTGACCTATAGATGCTAATGTCTGTGTTATTTTGGTCTCTTGTGGATAGTTGTCTCATTGGCAATCATACCACATCTTCTTTTTTTTTTATAGATAATAGTTATAGGAATTTTATAATAAATTAATAGCTCATTTTACTACATGTACTAATTATGTAAAATGATTATAATCTAATCAAGTAATTAACTATTATCGATAGAAAGATTATTACTCAAACAACAGTATTTTTGAACACTAGAAAAAATACACATTTTATCAACAAAGGAGTGATGATCGATTATATCTTACTAATGTAATTAATCATTTTCATAGAGTACGACGTATTTTTTCTTATTTAAGAATATTGTATTGTAAAAAAATTCTGGGACATAGCGATTTCTCAAATTCATTAGGCCTGCTGATGAGAATATATGCTTTGACGGTACAGAGGTGGTGGATGTGGGTAAGATTAGCTAAAAATGTAAGCCTTGTAAAAATGCTCTTGTTCATACATCCTACATTTACCTCTGTTTGGAGGAATTTTAAATGACAGTTGAACACAGTTGTACTGAATAACAACATAAAGAAATGTAAAAAAAAAAGATGTGTTATGATTGCCAATGAGACAACTGTCCACAAGAGACCAACATGACACAGACATTAACAACTATAGGTCACCGTATGGATATAAGTCTCTGATATTTAACAATAACAAATTTAATAGAATTTTTTTTAAATACCAGGAATATATCAACATAATACTTTAGCTGTATTTAAGGAAAAACAATAACTAAGCATGTGTTTATTTGGTGCAAAAAAATCATTCGCTATTTCTTAGGTGAAAGTTGCTACAAATGGGATTGTTGGATGGATGTCATGCAGTACATAATATTCTGTCTTTTGAATAAGTTCATCGGATTAGACGACTAACGGTTATGTAAACAGGTTTTAAACTTAGACCATGACCGGTGTTTGAACAATTGGGCATCATATGGGAAACTTATTTTGATATATATTAACATGGAAGATTATTTCAACTAAAAAATCTCTGTGATATTTCCCGTGTAAAAGAAACACTATACATGTTGTTCTCCAATGAATGGGAAAACTCTTTTAAAAACTGTCCAAAATAGCAGACAAATACAATGTTAAAATAAGAATATAAATGTGAAACATATGTTCGATTGGACCTCAGTAGTACTGAATGTTATGTACTGGCACAATTTAGATGCGGTTATACCTCCTTTGAGAATCAAAACAGGACGGATCATTTTGAGAAGAAAAGGGTGATTGTACTTTGTGAGTCAAAATATTGAAACTGATGAATGTCACTTTCCGATGGACTGTAATCTGTGTGGAGGAAAAGTATAAAAGGGGAATGAATCAAATTGCAAATAATCTGTAGGCCATGTTTTGTAATACTTACGTATTGCAGAGGAGACGTTCGAAATGACGATTGGCGAAAATTTGTTTTTCTCTAATATAAAATATATGTAGATAAGAGCATCTGTGAAATTTATTTTGTATATGAATATGGAACAATCAAAAATCACATATTCAAATTGTACCTCCAGGAGATTCAAAATAAAAAGGAGGGTCAAGGTTGTAAAGATATGACAAACTATTCAATGAAAACAGTATTGTCTAGCGCGACAGATGCAAATATGTATGTCAATACAATTATCACTTATCCACTTCTTTGAGTATATAAAGATGTGAATGTTGATTCAGCTCAATAAAGATAAGCATATCAACTCACTACAGCCTATTTATAGAGAATCATTACGTTGCATTAATGTCTATCGTACTTCCGTCCACTTGTTTTTTCGGCAGAGTATCACGAAAGGAGGAAAACATTGGTCAGCTTACTGAAAAGAACGCATTTCTAGAACCATCAAATGATACTTTAGATGTCAAAAAGAGTTTCAACGATTTTTCGATCAACTTTGAAGTCATCTGTATTGTAGCTGAAACACTCTTCAATTTAAACTGTTGATTTATTATGAATATCATATGAAGCAGTGACTATCGTTAATATTTACCAAGGGGATTTCTGATAAAACAATAGAAAGAACAGTATGGTGAGATCAGCAGAAGATATACGAATAGAAAAAACGCAGATAATGACTGATGTTATCAATGGTAAAGAAGAGTTGACATTTGAATTTGTAAAAAAGAAAAACAATTAATCTGTTCGATTCTATGTTATACTAAGAAAATAAAGTTGTAATGTATTTTACGTACGTTGATTTCATTCACTTATAAGCCAAGTATTTAAATATCTTTGTTTAGTTCTTTCCATCTTTCAGTGGAAAGACCTGCATGAAGGGGTTGTTTTGATTATAAGGTCTGTCCACTTTTTAAAAACTTTGTGATTTCATTCCTTTATCTTCTTCTGTCACTTTTGTTCGTACGTTATGATGTATTTTTATGAGATGTCGACTAGATATGTGGCAAATGATAACAAACAATGTTTAAGCTTTCGGAACGCACCTTGTCTTACCAAACAATTTATTTTGTTAGAACCATCTCGCCGTATACTGTTTTCTTGTTATTGCTCCTCCTTTGCAACCGTAAAATAAATCGAGATTTTTTCCCCCAAATTATCGTTGATATCTTCAGGAAATTGAGAATATGTTTTATCAAAGCAATCCAGGAACTCCATGTAAGAGTGATGTATTTGATATACGTTATATGTGTTTGTAACTGGTGAACTATAACGAACTATCTCCTTACTATTATATGTAAGCCTTACAAGCATCCCCCTATTCAATACATGGGGACACGTTTCAAGAAACACGCGAATTAAAAGGGGGACAGCCAAGATCTACAAAAAAAACTTGCATCTTATTTTTTTCTCATTTTAAGACCCTCGGACTTTATGTTTTATTATTTTATTACATTTGTCTGTGCATCTTTTGATTTACAGAAAAACTGAACAAATCCTTGCGTTCTGTCATGTAGACATGCTCTTCAACTTTGTACTTGATTGGCTTCATACCTATTTTGATTTCGGCGTCGCTGATGAGTCTTGTGTAGACGAAACGCACGTCTGGCGTATAAAATTATAATCCTGATACCTTTGATAACTATATTCACTTGATGTATTTAAGAATGTCAAGAGTTTATTTTTTACCCTTATGCACTCCAAGCGCACGATTTACCAGTTACAAATACATATTCATTTTAGCAAATACATATGAATAATACCTCTCATACGGATGTACCGGATTACTTCATTCAAATTTATTTTCGGAATCCTGTATATATTGTAAGCAGTTTTTTGAGGAAAAGATGTTGTTTTTTTCACACATGCGAAAGATTAGCAATAATACTAAAACAGTATATAGGGACTTAATTCTTACAAACTAACTTGTTTGTTAAAAAAACAATGCTTTTCAAAAGCATAAACATATTCGATATCTTTTGCCACATATATAACCGATATCTTTTAGAACCAAAATAAAGCACAAAAACAAAAAATATTGAAGAAGAAAACACACAATCAGCACAATTATAAAAGGTCTTTTCAAGAAGAGAAACATTATTATCAGAATAAAATCAAAGATTTTTCCATGGAAATGTACACCCTAATAATCAGAACAAACCGGGTAGGTTTTTCCAAGGAAAAACATTAAGACCTGAACAAAGTTAATGAAAACACGTGACTTGGAAGATGATCAAATCAAACGACATTAAATCTAAAAGCAAATAATGATGTATGGCATAAAACCGACTAACTGCTCATTCTAAACAAATGTTTACTTTTAAATACCATTATCTGCGGTTGTTTTCTATTCGCATATATTCTTATGATCTCAACATATTGCTCTTTTTGCTCTCAAACATCACATTTGTATAAATTGATGATATTCACGGCTTCAAAGAATATTCTTGACACGTCAACAATTCTAATCGAAGATGTCTTTTTTTCCAGTGCAGATCACCTCACAGTTTATCGAAACATCGTAGAAAGTATTTTTGTCGTCGAAATAATATTTTGAAATAATATTTACTGGAAATGAGCTGGTATCACGTGGATAAGTGATAATTGTATTGACATAAATATATTTGCGGCTTTTGCCCTCGACATCAATCTTTGACCAACAAAGAAAATCGAATGTTTACAACCTTGACTCATTGTTATGACCAGCATTTATGTTGAATTTCGAGCAGATGAAACTGCGTTTTCTGTTTTTATTTGTTTGGAAGATGATCTTGAATACAAATTTAAGGTGGTACCTAACACTACAGGGAGATAACTCTGTAAAATCAGCTAAACGTTTTAAATACGTTGTGTTGTTAAGGGAATATTAAGCTTCTCAATGATCAAAATAAGTGTTTGTCAAACTGCTATATAACCAGTGTAATTTTACTGATAAAACGGTTGGTTCAAATTTTTTGAAATTCTTATATTTTTGTAAAAGAGTCAAAGTAAATACTTTGTCAAAATTTTAAGAAAATTAAACGAGCCAAATTAATTTTAGTTAAAGTGTTGGGTACCACCTTAAAAGAAAACATATTTATCGTATAGTCCTTTCGATTATCTTCTCTGCACTTTTTCTCATTACAAAACCTCTCCTTCGAATTATTTTGCAACTTTTTTTTCATTCCATTGATTTATTATTCTTAACACCATGTGGGAGTCTGATGTTACCGACTTTATATCTGTCACTGTGCACTTTTGGCAAAACCCTTCTCCATGAGATGATCTTACACCAACACACACTATATTGTACATTGGTAAATTTGATAAAAAGTTGCAGGAGTATCTTTGTAGTTATGTTTCTTTATTTTTATTGTGATATGTTATATCGTTTATGTTAAGTAGTAAAAGAGGGACAAAAGATACCAGAGGGACAGTCAAACTCATAATTGAAAATAAACCGACAACGCCATGGCTTAAATGAAAAAGACAAACAGCGAACAATAGTAAACATAGAAAACTAAAGAATAAGTAAAATGTATATTTGCAAAGTTTAATGTTAAACCTTCATTGTGATCTGAGACTACTATAACACAGCGTTATAGTAGTCTCAGTTGTGATGGTATGTCAATAGGATTCCAGCTCGTTTTGTGGTGTAAGAAAAGTTTGAAAAAAAATAAACCGTCCATTATACAAAATCACTACATGCCCTGCAAAGGTCACACAAATAGCAAAGGTACAGCGCTTTCATTGCTGTTCTTCGTCTCAAAGGAGCCTTCAACATGGAGCAAATTAACGATCTCTAACTGCAAGTTTAAGACGGCCCAAACAGCGATTTGCGAGTAGTTATTTGCCAAAAATTCGGATAGACTTTGAACGATGTCACACTGCCTAATCAGTGCTGGTCAAAAAGAACATACTGGAAAGTAGTTCATATTTGAAACAAAATTGTTCCTATACATAGCTGTAAATATCAATTTATGTAGAATATATTTTGGTTATTTGGATATCAAATGAAAGGATAAGGACTAGTGGCCCTTGAACACATTTTTACTAATAATTTGGCATAAGATTGGTTTACAGTGAAACTGAACAAATCCTTGCGTTCTGTCATATAGACATGCTATTCAACTTTGAACTTGTTTGGCTTCATAACTATTTTGATGTCGGCGTCGTTGATGAGTCTTGTGTAGACGAAACGCGCGTCTGGCGTATTAGATTATAATCCTGGTCCCTTTCATAACTATATTCACTTTATGTATTTAAGAATGTCAAGTTTATTTTGTATCCTTATGCACTCCAAGCGCACGATTTACCAGTTACAAATACATATTCATTTTAGCAAATACATAACGAATATTACCTCTCATACGGATGTACTAGATCGCTCCATTTAAATTTAATTTCAGTATCCTGGAGATATTATCAGCAGTTTTTTGGGGAAAAGACTTTTTTCCACAAATGCGAAAGATTAGCAATAATGCTAAAACAGTATACAGGGACTTAGTTCTTACAAAGTAACTTGTTTAATAAAAAAAAACAATGCGTTTCAAAAGCATAAACATATTCGATATCTTTTGCCACATACATATAACCAAAATATTTTTAAACCACAATAAAGCACAAAAACAATAAATATTGAAGAAGAAAACACACAATCTGCACAATTATAAAAGTTTTTTTTTGAAGAAGAGAGACCTTATTATCAGAATAAAATCAAAGATTTGTTCATGGAAATGTACCCCCTAATGATCAGAACAAACCGTGTAGTTTTTCCAAGGAAAAACATTAAGACCTGAACAAAGTTAATGAAAACACGTGACTTGGAAGATTATCAAATCAAACGACATTAAATCTAAAAACGAATAATGATGTATGGCATAAAACCGACTATCTGCTCGTTCTAAAAAAGTAACAAATGTTTACTTTTAAATACCATTATCTGCGGTTGTTTTCTATTCGCATATATTCTTATGATCTCAACATACTGCTCTTTCTGCTCTCAAACATCACATTTGTATAAGTTGATGATATTCACGGCTTCAAAGAATATTCTTGACACGTCAACAATTCTAATCGAATATATTTTTTTTCTAGTGCAGATCACCTCACAGTTTATCGAAACATCGTAGAAAGTATTTTTGTCGTCGAAATAATATTTTGAAATAATATTTACTGGAAATGAGCTGGTATCAGGTTTTTGTCCAGATATTTCCTTCTTTCGTGATAATTGTATTGGCATAAATATATTTACATCTGTCGCCCTCTACATCAATGTTTAGATACAATAGTTTTTCGCATATTTACAGCCTTAACCATTTGTTATGACTAGCATTTATGTTACATTTTTCTACAAATGAAACTGTATACCTTGTTTGCTTCATATTTAAATTTAAAGACGATCTTGCACATATACTTTAAACAAAATATATTGACGATATTCACTGCTTCATAGACTATTCATGAAAAATCTACAGTTTTAATTGAAAAGTGTTTCATTCCCAGTGCTGATGACCTTAAAAGGTGTATCGAAATATCCTTGATATTCTTTTTGTTGTCGAAAATATGTTTTAACGGTACAATAAATGTGTTCTTTTCAGTTTTGTGTCCAAGTATTCTCTTCTTTTGTGTCTTTCTGCCGAAAGCACGATAGATATTGCAACGTAATGAGTCTATACTGATATAAAGTAACGAATTTGCCGGTTTATTTTTAGTGTTATGATTTTCAAAAGTAGCATTCTTACAAACACGAACACATGGATAAGTGATAATTGTATTGACAAAAATATATTTGCGGCTTTTACCCTCGACATCAATCTTTGACCAACAAAAAAAATCGAATGTTTACAACCTTGACTCTTTGTTATGACTAGCATTTATGTTGAATTTCGAGCAGATAAAACTGCGTTTCCTGTTTTTATTTGTTTGGAAGATGATCTTGAATACAAATTTAAGGTGGTACCTAACACTACAGGGAGATAACTCTGTAAAATCAGCTAAACGTTTTAATTACGTTGTGTTGTTAAGGGAATATTAAGCTTCTCAATGATCAAAATAAGAGTTTGTCAAACTGCTATATAACCAGTGTAATTTTTCTGATAAAACGGTAGGTTCAAATTTTTTGAAATTCTTATATTTTTGTAAAAGGGTCAAAGTAAATACTTTGTCAAAATTTAAAGAAAATTAAACGAGCCAAATTAATTTTAGTTAAAGTGTTGGGTACCACCTTAAAAGAAAACATATTTATCGAAGTCCTTTTGATTATCTTCTCTGCACTTTTTCTCATTACAAAACCTCTCCTTCGAATTATTTTGCAACTTTTTTTTCATTCCATTGATTTATTATTCTTAAAAACATGTGGGAGTCTGATGTTACCGACTTTATATCTGTGACTGTGCATTTTTGGCAAACCCCTTCATCATGAGATGATCTTACACCGACACACACTATATTGTACAATAGTCATTTTGATAGAAAGTTGCAGGAGTATCTTTGTAGTTATGTTTCTTTATTTTTATTGTGATATGTTATATCGTTTATGTTAAGCAGTAAAAGAGGGACAAAAGATACCAGAGGGACAGTCAAACTCATAAATTGAAAATAAACTGACAACGCCATGGCTAAAAATGAAAAAGACAAACAGCGAACAATAGTAAACATAGAAAACTAAAGAATAAGTAAAATGTATATTTGCAAAGTTTAATGTTAAACCTTCATTGTGATCTGAGACTACTATAACACAGCGTTATAGTAGTCTCAGTTGTGATGGTATGTAAATAGGATTCCAGCTCGTTTTGTGGTGTAAGAAAAGTTTGAAAAAAATAAACCGTCCATTACACAAAATCACTACATGCCCTGCAAAGGACACACAAAAAGCAAAGGTACAGCGCTTTCATTGCTGTTCTTCGTCTCAAAGGAGCCTTCAACATGGAGCAAATTAACGATCTCTAACTGCAAGTTTAAGACGGCCCAAACAGCGATTTGCGAGTAGTTATTTGCCAAAAATTCGGATAGCCTTTGAACGATGTCACACTGCCTAATCAGTGCTGGTCAAAAAGAACATACTGGAAAGTAGTTCATATTTGAAACAATTTTGTTCCTATACATAGCTGTAAATATCAATTTATGTAGAATATATTTTGGTTATATAGATATCAACTGAAAGGATATGTACTAGTGACCCTTAAACACATTTGTACTAATAATTTGGCATAAGATTGATTTACAGAAAAACTGAACAAATCCTTGCGTTCTGTCATGTAGACATGCTCTTCAACTTTGTACTTGTTTGGCTTCATAACTATATTTTGATGTCGGCGTCGTTGATGAGTCTTGTGTAGACGAAACGCGCGTCTGGCGTATTAAATTATAATCCTGGTCCCTTTCATAACTATATTCACTTTATGTATTTAAGAATGTCAAGTTTATTTTTTATCTTTATGCACCCCAAGCGCACGATTTACCAGTTACAAATACATATTCATTTTAACAAATACATAACGAATATTACCTCTCATACAGATGTACCGGAGCGCTCCATTCAAATTTAATTTCGGTATCCTGTAGATATTATCAGCAGTTTTTTGGGGAAAAGACTTTTTTCCACAAATGCGAAAGATTAGCAATAATGCTAAAACAGTATACAGGGACTTAATTCTTACAAAGTTTCTTTATTTTTATTGTGATATGTTATATCGTTTATGTTATGCAGTAAAAGAGGGACAAAAGATACCAGAGGGACAGTCAAACTCATAAATTGAAAATAAACTGACAACGCCATGGCTAAAAATGAAAAAGACAAACAGCGAACAATTGCAACTTGTTTAATAAAAAAAAACTATGCGTTTCAAAAGCATAAACATATTCGATATCTTTTGCCAAATATATAACCAAAATATTTTAAAACCATAATAAAGCACAAAAACAAAAAATATTGAAGAAGAAAACACACAATCTGCACAATTATAAAAGGTCTTTTCAAGAAGAGAGACCTTATTATCAGAATAAAATCAAAGATTTGTTCATGGAAATGTATGTACCCCCTAATGATCAGAACAAACCGTGTAGGTTTTTCCAAGGAAAAACATTAAGACCTGAACAAAGTTAATGAAAACACGTGACTTGGAAGATGATCAAATCATACGACATTAAATCTAAAAACGAATAATGATGTATGGCATAAAACCGACTAACTGCTCGTTCTAAAAAAGTAACAAATGTTTACTTTTAAATACCATTATCTGCGGTTGTTTTCTATTCGCATATATTCTTATGATCTCAACATACTGCTCTTTCTGCTCTCAAACATCACATTTGTATAAATTGATGATATTCACGGCTTCAAAGAATATTCTTGACACGTCAACAATTCTAATCGAAGATATCTTTTTTTTCCAGTGCAGATCACCTCACAGTTTATCGAAACATCGTAGAAAGTATTTTTGTCGTCGAAATAATATTTACTGGAAATGAGCTGGTATCAGGTTTTTGTCCAGATATTTCCTTCTTTCGTGATAATTGTATTGGCATAAATATATTTACATCTGTCGCCCTCTACATCAATGTTTAGATACAATAGTTTTTCGCATATTTACAGCCTTAACCATTTGTTATGACTAGCATTTATGTTACATTTTTCTACAAATGAAACTGTATACCTTGTTTGCTTCATATTTAAATTTAAAGGCGATCTTGCACATATACTTTAAACAAAATATATTGACGATATTCACTGCTTCATAGACTATTCATGAAAAATCTACAGTTTTAATTGAAAAGTGTTTCATTCCCAGTGCTGATGACCTCAAAGTGTATAGAAATATTGTTGTCGCAAATATGTGTTAACGGTACAATAAATGTGTTCTTTTCAGTTTTGTGTCCATGTATTCTCTTCTTTTGTGTCTTTCTGCCGAAAGCACGATAGGTATTGTAACGTAATGAGTCTATACCGATATAAAGTAACGAATTTGCCGGTTTATTTTTAGTGTTATGATTTTAAAAAGTAGCATTCTTACAAACACGAACACATGGATAAGTGATAATTGTATTGACTTAAATTTATTTGCGGCTTTTACCCTCGACATCAATCTTTGACAAACAAAAAAAATTCGAATGTTTACAACCTTGACTCTTTGTTATGACTAGCATTTATGTTGAATTTCGAGCAGATGAAACTGCGTTTTCTGTTTTTATTTGTTTGGAAGATGATCTTGAATACAAATTTAAAAGAAAACATATTTATCGTATAGTCCTTTCGATTATTTTCTCTGCACTTTTTCTCATTACAAAACCTCTCCTTCGAATGATTTTGCAACTTTTTTCTTCATTCCATTGATTTATTATTCTAAAGAACATGTGGGAGTCTGATGTAACCGAGTTTATATCTGTGACTGTGCATTTTTGGCAAACCCCTTCTTCATGAGATGATCTTACACAAACACACACTATATTGTACAATAGTCATTTTGATAGAAAGTTGCAGGAGTATCTTTGTAGTTATATCGTTTATGTTAAGCAGTAAATGAGGGACAAAAGATACCAGGGGGACAGTCAAACTCATAAATTGAAAATAAACTGACAACGCCATGGCTAAAAATGAAAAAGACAAACAGACAAACAATATAACACATGACACAACATAGAAAACTAAAGAATAAGTAAAATGTATATTTGCAAAGTTTAATGTTAAACCTTCATTGTGATCTGAGACTACTATAACACAGCGTTATAGTAGTCTCAGTTGTGATGGTATGTAAATAGGATTCAAGCTCGTTTTGTGGTGTAAGAAAAGTTTGAAAAAAATAAACCGTCCATTACACAAAATCACTACATGCCCAGCAAAGGACACACAAAAAGCAAAGGTACAGCGCTTTCATTGCTGTTCTTCGTCTCAAAGGAGCCTTCAACATGGAGCAAATTAAAGATCTCTAACTGCAAGTTTAAGACTGCCCAAACAGCGATTTGCCAGTAGTTATTTGCCAAAAATTCGGAAAGACTTTGAACGATGTCACACTGCCTAATCAGTGCTGGTCAAAAAGAACATACTGGCAAGTAGTTCATATTTGAAACAATATTGTTCCTATACATAGCTGTAAATATTAATTTATGTAGAATATATTTTTGTTATATAGATATCAAATGAAAGGATAAGGACTAGTGGCTCTTGAACACATTTTTACTAATAATTTGGCATACTACAAAAACTAATGAATGAATTCTAAAATTGAGAGCATATATTACCTTTATCTCAGGTATATCCACAGTTACAGTAACAAGCAAGGTCTAATGGGTATATAACTGAAGACCAATCCTGCCCCCGTAAAGTTTTAAACAGGAAAACATCTAAAGGAATAAAGTGATAAAAAATTACCTTAAATTGAGATAAAGATGACTGTTATAGAAAATCTGTTTTGCAGATAACAGAGATAATGAGAATTCTCACCAAGTTTGTAAATTCATGAGCAACACAACCATCCCAAATGTTGAACAGTATTTGCATACACTTCCAGAGCCCCACCCCAGATATTGGTTAAGTTCATCTTGATCATTCTTTAGTTTTATAAGTTTGCCTGGGTAAAAAGGCAGCACCTTAATTCTTAGATAAGAAATTGAAAATAAAAGTGTAGCATTTAAATAATGGCCAGAATGAAACACTTCCTTCTTAGTGGCTTTCAATACACAATAATTCAACATCAACATATTTATTATGAATGACAAGAAATGTATATAATATATTAATAAAATACATATCACAGTATATTTTAACACTAATCATTTTCAGATTCTTATCTTCCTCAAAGGAAATCAAATTTATAAAAAAATCTGCCGTCAATTATTGCATTGTTTCAAGCTAAATATTGTTTAAAACTTAGATACCATATTGCATAAGATAATAAGACCTTTTTATTATACAAAACTGACCATGTTAGATTTTAGAATAATGCTGTTTGTTTGAAAATTATAATAAACTTTTAGATGTTGCAATAGATTAAACAAAAATCTTTAAATATTGAAATAAAGTATACTAGATATTCTTTTCAAACAGATCTACAGGTAAAAAAAAATTAACAATTATATCTATATGGAAAACATAAGAAAAAAAGGTAAAGTTAAAAACAAATGAGAAAAACAATACATGCAACCCTTACTTTGAAAAAGATGTAATGAAAAAATATAAAATCTGGTATTCTACTTTCATGAAAGGAAATTGATCCATTAAATTTGAAGCTATGATACAGATGAATATTTGCTGTTGAAAATGAAAAGAAAGATAAAAATACAATAAAACATGAGTAAAAAAACTTGATGCAAAGTTCTATCTCAGTTTTTCTTTACATGTATTACAAATACATCCACAAACATACTTAAAGAAAATCTACAAAAGTAACAATTGTTTTGAATGAACACAAATGATTATAACTTCATGATAATACTAGTATCCATACAAATAAACAGTACAAGGATGATCTATCCCAACAATATATATAGTACAACTAGTTTTTTTTACAGCATTAAGGATTAACTATTTGTTTAGTATGAAATGATCTGACTATAGCAAAATAACTCATCAATGATACCAGGCTTATAATTTTGTATGCCAGACATGCATTTTGTCTACAAAAGACTAATTGGTGATGCTTGAACATAAAAAAAAAGGTCATATCAAGTAAAAAGTTGAAGAGCACTGAGGATCAAAATATTCTGAAAGGTTTTACCAAATACAGCTATCGTTATTTTGAATGATTTAAAATTCAAAAGAAGAGAGTTCTCCACCATGTTATTGTTATGGTGAATACCTTTTCAATAAATGTATCACTCAAAAAACAATATTTAAATCTACCACTTTCAATCCTTCATTTGATCAGAATTAAGGAGTAACAATATTGAATTTGAAGAGTTGTCAATGTCAATAGGGATTTGACTGTTGCAAATGCAGTTTTACTGTCAACAAAAAGCTCTATTCTAATGTAGTTATTGTAAATGATCCAGAAAAGAATTCAAGAATTATTGAGGCAATTGCACAACAATGTTGCCAATGATTCTGACCATCTACCGCTGAATTGACAGCAGAAGTCAATAATAAGTTATCAAAGGCTTAAAAAATATGGTGTTACATGTCAAGTTGCATTAGAATGCAATGTTGAGTGTTTCAAAAGCTTCTAATGTGTGACATTTTCAGTAGTTAAAATGTTTATGAATACAATTTGGCCTTGTCTATTTCATATAGATCTATTTAACATAAAAAAAAAAGAAATTTCAAATGAACATGAAAACATTCATGATTCAGAAGAAAATTAATTCAGCTGTCATATGTCTCTGTTTGTCATTGGAATTATGTGTACTCCATCTACAAATCTGATACAGTTGTTTCTTATATTAAGATAATTGATTCTTTTACTTTAATCAGATGGTGATTTTTATATCATTTGTTTTAATTTATCTAAAGGGAGACAATCCTTATTCTATCCAAGAAACTCCATAAAATGTTTGCCAGCAAACAAAATTTTTTTGAAAATCTGATAAAACTCTTGTTATTTTTCAGTTTTTGAAAGAAAAACGATGCCAGAGTTATATGTAGGAAAGATTTTGAGAGAAACATTTCCTACCAAATGTTCAATGACCGTTATGTTAAATTACAAAATTTTTACAAAACTTAAATTACCAATACTATAACATAATACTTCCTAGCAGTCAAATGATTTTTTTATTTAGTGCTCTTTGTAGTTATATTTCTATTAGACTTTGACAGGGCAGATTAATCAAATTAGCAATTCTAAAAAAACAAAATGACAAGGCAGCACTCACACCAACATAGGGGAAAGGGGTTAATATAAGTTGTCCACTATAAATAAACATGTTTAAACTACACCACAAAATGATTTACTATCAATAATAACATCCCAATATTGACATTACAGTTACCAATTAATACACAATTTATCCTTTATACAAATCCTGGAACCAGCCAAGATTATACTTTTTATTTATTATATATTGCATTGATATTATATTCTAAATAATTAAATAAGTTTAGAATACATGTAGTAAAAAATGTGCATCAACTGCCTAACAAATTAGCAAAGGGGAACAACTCATGTTTATTCCTTTATTTACCAAAAAATCATTAAGCAAAAATTCCCAGCCTCATTGTGAAAAAAGGAAAAATTCTATTTTCTCAGTTCACAGATTGATATTGTTTCAGCCCTTGACTTTACATAAACATCTGTTATACCAACTTTGGTATCAAAATCTTGTTAAATTTTCTTATATGTACAGTAAACAATAAAACAAATCTCTCTTCACATAAAAAACATTAAAACAAATTTACACAAGCTAAATCTTACATCACATATCTATAAAACATTTTATTAAGGAATGTATATAAAATTGTAAAAAAGGAATGGTGGGACTAAGTTTTTTGTAAAGATTTAAATGGTGGGACTTTTGCTTGAATTATGATATGATCTGTATTATTAGTGCAATATAAAAATTCAATAGAAAGTGCAATATAAAAATTCAATAGAATTTCAAAAGAAATGGGACTTATCAAATTGTACAGCTTATATTAAAATAACCAGTACAATTGGTAAAGCACAGCAGTGGATATCAATTAAGTAGGACAATATAACAAGATTTCAATGCATTTTTTGTGTATGAAATGCACAATAACAATTAACAATTCCAAAAACATTTTCTCAACAAATTATCTCCCTTGCTATAAAATACCCTGATTCAACCATTAAAAATACAATATTCCTTCACAATAATCAACAATTATTACAAACTCATTCTTTTGATTGTACATAGCTGGGACAACTGGTCAAACAACACATTTTTAACATAAATATCCTATTTTCAGTAAATCAGCCATCCTAGACAGAAATATTTAATGATGGGTGGGTTATCCAGATACCTCAGTCTTATATATGATTGGATTACTTCATCTGGTAACCAGACTTGAACTGGTTCCTTTTTTTAATGAATCTAACAACAAACAATACACATAGTATCTTCCTCTATTTATATTCTTGTTTTTAATTTCCTGTTTTTAGAGAATTGGATACCATACGGCATAGGTAATATTAGTACACAAAGGATACATTTAATAACTTAATGTAGTTTACTATATACAGATGAGTACAAATATGAGCCATTAAAAGTATCCCACTTCCCAACATAGAGTGCAAGTTTGGCAAAAATGAGTCCAGAGTGTGTCAAAACCATTGCTGAATCCAAACTATTCAATCCTTCAATTCCACTTTTCAGAAATTTTACTACTATAATTGACTGAAATCTAAAAACTTAATCTACACTTCTGAAGTATGGCCATCAACATTGTTGAAGACATTTAAACTGACAAAGGGGAAAAAAAACATAAAAATTAACATTCAAATTTATAAATTTTAAAGAATTGTTCCTGAGTTTTGTACTTATTTTTAAAGTAAAAATAATCAAATTACAGCTTCTTTTGTGTAATAAAAATTATGTTCCTGCATAATATCACACAATATGTAAATTGTTCAATAAACAAATCTCGTATTGCTATCTTCTAACTTGAAACCTCTGATACATATTTATTTCTTTCCTTTTGGTTCTTCAAATTTGTTAGTCTTATTGAGGATTTTCATCAAACTTTTGCTCATAAAGTATGGTTTTTCTGGTGATCCATCATGCATTTCTAAATCTTCCACTATAAAAAAAAAGCAATAGAACAATTACTTACAATAACAAACAAAAGAAGACAAAAACAAGGCTATATTCATTCATTTATAAAGATATGGAAGACAATAATATGCTGTGTAACCCCTCCTCCCAAATAAAATAAATAATGGCATTCTGTAAAAAAAGAGTTATAAAAGTTCATTGGCATACAGGCATTGGCATTACAAGGTGTTGAACATATTATTTTATTAGCTGTTTTCCAAATATGACAAATTTTAGGTTTGCTATTCATGAGAAATCCAGATATTCCTATGATAAAAAATAACGAGTGCACAAGGCCTATACATACAAATGGATATTAGTGAAAGTTTCATAAACATATCCAGTTTCTGTTTAAGGAGTAGTATCAGGAACAAGGTATAGATGGATAAAAAAGAAAACACATAGAGAGACAGCTGTATAATTGAATTGTAAAAACCTCCTTCTATAAATGTGGAAAAATTAAAGTGATTTATGTATAGACCTGTCATAATAAAATTTGTCTTATTCTCTTTGATAAATCTTTTTTTTTTAAAGTTTTGCTTGTTATTAATACTTACAGAAACACAAAAATAGTGTGTCTACAGCCATGTTATACACACTGAAGAAAGTGCAGGCTATAATAAACATCCCAATCACTACGACCTGAAAATGCAGGGGAGATAATAATATTAACAATTAAAATTAAGTAAATATTGTGTACCTCATTATGGTTGTCATTTCCTATTTCATCAATTACATTGAAATTTATTTTTGGGGGAAATAGTGACAATACAAGATAAAAAAATCAGAGTATATTATATAGCTAAAATATTTAGTTTGTCGATTTTTTTTTCAAGTATCCGTTTTAAACAGAAAGGATAATCATTGACAAAAGTCAGAGATAAACAAATCTTTATGGTTAGTTATTTTAATTTTACTTACCACTACAGGAGTAAGGAAGTAATTCAAATTGGGATTGTACTTCTGGAAAAAATCTATCCCACCAGAAAACCAGAAATAGGCTCCAACACCTGCAAAAATAGATTTTAGATCATAATTTCTACTTTCAATGTCAAATAACAATAAATATATTTAATTCTATTTTCCTTTGAAGTATTCAATTTCTAAAGTAAATCTAAAGCAGTAAGCAAGGTTATTCGTAGAGTTTTTACAAACAATTGTAACATGATTGATGTTAAGGTTACTTTATGGACATGACAGAATAAAATCTGTTTTTTTCCCTAGTTTTCAAAAATCAACCAAAAAAAAAAAAAAGGAATGTAGATTTACATGCATGAAAGGAATATTTGGGAAAGCTACCCAACAACACAAATAATCAAAAGACATCTATATAACAATGAACCGTTAAGGCAGGTTTGATTGTATTTAGTTTCTGGACAATTTAAAAAAACAAAACGGATCAATAATTCATGGCATTTTATCTAACCATGGATTTGGCATCTACATTTGAATGATTTTTTACGACCGAAAGTGTGGAGTACTTCTTTCTAATTTCAATCAATTCTGTCCATTTTTGTTTATTATCTTGATTGTATCTTCTTTTAATATTGTTATAAGAAATTTGAACATCAGTTAACTTTGCCGCCTAAATAAAATTGAGAATGGAAATGGGGAATGTGTCAAAGAGACAACAACCCGACCAAATAAATAAAGGGCTGCGCTTTAGCGCATGATACGCCCGTTGCTCTTTTAACTTGTCTTTTATGCTTTAAATGAATTTATATGATCAACTAGAAATAGTGTGAGCCCTGTCAAATCCCCCCCCCCCCCAAATAATAAATAAAAATGCACAAAAAAATTGGCACTATTAAGGCTACCTCAAATTTAACTAAGTTTGTTGTCTTTAATTTTTCATCCATACATAAAATTTTGTGAAAGTGTTATTATTGTCCCAAAATTGGAAAAATCCCCCCTTTTTTAAGCATAAAAATTCATAACACGGAAATGTAAAATCTGAAATTTATAAAAATTGAAAGGGAGCTTACATCAATAGATATAAACAATTCACCAAAGTTTCATGGACATTGGTGAAAGACTTTTTGAGTTATTGTCCGAAGTGTTAAAAATCACCCTTTTTTTTATGAATAAAGCCCCATAAATCCAAAACTTAAAATCTGAAATTTATAAAATTTGAAAGGGAGCTTACAGCAATAGATATAAACAATTCACTAAAGTTTCATGGACATTGGTGAAAGCCTTTTTGAGTTATTGTCCGAAGTGTTAAAAATCCCCCTTTTTTATGAATAAAGCCCCATAAATCCAAAACTTAAAATCTGAAATTAAAAAAAAACAAAAGGGAGCTTACATCAATAGATATAAACAATTCACCAAAGTTTTATAGACATTGGTGAAAGCCTTTTTGAGTTATTGTCCGAAGTGTTGAAAATCCACCCTTTTTTATGAATAAAGCCCCATAAATCCAAAACTTAAAATCTGAAATTAAAAAAAAACAAAAGGGAGCTTACATCAATAGATATAAACAATTCACCAAAGTTTCATGGACATTGGTGAAAGCCTTTTTGAGTTATTGTCCGAAGTGTTGAAAATCCCCCCTTTTTTTATGAATAAAGCCCCATAAATGCAAAACTTAAAATCTGAAATTAAAAAAAAACGAAAGGGAGCTTACGTCAATAGATATAAACAATTCACTTAAGTTTCATGGAAATTGGTGTAGGTGTTTTTGAGTTATTGTCCGAAGTGTGGACGACGGACGGACGGACGGACGGACGGACAGACGGACGGACGGACAACGGTATACCATAATACGTCCCGTCCCGGGCGTATAAAAACAACAGCAGAGGGTCACCAACAGGTCTTCAATGTAGCGAGAAATTTCCTAAAGTAACCTTAAAATGTCCATAAAGTAACCTTAAAATGTTTACATGTACATATCGTTCAAAAAGAGGCTTAATTGTACTCACCTACAGCTGCTGTTACCATCAGTTTGCTGATAAACAATACATAATCACAAATCTTGTCTAATACAACAGCTCTGTAATACACAAAAAAGTTATAAACTATTATAATTGTACACTCATAATATTCGTAATATAGAAATTTTTAGTACAAATCTTAGAAAAATGAAGAATGCAAGGCTTTGCTAAAAAAAAAAAAATATTTTCAGAAAATGTATAGCTATTCTCTAAATACTCAAACTCTTTGTCAATGAAATAAGCAAAGTAATATATGGTCAGTGGATGTATAGTACAAATGAATAAACGCTAAAAACAATTTGACAGCACAAATATTTGCAGAATAAAGGTTATTCTGCCAAACTATCCACATCAATACAGTTTATCTTCAATCAAGGAAAACTGGATGCATAAAATCTAGTTAATCTGCAGTATTTGCAAAAATACATAAACATTGTTTTACCTTACAACATTCCTAAGAAGTAGGAAAAATGCTTCTTTAGCAGCAGAACAGAAGTTTCTTCCATATATTGCAGTCTGAAAGGTGAAAAATATCCGTTTGTTTTAGTATGTTGCCTGGTAATTGTCACAATGGTACATAATGATATTGTATGAACTTTAACTTAACAATTATTTTGAATAAAAAAAAATTGACAAAAGCTTCTGTTCAAAAAGTCAATGTTATCATCCAGTTTATAATAAAAATTACAAAACAGAAAGCAAATGTCAATCAATCAATCTTTTTAAATTGACCTCAAAGTTAGATAATTGTGATTTTTCTCTCCAAAAATTCATTATTCTTAAAATAAAATATAACTTTTTCATGCCTTTTGCTTTTGATGCAATCCTGTATTTTGAAAAATTATGTTTCCCGTTTATTCATTAAACTGTTGAATCAAACTAACACTTCAACAGCAGATCATAATTCAATTTACTAAAAAAGCCAGGGAAAAGATAAATATAGACTATATATATTTACCATTATATAAGCATTTCTGTTCATAAACTTCACAAACTTTTCTAAACACCAGAAGCAGCATTTCAAACACCTAAAAAGTAATTTCAATTACATGTTTAAATAAATGTATACGAAAAACGATCTCTACACAAAGATCATTCCTGTAAAAAGAAATTATTCATGAAAAATATCAATTCAATTTCCTCTTTTGAGCTAGATTACACCAAATATATCTGAAAGCTTTGCATCTTAAGAATATGCACAAATTTGGATTTGCATTTATCATTTTGCATGAAAATTAAAATTGTGTAATTCAATTATTAATTCATAGAAAAATAATGTCTCTATGCCCCTTTGTATGTTCAGATGTCCATGTTCAGTAAACTATGAAATTTGGGTCAAAACAGAAACACACACAGATTGAAACACATAATGTTATACTATATATCATGGACAGAGGCATAACATATCAGCCATGACTTCATTTTCCTGAAAGCTTTATGTAACAGGTTCCTAAAAATGACAGTATTGATGATATCAAATTGTCAGGCTGAATTGTTGTTGTTTCAGAGGATGTTTTAATAATAAGATATTTGTTGTTTGACTTAGTATTGATAAAATATATACATATATTCATTTTAAAGCAGTTTTTAAGTTACATTAAACAATTTGTAAAGTTATATATATAAGAAATAAATGTAACCCCTTACTTGAGGAAGAATTTGGCCACAGGATTTTCTGATCCTTTTATTTTATGATCCAGATATTCCAGTACAATCCTGATCATCTGTATAATTGCTATGATAAGAGATCCAAAAGCTAGTGTTCCCAAATGATATCTGGAAAAAAACATGACATATACATATTTTGTGAAACATCACATTTATCTATTACATAATTTCTATTTTGACCAGTTAAGGTGGTACCTAACACTACAGGGAGATAACTCTGTAAAGTCAGCTAAACGTTTTAATTACGTTGTGTTGTAAAAGATATATTAAGCTTCTCAATGATCAAAATTGGTGTTTGACAAATTGCTATATAACCAGTGTAATTTTTCTGACAAAATGGTTGGTTCAAAATTTTTAAAATTTTTATATTTTATGAAAATTAAACGAGCCAAATTAATTTTAGTGAGAGTGTTGGGTACCACCTTAATATAAATTACAACACAAAGTATTCAAGGTGAAATTTAATTTCTCACTGATGATAATCGTAACTTTAGAAAGAAGAAAATTTGTGTATATTGTATGCCTCAAGAAAATTTTTCTACAAATTTAAATCATGCTTTGTCTGATACTAAGTTTCAAATTTATGTGAAAACAGACTCATGGTAAAGGGCAATCAAATGAAAAATATGAATTTTGGAACGACAGAATGTTTTTGAAAAAAAACTGTGAGGATTGACAGCATGATATAAAATTTTATCACAAAGTTAAAAAAAATATTTGCATAGAAGCTTGGAAACGAACATTCATGTTATAGTTTACAATGATATAGCAAAGTCCTTGCTTTTTATGAGAAAACCCATAAAAAATTTAGTTACTAAACATGAAAGTTTGATTGAAATTCAATTAAAAGTTTAGAAAAAAGTTATAGATAAAAATTTGAGTTGATGAAATAACACTTTGATATTTTGTAAGATACTCTATACAAGGGAAGTAACTCACCTCAAACTTCTATAGAAAGCTGCAGTAAGTGGGAAAGCTGGAATGTCCTTGGGCTTCTCAAATGCCCAGTAGTATGAAGCAAATGATCCAGCAAGAGTCATCTGACCCAGAGCAACAATAAAGTTCATCACCCACAGAAACATGAATAACATAAACACTAATACAGGTATGATGTATCTGGAAATATAACAGGTACTATTATGGAATCTTTTATAATATTCATGTGATATTATATTTTTAGTAGATTTTGTGGCTAATTCCAACGAAAATTAAAATTCTGTAGATTCATTAATTTATTATTTATTGGATACAAATGAATTTTCATGGATTACATGGTAAAGTGATAATTAAATTGAAATTTTCAACAAAATAAGAATTTTCTTTAGAAAAAACATGAAATCAAATATCCACAAAATAAAAGTTTTTCTGTAGCTATGGAAACTAATATACAGGAAAATAAATGAATCTATACAGTATTCAACCAGATACAATTTTTAAATAGTTACTTCAATAGGAGATAATGATGATAAACACCACTGATGACATATCTTGAGTTTGTCATGTTTAAATAGTTACTTCAATAGGAGATAATGATGATAAACACCACTGATGACATATCTTGAGTTTGTCATGTTTAAATAGTTACTTCAATAGGAGATAATGATGATAAACACCACTGATGGCATATCTTGAGTTTGTCATGTTTAAATAGTTACTTCAATAGGAGATAATGATGATAAACACCACTGATGACATATCTTGAGTTTGTCATGTTTAAATAGTTACTTCTATAGGAGATAATGATGATAAACACCACTGATGACATATCTTGAGTTTGTCATCTGCTGTTGATTTTAATGTCAGACTTTAAAAGGAATATTGCTCTACAAGTACATCTGTATTTTCTATAACTTATAATTGCACGGTGTATATTATCAAGGTCATATGGATATGATAAATAGTAATCCGTTTTGTTCAGTCTTTAGTTTTCTACATTGTGTTTTGTATACTTAAAATAAATTTGTTCCTTGCATACCAAAGTTTTATAACAGCAATAAAAGTGTGGTGGACTTTTTAATATTATCAATTCACCATATATTATATACAACAGAAATGTGTAATTGTAACTGCTGCTTACAACAAAACTGGACAAATTTGAGAAGGAAATTATGAATACCACAAACTAAAGGCTCTAAAGAGCCTGTGTCGCTCACCTAAGTATATGTGAGTATTTAAGAAAGGAAGCAGATGGATTCATGACAAAATTGTGTTTTGGTGATGGTGATGTGTTTTTACATCTTACTTTACTGAACATTCTTGCAATTTACAATTATCTCTATTCATAATGAACTTGGCCCAGTAGTTTCAGTGGAAAATGTGAGTAAAAATTTACAAATTTTATGAAAATTGTTAAAAATTGACTATAAAGGACAATAACTCCTTCGGGGGTCAATTGACCATTTCGGTCATGTTGACTTATTTGTAAATCTTACTTTGCTGAACATTATTGCTGTTTACAGTTTATCTCTATCTATAATAATATTCAAGATAATAACAAAAAACATCAAAATTTCCTTAAAATTACTAATTCAGGGGCAGCAACCCAACAACGCGTTGTCCGATTCATCTGACAATTTCAGGGCAGATAGATCTTGACCTGATAAACAATTTTACCTCGTCAGGATTGCTCTAAATGCTTTGGTTTTTGAGTTATAAGCCAAAAACTGCATTTTACCCCTATGTTCTATTTTTAGCCGTAGCGGCCATCTTGGTTGGATGGCGGGGTCACCGGACACATTTTTTAAACTAGATACCCCAAAGATGATTGTGGCCAAGTGTGGATTAATTAAGCCCAGTAGTTTCAGAGGAGAAGATTTTTGTAAAAGATTACTAAGATTTACATAAAATGGTTAAAAATGGACTATAAAGGGCAATAACTCCTAAAGGGGTCAACTGACCATTTCGGTCATGTTGACTTATTTGTAAATCTTACTTTGCTGAACATTATTGCTGTTTACAGTTTATCTCTATCTATAAAAATATTCAAGATAACAACCAAAATCAGTAAAATTTCCTTAAAATTAGCAATTTAGGGACAGCAACCCAACAACGGGTTGTCCAATTCATCTAGATAGATCTTGACCTGATAAACAATTTTACCCCATGTCAGATTTTCTCTAAATGCTTTGGTTTTTGAGTTTATAAGCCAAAAACTGCATTTTACCCCTATGTTCTATTTTTAACCATGGCGGCCATCTTGGTTGGTTGGCGGGGTCACCGGACACATTTTTTAAACTAGATACCCCAATGATGATTGTGGCCAAGTTTGGTTTAATTTGGCCTAGTAGTTTCAGAGGAGAAGATTTTTGTAAAAGCTAACGACGGACGACGGACGCCAAGTGATGAGAAAAGCTCACTTGGCCCTTTGGGCCAGGTGAGCTAAAAATAGTATGTTTTAACCAATTTTCTTCCAAGTGGTCTATTTACATCTCTTTTGAAGAATTATTGGACATAAAAATTCAAATTCAAACTGCTCATGAGGAAATCTTGTTAATTTTACCTGAAGTTTTAGGTGAGCAATCTTGATTTTAATACCTTACAATGTATCAAAAACTTTTAGTAAAATTCAAATAGAATTGATTTGAAATGATTGATAGATTGATTGGTTGGTGTCTAGCACCTCTTTCAGCACTATAGTGCTATCTCTTGGCTGTTAATATTTTTATTGGTGGAGGGAGCTATTGTGCAGAAAGAACTACCAAACATTGGTAGGAAACTGACAATCTGATTCCATTAAGATTGGAGTCGAGCACACCTGCCATGTGGGATTCAAACTCACAACCTCAGTGTTGACAGGCTATTAATACAGTAAGTTTGACTACTTCCACCATTAATGCCCTGCTTTGTTGCAAAAGAAATGTGTTCACACTTGAATGATTTCTGGTGTATTACTTACTCTTCACCTCCATATTTCACAAAGTCACACAGTTGTCCAGCTGTTGAACTCTATTAAAAAAAATATAATATTTTACAGAATTTGATTATATCAAATATTTCCACAATACATACATTTAAGAAAAATGTAAGAAGACATTCAGCAAGAATGGGAAAATAAGAAAGGAAGAAAAATTTGATTTTTTTGTAAAAGAAATAGACAGAGAGAAAACAAATCTATTAAGAAATTCAGGCAATTTTTTTTTACAAAACAAGTGATTGTTTGCCTTGTCTTATTAATTAGTGGGTGTTGACAAATATTAAAACTATTACTTGATTCATATTATGTTAACATATGTTAATAAATCAGTAATTTTAATGGTTCCTCTTTTTTTCAGTGTTATAAAGTTTTTTTCAACAAAACTAAAATAAACATGCAAACTTGTGTAAAATTACTGCTTCAAAATTATGAATACACAATGAAAAATAAGCCTAATATTCATCTTTGAGATGTCTAAAAGCCACTCATATATCAAAATATTAATTTTTTTAATCTATTTCTATGCGCATGAAATGTTTCTGGAATAGCCTTCATCAGTTATGCTTGCACTTAGAAGCAAAAAAAAAATGTTTGACAGCATAAAAATCAAAATACTGGAAGTCAAAAACAGAACAGTCAAAAATTTCTATGGTAAACTTTGTCTGAAAGATAAAACAGAACAGTCAAAACCATTTAAGGTAAATTTTGCCTGAAGGACAAAACAGAACAGTCAAAACCATTTAAGGTAAACTTTGCCTGAAGGACAAAACAGAACAGTCAAAACCATTAAAGTGAACTTTGCCTGAAGAACAAAACAGAACAATCAAAACCATAAAGGTTAACTTTGCATGATAAACAAAATAGAACTTTGCATGATAGACAAACTAGAACAGTCAAAACCATATAAGGTAAATTTTGCCTGCAGGACACAACAAAACATACAAAAACGTTTAAGGTTAATTTTGCTTGCAGGAGTGTAACTGAAATTTACATCCAAAATGAATGATTAAAATCAAGCAAGAACCAAAATACCAGTTCCTGATTGAAATAACCAGCTGTAAACGAAATAAACCATAGTTTCCACATGATGGCAAAAGGCTGAATAAAATCTCATTTTTAGGACTTTACATATAATGTGAAATGGTCAGATCTGTAAGCCTCCATACAGAATAGTAAATAATAAAAAATGACTACCATTACTGGAGGAGGAAAATTGCTTTAGATGATTATAATCTAAAGCTATGTTTATGGTGCCGTTTAAACAAGCGATTAATGCAATGTCCATGCAGTGGAAATATTTGTAGAAAACTTACCGTCTGTAAGAAAGACATCAGGAAAGAGAGAAAATAAGAAAGGAAGAGTTATGTTAATTTTTCATAAATCTTTCATCAATGAAACAGAATAAACTGCTATGGTTTGTGTTAGTATTGGAAAAATAAAATTAAACATTGAAGACTAGAAGTATAGTCCAGATTTGCTGCAAGATAAGAAGAAGATATTCCCAGTCGATATTCATGAAATATTGGATTTATGTAAACTACTTCATACGGTATTTTTCCTTCCAACTAACTACTGTCTAGTATTGGTTAGTTATTCCTGTTATTTTTCATAAATTTGATGTTAAATGTTTTTAAATCAAAATATCACTGTTTTTCAGTTAACCAATGCTTTAAAGTCTCAATTCAAGATTTTTTGTTGCTAATGTCAACTTTTAGTTGCCAAATATATTCTCCATTAATACAGAAAAAGTAATAGCTATTTAAAAAGTACATTTTGTAAGATTAAACAGAACTGTATGTTTTATCTTGGAAAGAAGAGAACCTAGTAAAAATTAAAAACGTAAGTAATGTATACTTACATCAGGAGTACATGGTGTTCTGGATAGATAGTAGTCCACTCCATTAGTCGTTACGTTGGTTGAATTAGAGTAAAATTCTGAATTTCCCATAGAAGCAATGTATCTTTGCTGGTTTAAGGAAGACATTTACTAGTCTTTTCACAAAAAAATGTTTTAAAGATTTTAAAATTGTACAAAAAAACTACTGGTGTATGTAAAGCAGGATCTGCTTACCCTTCCGGAGCACCTGAGATCCCCCCTAGTTTTTGGTGAGGTTCATGTTGTTTATTGTTTAGTTTTCTATGTTTTGTCATGTGTACTATTGTTTGTCTGTTTGTTCTTTTCATTTTAGCCATGGCGTTGTCAGTTTATTTTCAATTTATGAGTTTGACCGTCCCTCTGGTATCTTTCGCCCCTCTTTTCCAAAAAACATGTTGTTTTTTCTAAAATGTAATAACCTGAATATAAGTACTCCCTGAATAAAAATCAATTCACAGTACTCTTTCAGCAAACTTTATAAAAAAGGATACGCACAACTGAATCCCATGTAAATGAGCAGACAGATCTGTAACAGGAATGGAATTATAGGCCAAAACAGCGTGAAAATCATGTTTCCAATTGCTCTACAATAGAAATCAATTAAATACTGGTAACAAATGCTCAAACAAATTTAAAATATGTTTAAAATTATGTTATAATCAGGCAGAATTGACACAACAAAAAAAATATGCATAATATAATAACTTTCTTGGAAAGGGTGCAAATCTGTTTAAATTTTGTTTAGCAGCCATGGAAAAAGGTCTATTTTTATACCTCATCATGCTCATCATGTTGAGAGTTTTTCGAGTAATTAAACATTTGTTTTAACCAGAAAACCCTAAAAGCTGATATTTTTAATTTCCTATTTGGTAATGAAGTAATTGGATAAACTTACCACAGAGAAACTGAATAATTTGAGTTTGTACGAGGAACTGAATAATTTGAGTTTTGTATGAGGTGCTGAATAATTTGAGTTTGTATGAGGAACTGAATAATTTGAGTTTGTATGAGGTATTGAATAATTTGAGTTTGTATAAGGAACTGAATAATTTGAATTTGTACATCAGTCAGATGGGGAAAATATTTCTAATTATTTCGAATTTATCTTACTTGGTTAGAAAAACATTGTGAATAGTACTAGATACAGTATGTGGCTAAAAGTATTCGCCAGCTCAATTTTTTTGCTAAATATTTCATACAAAAACACATTTTTCAAAAATATATTTTGAGGGCATTTATGGTTGGATTTTCATCAACAAGGCCTTAAAAGACGTAGAATTGTCTAAAGTATGTTTGTTTATTTGGTAATAGTTTTGTCTTCAGGTGTTTTTGTTTTCTCTTGATGTGAACACATACAATATTTTTTTATAATTTTATTGGTTGAATATACATGTATAGTAAATTTCTGAACAGAAAATAATATTTGTGTTTATCTTGTGAAAAAATGAAAATCATCCACCAAAAAAAATATAACCAAATAAACCTGTGACAATTCTGCTTCTTTTGGTACCAAGTTGCTTAAAATCAAACCAAAAATGACCCCAAAATAATTTTTTGAAAAAAAATTAGTTTTATATACAATATATAGTGAAAAAATCTTAAGTGATGAATACTTATGGCCACACTCTGTAGCTTGCCTGAACCTTATGTCATTATCTAATTACCTGCTTCCCTCTTTGATCAATTCAATAGCCAGGCAAATTCTACTGGCTAATATCAACAAAAGGAAGAGAAATATAGCCAGGAATGTTGATGTGGTACAAGCTGGAAAAAAAAGGAAATGATTTCCATAATGCTGATGGAGGTTTTTGTAATGATGTGGTACTTTTTTCCTCACATATGCATGTATGTAATATGAAATAAACAAAATGCATAGCTAGATCAACAGAAACAATATAACGAATAGCTACTTTTTTTAACAAAAAATTCTTACCAGTATAAAATACCTGAATGGCATAACAATATTTTTATTATAAGCAACAACTAATTTTTTATTGTAAAATTTTTGTGAAAAGTGTCTAAGACTTGTCTGTGTTTATTTGTTAAAAATTAAACTCCTATGGTAATTTGTATTTCTTCACTCTGCTTTGTTTTCAAGAGTTGTGTGTGTTAGCCTAGGTTTACCATCTTATATTTAAAATAAATTTGCGATACCAATTTCTGTTCGATTGACAAGTCTTTTACATTATATAATTCAAAATAATGTTTTGACAATTGATAGCAAATAGGACATACTTCTAACTCTACCCAATTTCTCAGGTCATGCTAATAAATATCTTCAAATATTTTAAAGAAAATTAATTTTCAACTGTATTATCACAAGTATTACAGTTTTCATTTTTTTGCAAATAACTCCAAGTAATTCCATTTGTAATCAGCATCCTGTTATAATAATCAACTTACCAAAAGCCAGCCAAGTTTCTTTTAGCCGCAGATAATAGGAAAAATTTAGTGCAAAAGCTTCATCAAATCCCCATTCACTCACAACATTGGTATTCTTTATTTCATAATATTTTGTAAAACACCAATAGGCACCTGCAACAAACAAAAAAATCAATCTAATAACTGTTCTGAAACAGCTGAAAAAAAATCATAAGGTAAATTAATGTATAAATGGAGGATGTGTCCATGGACCACAGATGATGCTCCCACTTGTAGGTAATGTTATAAAGGAGCATATCTCCAGAAAGGTAAAAGTAATGCCACCCAAATTTGAACTTGATCTGTGTTTTAATTTAAATTTGTGTATACAGCATTGTGTATAAGATTCATAACATTTGGTTGAAACAAACTAAAATCAGAAATCAGAAACTTATTTTCAGACAGACAGATGAACGGACAAGGGTAACCCTAATAAATGCCCCCTTAAGTGATGGTGCGGGTATAAAAATAGTATTTTTTAGGAAGTCACTGACCTACTAATATGAGGTTAGGCATTACTTGAAAAATTTATGTTGGACAAGACAAACAAACAAATGGACAGACAAGTAGATTTCAATTGAACTCCTACTCCTAGAGATTTTCAAATGATGTTTTTCTAAAGGTTCAAGGCAGAAACAAAACATGTCGGAGGATAAGCTCTCTCTTAGACTTGTTGTGGGCCACACCATTAAATTTTGAAACTATTCAATTTCTGTAGTGTGGCAAATTATATATGTTAGATTGAAACATAAAATAAACTTTAGAAAGAAAGACAACCAAAAGGTTAGTCTCAAGTAAATTTTGTTTCAAACTGCCTTTAGGTTTAACAACATTCAACTTTTCAAATTCTTATATAAAAATATAATTAGATAAAATGTACATGTTATCCGATTTAAAGCCTTGAATATAAAAATAATCATTTGCTGATAAAAAAAAATACTTGATTATAACTCCAATGATGTATTGTTGAAGATATTCACACGGGGGTGAGGGTCTCTTCCTATATGAAGGTATATACAGATGTGCCGCTAAAATGGTTCCCTTTTTGACACATCAAATATATCAATGAGTTGCGATTTCACCAAGGTAATATGTCAATGGATAGATTTTTGTTTTATCATTTAAAATTAAGTCAGGATGTAAAAAAATAATATGTGATAACTGAGAAATATATGAATAGGTTATGATTTTGCCTTGAAATATGTGTATGGGTCAGTATTTCACAAGACTACAATAGATGAATGGGGGTGTTTTTTAGATCCCAGCTGCACATCTGTACCTAAAAACCCATGTTGAGAGCACCCCTGTGGATAATCCCAACTTAAAACTCAAAATGTGTTGCTCTGTCTTTGGTTTATATGTTGTGTTTGTATACTGTTGTTTGGATTTTGATAGTTTTGCTAGTTGTGGCATTGTCTTTTTGTTCTCAACTAATGAGTGTGAGTCTTTTGCCTCTCTCTTAAAAAGCAGTTTGTAAAATACAATTACTTACCAAATCCCAAAAGTCCAATGACCATGAAGATACTGATCCACACCATTGCTCCTGTTATCCACCTCATTATCACAATCCATAGGAAGGCAAATACTGTTCCCATTCCAATGAAACTGCAATATCGATAATTAATGAAAATTTTGACACTGTGCATGTATCTATTGCAATTTTTGTACTATTATTATTACTATTTCAAGAAAAAGTACATTATAACTAATGCAAATCAAAAATTGAATTTTGAGGTTTTATTTTTTCAAAATTTTTTCTGTTGCAATTTTCCAAAAATGTCCAAGTTTACAGATTTTGATAACAAATTAGGTAAAAGATAAATCAAAATAAGTACAGCAACACTCACTGAAACATATTAATCATAATTGCAAATGATCTTTTCGGATAATTTAAAATTTAGTGTATTTTAAGGAGGGTGGGTGGTAAAGGGGGGTTGCTTGCACGAAAAAAATGTGAAATAAGACATAACTTCACGTTGAACGTGAAATAATTTCTGGCATGAACGTTGCACTTTGATGTGAACCTTTTGTGACTGAGTCACTGTTTTCTTGTATAAATAAACTCTCTATTTTACTTGATATTTCTGATTTAGTATACACATTTATGATATAAATGGTTTATGGCTTTTAAAAAAGTATTTCTTGACGATCCCTGCAAAGTGTTCGTATTTTATTTGAAAAATACCAAGCACGCAAAATGAGCATTTGAAAATCACGAAGCATGTTACATTAAATAAGCAGAACATGTTGAATGAGGCATATGTCTTGCAAGTCTGAACGTCAAATAAAAAATAAAAACATGTTGAACGTCAAATAAAAAATGGCGATCACGTTGCATGAAAATAACCCTTTACCACCCTCTTTAAGGTGGTACCAAATACTTAGACAAAAATTAATTTGCTCTTTTGATTTTCTTTAAATTTTGACAAAATATTTAATTTGACCCTTTTACAAAAATACAAAAATTTCAAAACAACTTGAACCACACACTTTACAAAATATTTCATTGGATATATAGCAATTGTCAAACGCTAATTATTACCATTGAGAAACTTAATATTTCCTTACAAATAGAACATGATTAAAACGTTCAGCTGAATTTTACAGAGTTATCTCCCTGTAGTGTTATGTACCACCTTATTGACTTCAAGAGAACACAAAGCTACCAAGAGAAGCCAAAGATACGAAGAGACTTGCAAAAGATACCAAAGGCAACAATTTTAAGTACCTTCAACTATCAACTATACTTACATCAGAATTAGGTAACCAGATGCTACTACATCTTTAAATACCATTTCAATATGCTGCACTGCAGAATAAAATTTGGCCAAGTAACTGCAATAAAAAATCAATAATGATGAAATAAGATTTCCATTTCATTTAACTGTTGGAACAGACAAAAACAAAATTTGGTGACAGATCTGCATCTAAAATTAATTTGTTTTGACATATTTCTGATTTTTTTTATAAAAGGGATAAAAAAATTGACAAAACTTATAAATATTCTAAAATGTTATTTTCATTTAAACTTAAGATAGTGTAGATCTTAAATAAACAAATAAAATTTATTCAAAATTTTTTCTTGACTAAGTGTGGTTACTACCTTGTGATTTTGAACATTTCTTTTTACTATATTCAACAAGAATTATGAAGAAAATAAGATAATTGATTAATGTGAGTCTTATGATCAAAACAAAATATTTTTTTTTTGTTTTGCATTAAAATGCGAGATGAATTTGGCCTATGCATGCAATAGAGTGCACCTGTTTAAAATAACTTGACAAATTATCATGGAATTATAAGATTAAATATTAAGCAGTATTAAAATTAAGGCTTCAAAATGTTTCATTCTAAGGCACATCTAAACCTGTCTAAACCAAACCACAAGTTAATACAGGTTTAAATTATTACAAAAGAAAATATGAAATTCACTTTAAAAACTTTAACATAAAAGAACATCTATGACAAATTCCCCCCTTCTCCAATATGTTTGTCCTCAAACATGAGAAAATATAAATAATTTCATATTTTCTAAAATAATATATTTTCTCAATAAAATTCACTTTAAAAACTTTAACATAAAAGAACATCTATGACAAAATATATCAGGGAAAAAATCAAGAATTTTAAATTTAAAAAAAGAAGATATGGTATGATTGCCAATGAGACAACTCTCCACAAGAGACCAAAGTGACACAGCAATTAACAAGTATAAAGTTCTTTTGAATACTTACTAGCTTGCCTCACTCATCAATGTACCAGTAACCTCGGTCCCACTGCTTGTTTTAAGAGTACGATTATTTCCACTACTATCCGTATAATACAATTCTGTTGCATAATCTGTAATTGTTTTAAATATAGATGGCACACATCTGTTCACCACTGAAAATAAAATAAAGCTGCATAAATACATCGTGATCCAGGTTTAATTCTAAATTAAATCTCCGCCTTTAATCAGCAGTCATATTTCTTTTCACAAGGACAGCAAGATTTGAAGCATACTACTTTGGTACCAAGCAATAACCCTCCAACCATAATTTCGATTTTTCAATTTGTCCATCAGTTCTGCACATGCCAAATTTTCAAAATTAAACCATTTCATCATTTGGTCATCTTGGTAGGATCATCTATATCATGAAAGTTTTAATATTGTTCAAGATATTTCTTCCACTGGCCTTTCAATTTTTGCAGAAAACTTCAGCAAAGAGAAAAGTTTACAAATATGAGATTTATGAGTCATACCAAGTGATACTACCTTGTGAACTAGCACATTAATAAATTGTTGACACAGAGATATGTCTCACCTGTACCCAATCTCAAAAGAAAAACAGCAAGTTATGAAATTTGAATAGCAACACTTTACATATAAACCACACAAAACTTTAAAAGTCAGTGGACCATGATGGAGGGATGGGCCATATTTTTCTGAGATGTACCCATGTTTTTACAACTGCATACCAAAAATCATCGACTTACCGTTAGTTGTTTCCCTTAAACTGACCTTATCACAAACTTTTACTATTGGAGATACTGTCAATTGCCATGAACAGCAAGCCTCAATCTTGCCTTAACAAATTTGTCAAAACAAGACAAAAATCTGGCTCATATAATCCAATAAAAAGCTAGGTTCATTCTTATACTATACTGCAAGGTGTTACACATGATGACCTTCAAGATAAATCAAAGGTGACAACTTACCTCCTGTTGAATCCATATAATATGGCGCACAATCATCATCGTCTATAAAAGCTTGAATGTCAGACTGCAAATATAATTGTAAAAATTTATCCAATATGTGCATATGTATAACAGAAAATACTTATAAAAGCTTTTTAGTTTATTTACTTCTACATCATTTGATTTTGATCATTGAGAAGCTTAATATTTCCTAAATAATAGAATGTAATTAAAACGTTCGGCTAATTTTTACAGAGTTATTTCTCTTTTGTTGTATGTACCACCGTAAATAATTTATGTGATTTTCATTTCCTCTAGAAGATTTAAACCTTATACGAATAATAATGGTTTATTATCCCTAAAGCCTATAGTTACTGTTTCATGCCTTGAAAGCACTTTTGTAAAATGGTTATTTTAATTTTTTTATATTCTGTCTGGTGCTTCATTTAAATTAGAACAGTGAGATTTTGAACAAAAAGAAAATCAATATTTTTTTTAATGATGCAACCTTAGAAATTGTTTGAACATTATAGTTTTTGAAATATTGGGAAAGACATTGACAAATCATTGTTGGAGGAAAAATTAAAAATCTTCAGTATTTCTTAACAATAATATTCAGATGCTGAGAACCTACACTGGTAGAACCGGTAGAAGGTTGAGATGTGGCCCAGTCTTTACAAATCATCTTGTCAACATCAGACTGTGTTAAGACTCCTGGAGTAAGGGCTATCGCCTTTGTCTCTATATATACATAATAACTAGTTGGGCAGGCTGCACGACACACCTGGAAAAAAATATACGTTGGTAAATCAAAGTACAATAGACATCAAAGCTATAAATTATAATACATGTAATATGCGTAATAGATTGCCTTATTGTTTACTTAATACCAAGAGGCAACTATTTTAAGTATATTTAGAATTTATATACTGTAAATTCAGAAATATATGCATGAATATATACTTATGTTAAGGATCATTCATTTCATACTTTGTAAATATGAACAAACTTAGCAATCAGAAGATCTGATTTCTACTTTATTTATACTAGGTAGATAAATGAGTTATAAAAAGAGGTATTCATTTGGGAAAAGAGGCATTATAAATCCTTTGAAAATCAATAAAAAAATTCAATGATAAAAATTTAAATATCCCCAAAACTATAATTTTTCCTTAATCCACAGAAATTTGTACCCTCCAAAATAAATGGATTCACAGTATGATGAAATAACTTGAAAATTACAAAAGAATTCTAGTTACTTAAGGTGGTACCTAACACTACAGGGAGATAACTCTGTAAAGTCAGCTAAACGTTTTGATTATGTTGTGTTGTAAAAGGAATATTAAGCTTCTCAATGATCAAAATTGGTGTTTGTCAAACTGCTATATAACCAGCGTAATTTTTCTGACAAAACGGTTGGTTCAAAATTTTTGAAATTTTTACATTTTTATTAAAGGGTCAAAGTTAATACTTTGAAAATTTTTTAAGAAAATTAAATGAGCCAAATAAATTTTAGTGAAAGTGTTGGGTACCACCTTAAGGTATCAAATTTCTTGGATTTCCTGGTTATACTTGTACCTTAAGCCATGAAATTAAGAATCAACTAAACTCATACATATCTTTTATAGAGTTTAAATGAGGTAAACATTAGATAACCAAAAAAAAAATTCCTTTCACAGTGGCTCACATCAAATGATGCATATATCCAAAAATACTTACCGCAGGTGTGGGACATCCACTAACAGCCGCAGCAGCACCCATTTGTGCACATGTTGATATGTCAAAGTACATCAAATACGGTTTATCTTTTACTCTGTGAAAAGAAGAAATGATCATGAATAAGTATGAAAAGGCCTTCAAATATATTATTTACTTTTATTTTTTGTTTAAATTCAGCAGACAGCTCCATAGCTGTAAATGATTTGAGCTTTTACAATTCAATTCTAACCAAACCAGTAATATAAAAATAAGGAGATATGGTATGATTGCCAAGGAGACAACTATCCAAAGAGTAAAAATGAAGTGGATTTAAGCAATTAAAAGGCAACATTTCAGCCATCAACAATGAGAAAATCCATACCAAATGGTTAGCTAATATTAGGCCTCCACATAAAAAATATGAAATAAATCAATTAAGAAAGCTTAAACTGCCTAATTTCTGAGAAAAAAAATTATAAAAGAGAAAAACATGACAAACATGAACCAACAACAACCGCTAAACTACAGGCTCAAAACTTGGGACTGACACATGAAGAATGTGCAACATTTGAATTTTGTTTTTAGAGTAAATCATATTAACTGACCAGTTACAAGAAAATATGGATTATGCAGATATGTCTTCAAATTCATTGATCTAATTGCCAAGTCATAAGTTATTTATTACTGTATTTAATAGCTACCTTTAACAGTTGCTTTAGCCTGATTTTATTTGGTATATATTCAGTTGTCTTTGAATGTCTTTAGCAGACCAAATTATACAACTGAAGAAAATATATTTCTGTATGTTCATATAAGTAGCTGTGAAATTCAGTAAGTGAAAACAACTGCATTTTAAGTCAATTTTTGCCACATGACTATATATATTTCTCTGGTTGTTATGCAACACTGGCATTTCTAGTAACAGGAATATGGAACACCACTGGTAACCTATGGAAAAGGCATTATGAATAATTGTGCTCTTGTAACCTCCTACAACTATCAAATTTAAAGAAATATTTTTTTCAACCTTTTTCCTATGCAACCATGTGTGATGTACTATAATTTGGTTGGTATTACACTTACAAACATATACTATTGTAACTTACACGGCATCATAACCACAAATTTGCCCTTTTGAATCTGTTGGTAAAATAAGCTTATATGGATCACCTCTTGTGTAGCCTGTAATATAAAATAACATCAAGTTCAAGTTTAATTTTAGTAAAATCTTGAATGAAAATTAGGGAAAAAAAAACCATAAAAATAAAAACTCAAAAACGTGCAGGTTTGTCCATTAGTTGAAGGCACTACTGAGACTTATATTTGTTTAATTTTTAAAAAATGGACTTTTTGTAGACATAGCATGCAATATTTCTGTAAATTTTACATTTTTTTAAATGACAACTTCATCTGTTGATATATAATGTGACAGTTTTGTGTATCTATAAGAATATTTAGCTATGTTAAAACGAAAGACTTGTATTATAATGTAGATGCAACAGGAATGTGTCCCCAGTACACAGATGCCCCATACACACTATCATTTTCTATGTTCAGTGGACCGTGAAAATGGGGAAAAATCTCTAATTTGGTATCAAAATTAGAAAGATCATAGCATAGGGAACATGTGTACTAAGTTTAAAGTTGATTGGACTTCAACTTCATCAAAAACTACCTCAACCAAAAACTTTAACCTGAAGCTGGCAGACGAACAAACAAACGGATGAACGGACGAACTAATAGACTGACACACAGACCAGAAAACATAATGCCCATTAATGGGGCATAAAAATAAGAATTTTTCAGTCTCTAAGCACACCTGCAATATCAGTTACTTTTTATGCACAATGAGTAAAAATTGGGGACTTGGTGAAATTTGGTTACTGTTACATAACAATTGTCAGAAGAAAACGTGCAAAAGAGTTTTTTATTGTTAACTTACACATGTTAAAACGTAACATTTATTAATTTATGATGTCATGGATTGTAAACTACCTGTTTCAGAACTTATGTTACCTCATTCTTTAAATAGTTACAAATGGAAATCATGAATTTAAAGCATTTAATCTTTTATGTTTTATATATATACATATCTTTTACCATTATCTATTACTATGACGTAATACAATTACCAAGGATCTAAACGTATAATAATTTCTTGTGAAATTTAGATGAGTCACAGGTCTACCATGTACTTTAAAAAAAAAAGCAAAGGAACTGAAGGCTAGGCCAGCGACCAAACATCTTAATAATAATATATGGTTAATATATCCCATTCATTTAATTAAAAGTTCACATCATGTCCTTTATTTAGGAAATGAAGGAAATTATCCATACAGCTGAAAATCAAGATTTAGATCAACTTATAGTCATTGTTGAAGGCTGTAAGAAGACTTATGGTTGTTAATTTCTGTGTCAATTGGTCTTTTGTGAAGAGTTCGCATTAGCATCGTACCAAATCTTCTTTTATATATATAATGAGGAAAGAAGAAAAGGAAAAAAAACAGGAAACAAAATATATGGACCCTTTTCCTGATATATATCTTGAGTTTATACTAATTAGTACTGTAATGCAACTTACCAATTATGGTGCAAATGATCATACCAGTAAAGAAAATTATAAATAACAAACAGCATATTATATCTGTACATGATCTGAAATGAAAAACAATATTATACACATACAGAAAAGTGGTTTAAATCTGTAACTTACTGTGTCAAAAATTGTTCTTATATATAATTTATAAACTGTATTAATTTATGATTTAATTTAGACAATAAGTATATTTATATATATGTGTGTACAGTGTGATAAGACTTTTAGTCTTGTGGTTATTTTTTTA
This sequence comes from Mytilus edulis, assembly GCA_019925275.1. Lineage (NCBI taxonomy): Eukaryota > Metazoa > Mollusca > Bivalvia > Mytilida > Mytilidae > Mytilus > Mytilus edulis. The sequence goes on from CM034353.1 coordinate 74,952,127, forward strand.
ATTTTAGTTATTTGTTTATGTTTAGGAGTTAAGAAGGTCGACCCATTCGTGGCCTTTAGTTGTTTTTGCCTCTTTGGTTGGGTTGTTGTCTCTTTGGCACCTCCCCATTTCCATTCTCTATTCTACTTGGATCTGTGTTTTTGTTAATGTTAAAATATGTAAGAAACAAATTGTCAGATATAAGTGAGGACATTAATTCATGTAATTATTGTATATATATCTGACAATTAATGATAATCAATACAAGATTAAATACAGATGCTATGGATTTAGTTTTATTTGTGGGCATTAAACTTTTATGGATTTCTTGGGTATTAAAAGGCAATCCTTGAATTTTTTAAGTGTCTTTACAACAATATACAAGTTATGTTCAGATCTTGTCAAACTATTTGACAAAATCAAGTAAATCCAATAAATAATTTTTATCTTTCCATAAAAATTAATGTCCAAGAAATTTAATGATTCTCTGCAGCCATTATTATATTAATAATATTACTGTACACTTTAAAATAATCAATTATATTACTTGGAAAATGCTAATATGTGTTACTCAATGCCGATATGTTCATGTTGTCATTATTTCACATCAATTTTAGATTATGAATATTGTTAAATAATCTTTAAAATTTTAATCTTAATAAATCAATATAAATTCTATAGCTCATTTCACCGATTGTGTGCAAATGGTACTTTAAACTCCCAAGTACAGGTAGACAAAATCCATTTAACATATTTGACTACTTATGTATGTATGGCAAGGATAATAAATTTATGTGAGGTCAAAATTAAAGTAAATCCTAGCCTGATACAAGTACTTGTAATATTAAATCAAACCAGATTAGGATTGAAAAGGAGTGCGCTTTACCTGTTCTTTATTGGTCCTTTGAAATTTGGATCATACTGACGTTTTTCACCTGTAAAAAGAAAACAATATACATGTACTTCAAATCAATAGCATTGTTCATTGATCTAGTTTATCACATGTAAAGAAGTAAACAATATACTTCAAAATCAATATCAATATCATATTGTTCATTGAGCTAGAAATATGGAGAATATCGTTGGTGAAAAACTATATTATAACTTTCAATTGATTTAAAATTTGGAAAAGCATTATATGTTTATTTGAACTAAATGAAAAAATGTAGGTGTCCATGTAATAATAAAAATATAAAAATTACTTCATAAATAGATAAAATATCATGATAAAATTATGTACATGCAGTAATATTTTTTTCCACCTGATAATTCATGAATTATGAGTAAATCTTACAAACTTTAATCATATCTATTTCTGTAACTTTGAGCAAAAGTTTATGATAACAAACAATATCCTAATTCTATTTCAGTTAATAATACCATATTTAAAATAATAAAATGCCATTAAACAAACACATTTAAATTTATGATTTTAGACCTGAACACCGACATTAGAGTACTAAAGGTTTGTGACTGTGAGAAAGTGTGTGTTATTATACATGTCGTCAAACTCGCTGTATCTATATTTCAAACTTCAGACAAATCAGAAGGTTTGACATTTGCCTTGTAATTACAGAGTTGATGATTTAATTACTAAGATATCTGTTGATGTTATTAGTTCCATGCTTACATGCATTCACATTTCTTGATGTAGTTTGATGGGTTCACAATTTGATGTTTATCTGAAAATGCCAACATCCGTAGCCTCTAAGGATGAATTTAACCTGCAGATTTTGATCTTGTAAAACTCAGCTTCAAGACATTGTTTGGTCTGATTTTGAAAAGAGTACTGTTGAAGAAAGTCATTTGGGCTGAAACTTTTTTACGTCCCTTTTCTAACTGATTTAATTAACAAACAAATTGTTGATGAAAGATGAGAGATTGCTCCAAAATTTACATATTCACAATAACTTGTATTTACTTTTTTCTACTTGTGAAAGTTAAGAAAAAAATGAAAATATATTTACAGCACATGAGAACATATCTTAAAGAGAGGAGTTAATTTGAACATAATTTAAAAAAAAAAAAAGAGTTAGAAATTGAACCCATGAACTTTTTGATATTAAATTTCTTCTGAAGGTTTGCAAAAAACTCAACATTCAGCCCTTAATGTGAACTTTTTAGACAGTTAATACATTAATTATTTTTATATAACTGTGATACATTTGTAATAGTTGTGAAAGACAGTTTTACAAAGGGAGATAATTCATGCAGCACACAAGACACCCAAGAGTTGTCTACCTTGATACTCTGGTTCATTCCATGCTTTCTTTTTTTCTGAAATGTTTGAAGTTATCACTACAGTTCACACAAGGTGTTTCAATTAAAAACAGTTGTTTCAATTAACACAGTGAATTCAGTTGATAATGTGGATGATTTGAGCTGGTGTATCTCAATGAACATGCATATGTCATTAATGGTCTCTGGAAGTTGTTTCATATAGGCAACCATACCATCTCTTTACATATTCAATTATATTATTGACTTTAAATAGTTAGAGTCAGCATGCCATCAATCACCAGAAATCACCTGTTATCACCAAGTATCACTTATTTACCACATATACACAAGTGATTTGTTACAGTTGATCATACACCTAATGTGCTGACTCAGTTATAGTTGTTATATATAGTTTTAAGTATTAGTCAATGCTAATATAATGCTTTTAAATTTCTATCAATATTTGATTATGACATAATACTGAATCTATATATTTTCATTAGCTTGGAAATTTTCATACAATTAATTTATCAAAAAAGGTACGTTCCATTAATACAAAATGACATATACATCTGTTTTAGACTTTCACCCCTTTGGGTCACAAGGTCACATATAAGCAAATTTAAGGTATATTAAAGTTACTAGATTTTCAACATCTTAAAAGGTCAAATGAGACTTCAAGTCACCAGGTTGCCAGCCAAAATCTATCTAACCTCCAAAGTTGCAGGTCAGATTTGAGGTATTGGAGCCACCCCTTTAATTAACCAGTTTAAAAAAAAAATTGAGACAATATATCAATATTTATCTAAATAATGTCAATATGATTCATATTACGTAGTTTTGAAATAATGTTAAAAAAATAATGAATCTGAAATAAACAAAAACACAAATGTAAGAACCATTTCATTTAATACCAAATCCATTGAAATGTCAGATTAATTATTCAAGTTTTAATCATTGATTTTTAAAGCTGATGTTCATATTCCACAATTCCATTTACAAACATTATCCAATTTCGTTTAATAGAATTAGAGAAAGTTTTGTTTTTTTAAATTATGATTTAAATTGCGGTTGGTCTAAATTACCCAATATATTACATGATCTTTTAAATTCAAAGAGCTCTTTTCCATTGTGATTTAACTTTAGCACAGTTAAATTTCACTAGTTATTCTATCTATTTTCATATGTTAATTTTCATGGAACTGTTTTGGGTTTAATAATAGAGGTGAACTATAAGTATCAAATATCTCTTTTATAAATACAGGAAGTCCTTTAAATTCTTTGTCTGTGAACCAGTCATTTGTGTAATTCCAAATATCTTGAAACAGTATAAATATCTTTCTTATACATAAACTTGACGTATGTAAATTATGGTAGTTTAAATATTTGTTGTAAATTTATGCACTTGAGTTCAAGATGCAATTATGGTATTTTTAACTACTTGTAATATAACCTTGAAATTAAAAGTAAAACTGAATCATAATGTAAAAAGTATTTAAAAAGTCTGGTATGTGTTATTAAGTTTATCTGTATTACAATAAAGCAATCATGATATTCTTTATAGCAACTACTCCAACTGTTACCATGTATGGTGGACTAAGGATGTTTTATCCTACATAGATATAGACATAAACACTAGAATTGTTGATTACACAATACTACAGATTTAACAAATCACAATATAAAAAAAATGTTTTTTTTCATAAATCATGCAGGCCCTACAGGGGTATTCTAATTTGAGTTGTTTCTAAATATGTCATCCCATGGCCTTTTATTACTAACTAATGGTGTGGGTTTTGCTCATTATTGGAGGCCCTGTATAGCATGTGTTACATATTTGAAATTATACTTAATGATTCATTGGCAATCATACTATAACTACTTATTTTTATCAAGGGTATAAAATTAAGAATGGAAATAGGGGATATGTCAAAGAGACATTACAACCTGACCAAAATGTAGATAACAGACAAAGTCCACCAATGGATCTTCAACCCTGCGAGAAAATCCCACAGCCGGAGGTTGACCTCATGATCAGCTGGCCCAAAAAAAATGAGTACTAATTCAGTGAAAATGGACGTCATACTAAACTCCAAAACATATAAAGGAACTGAAATTTAAAAATACAAGACTAGCAAAGGCCAGAGTCTCCTCAGACTTTAATGTATATATATGGAGTATACTAGTATGTGTAAGTCAATGTAAAATAAAGCCATTAAAAAAATATGTCAATTTGATTTTTAATATATATATAACCTCTTGGGACTTTCCTTTCTATTGTCACTGATAGATGGATGTTTTTATTGTTCCTTCAGTTACAATAAAATGTATTGATCAGTCATTTGTATCATGCCAAGTTTAAATGCCCGAAAGGTGCTAAAATAACCATTTTAAATTTAAAATTCTTTTATTGATGATAATTCATTTCAAAGTCACTAGGCTGACATAATATAAGGGGATAATGGTTTTCAATTGTTAAATCAAATAACTTTTCTATCTTTCATAAAATACTAGTGGTTTAGCTAGCTATCATTTTCTTAAAATTTGTTTAAAATACAAATAAAATTAAATTTGCTGCTGAGAGGTGAAATACTAGTGTACAATATTGTAGGTAATTTCTTTCATAAAATATACTAGTTTATATCATTTCTCCAAATTTGTTTTAAAAACAAATGAAATTAAATTTGCTGCTGAGAGGTGAAATACTAAGTGTACATTGTATTTTTTTTTTCCTTAGAAAGTAAGGAATGGATGAAAAAGTTTCATTTTACTCCTTGGATGATCAGCAATAAGCACACCAATATAAACAACAGAAAAGATAAAACAATGACTGCACTGAAAATCCATTTATTTTACATACTTTGTTTTGAATTTCTACCTAAAATGAACAGAAGGAAGCATGTGCTGAACAGAAGGAAACATGTGTTGAACAGAAGGAAACATGTGTTGAACATAAAAGACAGCAATGTAACAGCAAAAGTTAGCAAAAACGAAACCTGAATATCAAGTTTAACTTCAGACAACCATTTTGATTTCAAAAGTTGCATTAAGAAACTTATCAAAGCATTTAAGTAATATATCAAGTCATCTAAAATCTCACTCACAGATATTCTAAAAGCCAAATGGAAAACAAGAACAAACATGTTTAATTTTTTTTAATAGAAAGATTAGAAAGGAACTAATTATCGGTATTGTGAATTGACCTATTTCCATAAGTACCATTTTTTTTAAGGCAAAATTGTATCATCATATTGATATAAGATTATGTGGGGTATCCAAAATCTGTTTACAATTACCTTCAGATAAATCACACACGTTGAAATATAAATTATAAATTCCCCATATCCAGTGTTATCCACAAAATCAATAACAATTGCTGAATAATAAAAGAACTAGGTTACTAGGATATTGATATTCTGCAATAATTATGCATTAAAAATCAGATAATCTAATTTTTTGCATTTTATTGGTGCAATTTTCATGTCTTTAATCAACTCTTTTTCTTTGTTTAGCTTACTGAAGTCTTATGAGCTCAAACATTATGACTTCATTGATAAAAGACCATATCAAAGTTATTATGGTCAGGTAAAAAAAGTCTGACCTCACAAAAGAATTTTAGAAGAGTAGACTGATCAAGGTGATAAAAACAAGTACTAGGAAAAATAATTAACAGCAACAGACCGGATAAAACCATTCATCATATGAAACAATGAACCGGATCGATCAGTGCAAAGCAATGAAAAAGGCAAACCTTAGGGGATTTTAAAAGAATAGACTCTTATTGAATTACTAGTAAATCAACTAGATAGCTAGGTAAAAGTCAATACTTATACAGACTTATAAATATAAATTGAAAGCTTCTTTTTTCAAACCTTACCCACACACCTTTCGCAAATCAATGAAATTTCCATTTTACAAGAAAAAAGAATTGCAAATGAAACTATCAATAATCTGAGTATTAAAATCTCCAATGTCAGTTGCATTTGACAGTAAATAAAAACAATCTAAGTTACAATATATTATCTGGTTCCCACCTGTTTAATACTTCTATTCTTACATTTCAATTGACAAAAACTTCTAATGTAAGATCCATGTTTTGTTTGATATTCATACTCATGAAAGCCACCAGATTTCTATGTAAATGATGGTATGAATTATTGGATTAATTGTCAGTGAAACAGCAACCCCACAACAGAAATAATTAAAAGCCATAAAAAAATAAATGGGAAATATGTCCATGGGACAGAGATGATGCCCCCACTTGCAGATTCATATAAAATTATAATTTTCTTAGAGACATAACTATAAAGATTAGTAAAAGTGACGCTTACTCAAGTTTGTACTTGGTCTGTGTTTTGTGCACATAGTTATGAGTATTGTGTATAAGTTTCATAAAATTTGGTTCAGGAAAACTTAAGTTAGAGAATGGAAACAAAAATTTTTAAAAAATCAGCCATTTTTTCCATTTGTAAATGGGCATAACTCTACAACAGTTAAAGTTACACCACCAAAATTGGACTTTGAATCTGTAAATAAACATTGTGTGTAAGTTTCATAGCATTTGGTTGAGGCAAACTAAAGTTAGAGAACCAAACCAACTTTGTGATGTACCAATGTATGTACAGACAGACCGATGTACAGACGGACAAGAATAAAACTTAATGCCTCCCCTGCTATGGTGGAGGCTTCGAAACAACATAAACTCTCATAACTTTGGTAGGAACCAGATGAGAAAAATTAATATTTAATATACAATACTCAATAGAAGGTCTTCCATTTAGACCCTCCTTTATCTAATTTGTAATGACTACTTTCATCTACTTCTGTCTTAAATTTCACTTTTTATTGTTTTGACTATATTTCAGTTTAATATATTCATGCACACATGGCACATACATATATAGGTCTACAATTACTAGATAAATAATGCATAAAACACTGAATTCAAAGATACCATTGAAATTTGAATAGTCTGAAAAAAGATAACATAAATAAACCATACACTAATGGCCACTTGAATATATATAGCATGTTAGTTATATTGCTATATGAATATAAGGAGATTCCATGGCAAGTATTCATCAATGCAGTGGCAGATTCAGGGGGGAGGGGGGAAACCCCCCTTTTTAAAATGACTGGATCCGCCACTGCAATGGGACATTTTCAAAAAATAACAAGACATCAATAGGACCAAATTTAAGATATGTTCATATACTTGATAAAATGGACCTTCCTATATCTACTTGTTAGAATATTTGACTATTGATAGTCCATTCACAGACTTTTGTGACGTTTTGTCGACAAATATACAGTTTTTCCTATATTTGTATTAAGGATGTTTGCTCCTCTACTTTTTGAATTTTTGGCAGATTTTCGGAATCCTCTGGTTTTATCCACGTATTAACATTAAAAAAAATTGCCCACTAACCCCTACTTTTCTTTTCATATTTTTATTACATATGATTTAAAAAGCCATATTTCAAAATGTTATGAAATCCTTGTTATTTTTTCATAGTTTTTTTAAACAAAAAAGGTGCCAATGTTAAGTGAAAGAAAAATCTAGAGAGAATTATTTCCCACCAAATTTTCAACGGCTTATATCTCAACAAGAGGCTGTCACAACGACAGCAAACCGGATTTATTTACATTTATTTGTGTCCTGGCAATATCAGATGATATCATTACTGATGAATGGTGAAAGTGAAAATCATCAATATCAAATTTGACCTCTATTTTGTCATCAGTATCAACATTTTGAAATAATAATATTTGAAAAGCTTAGATTGAATGGTTCATGAGTAAATGCAACAACGTGAATGGAAACGCCATTTTACGATCTTTCAAGAACCATAACTCCTGAACAGTAAAAGTCAAAATCGTCATTATGGAACTTGACCTCTATTTTGTCATCAGTAACAACATATTAAAATTTCAAAAGCTTTGGTTGAATGGTTCATGAGAAAATGCACGGACACGACGGGAAACACCATTTTTCAATCTTTCAAGAACCATAACTCCTGAACGGTAAAAGTCAAAATCATCATTATTGAACTTGACCTCCATTTTGTCATCAGTAACAGCATATTAAAATTTCGGAAGCTTTGGTAGAACAGTTCATGCATAAATGCACGGACACGACTGGAAACTCCATTTTTCAATCTTTCAAGAACCATAACTCCTGAACGGTAAAAGTCAAAATCGTCATTATTAAACTTGACCTCCATTCTGTCATCAGTAACAACATATTAAAATTTGGGAAGCTTTGGTAGAACAGTTCATGAGTAAATGCACGGACACAACTGAAAACTCCATTTTTCAATCTTTCAAGAACCATAACTCCTGAACGGTAAAAGTCAAAATCGCAATTATTGAACTTGACCTCCGTATAGTTGTCAGTAATAACATATTAAAATTTTAAAAGCTTTGGTTGAACGGTTCATGAGTTAATGCACGGACAACATTTGATTGCCGCCTTTCAAGAACCATAACTCCTGAACGGTAAAAGTCAAAATCGCCATTATTGAACTTGACCTTCGTATAGTTGTCAGTAATAACATATTAAAATTTTAAAAGCTTTGGTTGAACGGTTCATGAGTTAATGCACGGACAACATTTGATTGCCGCCCGCCCGCCCGACCGCCCGGCCGCCCGGCCGCCCGCCGTACATCCCCAAATCAATAACCGACATATCCCCAAATCAATAACCGACATTTTTGTCACAAAAATCCGGTTAAAAACCAGCACACGGACCCTCCATTTTTCTTGCTTTATTAGTTTCTTTATTTATATACTTTCAATTTATAACAGTCTTTTTTAAAGCTTGTTATTTTTAAACAAAGTAGCGAACATCCTTAACATTATTTCCCTTTGTAAACCTTTAAATTGGAAGGAAGCAGATTATTGGATAATGCGATTAATGGACTATAACAGCTAACAGGCAAAAGATTGTGTAATTGTGAAAAGCAAAACCATATATGTAAGTGACCATCTAGTCCTAAACTATAATAAAATCAGATAAAAAGAAAATGACAATGGTATTTTTAAATGCACAGTACACAGTATATATATATCTTTATTCTCATAAACCAAAGTACAATGGTTCAGAGACATATACAAATAAATTAACATAGTATAAATTTTAAATACAAATGTAAAATAGAGACATAATTAATTGATTACCCAGGAGATTCTAGGCATTTAATAATAATTCTTATAAACTTGCACAGATTGTTTAGTTCAGACGGGTTGCTACTATTCATTAGACCTTGAAATTTTAAAATATTTGGTCTGTTTATAAAATGATGCTTTAGTAGCAGTTGTCTTCTATCGTCTATTGCCGAGCATTCTAAAATATAATGGAACTTGTCGCCAATGTCACCGGAATTGCACAAAGTACAAATACGATTTTCTCTCTGAATGTTTTGCCATCTACCAATTTCGATAGGAATTTTTGTATATGACATGAGGAACAATGCAAAATATACATGAACTCATTTTATTCAGAAGATTTTATGAAATTATTTTGATGTATCCAGAAACTTTATACTATAATTATTTCAAGCATGAATCTTATTTCTTTGAAAATTAAATATTTCCTATAGTAAAATTCTAAAAATAGCTAGATCCCAGTTCTCAGAAAAACACTAAGACATACAATATCCATATCAGATATGACCTGCATATTCGTTTTGTTAATATAGATTAGACCGTTGGTTTTCCCGTTTGAATGGTTTTACACTAGTAATTTTGGGGCCCTTTATAGCTTGTTGTTCGGTGTGAGCTAAGGCTCCGTGTTGAAGGCCGTACTTTAACCTATAATGGTTTACTTTTTAAATTGTTATTTGTATGGAGAGTTGTCTCATTGGCACTCACACCACATCTTCCTATATCTATAAACTGGTGAACAACACCCATCCTCAGTATCACAAAGGTGTAACTTCTGTTTTATAGACACGGTGTATGCTTTAAAGTAACTCTCTCATCATATTTGTACATTTATTGTACTTATGTAAAAATCCTTTTAATTTAATAACTTTTACTTAATTCTTCTGGAAAAATCTCAAAAATTAAATACAGGTAACATAAATTTAACAAAATTTCATAACAGAGATCTAGATAAGCTGAAATAAACCCAAAAATTATCTTCTAGCAATTGTCCCTTATCCATTTAAAACTAAAACTACTGTATAAACAAATCTATAATTATTGATTTCAACCATACGTGTAGATACAATGAAGAACACCAGAAAAACACACTGGGAAATAAGAATGAAAGTAGAAATTAAAGAAGTTGCTACCTATACTTGTTATTATGAAATATCAAGTTTACCACAGACGCTTGACCAATGAAAAAGGTGTTTTCTAAAAAAAAATTTAAAACTTGATAATTTTAATATATTGGTTTTTTTTCAACTTTTTTTTATTTAAACATAAAATAAGTGTAAATTATGAACCTTATTGGCTAATATAAAATGATTGGACTGGATCCAAAGATAATATGTACCAATACATTGGATGTGGGATTTGTCAGTAAAAAGAAAAATTATCTTGTGATATCATCTCTTATCAGACTTTGTTTGATGCGGCATGCTTTTATTTGGTCAGTCAAATAAGACAAATCAACCATTTACCACTATAAAAAAGGGGCAGAGGGGATAACTCAAAATTGAATTACAGAATATCTAAAGGAGTAGGTCCGGTAAGACCCCTTTTTGGCCCCAAAATATAACAGTTTTACAAAATTGTTAATATGTAAACTTTTAGTTATTTATTGGACAGTTGAAAGCTTCTGCTACATAAATATGCGCTGTTTTTGACAATACAATGCACATATATCGGATTGTAGCACCATTAAGTCATGCTAAATTACTGAAATCTTCAAAATTCTATCATTTTAGTTAAATTTTAGACGGTTTCCTTGTAAAACGAAAGTGGCCGCATTCGTGTTCATCCTTAATATTGAAATGTAAGTTGTATTTTATGATCATACATAACATATATAAAGGTTGTGGATGAACACGGATGCGGCCACTTTCATTTTTGACAAAAACCATCTGAAAAGTGACGTTTTTTGGCATATTTGAGAGATTTTTCATATTTGAGCTTGAATCGGATCGTTTTTAATGACTAAATCAGTTAAAATCTCTCACTTATACTAATTAAATCAAGTGAAATAGACACTTAAGTCTTTAAAAAGTGGTCAAAATCTTTCGTCAGATGAAACTGAAATTTGAGGCCAAAATGAGTCCTTACCGGACCTACTCCTTTAATTAAAATGTTTAAGAACCAGAGATCTATAAGTTTAATAAAATTTTCATTACATTGACATATATAGTCAGGCAGTTTTTTACTCCATAATATTTTTTAATACATTTGTAAAACAATTTGAAAAAGAACTACCCTTACCAAAAAGTGCTAACATGTTGCACATAAGTTGCACATAAGATGCTCACGTTAGAAACTAACATGATTGCACACGAGTTTTTTAACATGCAAATTAGGTGAGCATTTTGTGAGCAAAAAAATTGCACATATGAAACTAACCTAATTTGCATGTTAAAAACCTCACGTGCAACTGCTCATGTGAGCTTTTGTTTCACATGTGCATCTTATTAGATTGCTCATATGAGCAGTTGCTAACATGTTGCACACATGAATATTATAGTTGACCAAAACAAAATGGCTGCTTTAAAAAAGGAATATTTTTCAAATTTAAATGAAAATCTTAAATAATTCAGTTGAAAATAAAATAACTGATACATCATGTTAAAAGAGTTATTCTTTAATTATTAATTGTCAGTTAATTATGATTTTCATATCATTTTTTTTTTTTTTATTTAAACAAAAATCATGATCATGACTAAAAACATAACATTACATTATAAAACTAATAGAGGGACTTGCAAGTTTAGTACACAATGAATGTCTTTGATTAATAAGTACTGTATTTCAAAAAGTTTAAAAGGAAAAATCTTTAGACATGTAGTACTTATTTTGAAGCAACCTGTATATATATTCCCATAAAGGACTTAAAATTGTACTATATTTCAAAATCTGACACAAAAATGAAAATGATGAAATAGAAATGATAACTTACAAATAATTAACCACAGCCACACTGGTTTTATCAGATTTCAACAATGCCTTTCTTCAAATAGCACAATATAGGACTTAACATTTTCCATATCCATCTACCTCCATTTATTGCATGCTTTTCATGAATTTGAATTTACATGAAGTACATAACTGGGCATGTCATTTTGAAAAAGCTCATATGAATGATGTAGGTTAGTTTTGAATGGTTAGAAGAATGGAAAACTTTTCAAAGTACAAAACTAACATAAAACTAACATGGATGATAAAAGCTCACCTGAGGTTTGAATTGCACATGTGAGCATTATGTTAGATTTTTGTTGGCACATATGAACTACCAAACTGCACATATGAGCAACCTGATTTGCTATAATTCTTACTTGCATCTCATGTGCTTCACATGTGAAACTTATGTGCTTTTGTTAGCAATTTCTGTACGGGGATTTCCCTAAAATTATAGCACCACATTTATAAAAGTCAAGGTCCTTGAGAGAACACCTTTAAGATTCTTGTTAGTGGAAAATAAATGTAGATGATTTAAGAATTAAACTTAGTATATAATAGTCTTTAAAAGTTTCGTAAATTTATGTCTGTAACTTAAATCATATTAAAAACAGTTTAGTTTTTAACCTTTGTTACATGTACATGTATTTACTAATAAAGAAATAGTAAATTTTAAACAAGGCTTACATGTACCTTACATGTATTTACTAATAGAGAAACAGTTAATTTTAAACAAGGCTTAAATAAAATTTCTTTGTGGGATTTTTTTTAACAAATTAAAATTTGAAAAATAGTTGATGGTGGCTTGATGACCCCTTCATTAATTAAAGACATTAAAAAAAATCCCTCAACTCTCTAATAATAGTAAAATTAATAACACAATTATGAGCAAAACATATTTTCAAGTACACAAATGTACATGTAGTTCCCATCTGACTCATCTTTCAAAATTACTCAATGAAAAATCAGAGATTACTATAAATGTATATATATGGGTCATTTAAAAGAAAAATTGAATTTTGGAATTGTAAAATGCAATAAAAGATTTTCGTTTAAACAAACCCTCTTGATACATGTTATAAGCAAATCAAAACAAGCATTGCTTTTAAAACAACATACTTTTATAAATTGTTATTTGGATGGAGAGTTGTCTCATTGGCACTCATACCACATCTTCCTATATCTATATATACAAAACATTTCAGACTAATGATAATGTCATACAAGAGGGGGGTTAATCCTGAAATTCCCACATCCCGAAAAGGTCCCCCCCCCCCCCTCATACAAAAATATATATAATAATTGTACCACTTTTCGATAGGTAGGGCTATATTTTGTCTCTCCTGCTACCATGTTCAAAAAGAATTTTTGACTATTTAGAAAAGTTCTCAATATAAATTTTAAACTTGATTTTCATGACCAATTATGTGGTTTTCAAAAACTTGTACATAAATTTTCATTCTGGGTAGAGAAAGATTATTTGTCAACTTTAATTGTTGTATCGAAAATTCCCTTTAAAAAAATATTTTCAAAGTTTGTAAAATTAAACCATCATCAATGTAAGTCTTGCAGTTGTCTAAGATAGCAATTCATAATGTTCAATATTTTTGTCTGATCTTTCTAATAAACCCATCATCAGTTATTCAATAGAAGATCTTCCATTTAGACCCTCCTTTATCTAATTTGTAATGACTACTTTCATCCACTTCTGTCTAAAATTTCACTTATTATTGTTTTGACTATTTTTCAGTATAATATATTCATGCACACATGAGACATATATAGGTCTTCAATTACTCCATAAATAATGCATAAAACACTGAATTCAAAGATAACATTGAAATTTTAATAGATATCATAAATAAATCATTACACTTTGCCACTTCAAAATATATTGCATGTTACTTATTGATATATGAATATAAGGAGATTCCATGGCAAGTAAACATCAACGAGACATTTACCCAACAACACAAAAAATAAAAAGACATAAAGAGGTCCAAATTTAAGATATGTTCATATACATGTTCTTAGTAAAATGGACCTTGCTAGAATATTTGACAATTGATAGTCCATTCACAGACTTTTATAGACAAATATATATACAGTTCTTCCTACCATTGTGTTATTTCCCTTTAATTTGTAAACCTAAGTCTATTGGATAAAAGTAGATTATTGGAAAATGGACTATTACAGCTAACTGGCAATAGATTGTATTGTGAAAACCAAAACCGTATGTTTAAGTGACATCAGTACTGAATTATAATAAAATCAGATAAAAAAGAAATGACAATGGTATTTTTAAATGCACTGTACATGTTTATGACATAACGAACAATACAAAATATGCATGAAGTATTGAACTCATTTCATTCAAAAGATTTTATGAAATTATTTTGATGTGTCCAGAAACTTTATGCTATAAATATTTCAAGCATGAATCTTTTCTTTGAAAAAATTCTAAAAATAGCCAGATCCAAGCTTCTCAGAAAAACTCTTTGACATACGATATCCATATCACATAATTGACCTGCATAAACTGGTGAACAACACCCATCCTCTGAGTATCACAAAGGTGTTCTGTTTTATAGACACAGCTGTATATTATGCCTTAAAGTAACTCTATCATAATATGTGTAATTTTTTCATATGTATGTATAAATCCTTTTAATTTGATAACTTTTACTTGATATTAACAATGTGTTCTTCTGGATAATCCTCAAAAATTAAATACAGGTAATATAATTTAAAGAAATTTCATTACAGAGATCTAGATAAGCTGAAATAAAAACAAAAATCTATTCTTTTAACTTCAAGCATGTCCCTTATCCATTTAAAACTAAAACTACTGTATAAACAAATCTATAATTATTGATTCCAACCATACGTGTACAGATAAAATACAAGAATCACACTGAGACCATAGAGAATTAAGAATGAAAAGTAGAAATTAAGGAAGTTGCTACCTTTACATGTTATTATGAAATATCAAGTTTTACCACCGACACTTGACCAATGAAAAAGTTGTTTTCTGGACAATTTGTTTTTTTAAACTAATTAATATCTTGATAATTTTATCATTTTGTGTTTTGTGTTTTTAACTTTTTTAACTTAACAAAAAATATAATAAGTGTAAAATGAACTAATTTAACAGTTCCTGACGTGGGGCCTGTATATTTTTTATATATATGATGCCATATTCTTCCATTCTTTGTCTATTATAAAATGATATGATGGATCCAAAGAATTTTATTGTACCAATACATTGGATGTGGGATTAGTCAGTAAAAAGAACAACGATCTTGTTCGAAAATAAATGTTGATGTTTTAAGAATTAAACTTAGTATATAATAATATAGCCTTTAAAAGTTACGTAAATGTATGTCATTTCATAAAGAGTAACTTTAATCATATTAAAAACAGTTTAGTTTTTAACCGTTAATGTTACATGTACATGTATTTACTATAAATAAAGAAATAGTAACAAGGTTTACATGTACATGTATTTACAAATAAAGAAACAGTTTAATTAAATAAAGTTCTTTGTGGTTTTTTTTTTTTTAACCAAATCAAAATTTGAAACATACATGATGGTGGCTTGATGACCCTTACATTTATAAGTTAAATATGTTATAAACATGCTAATTTTTTAGAAAGGTGTATTTACTTGGTCAAGAGTCTCAGGTGTTAGAAAAGAATTTAGCCACTCATTAAGTCAAAGCAGACAAGTACAATGTATAGCATACATCATACTCGATTCAGAATCACCAAAGCTTTTTGAAAGTTTTAAAACAGAAATGTCTACTGAAATACCTTTATATTCTTCTTTTTTCTCCTCTGTAAATAATCATTCAATTTAATTGAATATATTACACTATATGAAGTTAACAATAACCCCACCCCCTTTTTCCACTGAATTTGCATTGAAAAAACATCATACAACAGAACATACAATGAAAATCAGTGCAGAAAATCCCTCAACTCTCTAATAATAGTAAAATTAATAACACAATTACATTGTATGAGCAAAACATATTTACAAGTACACAAATGTACATGTAGTTCCCATCTGACTCATCTTTCAAAATTACTCAATGAAAAATCAGAGATTACTATAAATGTATATATATGGGTCATTTAAAAAGAAAAATTGAATTTTGGAATTGTAAAATGCAATAAAAGATTTTAGTTTGAACAAACCCTCTTGATACATGTTATATAAAGCAAAGCAAATCAAAACAACATACTTTGATAAATTGTTATTTGGATGGAGAGTTGTCTCATTGGCACTCATACCACATCTTCCTATATCTATATACAAAAACATTGCAGACTAATGATAATGTCATACAAGAGGGGGGTTAATCCTGAAAGTCCGATATCCCAAAGAGGTCCCCCCCCCCCTTCATACAAAAATATATATTATAATTGTACCACTTTTCGATAGGTAGGGCTATAATTTGTCTCTCCTGCTATCATTTCAAAAAGATTTTTTTACTATTTAGAAAAGTTCTCAATATATATATTTTAAACTTGATTTTCATGACCAATTATATGGATTTAAAAAACTTGTATATAAATTTTCATTCTGGATAGAGAAAGATTATTTGTCAACATTAATTGTTGTATAGAAAATTCCCTTTAAAAAAATATTTTCAAAGTGTGTAAAAATAAACCATCATCAATGTAAGTCTTGCATTGTCTAAGATAGCAATTCATAATGTTCAATATTTTTGTCTGTTCTTTCTTATAAACCCATCATCAAGTAATTCTGGCACATATTGTCTTCCTTTATTTTGTTTTTTGGTAACCAGGAACGTACAATATATATCACCATATTAAGTTCTTTCCTGTTACCTTTCATGTCTATCATGTTACAAGTTTTATCTATCCTATTACCAAGTGATATTAACATTGTATTTCAATTGTGAAGATAAAGCAAAAACTTTGTAAACTTTAAATGAGTTTAAATAAACAAACATTTCATTATTGAGTGTCAGTGAAAACACGTTTTATTAATATATGAAATTATAACTTTTTGAAGACATTCTTGTCCAAAATTGTCTATCCTGGTACTGCCACCATTAATAATAATGATTTTGAATTACAGGATAGACATAACAGGATAGACATAAATATCTGAAAACTATATTATGCAACAATCCTGCTGTGTTCAAATTTTTGGATTCTTTATGCTTTTGAAATCACCACTGAATTATAAACTCCTGTCCATATTCATGAGGAGAAACAATTTAATGGTTGAAATAGTATCGGTAACAATATATATAGACTAGACATGCATTCATATGGTACAATTGCATTTACATGAAGATTGTAAAAAAATAAGGCATAGAGTTATAAAGAATCTGTGATCTCAGTATCTTAGTTGTTTAAGAGTTATCATAAAAATTTTAAAATAGTTCATTTTGCATTTTCAAGGCAATCAAAATAAAGGGGAAAAAAATCATTGGAAATGTGTTACCATGGTTACCTTGACGTACCATATACTGACTATAAGCAATTGATAAGAAAATAAATTGCTCAAAAACATATTTTTAATCTTATCAAAATATATCTAAATTATGTTGCTTACTGATGTTTAGACTCGTAAATTGCATGAATTGTAAACTTTCAATTTAAACATTTATTATAACATCAGCTTTTTCCATTAAAAAAATAACATATTGCATGGTCATAATTGGTGTACCGAAAATTTCAGTTTTAATTGTTATGGATATATCTCAGGTGAAAGCTATGGTTTTCTTAAAAAGGTTTTGCATGGTTACAATGTTAACCAGTACATTGTACAGTCATCTAAATCAGTAAATAATTTTAAAACGAATAAATATATGATTGAAAATAGCCTTCGTAAAAAAAATATATGATGTATAAGGGTGTCTCCTCTATTTCACTATATCGGTTATTTTTTGGTGTGTTTTTATTTTTTATTAACTGCCAAAATTTAGTTGACTATCACTGTGTTTTCACAAAGGATCACAAAGCATGGTTGAAACATATCATGTACATGCAAATGAACCGCTTCAACCGGCACTTGGTTATAATTTGTATTGTAACATGCATAATATTCTTACATTCAATTTCTCTACAAATCTATAGACTGCACTTTTAAATCATAACATAGTATGGCATACACTTTGCACACATTTTTTCATCGGATTTCTGCCAGTGATATGAATTCTCTGGAGTTTTATTTTAAATGTCCAGGGTTATCCCCCTTCTTATATTTTTACATATTATTTATAAACAAACCTTGTTTTTCCTTCTTTCCTTCTTCTTCGTCAGCAACTTTAGCCATATTTTTAACGTTAATATCCTAAATTAGAGAAAAAAAATCCTCGGAAATGTGAGTCCTTGTTTTTCTACCTGTCAAATTAAAATCACCTGTGTCACGTGATCAAGCTTTCATGCTTTCTCATTAGCAACAATGAAAACAACTTGTTAGGAAGGGAATAAACATACTATTAATTAAACTATTTTTGATTAAATCAAAGAATTGTAAATTTGTTGACACTTTATCCAAATTTATGCTCATTTGCTAATTGATTTGAAAGCGAACAATCTGTCAATCATAATTCGCAATGCATCACCTGTATACAAAAAATATCACGTTCTGTCTAAAAATAAATTGTGGAAATTCTATACACTTAGGTGTATGATAAGGAAGTAAAATGCATCACTTGAACTTTATCTCAGATTTAGGCGTTTAAATATTCTCTGATACAGCATATGCATCATTAATTAATTTATTTGCACTACATGCATGCACAATCTAGTTAACTTAAAGATGTTATATAATTGTCACAATGATATGTGGGTCTGTATGGGCCCATCATTTATATGGGTTCTTTAATCCTTATGCCATTTTTCTCGTCTATATATAAGCTAGAGCATTATAAGCCCAATATTCTCAGTCTTTTATAAATTTTTTGTGAAGTATCTTCTCTCAGTATTCTTTAATTTATTTCTTTCGATCACAATTTTCTATTTTTTTACCTGGGAACAGTAAATGTTCCTGTCTTTAGGGAGCTACCATTTGATTTTTATTGGGGGGGGGGGGGGGGGGGGGGGGGGGGGATGAAATTTGAAAAAAATAGGCAGGACAGGCGTTTTGAGTCAGGACGACCATTTAGGTTAAAAAAAAAGTCAGGATAAACTAAAAAAAAAAAAAAAAGCAGGACCGAACAGAGTGAAATATAAAAAGGCAGGACAGAGATAACAGCTAAAAAAAAATGCAGGACAAAATTTTTCATTCTGGCCCCCCCCTCCCCCCCCCCCCCCCCCCAACATCCCCCTTAAAAATCAAATGGTAGCTCCCTTACCATGTTTACAAAAATAAATTAATATTCATATGATACCTTCATTTGAAGGTATATACGTTATTTTTTTGTTCATTTCATAGACAAGTCCTTGTCCAGGCCCTCGTATCTGGTAAAACTAAGAAACAAATCCCACAAATAAAGCGGGATCTTGAAACTGAGGTATTTTAATTGACAAAAAAAACTTAAACTCGTTAACGAACATACACATGATACATTATATGGGTTCATATTATACACAGATTTAGTTTTAATTTACATCATTAGTCAATATATTTAGATGGGTTTAAATTTGCATAAATTTGGATTTCCAGGAATTTAGGAATTCTTCCCAGATAATATCCACACATTGAAGGAGGGATGTTTTACATCAATATGGAGATACATCGTGGTCGTGTGCTTTAAATATGCAAGATGAACACGATTATATAATCAATGTCAGTGTATGAATATGTCACCGACTTTGAACAAAACATGTTTGCTCCATGAATGCTTCATGAACCTAAAGTACTAAAGTTAATGCCATGCAGATCAGGTTTCTTAATGATTTTTTTTAAAGAAGAAATTATATAGGTATCGGATTACAAACAAATAATAATGAAAACTGGGAGGAGATTTAAAAATTGAGTAATGCATTGATGCACATGTTCGAATTTCAAATGATCACAGTAGGGCGAATATCATATTACTTTCATTAGAATTTATTAATACAACATATCGTCCGCTTTAAAATTCTACATACCGTACCCATGATATTTTCTCAGATCGTTGTCAAACTTCTGTGAAAATGTCCTATAATTTTATGAGAATATTTCTTAATAAAATTGTTTAAAAGTATCAGGGAGAAAAGTGGAGTGATGCACAAGAAAGTACATTCAAGGGTGACTTATTAAATTCGATTGTTGACGATTTAACATGTAAAGCTTGGAACGTTACAGCCGATTGCATTGCGTGTGTAGGTAAAGGTAGTTGACGTCGCGCACGATATTGTGTCACTTTGGAAATATGGGTTAGAAGGCGGGTTATTCCAATGCAAGCTCTTATCCTAATCAATAACGTAGATGATTTTGTGCTTTGTCTATATTTCTTAATGAAAAACTTTGCTCATTTCGATGCCTATAACAACATTTCAAGGGTGTCCCGCTGTTGCAATTTTGTAATATGTGCGTCTTTGAAATCCCAGTTCGAATTCATTAGTAAGTAAAATGGTTTAAAATTTTACAACTGTATTGTATACATTTCACGTTAAATGAAGTAATAGACATTTTTAACTGTAAGAGAAGGAAGATCGCCATAAATTAAGAGCTAGTTTAAATGAAAAAGAGAAAAAAAATGTCCCAATTAGCTGCTCAACTCGTAAAAGAACTTTCTGTCTTCTTTTTCATAAAATATAACGGACAAAATTAGATTTTAATAATATTAGAAAAATTATACATGTCCCGAAGAAGCTATCTGAAGTCATCATTATGTAAATGTGGTCTTATTTTTTAAACACATCGTCATTTTTTCCCTTGTCAAATAATACGTCCTGATTGACAAAATAACACAAAGAATAATTCAAAGGCTTTTTATCAAACGAAATTCTACTATATCTCAAATTTTCATCACCTGTTAACTGATATGAATGGAAAATACATATAATTTCCTTTAAAATGATATGATATGTACTTTTGTTTGAGTTGCAAGTAGAAAATCCGAAACGATCTAAGATGTCCAATGACATGTCCTCGTAATCGTAATTTGACGTTCGCGTTATTATAACGTTAAACTGTATACGACTTTTCTTGCATATTTTGGCATAACAGAATTTCATGAAATGGTCTGATCTATGAAAAATAAAGTTCTCGTTTAATATGCATTCAAAAATATATCTGAATTGTCTCAAGGGTATAAGATGTCGAAATATTTAACTGGGATACTTCATAATGACAAGGCCCCGGAGCTATAACAAAGCGATAACCTACTTATGCATGTAATGACAACACTCCCACATTACAAAAACAAGATACATTGAAAAAGAAAATGCGATCAAAAGTGAGATCTTCTTATAATAATTATCGTTCTCAGCCAGGTAGTATCTTTAGTCATGAACATTTCAGTAAACGTGCAATCATTTTTTTGTCGCATCGACTCATTTAACAATAAGTTTTATCAGAAAAATACTCGTATGTCATAAACCTTTCAGTATAGCTAGCGATAAAAGTGCGGTAGAATGAAGTTTATTTTCTCGAATCTCCAACAGAATTGCCTGGTACATAGGCATGTGATGAAACTAGTATATTGAAATTGAAACTTTTCTTTTACTTTCTTTTACCATAATTTGAGAGAGAGAGAGAGAGAGAGAGAGAGAGAGAGAGAGAGAGAGAGAGAGAGAGAGAGAGAGAGAGAGAGAGAGAGAGAGAGAGAGTAGTTGTCCGACATTTTAGATGGATGGCACACAAACATGTAGCAGCTAGCTCCGATGTATTAATTTACAGACACTTCCAACTCATTCGAGAAAAAAAAAAAATCAACCAATCAATCTGCTGTCTGCAAATTACTATTTTTTTGTGTGTGTAAAATAGATCTTTTTGTTTTATCTTTGCAGAACGCCACAAAACATTATAGCTTGAATATTGATTATTACATCGTGATGACCGTGGGGGCATTCCGATGTATTGTTGCCATTGAGATTTGACTTTCGTTTTTAACTGGTAACCGATCGTATAAATACGGGATACCATCGAGTGCAAAATAACATTTCTTATGGCTTGTTATAAATTCATTTCTTCAATGAATACCCATAAGAACATGAAAATATTTTGTCGTTAGAAATATTTATATGCATTAAAATCTATAGAAGCGCACAGAAAAATTGTGTAAACGGATGGGGAAGAATACCACAGGAAAGTTTTGTGGGAAAATATGAATGTCTACATAAATCCAATCTATTGGGGAAATCGAAATGTTATAGAAGAATGTCCACCATATGCACTTGTACTGCACTTTTATTAGAATCGTAGAATAGAATGATATTCAATTGGATGAAAATTATACATACATGTAACTGCTATATACAAATATTAATATAATATATAACAACAAACCAGAATACTAGTGTACAGATGTGTATCACCACAATATAATAGATATTAAAGCAGTGAGAGGTTGAATACCCTGTCATTTATGCATCATCCACGCTGCCGCACGAACCTGTCTCATAAAAAAAAATATATATCTGTACATAAACCTCAGTTTCAGGTATAGAAATGTGATTTTTTTTCTGAGACAAGTGTTTGTGACCATCCACAAGAACTTGCGGTATTCCGATGTTCACTGAGTACTTCAGTACTTTGATTATACTTGCAAAACAATTTAAAAACGAAACCAAAATGATTGAAACATAAGAATAATCAGTTTTGGAACCGGTTTTGTAAAAAAAATGTCAAAGAAGATTTAATGTAAACCGATACTCAGTTATATGTTGAAAATGGAAGCGCTGAACCAAAAATAATGTATAGTATAAAAAGTGCATAAAATGCATTCCTGGTTCATAGTTGTTTGCTTGAGAAAACACTGATCCATGTGAACATGTACATATAGCTGTTACTTAAAAATACACATATAGTCAAATGAAAATAATTGTATTATTCAAAATCGGATTTCGACCTGCTTGTAATCTGTGAGGTAGGTAGGTATTGGTTTATGTAAGAGTTTTCCGTACTTTGCCAAATTCTATAATTTCAAACATTATAAAAAAGTACTGATCGCCGACCCTTTTTTGAAGCTTGAGTTTGTGAAAAAAATATCTGATGAAAGGGTAGCTCGTAAAATATGTTTCGGATCGAAGCAAACACAAAATAATACAGAATCACCGTTCTTATTTTCATAATTAAGTAAGAAGATGCGATCGCATGATTTCCAACGAGACAAACTTCCATCAAAGAGGGAGCGAAATTACCAAATTACAACAAACATATATAAACGTGTAATTGGGGAAAAGAGATAGAAACAGGAAACGATTTTTTTTACAATTTTACTAGTACTAGCCAAGATAGGAGACGTCTTATGGCAGAGAGAACATTGCTTAATTTTAAGAAATATATATATTATAAGAAACTGGTAATACACAAACTGTAAAAAAGAGAAGAAAATAAGACATCGAAGGTTATAAGCAAAGAGAGCCAATGTGATATGTTGTAAGCACGGTCGCCCTAAGAGTAAAGAGGCTCAGATTTGTCCTGCCTTTTTTCACTCATAGTATCAAACTAAGTTTTAAAATTTTCAAACATTTTGAAGATAAACAAAAACGCCAAATAATATACAAAACAGACTTATTCTTTCATGTTTTTACATAAATTGCTGAACTGATATACCACTGTCCCAGGTTAGGGGAGGGTTGGCATCCCGCTTACATGGTTACCGACCGTGCAAGGGCTGTATAGCCAGTCAAGGTCGTTAAAAACTTCCATTTGTTGTTGTCATGTTTAACCCCGCCACATTCTGTATGTATGTGCCTGTCCCAAGTCTTGAGCCTGTAATTCAGTGGTTGTCGTTTGTTTATGTATTACATATTTGTTTTTCGTTCATTTGTAGTACATACATTAGGCCGTTAGTTTTTTCGTCTGAATTGATTGATGTTGTCATTTCGGGCCTTTTATAGCAGACTATGCAGTATGGGCTTTGCTCATTGTCGAAGGTCGTACAGTGAACTAAACTTATTAATTTCTGAGTCATTTCGGATCATTTCGGTCTCTTGTGGAGAGTTGTCTCATTGGCGAGCATACCAAATCTTCTTTTTATATATACATGTATATTTAAATCATTTTACAAGACATCAAATTGTTATTTTGTAATATTGTTGCAGACAATTCTTCGCAAAAATTAAAAATTGTTCATGTATTTAAAATTTTGTTTTAATTCAATGGAATTTTGCATTTGCACCGGCTTGCAAAAATTTAAAGAAGCAACTTCGAAAATCTCTATACTTTAAGCGGCATTTTCACATGAGTAAAATATACGGTCAACAATTGAAACTTTCTGCGGAATAACGTCAAAATCGTCGTGTAATGCTGAGTGGCACCAATACCGTGCGTAACGTCAATATCTTTGGTTAGCTTTGCTTGTTAGCTTAATCGTGAAGTCCTTATCAGGTAAGGTATGCTACCCGCCTTTCGAAGTACAAAAATGTAGCCTAGTCCTACAGACAGATAGATTGGTTATCTGTCGGATTAGTATACTCTCAAGGGCATACGATACAGTTTTTATCCTGTATTTAAATTTTGCTGATAATTTGCATATAGGCTATTTTTTGCCTGATTAAATCACATATGTAATAAAAAAAAATATACCTTCATGTGCTACTTTTTGAGTTAAATGGGGCCCAAATTTTAGATATTTGCTCAAAATTCGGATTTGTGGACGTATTTTTCCATTCGACAGAAATACATAACTTTTTTGTTTTAAAAGATAAACCGAGCTGTTTTTGTTAAACTATTTGTAATTTCTGTTTTATATAAATGTCCTCTTAATTTGTGCAATTTGTTTTTCAAATAACTCATATTTATCAAGTGTTCACGAATGTAGAAAAAAACGTCATTTTTTGCTGTATATATTTATCAAATTTAAAAAATTGCACTTTTTACGTTTTCATGAAAATTTGCACACATAATCTTCTTACGTAATCAAACCAAATGGCATTTTAAAAAAAAGGGTCCATGAACTCGTTTGGATAAGTTTGAATGATAAAAATGAGTCGAAAACTGAATCTGAAAGGAGGGAAGTTTACCTAACCTAATAATGACGTCACGGTCAATAAAATCGGCTGTAACAGTATACTATGTTAATTAGTAGTATCAAACAGGCGAACTAAACTCTCAACGATCTACAGCACTTAAATTTCTATTTCAAATTTTTATTAAGGTCTTTCCTTTTTCTATAAGGATAGACCCTTTTGTATTTCTTCTGATTAATATTATTCTTTCCTCCAAACTTTAACGAAATTTCCCAAAAAAAGTACGCCACATGTTGAAATGATATTAGGTATCTAGTATCGGTTGACCAAAAAAGATCGAAAAGATTCAACGACTCATTGGTAGGGTTATGCCCCTTTGAAAATTAAGCAATGTTGGTTGGCTACTAAAACTCAGAAACTGTAAGTTGTAGCCACCTAGGATCATCCCCAAAGATCATCAATTCACTTGATCATGGAAATTGACCTAAGGTCAAAGGTCAAGGTCATGACCTTGATTTTGACCTTAGCTTGTTATCGGATTTACTCAATAACCGTAAAAGATTGCTGATAAAATGTAACGGAGAAAAATGTGTGTCTTGTAGAGATCTACATTGTTATGTTGGGTTCAACTGTTATGGATCTAGGGCACCAAAACTGTTTTTGGGGTCCGAAATGATGATTGTTTGCTTATAACTCAAACGTGGTTAGAGATAGAAAGAAACTTTGATTTGCAAAAATGTTCAGCATAATAAGATCTACAAAGTTGGGTCAAGGACAGAGGTCAAGTCCCTAGCAACTGCATAAAACACCTTAGCAAACATATATTTTTGAACTAAGAAGGCTATGAATAATATAAATATGACATGTTTTATAATACTGGAAATGACATTTTTGTCCCTAGCAACGACATATCAGTCCTTAGCACTTTTTTTTTTTTTTAACTCTAAATACTATAAATAGTACATATGACATTTTTAATACTGGTAGTAATATTTTTATCCTTAGGAATGATTTTTGTCCTTAGCAACCACTTGTTATGAACATAAAAGTCTTTAGAAACCATAATTTTTTTTAACTAAGAAGGCAATTAATAAAAGAAAAAAGGAAAGACCTTTCAATTGTTCATGAACAATTGACTTGTTAATTTCAACTTATTTTGCTTCTCTTAACAACAGAGAACAAAAAGTACAAATGACAGAACACATATATTTCAATAACATCTAGATTTCAAAAAAAGGAAAAGTTGTGCACGGTATGACAATAAACGTGATGCCAAATTAAAGAATGTCAAAAAAATAATTGATTGGGCATTTCAATATTAATCCTGGAGTCGAAATTTAAAACAGAGTAGTTTTTTTTAATTATACAAATATTGCATGTATTAAAGTGCTTATATATACAAAAGTTCCCCTTAGCTTTGACACGTATAGTTTACTGTTATATTCTCAAACTTTAAACATTCTTAACCTATTTCCACACTAATTTCTCGATTGTAGTTGATATCAGACCAGCTTTTCCTCTTTTTTTTTTGTGCATCTTTTAGATAAATATTTATCGTAAAATAAACAATAATTGATCTAGAAGAAGTTTTGCAACTTTATGCTTATTTTGGTTTGTTTCCCTCAAAAGATAAAAAAAATCGTAACTTTATTCCAAATGTTTAGTCTCGAATGAATTTGACTTATATATATCAAACGTTGTTAAAAAAAAAAAAACATTTTGTGGCTTGTCATGTTTCTTTTTCATTTTTTATGTAAGAAATGAAAACGTTATAAAAAAGCATAACAGTAAAATATTTTGTCTGACAAAATGTTCGAAACATAACTGACTATTCGTCACCACCACCACAAGTTAATAGAGGGTTAGACACTCCACCATATTGTTTAATTGTTAGTATTTCTAGAGTCTGAAATTCAATGGTTGGTAGTTGTCTGTCATTTATATTTGTTTGTAGTAGAACCTTGCTGAAATCGTTTTCTCTGTTTATAGCTAACTATACGATGTGGGTTTTGATCATTGTCGAAGGCCCATACATGAACATTGCCCTAAAGTTGTTTGCATTCTCGTCTGTTGATCTCTAGTAATCTTATTGTCTAATCAAATACCACATCTCCATATTTTTATATTGTCATGCCACTGTCTGATTTAATACTCACAGTGTAGCTTTTGATGTTCCAGATGCTAGTAAATGAGTCTCAAAAGCAGATGTTATTCGGCAACAACAAGGCGACGATGCTGATGATGATGGTGATGATGATGACGTTGGTGATGAGAATATTGAGTTCGCGAAGTGAAAGATGTAAAGAAAAATGCTGCATCGATGTGCTCACAACCATATTTCCAATGTTAAAAATTAATCATATATTAGTGCTTTGCCATTGATTTCGTATGTGTCTAAAATGTAAAGACCAAGAGGGAAGCCATGTAATTTTAGGCTTTTATGAAAGTGTATGAGCTCGAGACTTCAACGGCGTCATAAAGATTATGAAATACAATTACCCTTATCTGTATATGCTATCTGTTGTGGAAAACAACGAAGGGACAAGCTTTTAAAATGATGTCCCTTGGTTTGTGTTTATTTTTCTACATTTGTTCATCCATTAATAAATTCATGACTACTGCTTTTTGGTGACGATCTACTTGCGAGTTGATACAGTAATTATACTTTAAAAAAAAAGACTTTTTAAGAGATGTTTACAAGTTTAACTCTTCTATGACTGTTTTTAATTTGACGACAAAAACTTGTTGTAAAAAGCTTCTAGTTTGAAAACTGTAAGAGGAGTTGGGGTGACATATCAGTTTCCATACATAGCATTCGAAAATTTCACAGAAATCAGATCTAATAAATATGGGAAAAAATATAAGAATCAAAATCTTGACACACGTCTTTCCGTTGACAAGTGAACACATTTAAGCACAATTTAAGGATTCTGATTTGATAACAGTAAGAGGTGTAGGTGCATGACGGCTTGCAAGTAGCTAGGACAGGGAGCTCCTTACGGTCGAATTTATTTTTTTCATATAAAAATAATGAGATGTGGTATGATTGCCAATGAACAACTATCCACAAAGAATTAACCAAGAAATCAAACTAAGCCATTAAATGCAATCGCATGGCCTTCAACAATGGGAAGAAAGCAAATACCACGTACGTATAGTCGTCTGGCTCCGACAGGGAAAATTTGAAACTTTTTTGAAACGAGCATATTTTCATCTGTTCCTCCTATAGGCAAAATATTTCGACTACAGGTCACCATACGGCCTTCCAATATGAACAAAACCATGTTTACCAATTGAATAGTCACA
This sequence comes from Mytilus edulis, assembly GCA_019925275.1. NCBI lineage: Eukaryota > Metazoa > Mollusca > Bivalvia > Mytilida > Mytilidae > Mytilus > Mytilus edulis. The sequence continues at coordinate 74,980,777 of CM034353.1, forward strand.
TTCTACTCGAGCAAATTAATGCCCATGGATGTAATTTTACGGATAATTTCATTGAACAAATTGTTCTAAAATATTGAATAATATAATGAATTTGAGATGTACTTTAAGGTAAATTGAATTGAGTAAATTATAGTGATATTTACCACAGGACGTACACAGCAAACTATCCTGTTAGATTATGGAACCAAGCATTATTATTGCTGTTTAATGAGGAATACATACAGAAGATAAACAATCAACATGTTTAATAACAACAGGAAGATGAGACTTGTAGTACCCCTTGTAAAACACAAGTAATTCAGTGACTCGTTTCCTATTCGATTAAAAAAAACATATAATCGTTAAATGATTAATAATCCTTATTATTTATTACAGCTTAGGTTTTTTCAACTGATTTTAATAGTTTTCGTATGATGTACTGTTACACCAGTGTTCCAGGTTAGGGGAAGGTTGGCGCCTGTAAACTAGTTTAACCGGCCACATTCTGTATGTGCCTACCTCAAGTCAGGTGCCTGTAATTCAGTGGTTGTCGTTTGTTGCTGTATATCCCTTACTGAAAAAAATCGGTCTCCTGAAAATAGTTGCTGCAGGTCTGCAGCGAACTTGCTGCAGACTTGCAGCGAACACAGAGTCTGTAGTTGCGGCATGCATATGTTTGCTGCACGTAGGCTTCAGGTCTGCTGCAAACAATTTACCATGCAAATTAGTGTTTGCTGCAGACCTGCTGCAAACATTTATAAGCAAATGAGTGTTTGCGGCAGACCTTCAGCCAACATTTTTGTGCAAATTAATCTTTCACCTGCTTGTTTGCAGCAGACCTGCTGCAAACATTTATATTCAAATTAGACCTTCTCCTGAGTGTTTGCTGCAAACTTGCGGGAACTACATACATTATACATTAACCAATGTCATGTCGTGTACACATTAAATTATCTATATTTCACAGCAAGTTCTGAAAAAGTTCGGTTACATACATACATACATACAATAGTTAAAATACTTTATCGTTTTTAAATTTTCATAGCAAACGTTCATACCTTTTAAACATTGATTAAACGTTTTTTTTGTTGTTGTTCAAGTACATTTACGTGCTCAAATGAATTACATGCATGCATGCCTTTTTAATTTTGTGCATATATACAGCTATTTAATTAAAATTGTCACATAATAAATTCAACTTGAACTATGAAAACATAATAAATAAAAACTTAAAAATAATCTCCAAACATATATACTAGAGAGTACTGTATATTTGTTACATGTTTGAAAATGTTCTTCAAACCTTTGTGCAGGTTTTTCTAGAGAGGACTAATTTCATATGTTTGCACTTATACGAAGAATTCGTACTTACAAATAACGTCTTTGAAAACAAAACTTGTATATTCCAATCTAAAATGCTCCCGGAATACTTATATAACATGATTTATTCACCATCAAAATTTTCAAATTTCAAATCTTTTTCTTCCAGGAAGTTACCAATAAGCATGCTCATTCAATTTATAATTCTTGCAAAGCTCTTGCAAACATATAGAATTGACAAAGATTTATGCAGTCTATCTGCGAACATCCCTGATATTATAGTTTTTCCTGCGATCTTACTGCAAACATAATTGTTTCTGCAAACTTGCCGCAAGCTTGCAGCAAAAAGCTGCAATGTTTGCAGGAGGATCGCAGCTAGCTGCAAACTTCTGCAAATATTATTCAAAGGGTTCCTGCAAACTTTTTGTTTGCAGCAGACCTGCAGCAACTCTGCTGCTGACCTGCTGCAAACATTTCAGTTCTGTAAGAGATATCATATTTGGTTTTCGTGCATTATTTTGTACATAAATCAAGCTTGAATTGTTATACATTTGTCATTTAGGGGCCTTGTGTAGCTGACTATGCGATATTGGTTTTACTCATAGTTGAAGGTTGTACGGTGACCGCTATAGTTTTTAATTTCTGTGTCATTTGGTTTCTTGTGGAGAGTGATTTCTTTGTCAATCATACCACATCTTCTTACTTTTATAAGTCCTGTATGCATGCACACGTTTTTTTTCAAGTATTGCAAATCTTTTAACTTTTATTAACAACTAATATTCCATTCAGTGATTGTTAATCGTAAGCTTATTTATTTTCAAGCATGTTGTCGAAGTGTACCGGATAGTCACATTGATAAAGGTCCCAACTTGAACTGTTCAAGCTGCTATTTTGACAGCTGTCTAAATTTTAACCCTGAAATTTCCAGGTATCATATATGTATCACCTTTCTACATGCTAATTTTCAACATATCTTTAAAGTCTTATTAGAAAAATCTGACCTTGGGAACACAGGTACTCAGTACCAAAATAACCCCTGGGTTTCTGAATATCTAAATTAGTATACTACGGAGCACATGAATCCTGATTTTTTTTAATGCAAACTCAAAGACAAGTAAATTTTGGCTCAAAATGGTCTCAATATATCTCTCTTTCACCAAAAATTTCATTTCTGCAAATTTGTTGTTTAGCTTAAGTAAACAATGACATCAAAAGCACTAATTTGTCAGAGTAAGGCTACTTTTACATACGTTCTAAATTGGAGCAAGGAGGTTATATTTAATATAACCTCCTTGATTGGAGAGAGTAATTGGTGGTCTGACACCTAAATAACCACCGCAGAGAACGAAGAGTACGTGACTGAGGTTAAATAAAGGCAACAGTAGTATACCGCTGTTCAAAATTCATAAATCGATAGAGAAAAAACAAATCCGGGTTACAAACTAAAACTAAGGTAATGTATCAAATATAAGAGAACTACGACACAACAGAGACCTAACACCGAAACGTAATGTAACAATGGCCATTTTCCTGACTTGGTACAGGGCATTTTATGAAACAAGAGTGCACACGCTGAAATGCCCGCCTTCTTTACTAATCATTGATATTATTTTGACAGTCCTAAATATAAAGCTTTATTACAACTGTCACATAACTTAACATTAACCAAGATAACTAAACATTGACCAACGGACCATGAAATGAGGTCGAGGTCAAGTGAAAACTGTCTGACGGGCATGAGGACCTTGCAAGGTACGCACATACCAAATATAGTTATCCTATTACTTATAATAAGAGAGAATTTAACATTACAAAAAATCTGAACTTTTTTTAAGTGGCCACTGAACCATGAAAATGAGGTCAAGGACATTGGACATGTGACTGACGGAAACTTCGTTACATGAGGCATCTATATACAAGTATGAAGCATCCACCGCCGCCAGATCACTATCATTAATATCAATTTGCTGCTATTGGATTATTTTTTTCCCGTACATTATTCGGCGATATTTTCTCGTATGTAGTGACCTCAACGTGTGGTAGAGGAAGTTCTAACGAGAGGTCTTGTAGTTAAGGTCACTACATACGAGAAAATTTCGTCGAATAATCACGTACGGGAAAAGCAGTAAATTGTAGGAGATTGAGATAAAATAAAGGATTTTCTTTTATAAGAAAGTTCACGTACACTTTATTTATGGTCAAATTATAATTTCTGAAAATTTAACAGAAAGACGTGAAGATATAAGCCAGAATCTGAAAAAATTACCAAATATTGACATTCAGAGGCAATGACCATAAAACGTGTTGTTTGATCTTTCTGAGATTTCAACAGAAGAATGAACTTGACCTGTGTTCCATTTGCTCTTACTTTTTATGTTTGAGTTATTAGACAAACTGAATTTTAACACTATATGTTCTATTTCAAGCAATAGCAGCCATGTTTGTCGATGGATTAAACCACCAGATGATTTGTTACAAGTCACCATGACCAAAATCAAGGTAGAGTGAGGGATAATTTTATTTTAGAGTTTTTTTTTGTTGTTGTTGAAATTTGATATGCTTATATAAAATTTTACTTGGTTGGACATATAAATTCATGGTTTACTTATACACAAGGAATCCACCAAAATTGGTATCCAACAAATGATACTGAATCCACCATAGTATTTAGAATTGGAGTTATCTTCCTTTGTACATAATTCACTATGATCATAATTTAACATTTGTAGTTGAACTATTTTTATAACTGCAGAGGTGGATTGAGAGGGGGTTGCAAGGGGCCCAGGCCCCCCATGTTTTGGGGAATATTTGGTTGATAATATAGGGAATCACCGAAGCATGACTAGAGCAGGCCACCTATTTTTAGATCTGCAACTGAACTGTACAGATAGATTCCTACACCATACACATTTTTGTTGGTGTATACAATAGTTTTCTTAATCATTAAATAATACAAGTACACATCATTCTGTAAGTTGAATATCTGATTATAACATATCATACGTTGCATTGGCTGGATACAATTTAAAGAATTTTTACCACACTCCACTATGTATGGTATCAAAAGTAGTGATAAACCCAAGAAAATATTGATATCTAGCCAGTAGCATTAGAGTTTTGATTGGATTTAAAGCAATATATCCTACTAGAAATGAAGACTTGAGAGTGCTTTCAGAGCAATTTACAATACAATTTATATTTCAAAGGGACATAACTTCTATTAAAAAATGATTGATCAAAGTTGATTTTTAAGGCATTTAATAGAGTGCTTACAATGCAACTTACTATTGATTTATATTTCCAACTCCTTTCAAATTATTGATCAGCACTGATTTCTGAACTCATTCAGGACACTCCCTGCTGATATAATCCTAGGAGAAAAATTACCTGAAAATCTAGTAAGAATTGTTTGCTTCCAAGCCTTTCAGATAGATATCTGGTATTTCTATAGCCCTAACACTGCTTGACACCAAGGAAATTAGGAAATGTGGCGTGAATGGCAATGAGACAATTATCCACCAGAGACCATAAAATGTAAACAACTATATGACAGTGTGCAGTCTTCAACAGTGAATGGGAAAAGTGTTTACTAAATGTGATACAATTCAAAAGAGAAATCAATGGTCTAAGTTATGCAAAAATAATATCAAACACATAAGAACAAATAGGCAATGTTCAGTGGTTGTCATCTGTTTATGTGGTTCATAAGTGTTTCTCTTTTTTATATATATTAAACTGTTGGTTTTCCAGTTTGAATGGTTGTACAATAGAAATTTCTGGGGCCCTTTATAGCTTGCTGTTCCATGTGAGCCAAGGCTCTGTGTTGAAGGCTGTACCTTGACCTATAATGGTTTTCTTTTATAAATTGTTACCTGGATGGAGAGTTGTCACATTGGCACTCATGTCACATCTTCCTTTATCTAAGACAGCAACCATTGAAAACATTGAATAGATAAAGACAAGTTAATTGATTAAGATTATTCTTTATTCATAACAGATCATTACATTTGTGTAGATTATAGATTGCATAAGACCTTCAGTTCTTTAAGTTTTGCCATTCTTCAGTTACAGAAGTCCATCGAATATTGTAATAAAATCTGACATCATATCTTCAACATATGTAGATTTTTCCAATATTTAAAATAAAAATATTATTCAATGTGAAAAGGGGTTAATCTTAGTTCATCCAATTATTAATTGAACCAAGGATTTTCTTATTAAAAACAATTGGCCAGAATAATATTATTAGCCCTCTCAAAAATGTGTTAAAAACAAACATCCTTTCTATTTAAAGAAACCACATTTGTTTTTTACTGAAACTAATAATCAAATATGTCAATTTTTTCCTTTTAAAGTATACTACATATATTTTAACTTCATTATTTTAGTTAACAGTATATATCAAAATGATTTAAGAAAAAAATAAAAAACAATATCAATTTAAAAAACTCAAATCATACACAATTCCTAAAATATCTAAAGGATAATTATTGTCATGACTACAAACAGAAAATTAAAAAAAAAATACATGAGATGAGACATTGTTAATTCAAAGACAGAAAAACCTGAGTATATTCTAAACATGACATTTTGAATAAATAATATAACAAAGAATAAACTATACAATGCAAGTTATGCAACATATATTGTGTGGAGAACTTATATTCTAAAATAGTAATATGATGATAACCTACTAATCCATTTATCAGATTGTAATTAGGTATTTTTTTTGATACAGAAACATGTTTCTTCAATTTAACAGCAAACCAAAAGAGGATTTGATAAGTTTGGGTCAAACTTATCAATGTAAGGTCAAACATTATGATGTCCTCAATAATTCAGGTCAAATTTGTTGACATAATTCAGGTCAAATTTGTTTAGATAAAAATAAAAAGGGTATGATTGCCAATGAGACTAATAATCACAAAAGACCAAACATTTAAGCAACTTTTTTTTAAAATTTAGAAATATTCTCTATTTTTTTTTAGAGCTGTGTGGACTGATAAATGACTTAGGAAAGAATGACGAGATTAAGCTATCTTGAATCAACCTGTTACCCCCCTTCCCCCCCCCTGCAAATTTTTTATAATATCTTACAATATTTGTTTAATTATGTTATAGACAAAATTTAACTTAAATGACCACAAACAATAAATAAATAAATAAATCATAACACATGTATGACTTTGGTTGTAATAGAAAAAATAAATACATGGATTCATATACATATTCTTGTAGCAGCCATCTGGGAGATTTTTTCAAGTATTTCCTAATGCTGGACCCATTGCAGATTACCTACTATATATTAACCTAGGATTAATTTTAAATCTATTTCCAGAGAGGTGAAATAAGTTATCAAGAATTGAATTAAAAATAAAAATAAATGGATTTCATTTACAAGAATAATCTCATCAAACTCATTTTGTTAAAAAAAAACAACCCACAAAAACATAAATAACTTTTGAAAACAATTCAATAATTATTTTTATGGTCGCTAAAGTCAAAATAACAACTAACACATATTATGATGATGCAGGCCACAGATGTGACAGTTTATGTTTCAAAATCAATCATATCAAAAGATACATGTATAAAATTTGCATACACTACAATTATAAGTACCAATTATGAATTTAAATATACAATACTATCATTAGACATTACAGTCTGAACCAATGAGCATATTATGTAATAAATGAAAAGACAAATGTCATCAATTATTGAAATTGAATTTTTTGAAAAGTCAATCAATTTAGAGTGATCTCCCCTTGACTATAAATTTGTTAATAATAGTGTAACATTTCAACTTTTGGGAGCAGATACCGCTCTTTTTGTCCTCATCTAATTCAACAATTAACAAACCTCTTTTCAAGGTGGAAGAAGGGGTAGGGGGAGGGGATTAAAATATTTTATGAAAATTGAATGTCACCAATTTCTGTGTGTTCTTCCTTTGGCAGCTATTTGGAAAAGAGGCTGGAAATTAAAACATGTGCTTGAAGTAGCGCCCCCTTCTCAATTGCAAAATTCCAAAGAGTTTCAGGTTAGATAATCACATATGTACCATCCGTAAATTTTTCTACATATTTCTAAAATTTACAAAACATGATAACACAAGACTGAATACAATTAAAATTTAGTCTTTCATTGTACCATAAAGTCACCTATGCTGCACATAAGTGTATTTGATTATTTACTATCTGGAAGCTCAGATTTGTTTTTTTCGCTAAAAAAAATGTGCTTCTTGTTTCATTCCTCAAAAACTTTCAATATGCTGAATTGAAATGAGGTCCACAAGTCTTATAAAAACTAAAATTTTTGCAATGAATAGTTTGCCACACAAATGTCACAAGACCTAAACTTTGGGATGCATCTCTTTGTAACAAATTAATTCAATATTGAAATTGAATTCTATCATCAAAAATAAAAAAGACTACAAAAAAACAAAGGAAACCACATAATGTTAAAACAAATATCGTTGTATCATTCACATTCATACATATATGGCCAGAAGATTTTATTCTTAGATTTTCATCTAATCCTCATAGAAACTGTCTTAAAATCACCAGCAGTATATTATTTTTTGTGTACATTAAAATTAGAAATATTAAAAACTAAATACAAATACAAATCTCAGTAAGTTATACATCTTTGCATCATCAGAATCAAAGATTTCCAAACTGTACAATATTCATTTTGTGTTTCTCAAATCAAACAAAAAAATGCTTCATAAAGGTTTTGCGTTGTTTCATTTGCGCAAATAAGCAGTTGCTGCAAAAAATGAAAAAAATAAAACAATTACAAATATAAACTTATAATCAAGAATAAATATTTAAGAGTAGAACTCAATATTAATATGCAAAACTGATACAAGTATTTGCCTCAATCTCAGATGGCTAAATATCAACTGTAAATTTAGAGTTTAAAATCTACCAATAAGGTATCATATAAAGAGTATGTTTACAAAGTACTATGCACATAATTGAATGTAAGAAAAATATAAATAAGTAGTATTCTATAAAAATTGAATATCAGAGTTTTAACTTTACATCATAATTAGCTTTATAATATTATAATACACACTTAGTTTTTTTCAGATCTAATATATAAAAATATAATGGTTCAATTCAAATGAAAGAAATTTCAAAGTTTTGCAAAAGTCTGTCTGCAAGCCTATAGAAAATTTTATTTGCTGAAAATATAAATTCTCTGGAAATCCACAAAAAATAGCACTCCACGATTAATAAAGAATGCATAAACAAAGATTAATTAAGAAAATATTAATTGTTATAAAAATTCACTACTGGTAAATGCTTGGAATTTCAATTAGATTCAATATACAATATAAGTGTAAATAAATGATACATAAAAAAAGGAAATAAAAAATCACCAGGATTTCTATCAGATCTTGGATTCTATTATATATATATAGAAGAACCTATCCATGTACCAACCATGTCCCTTGTAAGCAGTCAATTCTATTTTGGTTTTATCAACAGGTTTTTAAAATGTTTATGTTTTTTTTAAAAACAAAATTCCTCAGGGAAACTCAGATAAATTTCTTAAGGTTAGATATTTGATACAGATGATACTGCATAAACATTAATAATTTCAACACCCATCAACAATTTTAAAAGTATAAACTATTAAAGTTTAATTAAAATTTGGTTACAAGAAAATTGGTTGACAAATGAATTAGATTAACTGTAATACCGGTATTAATAAAAAACAGAAATAAATCTCATATGTGTTGCTTTTTGTGCCCTTTATAGCTTACTGTTCGGTGTGAGCCAAGGCTCTGTTTTGAAGACCGCAGTTTTACCTATAATGGTTTACTTTTACAAGTTATGACATGGGTGGAGAGTTGACTCCTTGGAACTCATACCACATCTTCTTATATCTATTTACAAGTTTTTTTTTTGCTAAGGAGAAGATCTAGATTCAATGATGGCATTTTTGGAATAACTTGTTACTAAACGATTGTACTTTGAATGTGCATGTGCAGCGTTGTGAGAGGATTCTTATCGTCTTTAGATGGTAAGAATTTTCTTAATTATGATGAATGACTTTCATTAGAAGTATTGAAAATTTGAACACCTAAGAGTACAAAAAGGGGAGATAATATGTTCATAGCTACTTATACCAAAGCAACATAACACTTTTTAAGCAATGCATTTCTTGCATTTTTGGACCCATTTTCACATTATGATTTAGATATTTCACGGTCTATATAAAAATTATTATATAAATATCAAAGACATAACATATGCATAATTACTTTTCACAAATACAAGTATACATACAAAATATAAAATATGGTACCAATTAGGAACAGTAAACAATATAGGAATAAATAATTGCCATATAAAAAAAGACGCTCAAACATCTTTTTGCCAAAAATAACTCTTGGAAAAAAGGAAATATCAAATATATCATATGGATTTCTTGAAATTGTGTTCACAACTAAAATAAGAAAATAAACTATTTCAAAAAGAGTTTAAAGTACAAAATTTTCAATATTGCTTGTTCATTTCAACTTTAAAATATCATAATAAAAATATAACATTTACAATTAAGACAAGTAGTCAAGGCACATACATATGTATATATATAGTAACATCACAAATTGTTATGATATATGTTAACAAATCACAAACATTGAGCAAGGAATGTACATGAAGTTTTTATTTATTAAATTATTAATGAGATAATAAGGAACATGCTAGGTACAGCACCATGATACAATTGTTAATTAAGAGGGTCTTCCATTTTTATTACCATTTATCTCTTCTCGTTATTTATTTTGCCCATTATTTTCTTATTATGGGGTAATTTTTGCCATTTTTTTTTTATGCCCATTATTTTGCACTTTAAGTCCATCATGCTCTATTCTGTAAACCCCATCCAGCCTAAGTGAAAGAGTACAAAGTATGGTTAACCATATGCAACATATTTTATGGCAGCTAGGGAAAGTAAGTCCTTATTGTACACAACAGGAACCTAATTCTTTTGTAAGAACCATGTCTCAGGGGTATAAATAAAGCCAATTCAGTATGAAATGGGGGACTAGATATGATAAATCTAATGCCATGGGGCTGTTATATTGCAATAAAATATACAAAATATTCTGGTATTGTGAAAACAGATCTAATAGATTGCATAAAAATATCTTCATGGCATCCATGTCTTGTAGTTTATTACCAAAATAAATCTACAAAATTTGTTGTCACTTTCTTATTTCAACAGTGAAAGTTAATAAAGATTCCACATAAAAAAAATGCGATATTTAAAGTGGCCACTTTTGGTCCCCTGAAACCTTTTATCTTTTCTAACAAATTACAAAATACAAGAAGTTTAACAGTTAACTTTAGCTACAATTTTGATTAATGTATAACTAGTTGAAATATTATATAAAATTGCAACAAATAAATTGAATATATATGTACATTTTGTTCTATTTTTTTTTTTTATATGTAAAGTTAGTTCTAACAGATCTATATGTACAATTAATACATTCTCAAACTATATATGTACTTGTCAAGCATAGAATTAAAAACATTTGCATTGATTATTTTTATTAGCACTAACATTTAAAATGTATCTGAATATATATAACCATGAGTCAAACACTACAGTTATTACAACATATTACATATAGAATGCATTTTATTATGTAATAAATTTCTGACTGGAATGTATATTGACTAACACAAATATTATGATATATTTTTTATATTAAAGAATCTCATTTTGTATTTTGATTTATAGAAATGCTATTTGTAAACATTTTCTTTTGTGTTGTTGACTGAAAAATCAAGGATTTCACTAATGATGTAAATATCTAGAAATATGTTTGATTGTCATAGTATGACTAAGTAGGTTTGACAGCAACAACTGATTCTTAAAAGTAAAACATATAAATGGATTCACCATTTTAGAACTAAATGGATGAGGGGGAATAGGACCTTTATCAGGTCTCCAGGATCGGGTGTTTTTAAGCTCGGGATTTCAGGATTGACCATTTCTGGATCTGGGAATTCTTGTTTCGAATTTTGGGATGTCAGGATTTAAATTCATTTAAATTTGGAACTTCAGGATTTCATGTTTTTAATAAGTTGAAAATTGCTTTAACTAGACAACTATAGTCAATTTAGAAAAAATAATGTTTTAAAAACAGACCTATATTTAGGAAGGAAAAACTATAGCGTTTTCTTGGAAAGTGAAATTCAATTCAAGGGATATGTAATTTTGGCCACTGAAAAAGGTCCAGTATTCATAACGCCCTTTACAAAATTATTTGCTCGCTTTATCCTCTATCACTATAATTAAATTAGAATCAGTTGTACTGGCAGGCCCGTAGCCAGGAATTTCTAAAGGGGGGTGCCTTGGCCTCAAAAACTAGACTTTAACAGTCACAATTCGAACAGAACGTTGACTTTAACAGTCATTATTTGTTTTCAAGGGGGGGTTTGTCCGAACCCTCCGAACCCCCTGGCTATGGGTATGGTACTGGTACAGTATTCACAAACCTTTTATATATAATTAACAAAAAAGTCATGTAAACAAAACAGTTCATTTCACCAATTCAGATTTTGCAATTTAAGCTCTGTTTTCTTCCTCTGTTTTCTTCATATTTTTTATTCTTTTTTGACAATAATTTCTGCAATCCTTTGCCCATACGATATGGCTTATCTTTTCCATTGTTCACTTCTAAATCTTCCACTATAGGATAAAAGATAGCATGTTATTTATAGAAGTGTATAACATTTTATAAAAGATCAGAAATTTCGATAAAGTAAAACAAGCACTGCATAAAAAGTTTGACTATTCCAGCAGTGTTTTTCCTTTTGGATGTTGTGTTTATTACATAAGGCATTGGTATAATTTAAGACATCTATCATTCCAGAACCTCTTTATTTAAACTAGATTGTTCAATGTGTAGAAAGTTTAAGAAGACCTACTGGTGCCCTTTTGGCTCTTTTGTTGGGTTATTCAAAAGACACATGCACCGTTTTTATTCTAAATTCAATGAAACAAATTTGATCAGCTTGAACAATGAAGTTATTGAAGATGAGTTTCAATATATACTTCAATATCCAAAAAATATTCAATTATCTAAACAAATCATTAAGTAATATAACTGCTTTCAAATCATTTAAACCTTTGAAAGTCCAGGAAATCTTTGATCAGATATTTAGATTTTGTAAATATCCAAAACGAAGCTCTTTTTTTTATTCATAGTCTACTGTTGTGGTCTCCCCTGATGTAAATCTATGTTCATTTATAATTTGAACAATCATGAATCTCAATTATTCACGTATATAGTACTGCAGATGGTCATACTGTTGGAAGCTCATAAAGAATCTGAAATCCTTGTGGAACTAACAATTTCATTCTAAAAGGGAGGAGTGTGATAATTTCGATTGTGTTTTTTCAGAGTAATTTCCCCTCTAAGAAAAGACACTGAAAAAAGGAAAATGGTAAAAAAATAAGATTATAAAAATTGATGTAAAAGGGAAACCAAACAATAATATCAAAAACAAATCCAACACCCTCTACCACATCGCAATAACATAAAATACTTACAGAAACATAGAAAGAGGGTATCAACTGCCATGGTATAAACATTAAAGAATGTGGCTGCTATCACATATGTTCCCATTATAACAACCTGAAAAAATATAGTGAAATTAAACATCAAAAACATTCATCTCAAATTTGATATAAGAATTTGGCACATTAAAACTGGAGCCAAGTTTAGGGAAAGTCAGACTGCTTATACTCATGTATAATAAGACATGAAAATCAGGCCCTTTTCATGCTTACATTCAAATTTTAATGATCTCATACTATTCCAGAAGATTTTTTTCTAAATTGAAAATTACACAAGAATAAGATATAAATCTCAAGGATGACTTATACTGTTTTACTGTACCTAATCAATCTAATCATGATTACTTTGATACTTTAAATGCATATTATTATTAACTTTTGAATAGTGTTTTGAAGAGAGAGGGTAGTATATTTTGGTTATCATTACCATCACCCCCACCATTAGGTTTATGGGCCTTTTTAATCAATTTTTAGATCTTTGGTCAACTATACTTAACGCAGTCTAACAACCTGCATTTACTACCTAAAACCTGACTGGCAGTAAGTTCAAATATTCTTATTTAGTTAGACATTTGTTTATAGTTGAAAACCATGGTATATTTAATTCTAGATACATGTCTGTAAACTTGTGTAAACAATTGTGTAGCTGGTTTCCTGTTCCTGTTCCATAGCTATTTTCCCCATATCGACTTTCTTTCATATTTCAAAATATTATACAGCTTTATTTTCAATTATCTTTGGAGTAATACACAATAACAAAGCATAATCACTTCAACTTTACTGTGGATTCATTTATTTTTGTTGGTATCAATTTTTTGTGGACTGGAGGAAAACTTACATGTTTGTGGTTATTTGATTTCATGGTTTTGCAGAAGCCTGCATACAAAATAGAAAACAATTTCCTGGTTCACCTGAATTCACAGTATTAGCCTACTTACTATGACTGGTACCAGATAATAGTTGAGCTTAGGTAGATAATCCGTAAAGAAATCAACTTTGCCCTGGAACCAGAAGTATGCACCAACACCTGAAAAGAAATAAAACAATTCTAAATGCTTATCAATTCAGAAACCACATTGTTACTTTTAGATGAATATGGAAGTTGATTTACCTCTTGGTTTCTAGCAAAGTTTATATATGTGTGGGAAAAAACAAGGCATGCCTATTTATATATGTCATGTGGAAAAATAGAAAAAATGTGTTGTAATTCATCTGGGAACAGTATATCAATATATATGTTCCTGAATCCATGCATTAACCTCAGTTTAATTCAAATTTCTACCTCAATTCCCCCCGCTATTTTACCCAGAATTTGGTTGGTCTTGTTTGTCTGAGGAATTGCTGTATCGACATATTACAATTTGAAATAAATCAAATCCTTTCAAAAGTTAATGGATATTAAGGTGGTACCCAACACCTTCACTTAAATTAATTTGGCTCTTTTAATTTTCATAGAATTTTGACAAAGTATTTACTTTGACCCTTTGCCAAAAATTAAAAAAATTAAAAAATTTGAACCAACCATTTTATCAGAAACAAGAATGTGTCCATAGTACACGGATGCCCCACTCCCACTATCATTTTCTATGTTCAGTGGACTGTGAAATTGGGGTCAAAACTTTAATTTGGAATTAAAATTAGAAAGATCATATCATAGGGAACATGTGTTTCAAGTTGGTGTAACTTTAACTTCATCAATCAAAGTGATGGATATCACTCATGGAAAGATTAGAAGAGTAGTTGAATTATTTCATATTAAGGTATATGGTGGGGAAAAATGAACATTTATAAAGCACTATTACTGAAAATTGCATTTACAGCAGGTCTTTAGAAGGAAACTTGCTTTTCCAGTATGAAGATAAAATGAGCTCAAATTAAATATTATGGGTCTCTTAATTTGCGCTATTTTATTTAAACTGCAGTTTATATCTTATCGAAATTATGTTGCCGGTTCTGAACATGTTTCAAAAAACAAAAAATGCAAAAATTCTTCTAGTAAATGTTACCAACTATCCTTGTAAGACATAAATCTGGACCAACAGCTTAAAACTTTAAAGTGTCAACAAAAAAAAAATTGAAAGATGTTGTTTTGGGGTATTTTGTAAGTTATATAGCATTGAAGATTAAAAGTTTTAGAGTGTGTATTGATCAATTTTTAAAGTATTTTTCAACACAGGGCATTGAAAAACTTATCTTATTGAAATGTGGATTCTTTCTTGATTTGCAAAAATATATATTCACTTCGAAAATAGACTTAATGATTGATGGAAAATAAACTAATAAACAATGGTTTGTTATAATTAAAAGTTTTAAAATTTTTAAACTGTTTCAAGCCAATTCCTGATAAAAAAAATTGTTCTAATTTAATTGTTGATTAATTTCAGGTGATTATTGGAAATTTATCAATTAAATTATAGGCCTTACTTGAATACCTTTCATTTACTCATATTTATTTTCATATTTCATTTTTTTTTTAAGATCTTGTTAAGCCATTAATCATTTATCTTTCAGATATAATTTACAGAATCACTTTATGTAATGTAGATCAAAAGTAATTGGCAATAAATAAATCTATCATCCTTATAAATACCAAACATCTAATATACACATTTGTGTATTCAATTATGAGGTCAAATACTTGTGTATTAAGAATTATATGTATATTGAGTGTTCTGTATAATTATGTAAGACTGAGGTTGATAGGTAATGTGGTAAATTTGATTGGCAGTTTAGGAGGTGGGGCATTGCTATTTAAGGTCCACCATGTCTCTGATTGTTTACTGATAATGACAGTTGTCAATCATACTAGCTGAATCAATACCTAATCAAAATGTTTTTTAACCTGCACATCAACACACCTTAATGACATACATTTTTGAATGAACTGCTCCAATAATATACCCAGTTTTTTTCAGTTTATATGTGTAGTATGTGCACATACATGAGAACCATAGGGAACTATATTTCAGTGTGAATACATTTAGTAACAGTAGCTAACCTGTCCTGTTGTTAGGGAGGCCGGTGCCTAAGTAAAGATTTAGAACAAGTTCTAATCTTTCCAAAAACTACCTTGACCAAAAACTTTAACCTGAACTTTGCACTATCATTTTCTATGTTCAGTGGACCATGATTTTGGGGTCAAAACTATAATTTGGCATTAAAATTAGAAAGATCATATCATGGGGAACATGTGTATTAAGTTCCAAGTTGATTGGACTTCAGCTTCATCAAAAACTACCTCGACCAAAAACTTTTACCGGACGGACAAACGGAGGCACAGACGGACGGACGGACGAACAGAGGCACAGACCAGAAAACATAATGCCCCTCTACTATCGTAGGTGTGGCATAAAAATACACTGGTTATATAACAGTTTTACAAACACTATTTTTGATCATTGAGAAGCTGAATATTCCATTAACAACACAACGTGATTAAAACGTTTAGCTGATTTCACAGAGTTATCTCCCTGTAGTATTAGGTACCACCTTAAGTATGTGCTAGGTTTAATGGTGCATACTATGGGGTGTTAATTTTATGTATATTTTTTTTTTACTGTGGATTCATTTATTTTCATGGGTACCAATCTTCGTGGATTGATGTAATGTACCATTTTCTTGGTTATCTAATTTTGATGTTTTGGTACAGTCTACATATATCCCTTTAAAAAAACTTGTAAGTTGTTGAACAATTAAATTTTTGGTTTCACTGTACCAACAAAATCCACTTAAATTGGTATCCATAGATTATTCATAAATCCACAGTATCTTTTTTCACTTTTACTACATGACTTACCCACACCAGCTGTGACCACCAGTTTGCTAATAAACAGTACATAATCTGTGACTTTGTCAAGAACCATGGCCCTGTATAAAGTAAAATGATGTTAATTATAAAGCTAAAAATTAAAAAAAAATGCCTCTAAACTCCTAGTAACAATTGTTTGTAGATCAAAGAAAGATATCTAGAAATAAAATATTAAGGGTTAATTGAGTAACAATTTATACAAAGTATCAAAACATTTTTTTTGTTTCAAACATTTATAAAACCAGAATTGTGAAATGATATTTTTGCCATTAGCAGTCAAATTTGGTTTAATTTTGTCGCATGTGAGAGAAAATATTCTGATTTTATTGGAAACCATAATGCATAAACTTTCCAAATAAAAGTTATTTAGTGTGTAAAACGATGAAGAAAGTTATATTTGCTTGTTTGCCAGCAGATCATGAAATTTCTTTGTAGCAAGAGTTACAAATTCAAAAAATCCCTTTACAAATAACAAAAGAATGACTCGAAACCTGTTCGGACTATTTAGTTGCAATCTACAATAAATTATAAAGATTTCAAGGTTCACCTAACAAACAATCAAATTAAACTGTTAATAATTGCACCAAAGATACACTCAAATCGATCAGCCGTAAGGATAAATATCTTGCCTACCTTACAACATTTCTAAATATTAAAAAGAATGCATCTTTTGCTGCAGGACAGAAACTTCTACCATATACAGCTATCTGTAAAAATACAAAATATAGAGTTAAAAGTAGTAGGTTTGATAAGGCCCTAAAATGGCCCGTCTTTTAGGTTAAATTTCAAATTAGAATTTATTGACTAATATCACAATGAATTATATCTAATACAGTGACTAGATAGGAAATAAGCATTTTGAAAAAAAAAATTGTGTACCTGTATGACGTCACACTAGTAGTACTTATTTTGAATTTCCTTGAAAACAGTCAATGAAAATTGGTAAATTTCTATTGATTATTGGACAGGAAACATAGAGCGCATACTTCAACAAAAAAGATCTTTTGAAATAATGTTTGTAAAGACA
This sequence comes from Mytilus edulis, assembly GCA_019925275.1. Lineage (NCBI taxonomy): Eukaryota > Metazoa > Mollusca > Bivalvia > Mytilida > Mytilidae > Mytilus > Mytilus edulis. The sequence continues at coordinate 74,998,521 of CM034353.1, forward strand.
TTTTACATGTATAACTTGAATATTTAGTTTATCAATGCCTGCACTCTATGTTTCCTGTTCCTAAAGATGGGTGAAAGCTGGCAGATTTTTTCAAATTTTGCCAAAATCTTGTATATTGATTGACCTATTTGGGATGAAAAAAAAATGCTTTAAAATAAAACATTTACATAACAAGTTCTATTTAACTTTTTCACATGTCTTTAAGTCAACTTAAAACTTTTTTATATCTTGCAAAATTGAACTTTATAATTGCGGTGCCAAATATGGCCCTTACCGAACTTACTCCTTAACAGTGTGATAAGGGTTAATCATAAAGAAAAGGGTCTTCTTTCAAAGGAAACACCTAAATTGTAGGCAATGTCTGTATTTGTGTTCACACCTTCATATACATTTTCATATCTATCACATATTTTCAAGGGAAAAAAAGGCTGAATTTCATTTGAAAAAATGGCATTGATATTTTGTGTCACCTCCAAACTAAAAAAATATTTATTAATTGCTATAACTACACTTGCCCACACCTTTATATATTTGACAATCATAAGGTACAGGTTTTGCTCATTGTTTAAGAATGTATGGGGATCTTTAGTAGTTAACATTCTTGTCTTTTGGTCAATGGTGGCCTCTATTACAGCACCAACCCATTGTATTTATTGTAACTTTGTTCTCATCCTGAACTTTGTTTTCCTCTTCTATAAATTTCAGATAAATTAATTTGCTGTAAAATTTTCGTGCTAAACATCCAGTAAAGATGTTCTCTAATAAAATTTTACCATTCATGGGCAAATTCAAAATAGTCTTCTTTTTGGTGGCAACAGCAATAAAAAAACCTCTAGTAAGTAAATAGTTACCATAATGTAAGCATTCCTGTTGAGGAATTTTATAAATTTCTCCAAGCACCAAAAACAGCACTTCATACACCTGTAAAAATATATCATTTAATTAAATTATCAACATGGAAAATTTCCCTCAAGAGTTTTTTTTTCAAGAGAAAGGATTTACAGTAAAGATAAAACCTAAATATCTGCAAGTTACATAATAAAAACACCTGAGTAAAATTTTGAAGAACTGAAAACCAACTGGATACCCCAATGATGATTGTGGCCAAATTTAACAAGAGAAGATAATAATTGTAATAATTAACAGACGACCACTACAGACGATGATGTTTGATACAAAGTTCGCTTGACCCTTTTCGCCAATTGAGCTACAAATATAATTTGAAACACACATCCACCATATAATAATTAATTGCAAAATATACTATACATGTACAGTTATGATACTGTTGTAAGGTTATTGAAATGGCATTTTTTGGAATTGATTTTGACTGATTCACTGATAGGGTCTTTGAATCAGAAATAATCAGATTCTAAAACCAGTTGTTGGCATGATACAGGTTTATGTTGTTTTGGTTTATTTTATGATGGTATGATACTATACCTTAACAGGAAGAATTGTGGTACATTTTCATATGATGAAGACACAATCTTTCAATCAATTTAATTGAGGTCTGGAGCTGACATGTCAGTAACTGCTAGTAGTATTTTGTTAATTAATGTAGATCATTGTCATTTTGCTTAGTAAATTCCCCTGTCAACTCATTTAGCTTTTGATTCAGACTTCTTTTAAACTGAGTTTTACTGTGTGTTTTTTTTTTTACATAGGCTAGAGGTATAGGGGGAGGGTTGAGATCTCACACTACATGTTAATCCTCACCATATTTTTGCTCCTGTCCCAAGTCAGGAACCTCTGGCCTTTGTTAGTCTTGTATGATTTTTAAACCTTGGTTCATTTATATGTTTTGGAATAAGTGTGACATCTATTTTCTCTGAACAAGTATGTATTATGGTTGATGGGCCAGCTAAAGCCCATCGCATTTACTGGATTTTCGTGCTGTGTTGAATCGAAGACCCATAATGATAGGTGGCCTTACAGTGATGAAGAACCATTGGTAGACTCTTTACGTTTTCAATTTTATATAATAGGTGAAATATAAGTGTCTATTGCAAGACTACAGGAGTTTACAATTACAAATTACAAGACTACAGGAGTTTACAATTACAAATTACAAGACTACAGGAGTTTACAATTACAAATTACAACACTACAGGAGTTTACAATTACAAATTACAAGACTACAGGAGTTTACCATCACAAATTACAAGACTACAGGAGTTTACCATTACAAATTACAAGACTACAGGAGTTTACAATTACAAATTAAAGACTACAGGAGTTTACAATTACAAATTACTGATGCATTGATTTGTCATTTTTATAATCCAGGAAGAACTTTTACTTTATTAAACTTACTTTATGAGGAACTTTGAGACTGGATTTTCTGAATTCTTTAGCTTGGCATCAATATATTCTAATAACACACGAATCATTTTGATAATAGCAATGATTAAAGACCCAAATGCTAATGATCCTAAATGATACCTAAAACACAGAAAAATATAAATCTATATAGTACATGTAAAAAGTAAAATCACAAAAATACTGAACTTAGAGGAAAATCAATTTGGAAAGTCCATCATCACATGGCAATATCAAATAACAAAACGCATCAAAAACGAACGGACAAGAACTGTCATATTCCTGACTTGGTACAGGCATTTTCGAATGTAGAAAATGGTGGATTAAACCTGGTTTTATAGCGCTAATCCTCTCACTTTGATGATAGTCTCATCAAATTCCGTTATATTTACATTGATGCGTTAACTAAACAGACACAATAAATAAATAGTCAAAATATGGGTACATCAGTCATCATCGTATAACAATTTTAAAAGGGACAATTTAACAGAACACAAAAACATCTATCTACAAACACATTCATTGATTTGTGTGTCTGACGTCAGAAAAATTTTATACGTCACATAAATTTGTCGTTCAATGTGCATGCAAACAATTTTAAAATTTACATAGGCAATGTTAGCATATAGGGTTAAAAAATCAAAAGTATGTAAGAATAAATATCAGAAATAGATCGAGATTGAAAATAGTCCAAAAGTTATATATAGAATTTATAAGAATCCACAAATAGTTAACATTTTAAAATGTAATGTGTTTAATGATAATATCTAGGAATAAATATCACTTCAGTTACTTATACTAGGACATGAAAATGACATATTGAACTTTCTCAAATTTCCATAACTGTAGAAAGTAAAATCACAAAAATACTGAACTCAGAGGAAAATCAATTTGGTGAGTCCATAATCACATTCATTCATAGATTCATTTATAATTATTGGATACCTATTTTGTGGGTTTCATGGGTATATGTGAACCACAAATTCAAATGTTTAATGAATTGCTACATTCTTATTTGGTTGTAAGCAGACTTTGGCAAAACCATGAATTTAACATGAATGAAAATGCAGGTGTATTGGACAGTATTTTTTTCATTCTCATGTAGCGTTTTCACATTTTTAAAAGATCATTCAAACTGGAAAATAACAAATTTCATGGAATTATCAATATTTAGATATGTTTTAAAGTAAAATAGAATCTAATTTTATCTAATATTTGTCATTATTAATCAGAGAAAAGTAATGTATTTTCTTTCAATATTTCAAAATGTAATATTTGGAAAACAGTTCATTTACAAAATGCAGTTTTCTAGGATTGTAATGTTTTTTCGTGAAAAGTATGAGACTTGAGTGAAATTTAAAAGTAATCTGAAATATCAGAATTCTGTCACAAATTGAATCTGGTAGTACAAATTCTTTAGCAGGAGTCATCAGGGTTAGGCAATAATGCTGAGATAAGAGAACAAACCACAGATCTAGCATGGTATTGATTGATTAATTGATTTAGTGGTGTTTAACAACACATTCAGAACTGCTTCTTATTTTGTGGTGACCAGTTTTTATTGGTGGAGGAAACCAGTGTCTTAAGAGAACCATCTCCTTTGGAAGGAAAAACAGACAATCCTAGTCAACTAATATTTGAGTTGAATACACCTGTTTTGTGAGGCTGAAACTCTAAACTTTAGTGTTATAAGGTTAGTGATAAAGGAGTTGAATTACTTGACCACTCGGCCACCAAGGTCTAATATCTTGCATGATAAATTACCTGATTGATCTGTAAAATGAAGACAATACAGGCATAGTAGGTATATCTTTGGGTTTATTTACTGCCCAGTAGTAAGAAGCAAATGCTCCTGCCAGTGTCATCTGTCCTAAAGCTATGATGAAATTCATTAACCAGAAAAACATGAAAAGTAAAAATATCTCCAGTGGTATTATATATCTGAAAAATATAAAAAATAAATAAATATATAATTGAATGATTGGTTGGTGTTTAATTCACATGAGAGATTCAAAGTCACAACCTCAGAATACACCTTATCGCTATTTGTCCGCCATTACTGGATATCACACAGGTTCCTGTAAAATTTTGACGTCATAAAACAAAATATCTGACGCCACAATGGAAATGTGATTGTTGTATACGTGTAAAGTTCAAGCGGCCGGGTCACACAGGATAAGCGATAAGGTGTATTGACAGGCTAGTAATAAAGTAGTAGGACTGCTTAGATCACTAATGGCCACCAATGACCTATTACATATATGTTTCATCCCAAGTTATATGCATAGATAACCAATTATAATCAGAGATTTGCTTGTGTCAACACTCTGTACTTTCTGGATTTTTCTGTACAAAGAATTGAATTCACTAGTACACCATTAGATCAATAATCAAGATAAATAAAAGTTTTGGACGAACAGTTTTTCTGTAAAAATAATATCCTCGTCTCATGTTTTTTTTTGTGCTATTAAGAATACATTGTACCGTCTCAAATTCCATTGAAAAATCATGCATAGAACTAATTCATTTGACATAAGAAAACTTATGATATGATCATACATTGAACTTTCTACTACTTCAAGGAGTTTCATTTTTCATATACATAAACTCCATATCCATTGTGTTTTTTCTTTGTTCGTTTGTGTTTCACGCCACTTTCAGCAACCCTGACCATATAATGGAGGTCGTGGTGGCTCAAACGAGACTATCCAGAGAGATCTACCAACCTTTGGCTCGTGAACTGATATTGCCATTAATTAAAGGTTGGAGTCTACACATTGTGTATTATGTACCACTTTTATTAATTGCATCACAACATTCAATGATGTATACATATATACATTGTACTTGTATATTGGGCAAACACTTCTTACTTGTAAAGAAATTACTTACTGATCTCCACCATATTTTACAAAACCACAAAATTCTCCAAACGTTGTGTCCTAAATTAACAAATTATTCCAGTAAGTGATACAGTTTGCCAGAAATTTCAGTTCCTACAATCTTTAATATGGGATTCACATGAAAAGTTTTCAAATATTTATTTCCTTACTAGAAGGTACCAAACATCTTGACTAGAATTAATTTGGCTGATTAATTTTCATTTTTTCAATTTTTACAAAATATTTACTATTAACCTCACACTTCATCTGAAATATTTCATGTTATATAAATCAGTTTGACAAACACTAAATTTGATCATTGAGAAGCTTAACATTTCCTTAACAATAGAATTTGTTTAAAACCTTCAGCTGAATTTTTACAAAGTTATCTCCCTTTAGTGTTATGTACCACCATAACTTTCATTTTACATTTTTTATAATTTGAAAAGCTTCTTTTACCCCTGATACATTGTACTTACATTTTCATTGCATGGTAAACTAGACAATGCTTCACTACCAATCTGACTGCTGGTATCATTTCTGAAATACTCCCTTCCTCCCATAGAAGCTACAAATCTGGCACCAGGTTAAAGATCGTTTATATATATATATATATATATATAGAGAGAGAAACTACATTCAAATATTGATTATCATTATAACATTGTGATTTTTTTCCCTTGTTGTGTCTTTGTTGTCATTTATATTGTTACAAATTATTTTAAGTTTGTTTATTGTCTTTTTCTGTTCTGATTTTTCTTATGCTCTATTTGTAAATCCCTTGATCACGTTTATAAGGGTAGAGATCTATAAAAACTTATTTGTCCCTTTCTTATGTTTATATGCCTGTCCTAATTCATAATCCTCTTCGGTGGCTGTCTTTTGAAATATCTAGAAAATTGGATATTGGAAGATTTTTAAAAGGTTTTAATTATTCTGTGAATTCATACACAACCATTTCAGACTTTGGACAATAAAGAGCTTTCATATTGCATAAACACCTGTCCCTTGTTAAAGAATGTAAGTTGTCCTGTAAATGTCCTTTTGTTATTTGTGGCATTAGGTTGCTGTCTCATATTAACATAAACATTATTTACCTTTTATTCATAACTTACACATGGCCAGATTTGTCAACTCTATGCATGGCAATGATATTTTATTTCTTTCATCACACAATTTCAATATGATACCTTCGAAATAATTATAGTTCTGCATTCAATTTCCTAAAATACTTTGGGTAAAATTTGAGTGGGCAGCCAAAAGTTTACAGTTGAAAAGGACAGTATTCTCCCTTAGCTGTAGTGAGCAATGCAGCTTCTCTATATTTCTTTAGCTTAGTGAGCAATGCAGCTTCTCATTAGCGTAGTGAGCATGCACTTCTTATATCTCTTTAGCTGTAGTGCAATGCAGCTTCTCTATATTCTCTTTAGCTGTAGTGAGCAATGCAGCTTCTCTATATTCTTTAGCTGTAGTGGCAATGCAGCTTCTCTAATTCTCTTTACTGTAGTGAGCAATGCAGCTTCTTATATTCTCTTTAGCTGTAGTGAGCAATGCAGCTTCTCTATATTCTCTTAGCTGTAGTGAGCAATGCGCTTCTCTATTCTTTTTAGCTGTAGTGAGCATGCAGCTTCTCTATATTCTTTTTAGCTGTAGTGCAATGCAGCTTCTCTATATTCTTTTTAGCTGTAGTGAGCAATGCAGCTTCTCTATATCTTTAGCTGTAGTGAGCAATGCAGCTTCTCTATATTCTTTTTAGCTGTAGTGAGCAATGCAGCTTCTCTATATTCTTTTTAGCTGTAGTGACAATGCAGCTTCTCTATATTCTTTTTAGCTGTAGTGAGCAATGCAGCTTCTCTATATTCTTTTTAGCTGTAGTGAGCAATGCAGCTTCTCTATATTCTTTTTAGCTGTAGTGAGCAATGCGCTTCTCTATATTCTTTTAGCTGTAGTGAGCAATGCGCTTCTCTTTAGCTGTAGTGAGCATTGCAGCTCTCTAATTCTTTTAGCTGTAGTGAGCAATGCAGCTTCTCTATATTTCTTTAGCTGTAGTGAGCAATGCAGCTTATCTATAGTCTCTTTAGCGTAGTGAGCAATGCAGCTTCTCTTTAGCTGTAGTGAGCATTGCACTCTCTATATTCTTATTTTCTTTTTATCATCTTGTGTGTGCACAAATTGAAACTCCAGATTTTATTCATTTCAGTCAAAACAGTTGGTCTGTCAAAATTACAAGTTGACCATTTCATTTTATTTTTTTATGAATGATACACCAGCTGACTGGGATCAATTGGTGCAAATGAGGCATTGAACAATTGCTTCTTACTGTGATGTAGTAACATAAGTATTGTGATAATGAAATGTATGGAAAGTATACAATTGGAAAGTTTTGTAAATATACTTCTTTTTGCAACAGAGTTGTTGGTCTTTCTTTAACTTATGGTTTGGATGACTTTTCCTATTTTTAGCATTTACAGACACACACAGGTTACCATACAATATTCAATGGTTAAAAGTTATGATGAAACAATGATGTAATACCAATTTTGACAACAAATATGTTTTGAAGGATACACTGCAGTCACAGCCATATAAGCTATCATTATTATCTGCATAAGGAATGGAATAATTGGCCAGAACAGAGTAAAGATCATGTTTCCAATGGCTCTGAAATGATATAAGCATCAAACAATGTCATATTTTTTACAATAATTCATACACCTATCAAATCTATTGACCTATTCAGGAAATTTGATATGTTTTCAAAAGAAATTAACTTTATCTAAAAGGCAAATGATTTTTTTTGGGCGTGCATTTTTCATTGCAAAAGTTACAATTGACAAAATGCTGGGTTAGTTATTACAATTTCAGGAAAAGTTGCAACAAATAATACTATTAAAATTATAATGCAAATTTTTTTTCTGCTATCCATTCACAATTTGTTGGCTATAATGAAAACAGTGTAAACAATTGTGAATTGCATTACTCCTTTGAATAAAACATTTATTGCACTCAGTATTCTGACTGTCTTAATTATGAGAAGTATTGTGTTATAGTTTAAAATTCTTGTTTTATTTAATAAAAGAAGAATTTTAAACTTTGACATATCAAATGATTTCCTGTTAAGATAAATTAATGACAAAACCTTTTTTTTTAATTGATGAAAAAAGGTTGATAATATTGTTAGGAAAAGTTATTCACTTACCAGGCCCATTCCCTTACCTTTACAATTGAACAACTTACTTGCTTCCCTCTTCTATAAGTTTAATGGCAATGCAAATTCTGTGACACAAAAATATCAAAATCAATAAAAATATGATCAGGAAAGTGGCTGTTGTACAACCTGAAAATAGAATAAAACAGAAGGTAAAATTTCACATATCATCAACAAAACAATCACATGACAGGACACAAACACAATTTCTTGCAATTCTTGCCATTGGTTTTCCTGTTTGAATGGTTTTACACTAGTCATTTTTGGGGCCTTTTATTGTTTGCTGTTGGTTGTAGGCTCTGTGTTGAGGACCATACTCTGACCTATAAATTGTATAATGATTTACTTTTACAAATTGTGTCTTGGATGGAGAGTTGTCTCATTGACACTCATATCACATCTTCGTACATCTAATTACAGCAATTTCAGAGTTGAGGGTGTATCAAAAATTTGCTAGTTTGCTAAGTGGACTATATGGTCAATATAATCTTTGTTTACTACCATAGTTATAGCTAGCCATTCAAACCACAGTACTGGTAACAAACAGATAACTTGATTGATTGATTGTTGGTTGCTTTACACCACATTAGCACAAGATAACTTGACAAATCATATTTGTACAGATATTTTGATGAACAATTGCCATTGTTTAATTGTTATCTATGATAGTTTATTTACACTTTTATCAAATATTTTAGCAAATACATTTGATTTTTAGTTACACATGTACTTCAAAACTTGACATACCGGTAAGTACTTTTGTTTCATATGTACTTCAAAACTTGACATGAGTAAGACATTTTTAGTTACATATATTCTTCAAAACATACCGGTTGTCAGGATCCAGATGAATTTTATAGAGTTATTCACATATTTATTCAGTCAAACTTGTATATAGATAATGATTTGTGAAATTGTCGTCATGATCAGAGAATTGCACTTGCAGTCTTTGCGCAGGACGCCTTTTTTTCACAGTTATTTTATACATAGTTTTAACATACACTTTTTTGTATATATATCTACATTTGGCCTTAGTTTGGTTCACCTGTGTTTAAATGCACACTAATTAGGCTTGGCCTAATTACACACCTGTTGACTATTTATAAATAGTGGTCAATCGAGTTCTTCGGACAGGTTTGGCTATTTTTAAACAGTGGTCAGATGAGTTCTTTGGACACGTTGTCATTTTATTTCTGCTTGGGATTTTGGTGTGGAAGATGCCACACTCGTTAGAGCATTTCAAATTTGATATCTAAATTAAACCTACAATGGTTCTACTGTATATAGTGCATCAATTCCAGAGTAAGTGTTTTATTCTTACATATATTTATACTTTTATGTGTGTTACTTTTGTTTATTAAATTTCCGAAACTTTCAGACTTCAGCAGACAATTTTCCATTATGTAAATTGTACAATTTATAATGCTTTGTAAACGGATTTAAAGATATGAAAAAAATGTTTTATATTCAGATATTTGCAGTTTTACTAGTGAAGGTTCCGGATTTCCTTATTTACGTGAAACTATCATGCAAATTATGATATTTATTACAGTATGACACATTTTGCTACATATAAAATGTATGTGCATATTTATCTTCGTAAATTAATAGAATACATATGTTCATTTTATGAACGGGAGATTATAGAGTTCATGTTTATGTTGCATGAACGTGCAAGTAAAACGTATATCTAAATTGATAATCCTACTAAAGAGTTTGTACAATTATATTATTATTAGGTTCCAGCCTGCACCAGAGTAATACAATGCTGCGGTGTTAAGGAGTGGTCATACAGATTGAATGCAATCATACATCATTCAACAAACAACATATCTACCTATTATAGTAGAACTGTTGTGCACGATACCATAACCGTCATAACGAACTAACATATAGGGAAGTAATCTGGATATCCAAACTACTGAAGCTGTTGGACTATTTATTTGGACTTCAAATGTTTATAATAATTTGATGTATTTTTCTTCCTAATTGTTTTTTTTCTGTTTGTTTATTAAATAATTTATTTATTCTAATCGTTGATTCTTAAGTCAATATTGTAAAATAGCACTGAAAGACTTATCCATCCGTCTGTCTGTGACACCGGTAGATAAGACATTTTAGTTACACATATACATGTACTTCAAAACTTGACATAAGTAAGACATTTTTAGTTACACATGTACATGTACTTCAAAACTTGACATAAGTAAGACATTTTTAGTTACACATATTCTTCAAAACATACCGGTAGATAAGACATTTTAGTTACACATGTACATGTACTTCAAAACTTGACATAAGTAAGACATTTTTAGTTACACATATTCTTCAAAACATACCGGTAGATAAGACATTTTAGTTACACATGTACATGTACTTCAAAACTTGACATAAGACATTTTAGTTACACATGTATCAGTTCTTCAAAACTTGATAACAGTAAGAAATTTGTATGAACATTCTGTCAATTCTGTAATAATATGGAAACTAAAAATAACTATTAACTGGTGGTAACTGTTCCTTAACCAGAACTAAAAATAACTATTAACTGGTGGTAACTGTTCCTTAACCAGAACTAAAAATAACTATTAACTGGTGGTAACTGTTCATTAACCAGAACTAAAAATAACTATTAACTGGTGGTAACTGTTCCTTAACCAGAACTAAAAATAAATATTAACTGGTGGTAACTGTTCCTTAACCAGAACTAAAAATAACTATTAACTGGTGGTAACTGTTCCTTAACCAGATACATGTAACACCTGGAAAAGATGGAAAACTATGAGACAAAGATTTCAATGCAATCTTTACTTACCAAATGCAAGCCATGTCTCTTTGAGTGTCAGGTAGTATGAAAAATTAAGAGCAAAAGCTTGAGCAATACCAAATTCTGATGTTGAGTTCGAGTTCTTCAAATCATAATACTGGGAGTAACTATAGTAACAACCTGAAAATATAAAAGTAATTACAAATGTACATTTGTTTTATCCTGTATTAGTTAGGTTACTTAGGTAGCAACGTTGAGTTTGGAAATGAATACTGGTAAATCAAAAAACAATAGTCCTCGTGATTATAAATGATACTCTGCTCTTGATATTTCAAGCAAAACAAGCTTATCCTACACGTTTATTTGAATACAATCAAGATTTTATTTCTTTCAGTTACATTTTGCGAAACAAGAATTCTGGAAATGTTACAAAATCCACCAAGACTTTTATTGATTGCAAATACTAGAAGATTTTCAATTAAGTTCAGTGATATCTTTTCTGAGATAATTGATATTTACTCATAAAAGTTGCTTTAAATATATATAAAGTACATTGTATGTTTAACAATTTATAAGCTATTTTGGAAATTCAAGTTGTAGAAAATATATTCTTACCAAAACCCATGACTCCTAAAACTGCAAAAATACTGAACCACACCATAAAACCTGTAATCCATCGCATTATAACAATCCAAATAAAACATGCTACCATGGCAATCACCAGGAATCTAATATAAAATTGAAAGTAAAAGGCTCTAAAATAACTTTTGTGCAAAATATTCTGTAAAAACTAGAATACAATTTTTCCTTGGCCAAAAATTGCCATATTTTAAAATATAATGCTGAATTTCAATTCTATATTTACATTAATATTTTGCTTTTAAAATTGAGCTACCTTGATCTTTTGATGTGTAATTACATATTCTATCACACAAACTATTGAATTTGTTCCAAACTTTCAGGAATATTTTTTTAAAGGGAAACTGTTTTAATTTAACTCTGTATTAAAAGGTCAAAATGTGACCCATCTATATAAAGCAAGCAGCACATGCCTAATGTATTGCGTGTGACCTGAAAATAATTTTGACTTTGTAAATGAACAATACATTTATGGTACAAACCAATTTGGAATTATGTTGTTTATGGTTGAAAATTCTTAATATCTTATGCACATCAAAACATGTATCTGGAACCATAAGGTTTCACACTGACAGGGAATAGAGCCTGTAACAGGGTTGGTTTTCACTTTGCCAAATTTTACAAAATTGCAAATACAAAGTCAGTTATGAGAAAATCAACTTTAAGAGTGAATCTGCTCCATAATTTATTTTCTCACTACTAAAAAAACTGCAATAAGCCTCGTATGATTTTAAATACAAACCCCCAAATAATGTTGTATGATTCTTATATTTTGTAGAAGTCAAACATATTGTAATAAAATTCTTACATGATAATGAGATGCCATGCTGAAATTACGTCTTTAAATATCATTTCTGCCTCCTGTGATGCTGAATAAAACAAAGCTAGAAAACTGAAATCAGAAAAAAAGTGTATAAGATCATTTATATTGTATTAAAAAATAAATGGGGAATGTGTCCATAGGGACACAGATGATGCCCCCGCTAGCATATAACTTTATAAAGGGACATAACTCAAGAACTGTAAAAGTGAAGCTGCCAAAATTTGAACTTTAACTGAGTGTAGTGGTAACAAGCATTATATACATATACATTTAATTAAATTTAGTAGAGGCAAACTTAAGTTAAGAGAACAGAAACTAAAACATTCAGCAATTTTTTGAATTTGTAAAGGGGCATAACCCTAGAATGGTGATCAAAGTGCTTGAAAGCACTGAATGGTTAAAGATTGCTTTAATTTATCAGTTGGTAGTTAAATTGAATATTGCATTGTATAAAGCATTGGTTTTAGTTGATTCAACTACCTTTCTGGACAAAGAAAGATAACTCCAATTTTCAAAGAAGATTTTAAAAAGCTTTGATTGTAGTTGATTCAACTATAATCATGGACAATGGAAAATAACTCCAAGTTAAAAAAACAATTATTTAATTGAGATTATAAAAAAAAAATAAGCTATTTTTTCATTTGTAAAGTGCATAACTCTAGAACAGTAAAAGGGACAGCACCAAAGTTAATATTGATCTATAATTCTTATATGATTTGCATATCTATAAATACTTGAATTGGATTGGTCAATTAGAATTTTTCTCTAAGTTTACACTTCAATAAACCATGTTTCCGAAACTACTTTTGTAATATATTCATGCGCGATACACAAGCTTGCAGTGATCCCAGGATTTTCAGCAAATTGAGATTAAACAACAATTGCATAACAGTTGTGACTATTCTAGTGCATATATAACAAAAAAAGAAATAAATTTATCGCACTAAAGCTTCGAAAATGTACAAAAATTAAATTTAATAAAATTGCGCGAAATTTCATGAAGGATTTGGCGAATTTACGTCATGGCAAAACACGACGTCATACAAATGAAAATTTTCAAGGGAAAGATTATTTCGTTCCATGACATGTACGCTTCAAATTCGGATAAAATTTAATTAAAATGAAGTTTTTTGAGGTAGGTGCCATTTCATTTAAGATTCCGTTGTATTTATCGGACATTTATGGTTTTTAGAAAGTCAAGATGGTGACGGTTTCCTTAGTTACGACTTGCAATTGTGCTTTTGATGGTAAATATATATAGTAGCCATCAACAAAAATATGTTTGGCTGGAGAATTATAAGGATTAAACACATTTTTTCTAGAGGTTATTGATGTGTAAACCGGGGCTCTTACTCACAAACTCAACATAAAAGTCCTTCAGACTTTTATTCAGTTTGTGAGTTAATCGCCCATGAACTCTAGAACAGTAAAAGTGATGCCACCAAAATTCAAACCTGATCTGTATTTAGTGATAATAAGCATTGTGTATAACTGTCATAATATTTGGTTGAGGCGAACTAAAGTTAGATAACAGAAACCAATTTTGGGATGTACAGACGTACGTACAGACAAGGGTAAAACTTAAAGCCCCTCTGCTACAGCCAGGCATAAAAATTCTACTTTTTTTTCTTCTTTATTCAAACACATTGTGAGAGAAAAGATGAATTTTAAATTCACAGTTTGTGTAAAAGTAACAAGTAATGCATTTTGTATATACCATTTCCTGAAGTATAAACATGACAAATAAACTTCAAATATTTCAGAATTTTAATTAACCATAAATTATTTGGAAATATTGATTAACTAATTAACCAAAGTAGATTTGAACTGAAACTAATTGTGCATCAAATTATGCTTAGATTAACTACAGTGTATAACAAAGTTTGCATTGCCTCCCTTTGCATAACATAAAACTTAAAAATAAAATTTCAGATATTATTGCAGCAATCAATTCCATACTATATGCAGTACAATTTTACTTGGGGCAATTTTTGAGAAATTGGAGGCAGAGTCTCTTCATTTTTGTCTTTCAGACTAGCTATAGCCCTTATCCTTTGTATAAAAGAAGTTTTACATTTGAATTTAATTTCTATAGACAATTATTTTTTTTTAAAAGAAACCCACCAGGAGTATTTAAAAAAAACAAATTTCAAAAGAATATGTATTCAGTACTAGTATTATATGAATGGAAGAGAATCATACAATCACAACATTTACTGCCTGGTGTTGAACATCATCTATTGCCAATCATCTAACTTGTTTTTAGGGGGGTTGGAGGGGTCCTGATCCCGACATCCCGGGCTTAAAAACATGAAATCCAGAGGTCCCAAATTTAAAGAATTTTAAATCCTGACATCCTGAAATTTGAAAAGAGAATTCCCAGATTCTGAAAGGAACAATCCAGAAATCCTGAGCTTAAAAACACCCAATCCCTACCTCCTGAAAATGGTCCTGCCCCCCTCTTATATTTTTTTTTTTTTAAATTTGAGAATTCACAAGATGAACACATAGTCTCTTCCTACAAGCTGTTTATTTATATGACATTAAGTTTTGACATTTAGCTCATAAAAAGCTTACCCTCTAACCATAAAATGCATTTCTCTATTTCTAATGAAAATATGATGGAAATCCAAATTCTTTTTTTGCCTAAAAACTTATATGATGACTTGCGGTACATCTATAAACAGAATATATTTTACTCTCTCACTATCAAAAAGCTTCATGATAAGTTTAATGATATTTAGGTCACTATTAAAACTATTTCTTTTTTTAGAATGTTATCCAGCGAACTTTATTGTTTTATCTCATCTAACCTTATACAGAACATATGCCTCTTGTGTATTTTATCCAAGCAAAGCTTTTGCAGTTCTTGGTAAAGATATGATGCACATCTTAAGCTTAATTGTTAATGACGATCAATTTTTTTATTGTCATTTTTTTTGCAGTATACTTTAACAATGAGGCTGAACATACAAAAAATATCAACTACATGTTTAACACCACTGTATATTTGCGACTGTCCCAAGTCATCAGCGTCTCTGGTCTTTATTACTCTTGTATGCTTTTTAAATTTTAGTTAATTTTTTTATGTCACAGAGTTAAGTGTGACGTCAATTTTCACTGAATTAGTATACATTTTTGTTTCGGGGCCAGCTGAAGCCCTCCTCCGGTGCGGGATTTTCTCACTGTGTTTAAGACCCATTAGTTGCCTTTGTCTGTTTTCTGCTCTTTTGTCAGCTTGTTGTCTCTTTGACAAATTCTCAATTTCCATTCTCAATTTTACACCTAATTTCTAGTAATTATCAAATGTACTTTGATTCATTTCTTTTCATGATCACTAATTTTTCGTGGATTGAGAACAAATTGTAGTTACCGGTACATGGATATTTAAATCAGTGGTTTTTGCAATTTTGAACATACATTTGTAAGTCTATAAAAGATTTGTTACTGATCGATCATTGTGAATTTGTGGCGCCAGAGTTTTCTATTTTGACCACCATCTGCAGGTGACAAACTCAAGAAGAAGTCTAGTAGTAAGTCCAGTGCTAGAACTTCTAGTTTGTAGAAAGTAAGTAAAAAGAATTCTAATATGACGTCCTTCTTTCGCTTTGTGAACAAACCCATGCTCTAAATCCAATTAAATTTGTTTGCACATGCGTTTATTGACTACTGAAGAATAATAATTCTTTCAAATTGGATTGAAATTAATAATTTTAACTATAAATTTAAACACTTCCAATTTCTTAAATGATGCACATATCATTACTAATTCATTTATTATGACTGTCATGTGTTGCAATTAGAAATCGACATATTTTACCTAGATAGGACAACCGTTCATGCTGGCTGTTCAATTTCCTCCCTCTGCAAAATCACATTGCCAGTCGCTTGCTTGTTTACAAAACAATAAAGGGAGGTTCATGGAAGAGCCTACTCAAACCCTCGCCACTTATACACATCGGACATAGAAATAACCTTACTATTCCTAATCAGAATCGAAATAATTGATGCAAGCTATACTTTATTGTAGTTTTAACATGGTAACCCATTATATTCGTGTTATTTTAGCCCTCACTATTGCTCGGCAAAAATAATCACGAATATAATGCCTAACCATGTTAAAACTACAATAAAGTTTAGCTTACATCAATTATTTCTTAAACGTACATCACAGAAAGATGAGTTACAGGCTGTTTACAATGAGAAATTGGCAAAAATATAACTAATATATTCTCATAAAATCTCTTTTTGATATTCAAAAATATCCATTTTCCATTATTAAATACCTACCTTGACCCTTTGCTGATGACACTTCCTGTTATCAGGTTATTATCAGTGTCTGTCAGGTTATAAGTTTTATTTGAACCATCGTTATTTACAGCAGTATACTTTATGGCATCAGTTGCTGTTTCCAAAATGGTTTTAAATATTGATGGTATACACCGACCAACAACTACAAAAAAAAAGAAGTATTTATTTATATTTCAAATAATGAAGGTTTTGCATTTATGTGAATAATTAGACTGGGTGTGTATTGCAAAAATAACTTGTATTATGATATTCAATACGCATATCAGTATGCAGAATTTCCTGAAATTTAAATCAGAATATCAAACGTTTGTCCATTCTTCAAAAATTGCAATAATAAAATGCAAGAATAATTTCTGATTAAACATTCTATTAAAAAGGTACTATCTTCTTTGAAATAGAAAGTGTTGTGCGCAGCACAGAATAAACATGGAATTCATTAAGCACAAAAAATTAGGCAAATTCCATAATTAAAAATAATTCAAAGTTCAAATAATAGCCTGTTAAATGTAAAAATTGCCAAGTTAACAACAAAATGCTCTACTGAATTAGAAGTACATGTTTTTAGACAATCTAATCTGCTACTAATGTAAAATTCATTACTTATACCGACTATTGACCACTTGTATATATATAGATTCTACCACTGCATCGAGGGTGATACGAGATTTATCCACTCGAGTCAGTTAAATTTTCAAATTTAAAACGTGAGGCTCGTCAAGCATTTTTAAATATTTAAATTTAACTGTCGAGAGTGGATAAATATCGTATTACACAAGATTTGGTGGTGGAATCTGTTTCTCTAATGATTTTCAAAAATGGCAAACTTATTCCTTCTTTGCGACTGATCTGCAAAAAGATGTGTTCTTTCTATGAAACATCATCAGGCATGGTCGCCTTTTTTCATGCCGTCACAATAGAAAATTCAGAGGAAAACAAGAAAAGTCGATGTCATAATCGGATTTTAACCAATGAAGAACTGAGATCAAACGAACCACACGTTTCGGATTACACATTGTTCCAAAAGGTCCCTACCGTGTTAAATTTTCACACCTGTCACATATACACTCAGTAAAGAACTTTGTCTTTTCCTGAATATAAACATTTAGAAGTCAGGCTGTGACGATTAAACAAGAATCTGTCCATAGGTACAGAGATGATCCACTAAACACCAAAATCTTTAACCTGAAGCAGGACAGACGAACAAACAGACTTATGGACAAACAAACAGATGCAGAGATGGAAAAACATAATGCCTCTAGAAGGGGCATAAATATTAAAAATAACTATTTTTATAAAGTTAAGGTATCTTTCTTCTATTTTGTATACAATTTTAAGAAAAGGTCATTTCGAATTTTCTACAAGTGTTTGTGAATTCTCAATCTTTTCACATTCAATGTTAAGGCTTAAATTAAAATATTGTTTGTTTGCCCTTTACCGACCGACCCTATAAATTCGTTCCGCCTGAAAATCTTTTATTTGTATTTACCAGCAAGATTTTATTTTATTTTATTTTTTCGTTCCTACAAAAAATCTTATATTTGTATTTCCCGCTCAAAACTTTTTTACCGGAATCCTCGGGTTTTATCTTTATCGTATAAGGTCTAGTCCGTTTGGTATCAAGTGAGCGTTTGACATGCACACTTGCATTTAGAGTTTCAAAGCATTTGTTTGAAATCGATGTTGAACGCTTTGAAATCATGATATGACCTACGTTAACTCTGTATCTTTATACTTGAAGAGCAGGGTTCATTTACAAAAAAGTTCGTTTAATACAAAATTATCAATGTGTGTACAAACTATTTTGTGTAAACGGACGTTGTATTCTATGTAGGGATGGCCTTTTGTGATCCGTAGATCAGGATGATTATGTTAACAATGCCTTCGACCAGCATTGCTATATTATTTATATCTGACATGAACCAAAGGTTACAAAAGCCTGTAAAGTGGAGAATATTTGGCAGTAAAATCGCCCAAGTTTTCCATACAGATCATTTATAAATGTGATGTAAAATACGTGACAATTGATTTTAAGTCTTGTAGCATTTTTATTGGAAACATAGGCACACACAGAAATGTAAACACTAGGGACCTTTTCTACTAGTAATGTATGTCTGCCTGGACATATTTTACCAGGACAAAGTTATCCCTTACAGAAAACCTTTAGGTAGAGGTAAGCGTACAAGGTACGTAGTACAGAATATAAGTGCAAGTTAAAACTCTTCAAAGTTCCAGGCATATATAAACGTTGAAAATATGCGGCACAGCTCTATATTTTGATATTTGAAAACAAAATAGTAGTGCATATGAATTAACTTCACATTCTACATGATATTTTTTTTCAAAACGTAGTCCCAGAAACTTATTAGCAAAAGCAAAACAGACAAAAATGACATTATGCAGATTTTGTATCTATAAAATAAAATATTATACATACCTGCCTACCCATGAAAAAAATATACCGAGCCAAGTTATTTTTTGGGGGAAAAAAATAAAATATTTTACCTACCTACCTACTCTGTTTCAAAACATAGGGTCGGAAAAGGGCAAACAAACAATATTTTAATTTAGGCCTAACATAAAGATAAGGTTTTTTTGATTTTGCTTGGTAACTTGCTGCATATCAATGGATTCTTTTGGAATTCTTTCCATGATTTTTCATGGTCTTGTTGTATATCTAGGAATAATAAGCATATTCCAGAGATATTTTTACTATTTACAAGATACATAATTGATAGTGTCCATGCTTAATTGTGACAAAAATTGAGAAGATCTAGTTTTCAGTGTTTAAACGAGAGGTAATATTTTTTCACTAGATTTCCCACTGAATTTCACACATTAATTTCTGAACTTTCAGTGACTGACAGTAAATACACTGATAATTTGATTTCTGTTTGTATTCCAAGAACTTACTATCTGTAGTCTCTAAATAATATGCAGCACAATCATTATCGGTAACATACTTATGGATTTCGTCCTAAAATAAAAAAAATCAGTTTTCACATTGTTTTGAGGATCAAACACAATTTAAGGTGGTACCCAACACTTTCACTAAAATTAATTTGGCTCTTTTAATTAATTTTGTCAAAGTATTTACTTTGACACTTTAACAAAAGTATAAAAATTTTGAAAAATATGAACCAACCGTTTTGTCAGAAAAATTTCACTGGTTATATAGCAATTTGATAAACGCCAATTTTGATCATTGAGAAGCTTAATATTCCTTTTACAACAAAACGCAATTAAAACGTTTGCTGACTTTACAGAGTTATCTCCCTGTAGTGTTAGATACCACCTTAACAAAACATTGTAACATATTGTCTGAAAACAATTTAACTATAATAAAGATCTTGTCTAACAGTTGTTTTGCACTGTTGTCTCATTGGCTATCATGCAACTTTTCAAAACCAAGAAGAATTTTCTAAGCAAATCCTAAACACTACCTTTGGACAACAGAGTAGTTACAACTAGAAATAGACAAGTATATGATGGAAGAACTCCTGAGAAAGTTATTTTAAATTCTTCTTTTATTTTCAACATTCATTCATTCATTCAAAAACCTATAAGTGGTCTTCATGAAGTTTGAAACTACTACTACTCCGAATTAACAGAGTACTTTCCTTTAATAATTGCATCATAAGTTTGTTTCTATTACTATAAGGGTTTCAGGATAAACTCCATAAAAAAATAACATTTCAGAGTCAAATTCTCCCTGTGCAAAGACTTTGAGGGAAGTGCTATTGATACAGACTTGTAACTAGTGGTACTATTAGGTTTTATCTTCTTTGTTAAATAGCCTACATACCGCTGATGTTGTTTCTGTAATGTTGATGTTATCTTTACACACCATTTTTTCTCTGTCAGCTGAGTTAAGTGTACCTATTGAAGCCTTGGTAACTGATTCTAAGTAAACATAATACTCAGAAGTGCAAGATTTCCGACACACCTGTCATATAAAAAAAAAGACAACATTTGAATATTGCATAAGCCATATACATATATAAGTTTTATTTTCCATATTAAATTTATAAATTGTTTTTTTTTTTTTATACTGAAGAGCATCATGTTAGACAAACTTTTGAAAGTAATTCCACTGCCTTTTATAGTTGACTATGCAGTATGGGCTTTTCTCATTGTTAAAGGCTGTATGGTGACCTCATGTGTCATTTGGTCTCTTGTGGAGAGTTGTCTTATTGGCAATCATACCACATCTTTTTTTTTAAAGTCATAATTTAATTGCAATGAAGAGGTAAGAGTAAAAATTTCCCTTTGAAATTTTCATTTTTACCCCAGAAAAGCTTAAATTTAACATTAGAAGTTTTTGTTATCCCTTATTACAATTTCAAAATTAATTGTCACTTCATATTTTCTGTAAAACATTTTGCTCTGGTATGGTACTTTTTCATTAAAGTACTTTCAAATCTTTATTAATAATTCAACAAATTCTGTCACATAATTCAAATTAAAAAATGATATATACATTTATAATTATATTCTTTGGCTTGAAATCCATTTAATGTCTACAATATATTATATACATTTAAGGTGAATGCTCTTTTAAAAAGATTATCAGTTACATAAATTAATAATTAACATTAATTGAGAGTATAGTTGAATACAACTCATCTTTCCGTCTTTCTATTTTCGGAAAGACAAATCTACTGTTGTAATGGGTTTATTTTCATTATTCATAACCATATCTAAAATTGGTATGAAATATCATCAGAAATCAACAAATCTAATAATAAGCTTTTAGCTCTTGATAAGTATCAGCTGAAATAGTTTTATTAATTATGTATTTCATATATCTTCCATAAATAGTGTTAATAATCCCCAGTTGGAAGGTAAATATATGAACTTGTAGTACATTCATATTTAAAATAAATTACTTAATGTATATCAGAAATATTTCCCATTAGTTGATTGAAATATTTATAAGATTTATCTCAGAATTTGCTATTTATTCATTCTATTAATTCCTACATTTTATGATATTTTTGAATTTTTAAAGTATTAATTATTCATGAAAACTGGCAATATAAACTCCTCCTCCATAAAATTATACAAGTTGACTCCCCCCACACTGTTGAGGCCCCTCATGGGGGTCCTAGTAATCACATAATCACCATTTTTTGCCAATATAATCACATAATCATTAAATATTTGCCTATCTTTAGTAATCAAATAATCATAAACTAAAAATACAGTCCTAGGTAATCAAATAATCATGAAATATTTGGCTTAATAATCAAATAATCATTAAAAAAACGGCCAAGTAATCACATAATCAAAAACCCCATGAGGGCCCTCACTGTTACATAATTAAACACTCCATTGCATTCTCTTTATAAATGTAAACTATGCCATACCCTTACTCTTGACTAGAGTGTACTAGAATGTATATTTACTAAGTTTCATGTTTCCCACATTGAACATTGTTGAAAAAGTGTCCCTTTGACTGAAATATCAAAAAGTCTAAAAATCTAGGATGAAAGTTTTATCTAGGCAGAATGCAAATGTCTAGCTTCAATGACATCCTTGTAGATAAGAAAACGGTTATGCTGGTGGACTATTAGTCCAAATAATTATGACGTCTGGCAAGGCTATTTTAATTTTTTTTCTGGGACACCTTCTTAATAATTATTTGGACTAGTGGACTATCAGTCCCCGAGGGTATCATCAGCTCAGAAGTCAGTACTTCGGAACTGACATGATTTAACAAACTTTACTAAAATTGTCCGTTTATAAATTTGAAATTATTAAGAAACTAAGGTTTCAACTCCCTCAGGCAAAGTTGACTTTAGATGAATTTGGCTATTTATTTCAGGTATTTTTGTCATATAGCTCTTCAATGGTTTCGGTACTTTTACATCTTTGGATTTCAAATGTTTGGCTTTGAACGTTTCTGAAGAAGGTAAATCCAGAAAAGCGTTTCAGACGCATATAATTAACCCATTGTATAAAAAAATTTAATCGTGTGGTTGCCGGTGATCTCAAATGATCATTAGATGATTTTAAGGGTCATAACCTTTTTATATTACTGGATGAATCAAAATATGCTAACAGGTGTTAATGAAATGGATAATTTCGTGGAGTGTGAAAGGCACTCGAAGGGGATTTTCGTTTAACAAAAAAAGATTTTTTTTTTTTAATCATTAGAGAAACAGATTCTTACATAGTTACTCGTGCATTATCGGATTTATCCAATCTCAATAGTTAAATTATAAATTTTAAAGTCCTCGCCGAG
The DNA here is from genome assembly GCA_019925275.1 of Mytilus edulis. NCBI lineage: Eukaryota > Metazoa > Mollusca > Bivalvia > Mytilida > Mytilidae > Mytilus > Mytilus edulis. Next base: position 75,021,717 of record CM034353.1, read on the forward strand.
GCTCAGACTTTAAAATTGTTAATTTAACTATCTCGATTGGATAAATTTGATAATCCACTGGTATCAATGTAAGAATCTATATTAATCAAACCTAATTGTAAAAGGCTCTCACAAACAAAAAACACAAAACAATTGTTAAAAAATGTAAGGAATAAGAGCTTTTTGAAGAAAAAACAGTAATGAAACAAGAATGTGTCCATAGTACAAGCATGGAAGTAATATTTAAAAGGAATAACGACGTCGTCACTTCAAAGGTTTCATCTGCGTTACAGCCCATCTTTCGATAGCTCGTTAATTGGTTTAATATCTGGAATGGAAGTTGATTCTCTGCATGTGATCTATCAAATCACTGATATTTTTTAGTCATTTTCGTGTTCACGAAAAATTACGAAAAGACAAGTTTTTGTCATATATACATGCCAAGTAACCCTATAAATAGTCCATTCGTTACATTCCGTTGATTACGCTGCCGAATAGAGTCATTCGTTCAATTTCTATTTTAGTCCACTATTCCTATTTCTGGTTAGTTCGATCTTAACAGTTTAAACCAACAGCTATCACATATGAAATTGGAGAACACGGTTGGGTCATTTTCAATTTTAATATTTACAGACAGTTAAAAAGGTATTTCCGTATGTTAAAAGATGATTGTACACACAATATGTTTGGACCCCCTTTTATCAAATACGAATAATCTAAGTCTTTCGTGTATTAGTCAATTGAAATATACACAATTATAAACGGTTCTATCCTTTAATTTATAGTTCTTGATACATAAACTAATTTGTGTAAAAATGAATTTGCCGTAAGACGGGCAGCGTCAAGCTCATTCGTCGGTTTGTTGTAATTTTTGCTGTAGCTTGTTATATTAATACAAGTATTCCACAATAAACACTTTTGAAAAAACTATATATTAACAAACATATAATCCCCATTTTAGGTGTCCAGTTTCAATAATATAATCAATGACATTTACGACATACACATAAATTTATAATACTTGAAAATAAATATCCTTTTTTTTTTAATCTCGATAAACTTTGCACATTTCAACAGTAAAAAAATCTATGTCTAGATGTGTCTACATTATTTTGTTAAACATCATGTGAAACCTGATCAATTCATGGGTATTTAACTGTTTTACTCAGGATCCGCTTTTAATCAGAAAATACTTTTAGAACAGTTTAAAACAAACAGTAAAAAGCAAAAATATGCTAAATTAAATACAATTTTCCATGCTAAACTGTTGTAGTTTGAACAATTCTTGTCTGTTTTTCAAGTGTTTTACATCATAGGACTTCTTTCTGAAGGTAGAGGTTTTATATGTTACAGCACCACCTTCTTTATAAAAAACCTCGGATTTCACACAGGTACTTTATAAATTACTGGACTCTATAAAATCATGTGACTGATAAGAAATTCCAGATGCCATTTTACAACTGCGGTATCACAGATAGTAACCAAAGGGTCTTGCCGCTGAGACTATAATTGGATAAATTCATAGGACTTTAGTAACAGAGCTCTGCAGGTTGTTAATACATGCTAATAAGTCGTTATTATTCCTTCTAAATATTTCTTCCATGGTACAAGGATGACCCACATTTTCTGAGTTCAGTGCACCTTGAAATTTGGGTAAAAACTCTGATTTGGCATTTAAATTAGAAAGATTATATCATAGGGAACATGTGTTCTACAGTACGCCCAAGGAGTTTGTAATCCCAAACTCCATACTCCGATATTTTTGCTGGTGTAACACCAGGAAACTCCGACATCCCTCCCAAAATTCTCGGAGAAATTTGGGAGTATTCCCTCCGACTTCCGCGTAAATCCGCTACCTTTTGTTAATTGTATTAGCGACATCTCTCCCAGTCTGGTGTGACGCGGTGTGACACCAGGTAATTAATTGCCCTAATCCGTCTGATCTATGCCGGCACGCGACAGTCAAGGTATGTGAGATTTCTAATGTAATTAAACAATTGTATTTCCTGTCTATTGATTATCAGGTTATATCTGATTGCTTGAAACAAATGAAAGATTAAAATAAAAAGCAAAACGTTGTTGTTAATTCTTTCAATTACTCTGTACATTTTAATCAAGTTTTTAAACAACTATATTTGATTTTGACTTCCGTTTTTTTATCAGTAAATAAATATTTAATTCACTAAAAGAGATATAATTGTGCAACAATAAATGGAGACTAAGGCTGAATAAATGAGGGCAGTTTAAAGAAAAATTACACGTCTCAAAGTTTTTTATACTACAAGTAAAAAAGAAAATATTATTCCTTATCTGTTATGCTAATAATTCTACGCCATTTCCATTTTACGATTACAAAATAAAAGTTTTAAAATCCAAAACGTTGTTGTTAATGCTTTCAATTGCATTAAAGTTTTATAAAAAAAATCTATACTTGATTATGACCTCGTTTTTTATTTATTGGTAATTGATATAACTTACGAAAAGAGACATACTTGCGTGAAAATAAACGGAAACTAACGCTGAAGGTATAAAATGTGAGCAGTGAGTTTAAAGAAAATTACGTGTCTTAAAACTTGTATATGCAAGTAAAAAAGAAAATACTATTCACCATTCGTTATGCTTAATAAGTCTACGGCATTTTCTCTTCACGATTAGCATTACTTTAGGATATAATACATTTCGGCTACAACAGGAATACTTCTATAGCTGCATCAACTCGTCGTTGCATAATATTCATTTACGCACAATGAATGTAAACATTTGTGTTGTATTTAGAACAGTTATCTTTAAATATTTTTAAAACAATTAATTGCCGTGGGAAGACGACACGCATCTCAGTGATCAACAGTGCCTGATTGAACTTGAAACTTGACTTCGCTCACAATATTGAATGCTAAAAATAGTGACATCAATTTTGTCCACGAGATTTTTATTTGGCGGGAAATAGTATCATGTAACAGTAAACTCAGGTGACCTTTCTGGATAACCGTGGGAAAATTCATGTAATGATTGACATTTGTGTGCGTTAAGATTGAGGCTCTAGAAAGTCCTTTTACAATTGATTAACCGGATTCTAAATTTTATTCCTTTTCTGAATAAACGAACATCAGCCTTTTATTTATACGTTTCTCAGTCAACAGAGGACATAAACCTGGACATTATTTATACTTCCATAGTCAACACTATACATTAATGGTAGATGAAAACAGGATGCATGTCGTTCAGTTCCTGATGGGCGTTGGTAGAGATCCTCTGTGAAAATGTGTCGATCGTAAAAATTCGATCCACATTTTTTTTTACATATTTCTTTCTTGTACGATATAATTTCATTTTAATATTTTATAGTATAAATTGTTGAAATACTTCTTTTTATATTTCGCCGAGGACTTTTAACGAGCAGTAAAATACGGATTGCGCCAATCCAATTTTATTTTAAATAATAAAAGATCAATAACAGATCATAACAGATAAAAAACACATGATTTTATTTCTTCATATAATTAAATAAGGTTGTGATGATTGTGTTGTGTCTGGGCGGGGAATTATCTCAGTATTTATGAATATAGGGCTGCCACATTGCATACAAAACTATTTGTCACTTTACAGTTTCTTTTTAAATTCAAATATTTCAAGTCGGTAATCTACCGAGGTAGTGAAACATAATATTTTACATTTCAAAATAAATTGAAAGTAACAGAGTTCACTTGTTGGTCCGATAAATTAACTCTAGGGTTTGATTTAGATTGGACAAATTACCGTAAAAACATCATTTTGTTTTAAGCCAGTTGATATTAATTATATAATATTGAACTATTAATGAACCGGATATTCACTGAGTAGGTCATAAAAGGTTCTAATTGTGGTAAAATCATCTTTGTTGAAACTTTGTTGAAAAAACAAAAATTATGACCTGATCGGACTATAATGAAAATACTAAATAAGTGTTTTATTCGTATTTTTATACGTTTTTACGTTTTATTTAATATGACAATGACATGGGCATATACATACAAGAATAATTATCTTATTTTAAATAAAAATGTCACACTTTTATCTGACAATGAATGGACATTTAAATAACGTATTTTAAAGCACACAGGTGCAATCAAGATCGATTAAATGTACAAAGGTAATAAATCTGGCTAATCCGATTATGTTGTCACGCGTCATTAATTTTCAGTTCATCCGATGGGCAATAAACCAATAAACAGCCACGCAGTATTTGGAGAGAATCTTTGGAGGAAATTGGGAGTAGAATCCGTGATTCGCGGTGTCACACCGCTACACTCGGAAATCGGTGATAAAAGTTCGCGATTACAAACTCTCTGGGCGTACTGTAGGTTTCAACTTCATCAAAACTACCTTGACCAAAAGCTTTAACCTGAAGAGGGACAGACAGACAATCGAAAAGACGCACAGACTGAAAAACATAATGACCCTAGGTGGGGCATAAAACATCAGCACTTCAACAGTACTCAGGAAAATATCATGAGCATTTGAAATGGCCAAATTCTAAACCCCATGAATAAACCACTTAAAAGTATCTAAATGACTCACCTGAGGTGTCGGGCAGCCTAATGCCACTGCAGCTGGACCCACTTGAGCACATTTTGAAATGTCAAAGTATACTAAAAATGGCCTATCTTTAACCCTGAAAAAAAAATTTATCAATTTTTACAAATAAAGAGTTGAAACACTCATAAACAACAAAACTCAATTGCTTACAGAACATAAATTATCTTTATACTTCAGTGTTCATTATTATTTTTAATAAGCTAATACAAGAAGCAGTACACAATCTAAACAATGAAACAAAAACCCAACAATACAATATAATAAGACTTCTTAAAGTCAACATATATTTGTCATGAATAGAAAACTGAGTATGTCAAATTTGAGTCTAGTCAATTTCTTAATAAATAAACAAAGACCTACAATCAAAGTCAAATTCTTTAATAAGGACAAACAACACAGATATAAATATATAAATATAAAATATATGTAAATTGTTGGGAATTAAATGTATTAGTAGGAGCTTTCATAACAGGAATTAAAGCAAGGATTCAATAAATATTTCTTTTAGTACAAACATTCATGATGTATATATTTTCATATTAAGGAAAAGTTACATTTACTCAGAGCAAAACATTTGTGTTTCAAACACAAAATTTAGTATTTTGATTGGTAGAATTCTGAGTCTATTAGCACAATAATTATACTCCAAATTTTCATGACCGCAGGGCCTGATTTCGTGGTTCATATCTTGATGAATAGTAAAATTCTTGGTTTACCTACTGGTTATACTCATGAAAATAAGTTACAAATGAATAATAATGAAACAACAAATACATTAAAAAACTTTAAGTGAACTATTTATCACATGATTTGAACCTACTCATCATCATAGCCACATATAAGTCCTGAAGAATCTGTAGGATGCAGCAATCTGTTGGGGTTACCCCATACAAAACCTAGAAAAAATAATTAACATCACTATGAATTCATGTAATTCTTATTTCTGTAAAACTTATTGCTACACAATGGTACTATATATTTATCTCTAAGTCTAAGAACAGAGCTTTATAAAACATTTGACTGAACAAGAATTATAATTTTCATTTTGTATATCATGTACCTTAATTTACCAGTGGAATTCCAATGGGTCACTGGAATCCAGTGGAATTCCAGTGGAATCAACTAGTATTCCACTGGAATTCCATTGACATTTTCTATGGGGAAGCTTTACAAGAAATATATCAATAGATTCAATGTGAATATAAAATTTGCATATGGGAATATTGTTCTTTCTTAAAGTTCTATTATTAAGCCACGAATATATAATAACACTAAACCTTATTACCTATAGGCTTGGATGAAAGAATTGGAAAGAAATATGATATGAAAATGACTTTGAATTATGTAACTATAGGTATGTAACAATTCATTTTATTATGTAATTAATAATCTTCTTGAATTAATGTTATTTCACATGACAAACTGAAAGATTTCAGATCTGCAGTACTTATTTATAATACCAATATATATTTTCTATTTCCCATGTAAAACCATTTTTTTACAAGAGTAAACGATGGTTTAAATATTCATTCCTTTCCTATCCTAGATTCCATAGATACAACACATTAATAAGTGTATAATAGTTCATATTTCACTCTTAATTAATAAATAAACCCCTAACCACTCATGAAATTTATCATATAAATCTAGAAAACATAGAAATGCTGTCGTAGCAAAAGTAATCATTCAACTTAATAAGATTAACATTATCGGGAAAAGCTTATTTTATTTTATACTCTTAATATAAAACGTGATCTGATGTAATAGTAGAATTAGAAAATGCATTGCCAGCTGTTTCTTAACATACTAAAGGGACTATCAATCATTTCTACATCTACAATAGTTGGTTCATATTACTAAATTTCTTTACAATCAATAAATTTTAAATTGATACAGTTACAATGACTATATGATGCAATTTAATGTCTGTTAGTTCTTCACCACTACTCCTTCATTAATTGAAATCTAATATACACAGTTACATGTACAAGTGCAAAAGAGACGATTATACTGGACAAAATTGGGAGGGAGGGGTCCTCAACATGGGATTTAAATTTGGATACAGTTGTGCAGCTGAGATTAAAACAAGAATGTGTCCCCAGTACACGAATGCCCCACTCGCACTATCATTTTCTATGTTCAGTGGACTGTGAAATTGGGGTAAACCCTCTAATTTGGCATTAAAATTAAAAAGATCATATCATAGGGAACATGTATACTAAGTTTGAAGTCGATTGGACTTCAACTTCATCAAAAACTACCTTGACCAAAAACTTTAACCTGAAGCGGGACAGACGGACGAACGAACGGACGGACGGATAAACAAACAGACGGACGAACGGACGCACAGGCCAGAAAACATAATGCCCCTCTACTATTGTAGGTGGGGCATAAAAACACACACCATTCATCTATTGAATAATTGTGAAATCCCTACCTTTACATATATTTCACAGTGAAATCATAACCCATTCATATATTTATCAGCTCAAATAGTAACTTTATGCCTATACAATAAATGCAACACAATTAGTGCAAATAGATCTATGTGTTACACAATAAGTGCAAAAGGTTTGATTTGTGATTTTTTAACTGTACTCTATCTAGTGGGTAAAGATTATTAACTGTGACAGTATAAAACAAGAATTTGTTCATAGTACACGGATGCCCCACTCGCACTTTCATTTTACCTGTTCATTGGACCGTGAAATTGGGGTCAATATTTTAATTTGGCATTAAAATTAGAAAGATCATATCATAGGGAACATGTGTACTAAGTTTCAAGTTGATTGGACTTCAATTTCATCAAAAACTACCTTGACCAAAAACTTTAACCTGAAGTGGGGGGAACGGACGCACGGACGAACGAACGGAGACACAGACCAGAAAACATAATGCCCCTCTACTATCGTAGGTGGGGCATAAATATTAGATCAATAGCAAAACTTGTGTCACATAAGTTTCAGCAGATTTGAAAGTTTTAATGACAATGGAGAAATTCTAAAATCAATGAAGATCGTTGCACAACAAACTGAAAAATTATGACTCATTGATATATCACATTTGGTCAATTACTACCTTTTGATATACATGATATATGTCCTCGATAAAATTGCACCCCATAGATATGTGATAAATTAAAAAAGGGACCCATTCCAGCGGCACATATCATTTAAGTAAATACCTTCATATAGTAAGAGATCCCCCGTGCTGTTTCCAAACAATCTAACACCACAACTTCTAATTATGAACAGCAGGGAAAATCTAAAGTTCTATATATATATACATACCTAATATAGACACAGCTATAAGTCCTAAGATGAAGACCAAAAATAACAAACAACATATGATATCTGTACAAGACCTGTAAATAGAAATTTTATTTCTACATTATTGTAAACAAATTTAAAGAATCATGAAATCAACATGAACTTATACTATACATATTCTTATAGAGTCATTTCTTCCAGCAATACTTTAATTTCATTTGCCGTAATACTTTGTACATCTACATGAAACAAGGCTATTATTTGAACTTGGAATTATTTTTTTAATTATGGAATTTGCATAATTTCTTGTGTTTAAATTTTTTAATAATATCCATGTTTTTTTGGTATTATGAACTTTTGAGCGGTTAATAAAACTTTCCATACAATGTATATTTGGTAGATAGTGTTGTGCGCGGCACAGTACATTCTAATGAAAATATACTATTTTCTTTGTAATAGAAAGTGTTGTGCGCAGCACAGAACATTTTAGTACAGAAAAGCATGGAATTTATTAAAAAATTTAAATAACAAGAAATCAAGCAAATTCCATAATTAAAAATAATTCCAAGTTCAAATAATAGCCTGTTATGAATTAAAGGCTATATCAAAGACACAACTACCTATCTGTCACCAGCAAAACAGTTCAAGGAAATATACTGTATTAAATTTTTAACAACTTTCTATACAATGTGTCGAGATTTAAATCGCCATGAGCTATATTATAAAGACAAGTTGTGACTAAACTTTATAAGTTGGAAACCCTAGAGCTAATTGCCATGATTGCTAGAAGAAATTCACAATGAAGCATTACAGAATACCGGTATTCAATCAAAGACAACAATACATAGTTTATTTTGATCTATTAGAAAGTGGACATTTGTCTATGCATGATAATTATATAAGAGTTATATGTTGTAAGTACAGTGTCATTTGGTCTCTTGTGGAGAGTTGTCTCATTGGCAATCATACCACATCTTCTTTTTTTATGTAAGAAGTAAGTGAAATAGAACTTTTTTTGTAAAAATAATTACTGACTAAATATTCAATTCAGACATGTAAAATGTTGTTACAAACATTATGTTAAAAGATCTTTATTGGCAATGCACAAGCTTTATGTTTCTTTTCTAGAAACAAACGTAAATTTGCCAATTTTCATGGATTTTTTTTTAGGTTATATTGTGTGGTATGTGCTTCTTAGTTTATAGTTTTCATATTCATGTAGATATAATTCCATTTTTTTGTTTGTTTTGTTTATTTTTTCTCATTGTGTTTAGTTATCTGTCCTTCAACTCAATATTACACTTGCTCTTTTGAATGTTTGTAGCTTTACATCTATATATATTAATCAAGTATCCATGCACAATTAGCAATATAATATATTTATCTGCTTCATATCAATGATCTACCTGTTCATGCATTTTATTACATGTACATGTACATGTATATATAGTGTACTTACCTGTTTTCAATGGGACCTTTGAAGTTTTCATTATGTTTTGTACGTTTACCTGAAAAAAGAAGGATACAATTCTTAAATATGACATGTATAAATATGTTAATCTTCAATTGAATAGAAAGATTCTAACAACACATTGTGTAAGCTTGGCTGCTTGGGGATCCTGGTCGGTCATTTCTCTGTGCCATGTTTAACAGTTAACACACCCATAAACAGCTAATGTAATAAAAGAAATTACACGCAACTAATGAATGTAATAAAATGAACATTTCATTAAAATACAAGAGAATATTAAACTGTTACAAACACCACTTCAAAATTTATATATTTTCTCCCCCCCCTAGCTATATATCTATCATGTCTATGTTTATGTTTACATCGCTTTTATGGTCATAGAAGGTCAACTGGATAGTTAATTAGATGGCGTCTTGGCTAAAATTCACACGAAACGAAGCTACATCTTATTGAGACCATTATTTAATTTTTCAACAGCCATGTTAATTGATTATTTTATACTTTTGATAGTTTGGAAAGTTGTTTAAATTTACATTGTTATAAAAAAAAAATGAGAATTTGAGTCAAATCAGTGAACATGAATTTGGTAGCTATTGCCCCTTTAAGCAAGAAGATGGCTTAAAAAAGAGTAGCCAGATCAACATGGCCCTTCCACAGCACTTGAGGTCACCTTCAGTTTTTTTGGAGAGGGTTTTATTGATCAATCTAGAGTTTTTTTTAGTATTTTGTGAATTATTGTTTTTCTGTGTTTTTTTTCTTTTGGCTATATGCCGTCTTTTTTTATTAGTCAACTATGATATCGCGATGTTTCTTTCTATTTTATTATTTTGTGTTTCTTTTGACAACTGTCTCCTTCTATAACTTGGTTTTTGATTGCTAAAGCTTCTAATAATTTATGTAAATTTAACACCATGTTAAAAGTGAGAGTTTCTAATGAAGATAAACCTAGAAAAGCTTCATAGTTATTTACATATTGTGATTTTGTCACATTTCTACATAAATTAATTATCATTATTATTTATAAATATTTATTTATTTCACATCCTGTTTGTTTCAATAAATCATTTATGACGTATCACTACTATAAATAAGGAATGGCCTGCACTATAACAAACATCATATATAGAGAGGATTACAAATTTTTAATTATTACTTTGTATTAAGCAATATTCAAGAGAAAATCCTTGTTTTTGTTTTATGTTAATCATGTACAAATGCAATATGATTATGAATCTTCATGAGAAAACTTCGCTTCATAAATTAAATGTATAACATGTATAACCCGATTTATATGAATCAGCACACTTTACTTTATTTATGACCATTTTAAATTTGTACTATACAAACTTAACTTTATAACTGTTATCAAAAAATATAATCAACATATTTTGTTGGACAAACACTGAAAGTACAAGTGGGTACAATGTAAAGTACTCCACGACATTGAAAGAATTTAATTAGAATTATATGTATGTTCAATGTTATAAAGTTTGACAAAAGTAATGGATGCTTAAAAACTGTGTACGCTGGGCTGTATCTGTGTAAAATATTCAAAATGCTGTAACATTTACAACTACTTATTCAATTTATATCTGGCATATTTGCTTAAGGATGTTCGTTTGTCATGTTTTGGAATTTTTGTCAGATTTTCAGAATCCTCTGGTTTTATACATTTGAATGCATTAAAAAAAATCCCCATTGACCCCCATTTTTCTTTTTTTAAATCTTTTACATGTATAATGATAAGCCATCTTTTAAAGTCTTATAAAAAAAATTAATTAGTTTTTGAGAACTTAAACTTGTCAATGATAAAGCTATGAAAAATCAAGAGAGAATATTTTCCCACCAAAATTTCAATGGCTAATATCTTGAAAGCAAGCACATTGACCTATATATTTTTTTTGCTCCTTTGATTCCTTTATTGATCCCTTATTAATATAAACTTGTGTTTTGAAAAGCTTATTACATGTATTTTGAAACTGAGAAACAAACTCCCTTAAATATCCAAAAGAGAATTTAAATCTTTAAAAGGTCATTTATAAAATAGTTCATGGAGTTCATTTTTTCTAAATGAACAATGAATTCAGGAAATATACATTTACTGTATGAATAGGAATTAAAAGTATGTTTTATGAATGATAATTTGACTGCAATTGTTACAACAACTTTCATTTCCTTTACACATAGTTAAATATAATAGATATAAACTTGACAGAGGAAGTGTGATTGAAATCTGTTTTATATAATGAACATTATCATATTAGGGGGGGGGGGGGTCCTGATCCCAAAATTCTTGGCTTAAAAACATGAAATCCTGAATTTAAAGAAATTTAAATCCTGACATCCTGAAATTAGAAACAAGAATTCCCGGATCCCGAAATCCCGAGTTTGAAAACACCCGATCCCGACGTCCAGAAAAAGTTCCTGTCCCGCCTCTCATACATGTACAAATGTACTTACAGAAAATAATGCTATACATGTCCAAAATTTATAAATTCCAAAAAAGTCTTGAAAAACTTATTGATGTTTAAGAAACTAACTTAGAAACTGAAACTAAATGTTGCTGCTTATAAACATGTATAGGACAATACCATCACTACCTAAAACCTAGAAATAATACATTTTTTTTATGTACATGTATATGCACACATGTATCTAGCCTTAGCAACATAAATGTGTTTTTTCATTTTATAATACTTCATGTCTGATAGCTACATGTATGACCTTCTAAGAAAATGCCATTCATATTCAATTAGTAATTGAATATGAATGGCATTTTTTACATTGGAGACCTAATTGCTTAGTTAGATTACTTCTTTCATCTGATTCCAATTGTTTGAAGCATATTTAATTTTACAATTACAAACTGACTGATTTACAAGATGGCTTTAGTTACATGTACACTAGAGTCTACATTTGTAGTTGCTGAAGTTGTGTACTGTATCTTTAATTTAGTTTCCCTGTTTTTTGCCTTTATGCTGTTATGTTTCATTTAATTTTTGGTCCTATGACTATAAATGTAAACCTGGATTTATGCATCTAGCCATTTTGTTTTTGACTGTTTAACTTTGGATATTCCTAGTGAAGGTACAAAAATGTAGGTCCTGACGTGATATTCAGACAGAAAGAATTTTTTACGCTGTTGTTTATTTTATGTTAACCTTTGTCATGTTTGTATTTACAATGTACATGTAATTTTACTTAATTTTTACTTTCATGACTTTAAAGTCATTGTTAGTAAAAAAGTGTAAACTACAACCAGTTGCTTCGCAGGGCGCAGCATTATACGACCGCAGAGGTTGAACCCTGAACGGTTGGGGCAAGTATGGACACAACATTCAAGCTGGATTCAGCTCTAAATTTGGATTGTGATTAAATAGTTGACACAGCATAGGTTTCTGACACAGAATGAATGTGGTCTAATGAACTTAAACAAAAAATTTTGCCTTTGAGCAATTCACTATGCTGTTGAATATTAATCCTCTCAAAAAAATGTTTGAAGAAATTTTCTTTTTATTTATGAAATCTGAAATGAAAAAAATTGACCCCCCAATTTTTTTTTTCACATCCCCCTTTCCCTTATTTCAAAACTGATCTCAATTCAAATTTCTAATGAAGTTTGCAACAATAACTACTCATTTAAATACATCATAAAATATTAAAATGTAAAAAAAGTGCTTGTTATTACTGAATGGTAAAGATTGTTTTAATCTATCAGTTGGTAGTAAAAGTGAATATACATTGTATATTGTATAAAACAATGATTTAAGTTGATTCAACTACTATTCTGGACAAAGAAAGATAACTCCAATTGAAATCCAATTGGAATTTCTTGCTATTGCACAATATTGTGCAATTAGATATTTCTTGCTATTGTGCAATACTGTGCAATTGAATATTTGCTATTGCACAATACTGTGCAATTGAAGATTTCTTGCTATTGCACAATACTGTGCAATTGAAGATTTCTTGCTATTGCTGAATACTGTGCAATTGAAAATTTCTTGCTATTGCACAATACTTAATATAATAATTTTGGATCCTGATTTGGACCAACTTGAAAACTGGGCCCATAATCAATAATCCAAGTACATGTTTAGATTCAGCATATCAAAGAGGCCCAAGAATTCAATTTTTGTTAAAATCAAACTTAGTTTAATTTTGGACCCTTTGGACTTTAATGTAGACCAATTTTACAACAATTAAGAATCTACATACACAGTTAGATTTGGCATATCAAAGAACCCCAATTATTCAATTTTTGATGAAATCAAACAAAGTTTAATTTTGGACCCCGATTTGGACCAACTTGAAAACTGGGCCAATAATCAAAAATCTAAGTACATTTTTAGATTCAGCATATCAAAGAACCCCAAGGATTCAATTTTTGTTAAAATCAAACTAAAGTTTAATTTTGGACCCTTTGGACCTTAATGTAGACCAATTTGAAAACGGGACCAAAAATTAAGAATCTACATACACAGTTAGATTCGGCTTATCAAAGAACCCCAATTATTCAATTTTTGATGAAATCAAACAAAGTTTAATTTTGGATCCTTTGGGCCCTTTATTCCTAAACTGTTGGGACCAAAACTCGCAAAATCAATACCAACCTTCCTTTTATGGTCATAAACCTTGTGTTTAAATTTCATACATTTCTATTTACTTATACTAAAGTTATGGTGCGAAAACCAAGAAAAATGCTTATTTGGGTTCCTTTTTGGCCCCTAATTCCTAAACTGTTGGGACCTCAACTCCCAAAATCAATAACAACCTTCCTTTTGTGGTCATAAACATTGTGTTTAAATTTCATTGATTTCTATTTACTTAAACTAAAGTTATTGTGCGAAAACCAAGAATAATGCTTATTTGGGCCCTTTTTTGGCCCCTAATTCATAAACTGTTGGAACCAAAACTCCCAAAATCAATCCAACCTTTCTTTTGTGGTCATAAACTTTGTGTCAAAATTTCATAGATTTCTATTAACTTAAACTAAAGTTATAGTGCGAAAACCAAGAAAATGCTTATTTGGGCCCTTTTTGGCCCCTAATTCCTAAAATGTTGGGACCAAAACTCCCAAAATCAATCCCAACCTTCCTTTTGTGGTCATAAACCTTGTGTTAAAATTTCATAGATTTCTATTCAGTTTTACTAAAGTTAGAGTGCGAAAACTAAAAGTATTCGGACGACGACGACGACGCCGACACCAACGTGATAGCAATATACGACGAAAATTTTTTCAAATTTTGCGGTCGTATAAAAACACAGATGAACATGTACATGTACAGTATGTACTATCAAAGACAAATACTTTTTTGATGACATTTTTAATAAATTTACTATACATGAGTCATACATGTAAATCTTGACTACACTGTACATCTTTTTTTGTTGGCATCTTTCATGATCTTTGTTAGATCAATTTGTGTGTGTGCTTGAATGGTTTTAGCCAGTTGTGTTGCATGTCTTAATTCTGTATGCATGTTTACACAGTTTTGACTACAGGATCCCAAATATTTACATATTAATCTACATTTACATGTACACATGTATTATGTCTGTTTGGGTTGGTTGTGATCAGCTTTGTCAATATATATGAACTATTAATTACTGACAAACTACATGTAGCTTTTAAACCTGTTTTTAATAATCCATTAATTGTTTAAAAATAATACCTGTTCCAAGTCGATCAGGAGTAAAGCAGTTGATAGCATTTGAAATTGTCAGTTTCATTGACTTCCACTTTTAAAATTCAATGCCTCAGAGGAAGGCACTTTTGTGACAGAACTCCCCCATCTTGAGCTTCATTTAGGTAATGGCAGATTTGTTTTACCTCCAAACTTTGTCTAGGTCAGCTTCCCCCTTATTTTTATTAAAACCTGGACCGGTGACACAAATGCCTAGACTGTTAATAATTTAATTTGACATGCTAAATGTACATATACATGTATCTGATATTCTAACATGACGTCCTTCAAACGCTTTGAGTACACACCCGTGGTAAAATATGAATATATTGCAAGGGATGTTCCGATTGTACTCCCACGTCATATGCTTTTTTATGAATGAGGTACGGTACCCGACGTCATAGATGACGTAAGAATATAAACAATATATGGGAAAAATACACGCTTGTGAAACCGAAAATCATCACAACAAAGAAACGTAAACAAACAATGCTAAAATCTGGTACAAGCGAATTATTTTTATACATATAATACATTTAAGTAAATTATCATTTAAGTGCATCCAAAACTAATCTAATTACATTATTGAAAATAGATTAAGCATGTCACTATACTTCAGTTTGCTCTGTTCTTTTACATCAATTTAAGTGTGCGTTTATTTATGGGAACGGCAAATATTGTCATCCACCTAGAGCGCTTCGATCCAAAAGAATTACCGTATTTGTCCTATTAGAATCGAAATAATTCATCGAGGGGTAAAATATTTGTCATAAAGGGCCAACCCGTGGTAAAATCAGGATATATCCAAGTAATTTTACAGTATTGTTCTTATGTAGGAGCATAGGGGCCAACCTGACCAAACCCTTTTCACTCATAATTGTTTTTTGTCGTTTAGGATACATGTATACTGCTATACACAGATACAGTTATAGAATTTAGAAATCTCAGGTTTCGTTTTTGATTCTCTACTGAACAAGTGTTTTTTCTGATTCATTATGACATAAATGGTAAATATATTACCGTTAAGTTCAATTTCTTCATGATCTTTGTCTTTAGAACCCATTTAAAACATGTATTTGCAATCGAAATTAAGATCCGTGTTTGAACTGCTGAACGTGTTATTGTTTTCTTTTTTTACCTGAGTCACGTGATCTCAAGGTGTTTCCGGAAGCAGGCACAAAAACGGCACAACTAGGGAAAATATCCGGAAAAGAAATCTTTGCTGACTGTTTTATAATTGACTGATTGATGGTTGTCTGCTTGGCTTTCAAAGAACAGTAAAATAAAAGTACATGTATTTACATGGAGAGGCCAAATTAAAAAAAGACATGAGACAGACTCTGCGAAGTTGTATAATACTGTAAAATAGCAATGAAATTTCGAATGCCAGTCGGATTTAAAAGGACATGTTGGGTCTGGGAACAGTATATCTATATGTTCCTGGTTGGGTAGGGTAAAAAAAAAATGCATTGAATCAAACCATCTCTGAGCCCCTTATAATTAGCTTACAAGAAAACAAAGAACATGCCAAAAAAAATTGTCGGCATTTCTTTGTTATTATGTATATATGAAACCCCGACTTTCAATAAAGATTACTTTACTTTACTTTACTTTACTTAAAGTTAACCAGTGATGTCATAATCATTTTGACTAACAAATGTCCACAAAGCTCGTCATATCGGAAAACTAAAACTACCTTTGACGTTAGACAAGACGGAACATAAAAGGGAAACAAAATCCGACATGGAGACCCGGAGTACAGGTAACTACAACATGCATAAGTGTTTACAGTCAAGCAAGCTACTTCCATTTCATTTCCATTTTTCCACATCTCTGATGACCATATAAGCGATGTAAACATAGATGTAGATACAAAAAGACCACTGCAAGCGAACTCGTGAAATTGAATTTTTCTAGGTCTGTTTAATTTCATATTATAGATTAGAAATATATGTTTATCATCGTTTTTACCTGTATAAGAATGATTTTTTTGTGGATCGAATCAACTGATTTGTACTATACAAATCCTTGATCGAATCAGTCAATCACAAATGATTTACCTTTGTTTCACTTTCAATGTTGACATTATTTTCCTTTAAATAACTCAGTTTACACCCACAATTCATGCAGTATCCATATCTAACTAAGAGGTTACAATGAAAACGGATTCATAAGGTCGAATTATTCACTTGCAAGTGAATAATTCATCATCAATGTTTCTTAGCTTTATTATGACAAAATAATTATTGAACAATACTGTCTGCTAAAATCGAATAATTATTTCACTATTACACTTTCATTAATGATTTCACAAAAAAAAAAAACCCACCATATTTTAGATTTTTTATATATTTCATAGCTAGTGCCCCTTTCATTACATTTAAAAAAAACCAGCACTAATTTGAATTTTGAATTTCAATACAATAATAATTTCTTAGGCATAACAATAAAACAAAAGATACAACGAGAATCAGTGCTCCCCCGCATGACTGAATTGTAAAAATTATACGTGACAAGACATGTTTATCACTGCGGTTAAGGAGCGCAGTCAGAAAACATCGCTTTTAGTATTGAACCCAGAAAAAGACGTTTGCATTTGTTTCTTAAAGCGGGGTTCACACATTGCCGATTATTGCTACCGTTTGAGATGAGACAGCGATACGACACGAAAAGTGAAAAAGTCGGATTACTATCCTCAATTATCTGGAATGTTCTATCATTGTCTGAATGCAGTCGTTTAAACATCATTTTTTTAAATGTATATCTATTAAAATAAAAAAATTGCGCTATTTACGTTTTCGTGAAAATTGGCACACATTATCTCGCGTAATGAAACCAAATGGCATTTTAAAAAGGAGGGGTCCATGAACTCGTTTTCAAGTTAAATAAAAAGTCTGAATGATAAAAATCAGTCGAAAACTGAATCTTTTCCAGATAAGTCATAGTTTGACGTCGCGAAAATAACAATTTACGTTAGCAACGTCATTATCTCACCTGTAACTGTATCGTATGCCCTTAAAATTGCATTTCCCTATTGCGGTAATTACAGAGACGGTGAAAAGTAAAAACACAAAAATACTGAACTCCGAGGAAAATTCAAAAAGGAAAATCAAAAATCAAAAGGCAAAATCAACAGTCCAAACACATCAAACGAATGGATAACAACTGTCATATTCCTGACTTGGTACAGGCATTTTCTAATGTAGAAAATGGTGGATTGAACCTGGTTTTATAGCTAGCTAAACCTCTCACATGTATGACGGTCGCATCAAATTCCATTACATTGTCAACGATGCATGAACAAAACAAACATACTCAAAGAGTAAAAATGTCAAAAATAGGGGTACAACAGTCAATATTGTGTTATCATCTTAATATCACTACATAAACAACAAATGTAACAAAGTAGCACAAAAAGGCATACATCAAATTTAATATTCTCATTTTGCTTTTCTTATACGGCTGAATTTATATATGTAAAGTCTACCCATAAATGAAAGAAGGTTTTCATTACTGGTGTAAAATTGCGCGTTTGAAATTCGCACAGGTAGACATAAAAATAATTTTGTCGTATGACGGCATACATGATAAATGCAGACTCACGTAAAGTAGATATAACAAAAAACAGACTTACAGTAAAAATAATAAATAAAATAATGGTGTGGTTCAAAGTATGACGGGACACATAAGTACAGTTTCACGTCAAATACGGCTGAATTTATCTATGTTAAGTCTACCCATAAATGATAGAAGGTTTTCATTACTGGTGTAAAATTGCGCGTTTGAAATTCGCACAGGTAGACATAAAAATAATTTTGTCGTATGACGGCATACATAAATGCAGACTCACGTAAAGTAGATATAACAAAAACCAGATTGAACAGTAAAAGTAATAATAATAAATAAAATAATGGTGTGGTTCAAAGTATGACGGGATACATAAGTACAGTTTCACGTCAAATGTATATCATAAAAAACAGACTAAACAGAAAAAGTAGTCTTATTGAATAAAATAGTTTAGTCATTCATAGTATGTCAAGATCCTTAAGTAAAAGTAATATTAATAAATGAAATAATTTTGCCGTTCAAAGTATGTGGTTTTACGTAACCACAGAGTCACTTCAAATGAATATCTAAAAAAGACATATAAAAGAATACTATAATACGTAATTAAGATGATAACAAACGTCAGTACGCAAAATCTATACTTCAAGACCATCTTGTATTATTTGTGAAGTTGATACGGAATATTTATCAACAAGTTCTGGGTATCTTCCGATGAACTTTTTTTAGAAAAAGGACGAGACGTTCTTTGAAATACCCCTGGTTCATCAATTTTCTGCTCAGACACTGGTCTGAATCATCGGGGTTCCCGGAAGACCAATAACGCTATGGGTTTTGTAAATTGTTTGAGGCCGTACGGTTACCTTTAGTTGCTCACAATCTCGTTCAATATTGTTTAAATGCTCTTCTCTTTTGTCTGATAGTCTGAAGTTGGAGTTGTATAAGAATAGATGACGTGGGTTTAATCTGGACATATTATAGATCATTATAGTATTAGTGTTAGTATAATAGTCCAAGGTTTATAATGAATCATCGGGGTTCCCGGAAGACCAATCATAACGCTATGGGGTTTGTAAATTGTTTGAGGCCGTACGGTTACCTTTAGTTGCTCACAATCTCGTTCAAATATGTTTAAATGCTCTTCTCTTTTGTATGTGTTTGTTTGTGTGCGCTTCACCTTGCATGAACATTGGCATGACCTTTTATAACTCATTATCTTAGACATGTGTTAGATGCTCATAAAAAATAACAAGATTGTTATTGGCAGGAAATGGCCGTGTGCAGCATTTATTAACAGATATGATATATGTACTATTATCATGATTATATGAAATGCAATTTGTGATATGATATATGTACTATTCTAACATGACGTCCTTCAAACGCTTTGAGTACACACCCGTGGTAAAATATGAATATATTGTCAGGGCTGCTCCAATCGTACTCCAACGTCATGTATGCTTTTTCATGAATGAGATACCCGATGTCATAGAACGATGACGTAAGAATATAAACATTTTACGGTGCTAAATGTGGTATAAGCCGATTTTTTTAAAAACATATAAGACATTATAAGTAAATTATAATTTAAATTCACCAAAAACTATCTAAATACGTTATTGTAAAAACTTTAAGCATGTCACTAATTCAATTTGCTCCGTTCTTTTACGCCAATTTAATAGTGCGTTTATTTATGGAAACGGCAAATATTTGCCTCCATCTAGAGCGCTTCGATCCAAAACAATAGCCGTATTTGTCCTATTAGAATCGAAATAATTCATGGGGCTTGAATATATCGTTATTTTGCCACGGGTTGTCCCTTTATGCCGATATTTTACCCCTCTCTATCGCTCAGGGTAAAATATTTGTCAAAAAGGGCCAACCCGTGGTAAAATCACGATATATTCCATCCCCCATGAATTATTTCTTAATTATATGAAATGCAATTTGTGGTACATGTAGATCTATGAACTAAAATTAACTGATAAAAATGCATATATGTGTCTTTGAAAATGTTATATATGATGATCGCCGAATATGTTTGAGGTGGCAGACCATATATGAAAAGGGGAAGTTCAAGATAAGCTATTAACCCTGGAAATCAGAGGCTAATGCTATCATACGATTACAATAAGTCTGTAAACTGCAAATATGTTATCTAAGCGCAGCGAAATCTGCCATAAATCAAGCGACTAACCCTGGATATCAGAAGTTATCGCTACCAACGAAAAGTTTACATGTTTGAATGTAGATTTCTATCCAAGTTATCCATTCAATTTCTATATGCATGTAAGTCCACTCCTCGCCCACGATTCGTCTTTTTTCTTGAATGACCGTCTCGTCATTAAAACTTTTGTACATCTTTCCACATTGAGTGATGCTTTAATCTATGTAGACAATACAATTCTGAAATAAACAAACAAAACAAAACAGCAGTATCTTCCGTAGGAATTGCATTCTACTAATTTAAGGATGGGTGGGCGGGTTTTAGAAGATAAATCTATGGCTAAAAATGCGTCTGCTTTTCCTAAATGTCGACGTCAAAAGGAGGATTATGGGTAAATCAATTACTTGCAAAGATCGATAATCCAACTAGAAACCAAATACTGTTACTTGACGAAGTAGTATAAAGACGGACAGTGGTATGAGCACTACCGATAACTGATTTAAAATTTAGATTTTAAATCCTATCACGACGTGCTTATTTTATAAATGATTGATTGGTTGAGGTTTAATGTCACGTTCAGCACTAGTCTTCCATGCTATTTTGTGGCGGTCAGTCTGCATTGACAGAGGCGGCCGTCCTCGGAGTGTCCCGGACGGAATCATTGACTTTCGTTAATCCTTGTCAATATAGATTAGAATCGAGCACACCTACCATGTGCGGTATTCAAACTCACAACATAGTTCTGTCACGAAATGGAAGTTCCTTCATAATAAGTAACAACAGAAAAAAGTATGGAGGAAATTATTACTTCTATTTGAACAAATATTACAGTACATGTTCCTAACGGTATAAATGGTAAGGCAAATTTGTTCCAACATATATTTTGACATTTCTAGAGAAGCATCCTTTAGGTGGAACAAATATACGTTTACAGTTTGACTTCTTAGACCACTCGGCCATCGAGGGCCCGTTTGTTTGTAAAGCAGTGCAAAGACAGGAGTCGGTTTCACACAAAACTGGAGACTAAGATTGATCCTAAGTCATAAACAATGCAGTATTATGGCAAGCTGTTTTACTATTTATTCGAATTTCAAGATATCCCCTATAATATATCTTATATCTTAAATAATATTTAAGATGTCTTATATAATATATAATATATCTCCTTTAATATATAAGATATCCTTAATGATTTCATTTTTATAAGATATCTTTAATGTTATATGAGATATATTTAATGTTATATAAGATATCTTTAATGTTATATGCGATATCTTTAATGTTATATAAGATATCTTTAATGTTATATAAGATATCTCATATAGTTTATATGATATCTTATATACTTTATAAGATATCTTATATACTTTATAAGATATCTTATAAAGTATATGAGATATCTAATAAACAATTTTTATATAAGATATCTTATATAATTTATAAGATATCTTATATAGTTTATAAGATATCTTACATAGCTTATAAGATATCTCATTTAGTTTATAAGATATCTTATATAGTTTATGAGATATATTATAAAGACAATTATATAAGATATCTGATAAATTATACGAGATATCTTATAAACTATATGAGATATCTTATAAACTATATAAGATACCTTATAAACTATATTAGATATCTTATAAACTATATAAGATATCTTATAAAATATATAAGATATCTTATAAAGTTTATGAGATATCTTGAAGTAAGAATAAATAGCAAAACGGCTTGCCATACAGTATACTTACGATCAATCTTAGTCGATTAAAATTTTATTTTTGTGCCAGACGCGCGTTTTGTCTTTATAAAAATGTATATAGTATAGAGAAAGTAAAATTGTCGAACAGAATCATTGACGAACGCATAAAATTGTATACAATATATTGCCTATTAAAATAGTTTTGTATTCTGCATTACAACAAAAAAGTATTTGCAAATGGTTTATATTTTTCTTTTTCTATTATGTGCATTTAAAAATATGAAGGAAAGTTTTTCTGTAAGCAGTACTTTTAACAATCAGTAATTTGATTGGTTTACATTTCACATAACTTCAAACTTCCTTGACGACAATTACATCAGATGACTGGTACAGGATTTCCATAATCTCTTTATATGGTCTTAAAGAGATAGAAATCAAGGAAAATCGTCTCGAAGGACAGCGATGTTAAAATGAACCAAATTATATCAGCAATTTAAATAAAGTTATCTCAGTACAAATTAATTTAGGCCAAGAATAGCTTATATATAGGCTTTACAATCAGATTATAAATTCTCATCATCGAATAGCGTTTTCACAATAAAGAGTTATTTATGTATTCGATACATTCTCAATTTTCATTGAAAAAGAACATAATAAAGAGTCGGAAGAAAGCGAACGATTTAAAATATTTCAGATCACCCCGACTGTGTCCATCGCCTTAGACGACTGGGATAACAAGCAAATATAAAAATATAGATTTTGTGAGTCGAGTAATTCTTATTCCCCTGGGTTTATTTTGAGTTGTAACACAGCAAATGATGAATGTTGACATATACGGGGAACACCTTGTAAAACAGATTTTGTTCTCTGTTGTCTGTCGTATAAAGTTCAAAGTTCAAAGTTCAAATTTCTTTATTTTCCAATTCAGGTATAGAACCACTAATTCAGGCCCGGTCGGAAAGAACATCCAAGAAAGTAGTACATATATTTAACAAAATAGTTCTTACGCATAGCTGTATCGTTGCCAATTGCGGGTATATTTGGTTATTTGTGGTATCAAATGAAAGCTTTGGGACTTGGGATCACTGTAGAACCCTTGTTGAGAGATTTATTTAAATTATGAAGAAGAATATGAAATTTTGATAGAAGGGCACATTTGACCTGTTGTTCAGATCAGAAGTTCCTGTTTTTGTACTATCAAACTTCAGGAAACCAGTACGCTCTAATATGCAACTAAAAGTATGTTGATTTTTGCAGCACAAGTCAGGATAAGGTACCGTTTTGACATGACATAACTACCACTTCATTTGAACTTAAGACACAGAAGCCATTAATGCTTGAAATTGCAGAATTTAACATAAAGCAATTGGGCTATGAATTAGTGGTTTTACACCTTAAGGGTCCCTGACGGTACATAATGACAACAATACACAATACATTCTGATTCTTAAACATAAACATATAATGAAGATCAAATTAAAATTATAATTCACATGAAGAGGATGAGATATCATAGAATATATATAACCATATAAAATACCACAACATAAAACAATTGTTATTGTTATTATTTATAAGTTATTTTAGTTCTTTCAAATTTTCAAATCTTTGATTTTTCTGCCATGCCAGAGTGCCAGCAAAAATAGTTTAATAATTTATTAATTCACCATATTATTAAATTGAGAATGGAAATAGTTTAATTGTCACAAGTTCAGATGTAAATAATAAGATGATATTGATGTGACCGCATGGTAAATATTATCTTTCTTTACAACAGACATAACAGCTAATCTGCAAGGTATTACATCGACAAAATCCCCAAAAAGGAATCTTGTACGGTGTAACATATCCAGATAAAAGCACTGCTTGATTAACGAATGCATACGTCCTAGTGGTCTGTAGTGCGTGACTTTACAAGGAAGAGTTGCCAATTAAGCATGGGTCTGAGAAGGGTTCAAATCCCACTGCTGGAAGAACAAAAATATGCTACAACGAATTCATAAGGATGAGGTGTGATTAGATTCATTATTTGACACCTAAATTTGTAAAAATACTAACATTATTAAAACATTCCAAAACTGTATCAATTGAACCCATTAAGAGCATTTTACCAAAAATTCTCTACATCACCTTTGCCACTATGATATCATAAAGATGTCAAAACAATTTTCCATTATTTTTTATTTTTTATTTTTATTGGCGTTTGCTGAAAGTTCCCTTTTCAGTTTATTCGTTAAAGTCTTTTCTCTGTCACTATATATGCTATATCATTATGTTTGATTCCAGAGGCAGATTTAGGAGGAGGGTGGCGGGCGCCCCCGTTTTGGCCAAAAAATTGATTGCTTAGGGAAAAAAAGTTTGTTTCCATATTTTGGAGAAAAAAATAATTTGTTTATGACCCTGAGAAAAAAAAAATGTTTGTTTCACCTCAGCTGCCACTATATGTTATGCTAAAATTGAAAGAAAAAAATTGGTTTTCGACTTGTCGCCAAAAAAATAGATGGTTTTTCGCCGAAGGCGGAAAAAAAGTTTTTCCGGGAAAAAAAATCCATAGCCCCCCCCCCCCCCAAAAAAAAATAATATCAAATGGTTGCTGCCTTATATATGGAATCACTGAAGCGTGACTGGAGCGGGTCCCCTCTTAGGCAGTCAGTGGGCCCTCACTTATGAAAATTTCTAGATCCGCCACTGGATTCTGCATACTTGATTGCATAGCTTATACTATTTCAGTCTTATATTTGGGTCTTTCCTTCAAAGAGCGTTCTCTTCTGAAACTTCTCCAATGTTTTTTGGGTATAATTCACTCTTTTTATAAGTCTGACTTTCTGACAGGGTCATAACTTTTCTCCATCTCTCGCATTTTCTTTTTTACTTGATATCAGTATTACTTCCAAGCTTGTCTTTGTTACTCTTGCATAAAAGTCTACGTGGTTATTTCTATCATAGCATATCAATGTTCAATTGTATATGTTACGTTTTGTATAACAGTTAAAATTGTATCACACAGTGATTGGTTATCCCCGGTAGAATTACTCAATAAATACCGCTTATCCTATTTTTCACGTTTGTGAACATAAAGGTCAAAGGTGTGTGGTGTGTCTAGTACCCTCTATTTAGCTTATTTTGTTGCATGTTGGAATACATAATTATATTGGACTCACTATTTAAATTTGTTTTCATCGGACACTATATTATATCTCATGAAACTATTTGTTTTAGCCAGTCAATTCTATATCAAATCAAGTTCTTTTTCTTAGTTTTTTCAATTGAGATGTAAAATAAGTGATGCAACTAAAGTTTTGTGTTCTATGATTTCATGATTATTGTTTACAAATTCTTGTTTTCCTTGAACTTCATTTACATCACATTTAGTCTTGACTTTGTTGTCTGACATCTTTTTAACTTTAAGGTTCCTTTTAACTTTACCTCTCGGTCACGTGCTCTCGGTACCTGGACCACACAAACACACTGAGTTACCTCTCGATACCTGGGCAACACACGCACACTGAGTCTAATTTACAGCCCGTAACAGAGTAGTGATCGAATTCGCGTTTATTTACCGTCAGAATAAGTTACGTTATCGACAAACTTATTTCAGAAGTGACATAATTTAATTTTCTTCATCGACAAAATATTTCATGTCCAACGTGTAAGTTTTCATTGTTTAAGTCGAAGTTTTTTTAACACAGTAAAACATGTTTTATAATCAACCTCTGTCATTGGCATTTTCATTTTAAAGGTAAAGGATCAAATACGGGATCTCCGAAATTTCTATCATTTGTTACGAGGAAATCATTATTCAATCGAACATATGTCTTTGTTCATGACACATATTATGAAATACAAAGGAGTTGAAATGATCAAATACTTTCGAACTGACGGAAACAAAAATACATAATCTAGAATGTGTGTTCTGTCATAAACAATGGCTTCGTCGTGCGAATCGACGAGATCATGTTACATGTAACTGATCTTAGCTGTAGAAACAGTTGGTGCGACCTCGATAAAATCTTTATCAATTTAATATAAGCGATAAATATTCTGACTACAATGATAATGAATTTATTGGAGTCACATCCACTGTTTCTACTGTAAACATGAACTCGTCGGTTAGTGCAATGAAGACACTTTTAAAGATTGAGATTGTTGGTTTATTCTTTACACCTTCGAGGTATTAAAATTATTTCAGTGTTTATTTAAAGTTAATTTATTTTAAAATCTCTTCTGTTTAAAATTGTCGAAACTTCCGTTTAAGATTTCTGTGGTAAACTATCTATTCTATAGTTAGGACCATTTAATAATAAATACCCTTTTGTACAAGAATACTTTCTTTATAGAAGTATAGATCTGCTGGTTATAGATTTTTTATGCCCCACCTACGATAGTAGAGGGGCATTATGTTTTCTGGTCTGTGCGTCCGTTCGTCCGTTCGTCCGTCCGTCCGTTCGTCCGTTCGTCCGTCCGTCCGTCTGTCTGTTCGTCCGTCTGTCCCGCTTCAGGTTAAAGTTTTTGGTCAAGGTAGTTTTTGATGAAGTTGAAGTCCAATTGACTTCAAACTTGGTACACATGTTCCCTATGATATGATCTTTTTAATTTTAATGCCAAATTAGAGATTTTACACGAATTTCACGGTCCACTGAACATAGAAAATGATAGTGCGAGTGGGGCATTCGTGTACTGAGGACACATTCTTGTTTTTATATCTTTCATTATTGTGACGACGCGCTATGAAATTCAGATTAATTTATAAATGAAGTTGTATATAAATTTTTGGTCATAAACACAAATCTTTTAAACAGTTCGACGAGTGCGTCAATGTTACAGTAGTCTGTTTACTGTAAGTTACTAAGCTTGGCCCGATTCATCTGTCATTTATGGAAACTAATTCACCACTTTCTGAGACATTCATTTTTATTTCACCATCAGACATAGAGCTACATTTGTAACTAAAGGATAATTCTCAAATTAAAGAAATTTGACATGCTATACTGAAACTTTCTTATAATCAATTAAACGACTGCTTTTCTTAGATATTCGATTTTTCATGGTCAAACTTTTTCGTTGTTAACGGACATTTTGAGATTTTTTATTGTAAAAAAATGGTGTTATTTAAAGAAATCAACATTCAAAATTTAGAACTTCATGAACATGTACAGGAAGCTGAATTATTGCACATCTATGTACTACTTAAAATTGTACTTCGATCTGTTGCGTCCTTAAAATGTTCTGACCGTCCTAAGATTAAATATACGGAAATGTTTCGGTAAATTAAATTCAAATCCGATTTGAATGTTTATGACACGCAAAAAGAGAAACCAGAATCTCTTGATGACCAAACGTATGTACACGTTGGGGCGATTTAGAGCTTTTCAGAAGGAGTGAGATTCAACCCTTGTTGAAAGCCTTGTGGAGACCTCTAGATTTTTAAATTCCCTCCGTTTTTCTCATGGATGGAGTGCGGTCTCTCTGTAAATTACCCCATATCTTTTCATTTTCCTATTTACCGAAGGTTCCATGTGAAAATTTCCATTGGATCATATCTGTTAAACTAAATGTACAAAACAGACTCAAGAAAAGGCGATTTTTTTTTTTTTTAAACCCGAACTAGAAATCCATTTTTTTCTAATAGAGCACCTTACATTATCGTCAATGAGTTCAGGCATTTGAAAAATTATATAATCATACACAAGAAAGAAACCCTTAACAGGCTTTCAGCAATAATTTTTACCTATTTAATATTAAGTACATATTAACATGTACAGAAACGTCGCACGATACTGGTGTCACCTAACGTTACACACTCAAAGACGTAAGACAAAATAAAAACGTTGGAATGCATGTTTTCAGATGGCTTTTTACAATTTTTAAAGGTTTGATTTTTTTCCCGAAGAACGGATTTTTTTCTTAAATAAAAGATGTTAAGCTTTAGTTTTATTAACAAATTAAAAAGAAAAAAGTAACTTGAATTGAAACCTTTTAACTATATACATTTTAATTATAAGGGCAATCGATTTCTTTTTTTATGGATAAACTATGACCTGCAAATGCATCTATTTTTGCACTCCAGAATGTCAATGCGAAAGGACTACGGCATATCGATTGGCAGTTCTGCACAAATATATTTAAGGAAATTAGCGGAATAATTATTATAGCTGTTTTTTTCTATTAATTTGTATTATAGCGGATCCGACTGTTATAGTCCGGAAAACACTTCAGTTCCGCGAGGAAATCTCTCTCCCCACCCCTCTTTGTGAATCGGTAGAGCTTCAAAATAAAACATTAGTTTTAAAGTTTTCTTATTAAGCAACAAAAAAAATAGCCGTATTCCAAATCGTCTGTGAAAACCGCAATCATGACAATTAGACGGAACGTTAGAAGCATATTTTATTAAATAACGTCAAAATCGTATGTGGGGACTTTGTATCGGACATTTTAGTTTTATCTGATATCTTGAATATTAGATTTAATTTATGGGAATTTAATATCAACATAGAGATAATTTTTTGTACATTTATCCATTATAAAAAAAAAATATGTAGCGAATGGCACTGTATAAAATAAACATCATGAAAACACAGAAAACGTAACCCTACGTTTAATTTGGTTTGAAGGGGTCAAAATGTCGGACATTGCTAATCAACTTGAATAAAAAGAATTTGTTTTAAAATTTCCTGATTATTGCATGAGGCGAAAGTGTGATCTTTGTACAAAATACTAGTATAAGAATTATTTACTTTCGACATGGGATTGCTCTGGAATTCCCTTTTTGGGACAATTTATAAAAAAGTACGGCAACCTTTCGTGCATGGGACACATATTTTGTATCATCTTGATCCCTTTTTCTTATATTTCCGTCTTTTCGAGAGAGAAAAATCAACATTACGCCATCGCCCACTTATAAATTGCTTGTTCTAGACAAATTTTTGTATCGTTTGGTAAAAAAGATTATATGTTTTTTACGGTATTCAGAATTTCACAAAACTAAAAGTGTAACGCGGGACAAGGAAATCATATGGCAAAATAAAGGTTTAATTGAGTTTTTATTAATGAAAATGGTCTGTTACATATACAAAATCGCAATAATCTGAAAGAGGAGTTTGAAAGCTTTAAAATGATATACAACACTTTATAATATCATTGTTTATGTTTGAAAATTAACAAGATGAATGTGTCTTGTCCGTGATTTCACCAAAGTAACACCAGTAGCGTGCGACGTTTCACATGTATTTGATAAAGTACAGATATAACAAAGAAAATTCCCGGTATCCGACGTAAGAGTAGTACGTAGTCCGACGTAGTCCGAAAAAATAAAGGACTTCATTTCATATCAAACACCTTTTTAATTGTTTACCAGTATATTTCTTTTAGTTTTGGGTAAAATTGTAAAGGAAATAATACTATCAAGATGTCCTTCCATAAATCTTTTTTTTCTATTCTGACTTTGAAGAAATGACTACTTTTCGCCCAATCGAAATGGTGCATGGACATATTTTGTTTCATATTATTAGAATTATTTTCAATGTTATCGGTATTAAACTTGATTATCGACACATGAAAGTTTGTCAGCATTGTCAATCTTTTAAACATTAAAGTACCAATAGTTCGGTCACTACTCAATTAAGTTTTTCGATAACGTAGCTAATTTTGACGGTAAAGAAACATCAATTCGATCACTTCTCTGTTACGGGCTGTATTTAGTATGTTATGCACATCGTCTATTTCAAAAGTGTCGTTTGCATCTGAAATTCTAACATTTCAAAGTTTGGATTTGTAAACAATCTGCCTTCACTTCCGTGTGATGTACTAGTTTTTTGTCTTTGTCCCCTATCTTAGTTTAGTTTAATGTACCAGGGGCACGATATATTGTGTCCCTTAATTTCATTCTATCACGTGTTATAAAGCCTGTGGGTTTTTAACGACACCTACACTGTATGCAAATGGGGTGTTACATTAGATGTATTACATAGATAAATTAAAAAAGGGGCGAAAGATACCAGAGGGACAGTCAAACTCATAGATTGAAAATAAACTGACAACGCCATGGCTAAAAAAAAAAAAAAAAAGACAAACAGACAAATAATAGTACACAAGACACAACATAGAAAACTATAGACTTAGCAACACGAACCCCACCAAAACTGGGGAGATCTCAGGTGCTCCGGAAGGGTAAGCAGAACCTGCTCCACATGTGGCACCCGTCGTGTTACTTATGTTATTACAAATCAGGTAAATAGTCTAATTCGGTAGGTCACATTCGTGAAAAGGGAAGGGTATTGTAGTTACGAGGTAAGGAATACTATTATATCAAATTTCATCTATGAAACAGTTATTTCGTAACGGTCAACCATATCGTGATGACGTCCGTAAAATTTACGGAGGGATGATTTCGACTTCACCGTTTGGAACTCTAGGATTAATAGCTTCTCTGTGAACAGCAAAGTTCCATACGAAATGTAATACAAGTATACATATTCATCATCTTTGTTTCTTTAAGTATTAGGATTAAGCACGCGAACCGCACACAAACTAGGTATGAACTCTTGATCAATCAGTTACACTCAACATGTTAACATGGTGTATCAATACATCATAATTTTTTGTGGAGAACCGCTTGATTATGGATCCATCGGATATTTTGCTTGATTATGAATAAATTGAAATGTGGATTTTAACGGCAGTTTTTCGATCTGTTTCTTTTTTCTTATTCTGCTTTCATTCCTTTCTTTAAGAAGTGTACTATAGTGAAGATTACTATATAGCTATCAATGTTCGTGCCACAAAGGGTTTAAATCAAAAGTAGGATTGTACATAAAGCTATAAATGATATCCACAGAAAATAATCTGATAGAATGGAAATAATTCTTTCGAAGCCTATTAATTGGAAACTCTCAAGTGTCTTTAATATAACGGTGTGCATGTCGTTTTAGTCTTTGTAATGACCATACGCGCCTGGATTTAACCAATAATAAATAAACTCATCATTGATACCAGGACTAAATTTAGTATATACGCCAGACGCGCGTTTCGTCTACAAATGTGATAAATAAAGTTCAACGTAAAAGTATTCCAATGTTCAATTTACTAGTGCTTTGAAACTACAAGTCCCACATGGTATCGTCTCTTTCATTTGGAACTGGTACAATTTATTTCAGAGATATAAAACATAAAATCTTGCCTAATTTGGGTGCATGCATGTCTTCAAATTAGTTTATATTTCATCTATCAACGAAGATGATAATTTACAGTCAAAGAGTTCAATCTTGCCAAATTTGGGTGCGTGCATGTCTTCAAATTAGTTTATATTTCATCTATCAATGACGATGATAATTTACAGTCAAAGAGTTCATGTAAAGTCGTTAACATTAATTTTCACTTTAAATCATAGAAGAAAGGTTTGCTTTATAATTTTATAAAATTTCATTCATTTTTTTGTAATTCTATAGAAACTAAGGGTGCACTTTCATCGTCTAACCTTCGATGGCAACTCGTTTGATACAGATACTTGTCTTTGAAAAGAATTCATATATACCTTAACATAACATAAATTTACAAACCGGTTGTCTATCACATAGAAACATTCCATGTTCGCTGTTAGAAAACGAAATAACTTATATATTTGATCTGGAAGGACTGCAACAAATAATACAGACAAACAGATATATAGGCGTGCTATGCACTATTTTATTAACGACATAGCAAGTTTCATTGGAATAGACAATCGCGGAATCGAAATATTACGGACATTTACAACCGAGATTCATTTCTCAAAAGTACAATTTGTACTGTGAAGGAAGATCCAGTTTGTTATATTTGATTGAATTTCTACAGAAACATAGACTTTATGTAGGATGGTTTAAAATTTCCTTTTTTTTTGGTTATTATCCGTAGAGCATAGAAGTATAACAAAAAATACTGAACTCTAAGGACAAAGACTGACAAAATCAAACGCCTTCAATAAACAGAACAATTAAAAATCTACTTTATTCCTGCCTTGATACAGACATTTCCCGAATAAATGGTGATTAAATCTGATTTGATAGCTAGCTAAACCGCTCACTTGTAAGACAGAATATGTTAAGTATCCAATTTCGTTCTCATTCAGCTTATCTATAACCTAAGCTTTTTTCGTTTGAAGTTTAAATAAAATGTGCTTTAGGAAATAACATAATGACTAGTGTATTAAGGTCATTACTTACCCTGATTTAAAAGCCAACAACTGTAGTTTGTTAAAACATCTAATTTAAATATGCATAAAGTGATAATTTGGAAGGCCAATTTTGTGTTTTATTTATTGTATAGTTTCTTGAAATATTCTTTAAAGATTTTAGGAAGGAACTATATTTTATAGTTGTTTGTTCGTGAATTGTGATTTATAAAATATTGATGGCTTAAGTTTGCATGGTTACAATGTCTAAATACTATATCATAAAATACAAAAACAATAATTATATTCTTATCTAGCGAACATGTCAAACTTCGGAAGATTATCATCAAGAACTTGGGTATATGTTTGACCTGATACGTGTAAACTATGGTCATATGATATAAACCGTACTATATAAACTCTTTTTATGACAAAGAATATTTCTGTAAAGCATACAAAAAACTGTTGTTTTTTAAATTTCCAGACATATTAAATGTTTTCGTTGAATTATAAGAAGAAATAATCTGTTTTAATTCCTTATTGTATATAATGACAAATACGTACTGAAAATCTTACTCGAGACATACATTTTATAACCGTTGATGAAAATTTAAAATCGATTTCTTAAGTTTCTATGAAATAATACACTGTATTTAATTAAAGAATCAAGTTTAAGGCAAAGCATAACAAACAAGCAATTTATGTGGAATTAACGGCCACAGTTCACTTTGAATGACGAGGTCTGACATGATAACAGAATGCCGACATGATTGATTTAACTGACAAATCTGTGCACCATTGGTAGCAATGGATGCTCAAGTTCCTCCAGGTTAAATCCTAAAGAGAACGAGGGCCATGATCCCCAAATACGTCGGGTCTTATTCGCATCACCCCCTGGTTTCAGGGGAGTAAAGATTAACTATTTCTAGATTAAACAAACAGTTAAGCTCGAACTGGTACCAATTCAGAACCGGCCACTCAGGGTAGACATGAGATGGTCTCAACAGAACTTCCTGCGGTAACGCAGGAAAGTAAAAAACTAATATGATCCGACGTACAATACAGGAACGGATCATGACCCCTTAATCTTGCCAGACCCCGCCAAACAACCTTTTACTGTGACAAAATATTTTATTACCATATAATGAACAATTATAACTAGTATTGGAGATATAAACTCTGAAAGTTCATAACAAAAATTTAAAGTTCTATATGTGTTCCAGGTGGATAAACTAAAATCATACTGATTGTTCCAATCGCATTGCTGGTGGCTGATTGTCCTGGTTAAACTGTATAACACTCACTCGAATATTTAGAATACGATAGTTCTCAAAAGTTTGTTCAGCAAGCAATTCCATCGGCTTAGTCTAGTCATCTTTAATTTGTCCAACAACGTATTTAGTATCAGGCTTCTCTCTGAACAGCCTGAAAAATGAATAAAAACAGCAGCAGACACAAGTAATTGTTGATAGAGTGTGAGGGGAGGTGGGTGGGTTTTGAAACTTTCACTTATCCAGAGCGGCTAGTTCAACTGTGAGGCTGAAGTCACGTGATGTTTATAAGCCGGAAATGAGATGCGGATCCGAATGATAAAATATGTCAATTAAGGAAAATAAATATATTAATCAAATCTCTTTCATTAAATTGGTTTATCTTATAAGTGATAAACCTTATTAATTAAAGAATCAAGTTTAAGGCAAAGCATAACAAACAAGCAATTTATGTGGAATTAACGGCCACAGTTCACTTTGAATGACGAGGTCTGACATGATAACAGAATGCCGACATGATTGATTTAACTGACAAATCTGTGCACCATTGGTAGCAATGGATGCTCAAGTTCCTCCAGGTTAAATCCTAAAGAGAACGAGGGCCATGATCCCCAAATACGTCGGGTCTTATTCGCATCACCCCCTGGTTTCAGGGGAGTAAAGATTAACAATTTCTAGATTAAACAAACAGTTAAGCTCGAACTGGTACCAATTCAGAACCGGCCACTCAGGGTAGACATGAGATGGTCTCAACAGAACTTCCTGCGGTAACGCAGGAAAGTAAAAAACTAATATGATCCGACGTACAATACAGGAACGGATCATGACCCCTTAATCTTGCCACGTGAGTGAGTCTATACACACTCATTAAATACCCCCCCTTTTTTTTTCTTAACCCCTTGAAAACCATAAGAAATTCTATTTTAAATTATACTTCTGGGAAACGCCGAATTTTTTGAGATGATAGGAAAGTTTCAATACCCCCTTGTATGTTATTCAAGTATATATCATAACCAATATCGGATAAGTGAGTTCCGTCATATCTATACAAGTTCATCACTCGAGCTCGGATATTAGGATGCTGAATAACACAGTGCCCATCATTCAAGACATACTTGTTAATAGCCGAGTTTACTCGTTTTCGAGATCTTTCGATAGCTTTTCCATCTGTAGCACCGTGCCAATACCTTCGCATTAACATTTCACTCCATACGATGCGAGTGTTAGGTAGAAGTAAATGCAGACGCAGAATATCCCTTTCAATATTTTGGATGAGTTCCAAAGATTTAACTTTGACCAGATCATTGGAACCAAGCTGAATGATTATCATGGCGGGAGGAGAAAATTTGTCAACTGCATGGGATACCTTGGCATTAAAATCATTCCACAACATACCCCTTTTTCCAAACCAGCGTATGTACACCCCTCTGCTTTGAAGACCAATGTTTGGGCCCCCGTATCTCGTTTTTGCATTTGTCTGTGCCCAATATACAATTGAAGATCCGACGAACCAAATAGCTTTTGAACCTAAAAGGAGGTAATATGTATTATAATATTAAAAACACTTCGTTTGAGCTGTAAAGAAAGTTAAATTTAAGACTCAGATACGAATATAGCGTAAATATGCAACGGAAGACCATCGACCGCACTGCTTGATAATATCGTCTTTAACACCATTTTTTGCCATATCAGTAGCTCGTCCTATCCGAAAAGAATGAGAACGAATGTGGAACGGTAGTTCACAGAAACCCAAACATTTTTGAAGCAGGGAACAAAATTGATATTTTGTTAAGGCCAAACCATTAAAATGTGTATATAATTTATTTGATCCATTTACGCCGGAGTAGCGAACCTGCAAGAAAGATTGTAATAGCGTGATTGGACAGATATTCGAATCTGCATGGCTTTGAATGATCAGGGTTATGGAAGTATGCTTTTGATCGGTTTTTGAGCTGCATATTTTTACATGTAATTCGGTTTGACCCTTACTCTTATCAAAAGTGATATCTTCACATTTCAATGCATGTCCGCTTTCGTCAGTACGACTGTTTATAGCCAACTCACTTACCCGTAGCATGGCGAAATACGCAAGAGAAAAAGCAGAAGAAAACAATATAGTTTCATATTGAGAATTGCAGACGCTCCGTAGACTGTGAATTAAACGTTTTAACAAGTCGAACGATATCGGCGTTCGAACATCTGGTTTTTGCGGATTTTTTCTACGCAATCCTTCAATCATTTTGCAGATGATGAATGATTTCGTGTTATCTGTTACATTGTTAATCTTGTGTGTGTGGGCCAATCCGGATATGTAGGTAGAAACAGTAGACGCAGAGAAACCTTTGTACGACAGGTATGCTATGAATTGAGCTATTTCGTCGATAGGTACCGGCCAAATATCGCGATTGTTATAAATAATGCGAAACTTTTTTAAACATTCTACTGCTGTTTTATAAGTTTTCCAGGAGTTCGGAGCCATTGAACATTTAAGTAATAGGTCTGCCTCGTCTTTTAAACATTCCAGAGATGGGCCGGAATCGAGTATGGCTTTGCATCTGCTGTGGGGCATAGTTTCCGGAACTTCTGAAAATCACAACGAGAGAGGGAGTCAGCAAGAGAATTCAAATGACCTGGGATATGTTCGGCTTTAATCAATATGTTGCATTCCAAGCAGGCCAATACAAGTTTTCTGATTAGGGACATAACACTTGTCGACTTTGAAGACTTTTTATTGATTATAGAAACTACGCTCTGGTTATCTATGTGAAATAAAATTTTCTTGTTTTTTTAACATGCCTCCCCAGATGTCCAAAGCAACGACTACAGGGAACAGTTCTAGAAAGGTAATATCGGTTAAAATTCCAGAATTTATCCAATTGTGGGGCCAACTCGCCTGGGCCCATTTCCCTTCAAAATAAATACCAAAGCCTTTTCCGACCCCACCTGCACTGTCAGTGAACAATTCGAGATCTGAGTTTGATGACCAGAATTTATCCAGAATTACGGTAGTACCGTTGTAGTTTGATAGAAATAGTAACCAAATATTAAGGTCTTCTTTCATAGCCTTAGTTATTCTGGTTCTGTGATGGGGCCTACGCAAATTACAAGTGGCGTCAATCAAACGACGACAAAAGGCTCGACCCGGGACAATTACTTGACATGCAAAATTTAGTATACCAATCAAAGATTGTAAATCCCGAAGGGTGATTTTGGATCTACCTAAACAATAAGAAATTCTGGCTTTTAACTCAATAAGTTTGTCTTCGGGGAGACGCATTATCATGTTGATAGTGTCAAATTCTATACCAAGCAATATCAACACTTCCGTTGGCTCGACCGTTTTTTCCTCTGCTAACGGAACCCCCCAAAGTTTACAAGAATCCTGAAAACACTTTAGAGTGTCGTGGCATTGAGAAGTTTGTGCCTCGCCTCCAAACAGAAAATCGTCCAAATAATGTAAAATATTGTCGTTTTTTGACTGTTGCTGTACAACCCAATGCAAGGCGGTGGAAAAGGATTCAAATAGCGCCGAGCTAATACTGGCCCCCATTGGGAGGCATTTATCAAAGAAATATTGATTCTCAAATTTGAACCCCATCAAATCAAAATCACCCGGAGAGAGTCTTAGCAAACGAAAAGCCGATTTTACGTCGCACTTGGCCAAGAGCGTGTTCTTTTTCAATCTGTGAATCATATTGACAGCGTCGTCTATACTTGAGTATTTTACAGAACAGTACTGCTTGTCAATAAACTTTCACTTATCCAGAGCGGCTAGTTCAACTGTGAGGCTGAAGTCACGTGATGTTTATAAGCCGGAAGCGAGATGCGGATCCGAATGATAAAATATGTCAATTAAGGAAAATAAATATATTAATCAAATCTCTTTCATTAAATTGGTTTATCTTATAAGTGATAAACCTTATTACCAATGTTATTTCAACTGATCGGGCGGAGCTTACGTTTTAATTTGCATGAGGACAGTCGATTTGAAAATGTGTGTGATTACGATGATTGCCGTTATAGTTATAACTGATTTCTAATCACCTATCAGTGACCTCGAAGGAATTTACAAAAGAATAACTGGACAATGCATTGATGAGTGTATCCTAAAACACCTATCTATAGATGGACTGGTTTATTATGAGCGAACTGGATAAACTCCGCCCAGTCAAGTGAAATAAATTGAGTAATACAACCGGGGAAACATTTAGTCAACATTAATTGACTCATTTTCAAGTCCCACAAATCGTTTAACATGATTAAGACGACAAATTGAGGTAACAACCACAAACTAAGGGAAATGCATGAACCTATAGAGGAATAAGAATTGATGCGCAACTATTGGAATTTACAAACATTATGTAAAAAGTAAAATCACAACAATACTGAACTCTTAGGAAATTCAAAACTGTAAGTCCCTAATCAAATCGAAAGCTCAAACACATTAAACGAATTGATAACAACTTATGGCAAGCAGTTATCGTCAAAACTATGCCTGTTTAAACCCTTTTTTAGAAAAAAAATACACACTGAGATTTAAAAACCTAAAATAACACACTAAGAACAGTCAGGATTCTACTTCATCAAAATTATCTCCCCATTACGCCAGTTCATTTTCACAATCGTAGAAATGGAAGCCATTGTAGGGATGACGTGCTGCCA
Source organism: Mytilus edulis (assembly GCA_019925275.1). Taxonomy (NCBI): domain Eukaryota; kingdom Metazoa; phylum Mollusca; class Bivalvia; order Mytilida; family Mytilidae; genus Mytilus; species Mytilus edulis. The sequence goes on from CM034353.1 coordinate 75,060,211, forward strand.
ATTTTGCTCTCGGAAACCGATAAATTTATTCACATTGCACCATTACGATCCTTATATATCAGTTGTATTTTAAAAGACAAATGTATCAACTAGCTAATGAGCATCAGTTAATGATCTTGTCTGCATTGATTCAACTTAAAACTATTGTCTGATCGGTTGTCAGGTGGAATTTTCGAAAATTCATAAACATTTAAAAAAATTCTTATTAAATATTTCGTGGAAGGACAGACTAGATTTTTTTAGTGGTTGAAGACTATAAACCCTAGTTTTCACACACAAAAACTTATAATTATTAGAAGATATGCATTTTCATCATCCAACTTGAAAGACTGTCGTCAAGTACTTTAGGTAAAAAAAAAAATAGCTATTCGAACACACCTTCTCTGTTTTTGTGATTCATTAGATAGATATTTCACTTGACCCATATATTTCATCTTTTAGTACTGTGATTTTTTTTGGTTATAAAGTCAACCTGTAGCTTTGATATACAAAAATGATGGAATCTGAATCGAGACAATGTATGAAATATTCTTGCTTTATACGATATCAAGACAAAATATTCAACTCAAACACACCCTAACATGAAAAGGTGCACTCGATTTTCTCTTTTCGATACAATTGTTACCCAGTTTTTGGATTTTTTTTTTGAGTCAGATAATGGAAGGGCAGACACGAAAATTACAGAACTAATAGATATATATGTTTCCCGTCCGTGGTAAATTAAAAAATAGGTTATGCATTTTCTACATCCAACTTGAAAGATACCCATGTCGTCGACTTGATATCTAATTGTTCTGCTTAACTATGTACTAAATAAATTTAAAAATTATGCAAATGGTGTTTTTAAAATAAAACACTTCGTAACTGAGAAGAAAATTGTAATTTTGTTTGTTTCTATTAACTTTTAAATTTTTTGTCACTATAGTAAACATTACAGTAAGCATTTATCGCCTTCTCTAACAAAGAGCTTCGATTCTTTTGTTCTATTTCAAATGGGTTTCCGACTTTGAAATTGAAATTACACACTGAGATTTAAGAAAAATAAAAACACACACTGAGAATTCAAAATTACACACGGAGATTTTAAAAAGACACACTGAGATGAAATAAATTGAAAAACACACACTGAGAATTGTTAATTACACACTGAGATTTCAAAAATACACACTGAGATTAATATGCAAATTACTAATGAATATTCATGAGATGAATAATTCAACAGATTAATATCATGATCTCAAGAACTTTTGTCATTATAATGAAATGCGATTTCTTCAACCAACATTCGTAATAAATTTCAAGACTTAACATCGCTCATATTCATAAGTTTGTTGCCTATAATTCAGATCATTACAACCAGTGTATCGGGATTATTTTTTACTAAAAACCGTTTAAGCATGAGTCCCTTTTCAAAAGTATTCATACTGTTACCCTGATTTCGCAAGATAATCTTTTATATTTTTGTTACGTTTATATGCTATAATAGACACTTGAGTAAAAATTTCACTGTATTCTTTGTTTATTTAGGATGTTCCAATGTTTTCTTATAATTTTTCACCATTTGGTTATATTTCGTAATAAGAGTAAGTGGGTACTTTTCTTGTTCTTGTATTTCGAAAGTTTTTTTTTTATAAATAATTTGGAACCAAATCGAAGGACTAACGAGTTCTGTCCCCTAGTTGTTTTGAGCTTGTAATGCATTAATTATGCTAATTAGATGTGTGCGCATAAAAAGTGCGCAAAAATCTCAGTGTGTGATTTTAAGTTCTCAGTGTGTAATATCAAATTCTCAGTGTGTGTTTTCAGTTTATTTATTCTAAGTGTGTCTTTTTGAAATCTCAGTGTGTAATTTTCAATTCTCAGTGTGTGTTTTTCATTTTTGTAATCTCAGTGCGTCTTTATGAAATCTCAGTGTTTAATTTTTAATTCTCAGTGTGTAATTTTTAATTTTCAGTGTGTGTTTTGAAGTTTTTAAATCTCAGTGTGCTTTGTTGGAATAAAATTAACGGTACCAATTTTCTTGCACCAGATGCGCATTTCGACAATATATGTCTCTTCAGTGATGCTCGTAATTCTCAGTGTGCAAATTTTTCGAAAAATGGTTTAAACATAGTTTTGACGAGAGCGTCTTGCCATAACAAATGTCATATTCCTGACTTGATACAGGTATTTTCTTATTTAGAGAATGGTGGATTAAACCTGGTTTTAAAGCAAGCAAAACCTCTCACTTGTATGACAGTCGCATACAACTCCATTATATTGACAACGATGTGTGAACAAAACAAACACCCAAAGTAGGTATAAATGTCAACAATAGGGGTACAGCAGTCAACGTTATGTTATTATCCTAATCACTACAAAAACAAACCAATATATAAACAATCATTTACCATGGAAAAATAACACAATGACGAGGGCTATTCGTACAGAGCCACGTCAGATGTAAAAAATAAACAAAACAAAAAAAGACATACAAAGCACATCAGCAAAAACGAAAAACAAGAATACAAAAAAAAAAATCATAGAACAATGACAGGATGTATAAGTGCAGTGCCATATCATTGTTATGTTGAATTTAGCAAATACTTAAAAAAAACAACTAAATTTTCGCAAATACTTCAGATGAAAGGCTTATTCAACAAATGTTGATTGACCTTTTGATAGCTAACCATTTTGCAGAGACAGATTAAGACAAAGAGAAACGATTAACCAGCAAACATTAAACACGAATCTGTAGTAATAAAAGCGTTCCACAGAGAAAAAAAGTACACGTGATGACATTTATACTTATGATACAAAAAATGCCCTTTACAATTTTTATGGCGATAGTCCATCTCTAAATATACACTTTGGGGAGAAATAATTTTTAATTTTGTTGAACAGTGTGCCTTAAGAAGTTACAACTATTCCCATTAACGTCATACTTTCTTGCCATTTATCACTCTCCCGACTAAGGAAATCTAATTAGCAGAACAAAATCAGTCTTCCTTTTTAATAAATATGTAATGAGCAGAAGTGTACAGGCAATTTAAAGTCAATTATTTAAATTGGGTCAAGTAAATTAGTATTCACACCTAGTGGCAAAACAAAATGTATACCTGGTTATTTTCCCTTTAAACAAAAAATTAAAATCCTTGTTTCAAAAATTCCAATAAGGAACATAAATTACATTATTGTAGTAGTAAACCAAATTTTCAAGACGTTTTAGCCATTGGTCTTCTTCACTTTCTTTATTTTTCTTCCTAACTACATGGTAGACATTTTTTCTTTAACAATCATTAGGATGTTATAGATATGAAAGAATAAAAAAACAATGAAAAATTAATTTTTGAAATGAAGCGAACCAATCATTAAATTTTGCGTATTATTAGGATATGCATACAAAGTATTTCTAGTAGTGTGCAGACATTATTAATTTTCAAATCCCACATATTGTGTACAAATTCCATATTCTCCTAACATCCCATGACATGGAACCCTTCATGCAAAAGTTAATATTTGGCCACGAGCATCACTAAAGAGACATGTATTGTCGAAATGCGCATCTGGTGCAAGAAAATTGGTACCGTTAATTTTATTAATAAAAATAATGTACTTTAACGATTAAGATAATAAGATCCACTTTGACTACATTCGAATAAATACCAGATACATCTCTTTTGCATACAAGTGATCAGTATATAACAAAAATCAAAAAGAAGACAAGATCTGATAAAAAAAACAAGCTTCATATGCTCAAGATCTTTCTCTTCTGGATATCAGTAATACTAGTTTTATACTTTGTCTTTCATATTTGCATTAGGCTTTTAATATTGATATGAAAATCAACATCTTCTCGAAATAATTTATGTAAGAGAAAAATATTTACCATAACACATTTGACCTCGGGATGTCTTCTACAAATCTGTTGATCATGTTGATGTAATTAATATTTTTTTGAGTGGTTAAGTTTTAATCATCCCTTCTAGATTTTTACGGACTGAAGCTGTTTGGCTGTTACGAAATATCTGTTCCACAATCTTTTCTAATTTTTAAGTCGAATAAATCGACTGTTTTGTAAGAATTGTGTCACTGCAAGTGTTGTTTGACAACAATCAACGAACCTTCTATGCGTAGTGGCAGATATACACGTTAGAATATTTAAAAGTTTATATATATTGTAAAACAATGATGTCAAGTTTACTGCAGATCACAATACGACTCTACCTTTTTAAAGATAAACGCAGAAGGGCCACTATTATTGGTGAATTTTAAAAGTCTAATTATTTAGGTGACATTGGCTAAAAAGGGGACATGATCTTATTACAACAATTTGAACATATTCTCTACCATCTGTGAAACGGATATTCCGTAATAGTCAACCAACTCGTAATGGCGTCTGTAAAATTGTCGAAGGGATGATTTTAATTTCACATTTGAGAAATCTTGTTTTAATAGCTTTCATGTTAGCAGTAATCCTGTATCAAGGAAATAAAGACAAAAAATACAAACCCTGGAATGGATTATCAATGGGTAAATATATAGTTCGTATGCAGGCGCTGCTGATATATTTCTACATAAAAAAGAAAAGTTCACAATTGGGAAGCTGAAATCATCTCTTTGGACGTAACATTTTGCTTTAATCGATTTCATTGTCAAATTTCAAATATATATGGAATGCAATTTCCTTTAAATGATAATAGTATAACAATTGGTTAAAATATACATGTCAATGGTTTAAACGTATTAATTCTGTAAAGTTTTTCGTATAAACTATTTGCCGTTCCGTAAGGGATATAAGCCGATAACAGTCCATCCTGTAAAATATTGGAACCATATCGAGTGACCGCAGTCGATTTTATTTCAAATATATAATAAATATGAACAAACGAAGAGTTAACAACATGCAATCAGTGATTTGTGTATATAAGACGTGTCACGGTACTTATCTATCCCAAATTCTTGTTTTTGGTTTTGATGTTATATTTGTTATTCTCATAGGATTTTGTCTAATGCTTAGTCCGTTTTTGTGTGTGTTACATTTTAATGTTGTGTCGTTGTTCTCCTCTTATATTAATTGCGTTTCCCTCAGTTTTAGTTTGTTATCCCGATTTAGTTTTTTGTCCATGGATTTATGAGTTTTGAACAGCGGTATACCACTGTTGCCTTTATTGAGTCCCTTGTGTTTTTCAAATGTTACTGAAACGTAATTTTGTCTCGATTTTCTTTTGAATTTTTTTCATAAAACGATCATTGTGCGAATCGGCCACAGGATTAGTTAGTTTGATAGCTAAATTGCGGTAATGTCTTCCCATATTCATCGTCGTTCATGAGCGAATGTTGCATTATATTCATATTTACGCATTAACTTAAAAAACAACAACTTGTGAATCAACGCCGAAGCCTGAGAATTATTAAAAATATTATAGTCCCCTAGTTCATAAAGAAAGTTCTAGATTCGCACTTTGTATACAGGATACGGTTTAGGTTGTTCGTGGCCCTTGTATTGCGGCATGATCTATCAAATTTTAGAAGCATTTATTTATTGCTTTTTTCATTTTAATTGTAGTTAAAAATGATGTAAGGAAGAATAAGAGCAACACCAGAGGTCAATTTGGACTACCTAAAGACGGACGAGGATAAATCTTTTGAAAAAAGAAATGCACAAAGGCAACAAAAACAAGACTTACAACGAGCATAATCAATTTATTGAATTGGTGCTAAAAGAGACAACCCAAAAAACATGAGAAAAAGGGCTGTGATAGAAATATTGGTAGTATTAAATTCAACTTGAAAGTGATTTTTTCCCCTCAAGAAACCATTTAATGAGTGACAAAATTATTGTTTTCAAGTTAATAAACTATTTTTTAATTGTCATTTGTTCGTTGGTTGTATTTTTGTTTACATGATGAAAACAATTTGGGGTAATAAATAGTATTTTTTATTTCAGTGATTGAACTTTCATTTACCTGTAAGAATCAGTTAGTATGCTACCTTTAGCTGTCCAATATTTTTAAGAAAGGAGAGGACTATTTAAAAAAAATATTGGACAGCTTTTAAAAGATAACATAATGGTTGCTTACAGGTAAATGATAGTTCAATCACTGAAATAAAGAACAGGGAAAACAATAGAATGAAATCACAACTGTGTTACAATGTTTTAACTTTAGATTTAAATAAATGATTGGTTTCATTACCATCTAATTCAGATGTCAGCAAATTGTGTGTCTGATAGCTATGAAACATATAAAAAGATTATGATTTCACCCTGAGTATCTGTATGGGTATACAATTAATGAATTGGTGGATGTTTGTTTGTTTCTTATATAAATTTTAAAATACCCACCAAACACATCAACTAACGTTTGTTTGATACTGCGAAGCACTTATTTCTTATTTTTAAAACTTAAGAAAAGTTCATCTTGTTTGCAGTGTGATCCATAAGATGAACCAAAAGGTAAACTTTGTTGAAAGATTTAAATTCATCTTAAATTTCATGGCTACAGAACATGTTTTTGATTAATCTATTGGTATCTTTCTCTTTTTCAGAAACTAAACTTTAAAACTCAAAACAAGCAGCCATTAATGCATGACAATCTTCTGTCATAAATGAAAGCATTACGTGAGGTAAAGAGTCCATGTAAAAATAATAGACTGGCACTAATAATATTGTATACATGTTAAATTACAAATCTTATGCCGATAATTGTATCACTTATTATACACGACACTATTCTACTCTGTAAGTCAGAGTTTCCAAAAGAAGTCATTACTATTTCTTTACGTCATATTAACATGCCATTTCCCACGTATAAGAGTGAGACAATTAAATCAGAAGATGTAAAATGTGCTCTCGGCAAATGACTGTGTATGATTTAATGTTTCTTATTGTGAAGAATGAATGTAAATCATGTTCTTAGTAAGGGATTATCATTATGCTTACGCCTTCTTGCAGTTCAATGCAAATAATCCCTATGAGTTTACTAACACAAACAATTTTTCTGCACCAGATGTGTATTTCGACAATCAATGTCTTACCAGAAATGCGAAATGCTTGGAGGACAAAATATTTAAAAATTCAAAGCACACTGCCGAATCACATTTATCAGCATGGAAGAATATATGATCATATATGATTGAAACTTAACTTGAAAGAAGTAATGTATCCGACAAACATCGATTTGAAGAAAAAAAATGCATTCACATAAGTTGAAGTTTACTGGTGTAGTAAAATTGGTATCGCAAACGTAATTGTGTGAATACAAATCACTTCAAAATATAACTTTCATGCACCCTTAGCGATATTCTTGATGTACTTCTTCGGGAAAGCTGTAAGCCAAGTGTGTATAACAAATGAAACAGTTGAAAAGCTATTTGACCCCGAAAAATCAAATTAGTCAATATTTCGATTCAATAAAATAGAAAGAAATAATAAAAAAAGAAACCCAGGAAATTAAATTAGCTTTTGAATTTATGTATAAGGTATTGTTTGAACAATGAATTAATTACCCGAGCGTTTTCTTCTGTAATGAACAGGAATAAAATATAGCTTGTGGAATACAATTTAGCTGAAATTCAAACTTAGCATTAATTAATTGGAAATGTGAATAAATACAAGATGATTTACTCCGACAGTGAAATTTAGAAAACGTATTTAAAACATATAAATGTATCATACTGTAGGGCCATAAGGCTCAAGATCTTTTCACAAAAATTCTTAATCTTTTCGTTTGATGTGTTTGAGCTTGTGATTTTGCCATTTGACTATGGACTTTCCTTTTGAATTTCCTCGGAATTCAGTATTTTTGTGATTTTACTTTTTACATGGTTTTAAATCAAATGTTATAATTTGAGTCAAATCGGTGACCAAGAGTTTAACAGTTAGTGCCCCATTTATATAAAAAAAGTTTGTCATTCTCTAAATTAAATGAACAAGAATTAAAAAAACCCAACATACACAACTTACAAAAGGTAAGGCCAGTAGCCAATAAAACATGAAAAGTTATTTATTTATAGAAGCATAGCATATGATAAACACATTTTATTGATACTTATTATATTGTTATATATACATGACTAATATATCGCTAAATATACACTGGGAGCAATACTTTTTAATTTTGTTCATTAATGTTTTCTAAAGAAAGCAATTACTACTACGTTGAAGTCATACGTACTTTTTATTTATAACTCACAAGTGTGAGAAAGATATAATAATCAGAGCGGAAATATAATTGATATGTTGCTTGCTAGCCATATACACACACGATGACCTAATTATCAACTGCGATACGACTATGACGTTATATTGATAGTAGACATTACAATCCTGTAATAATTTTGCAATTGGCCAAACATTAATGTCCGACCCATGATATGTATTCTTCTTACTCTTTAAACGACCAAACTAGAGGCTCAAATCAACATTCCAATAGTAAATAAAAAGTCCTCTATTCGGTGTTATATGAAGATATGTTATAAAAAGTAAAATCACAAAAATATTGAACTCCGAGGAAAATTCAGAACGAAAAGTCCCGAATCACAAGGCAAAATCAAATGATAAAACACATCAAACGAATGGACAACAAAAGTCTCTAATCAAATGACAAAATCAAAGGATATTAGTTTCGTCTCATCAGTGGCGCTCTGATCAAAATAGTTATAAAGCCAAACAAGTACAAAGTTGAAGAGCATTTAGGACCCAAAATTCCAAAACGTTGTGCCAAATACGTCTAGGGTAATCTATTCCTGGGATGAGAAAATCCTGACTTCTGGGCTGATGATACCCTCGGGGACGAAACGTCCACCAGCAGTGGCATCGACCCAGTCGTGTGAATAATAATCAAAGGTACCAGGATTATAATTTAATACGCCAGACGCGCGTTTCGTCTACATAAGACTCATCACATCAAACACATCAAACGAATGAACAACAACAACAAGTTATTGCTTTTAATACTGTATGGCAGTTTCTTATTGACAACTTGAAGGTAGATTTAGCAGCTTATTGTCGCCATTCATACGGGAAAGAGCTGATCGCCTCTTCCATTATTTTTTTTATAGGAGTCGGAGTTTCTTTAGACAAATATCAAATACAAGATCAAAGAAGGCATATAATTTAATTTCACATTTAGATATATTAAGGATGTTTTTTCCATTAACAATTCAAACTTTTCTGACTGGGTTCAATTAATATATCCTCCAGATTAAAAATTCTTTAAATAAACAGGAACGGCTTTCTCGGCTGTATTTAAAACTTATACATAGAAAATTACATAAACAGTTATTTCAGTACCAGAATCTATGATAAACGGGACGATTTTTATTTTGAAATTATAAATCTCCTTCTCCCCCGCACCTTAGCAAAAGTAAACCAACTTTCCCTGCATATGGAATATACATTTCCCAACTCATTCGGTATTCATGACCTTGCAGCTGCTTCTCAAGTTTGATCAAACTTCGACAGTGTCTGAGCCGAAAGTTGATTAACCAGGGTTATGTCAAAGAACGTCTCATCGGAAGATACCAAAACCTCTTTGTTAAGGTAGCACAATACAAAGATTTTTTCACTCCCAATCAGACAACTTTAAACTGATGTAATTCATTTCATCCTTCTTTATATTTAAAAAATGAGGTACCAAAAGAAAGAAGAAAGATTAATCTTTCAAATTGTGATAATTTCATTATGACATAATGATTACATACTTAATTATTATATAATTAGTGGCTATATTGTGATGTCCACACTTGAATGAATTTAGCGTTTTTGTTCTTCATAGCATCTCAAAATATTTTATAGATTCTTGTACAACACAGCTTGGCCTCCAAAACTGTGTCTCAGATTTATAAAAACATCAATAGAACAAATTTTATACCCAATTGAATTTAGTGGTCTCTTATGAATTGATGTTGCAAACTTCATTGAAGATTTATGAGAGAATGAAATACAATAGGAAAAATCTGAGACACAATTTTGGAGGTCAAACTGTGTTGTACAAGAATCTATAAAGTATTTTTGGATGCTATGAATAACAAAGACGCTAAATTCGTTCAAGTGTGGACATCACAATATAGCAACTAATTACATAACAATTAATTATGTAATAATTATGTCATAATGAAATTATCACAATTTGAAAGATTAATCCTTCTTCTTTCTTTTGGTACCTCATTTATAAAATTTAAAGAAAGATGAGTGGAATTACATCAGTTTAAAGATGTCTGATTGGGGATGAAAAATCTTTGTATTGTGCTACCTTAAATATTATATATCAACTTCACAAAAAATACATTATGGTCTAGAAGTATAAATTTTAGGTACTGACTATGTTTATTCTCTTAATTTGTCTTTGTACATGTTTTATATTTTTCTACTTTTCTGTTATGTCAATTTTTGGTAATATACTTTCGACATTTTACTTCCCGTCATTGTGGTATTGTTCTATTGACATTTTTGTATTCTCGTCTTTCATTCTTGCTTATGTACTTTATTTTAAGAGTGTGTATATGCCATTTTGTTTCCCTTTATTGAAATAGTTATTCGATTTTGTAGTGATTAAGATTATAACACATTTTTTAATACTGTACCCTAATTTTTGACATGTACACTATGGTGCTTCTCTAGGTTGATGTCGGTATCCAATCGCATGTAAGGTACACAACTATAAGCGATTCATTGATCAACTTGAACGTAAAACAGACTTTTTATGTGTAAAATTCATGCTTTTTCGTAGTAATACTAATTATAACATTGATCAAAGGTGTTAATCTAATACGTTTCGGTAATTCAAGTAATTCATTAAAATATCAAATTATAGTTCCATCAGATACGCAGTACTCCTACGGTCTTCATATATTTTTAGCATATTATAATTCTAAGAAAACGTGAAATTATAGTTGTAAATTAAAACTGTGATAATTAAAACATGTTTTAATGTGTAATTAACAATATTTCAAACTTCATCATGGTCATGTTCAGGACTAAATAAAACAGCGTGTGAATACGTAAATCAATGGAGGTTATTTTTGTAAAATAAAATTTATGTTTGAATATACAAAAATAACTATTTTTTCCTATATTTCATGCTGAAGTAAACAGTGATGATTTCATCAGAACACGAATAACGGACAATGCGGGGTAGACTTCCATACGATAACAATATAACAACATAAAAACAACAATATCTCTTATATGTTTGCACTCCTTTCTCGTGATTTCAAAAATATTAACGGGTATCATTAGCTTTTTGCGTTTTTAAATATATTGGTTTGTCTCACATCTTTATAAATTATTACGCCTATGTTGTGATACATGTGAGTAGGTATTGGACATGATAAGAATGATGAGTCTTGCTGAAAACTCTTCAGTATTGAAATTATGATTGATTGGTGACTTGCCTCTGTCATGCAACAAAGTTACTTGCATAAATAGGATGGGACGTGGATGCATATTGTATTAGTAGATCAGCGAATTTGATTTGTAGCGTATGCGCTCACAAGGTTTTAGTTCGTGGAACAACTTATCACATTCAGTCACATTACAATGACCCCGAGCTAACATCGCTCTGTGTTAAACCTAAATGTTGAGAACATGGTGAAAAGTAGAAAATATATGTGTTTATTCCATTGCAGGGTCGAACCCACGATCTCCAACATTTGAGACCATTGATATAAATTACATAATTGTTAAGATTAAGGTTGAATTTTGTCTGGAATGAAAGAGAGTCTTTCCTTCTGACTTGAACCTCGAATGTGTTAGCTGTTGTTTGAAGGTCTTATAGTTTTTGATTCTCTTTAACAATATTTGACTTTCAGTTCTAAAACATTCGAGCATATCTTTTGACGTGTTAAACCACTTGTCATCTAGATTTTATTGCCTTTATATTCGTCCTGAATATGCAGAAATTATTTGCCCCTCGATGGCAGGCTAATAATTATGAATTAATCTGCTTTGTGCGGATTTTGAAATTAGAAAGCTGGTATTTTTTCGACGTGTATGTCGATTTAAGTTTATGTTTTATGTGTTTATGTAGTTCTCTGATTTGTTTTTTCACTTTTTGTAACAGCAAAAATGGATTGACAACATTGGCACATTGTTGAAATACTGATGGTATATTTATAGTGTACGCGTTACAAAACTCAATTATCATACAAAAGATAATTTCCATTTTCGTCAGAATAATTATCAAAAACATTGTAGTACAAATGCAACAATTATTTATTTGTACATTTTAAAATATATGTGTTTTTCTGTTAAGTGAATTTTTAATGCCATTATGTCTTCTCATTAGTCTTTTGTCTGTTGATGTAGAAAAAAATATTGAAAAGTGATAGAAGTACGTTGTGTTTTCAAACATTTTTTTTTCATATTTTGAACGCAATGCGGTGTTTCTAACATTAAAATTGACAACAATTAATAGATTTGAGTCTTAAGGTTCCACTAAAGTCAACGTAAAGGACACTTCATAAACATCTAAACTTTGCCTGTATTTTTCAACCTATAATAAACTATGAGAACATATGTTCATTTTAACATACTTAACATATACACACTGTGTAAATTGTAAAAAAAACTTGAAATTGTTATGTTGTGGCCAAACCGGGGTTCTTGGGGTGAACACTAGACGACTTAATTTGTTTAGAATTGGTATGGACGAATACTGTTAAATCTAATGCAGGGCAAGCTCGTGTTGATTTTTCATAAAATGTATTGATTTTCGAGGTTCAGTTAATATCATGTATCTAAGTGAACGAATATCGAAGGTACAATAAAGAAATTGGAGTAAAAAAGTAATTATAGTGTGTTTATCACAGAAAGTAAACATATACTCCTGAATCTGTTTTTTTTTATATTCTGTTTTTTTTTTTTTTATAAAATAATATTTTATTTTAATTGATTTGGTTAGATTTACTTATTTGCAAAGTTTTTAATTGGCATCTATTTGTGTTTTTCATTAAAATGTCACATTATTCAAAGATTAAATAAATCACTAGCCTAAACTATATTTGGTAGAACACGAATGTTGACTTCTGATGTTTATAGTTCAAGTTCTCTTTATAAACAAAAAGATATCACACAAAAAAACTGTTATTATAATAATGAAAGTTCTGCCATTCGAATGAACGTTTCCACATATTTTTAAAACATCGGGGAATGTGAGAATTTCATGATAGCAATAAGTCATTGCTTTCGAAAGGCAAAAGAAAGGTACATTGTTATCCATTCACTCCTTATCTGTAAATATTCTATTATTTCATAACATCTAATAAGTTCTAATAATAAATGTAGTAAACAAGGGTTATTTTGGATAATGAAAATTGAAACACAGACTTTTCCTGTCCAGCAAATAAAACTTATGTCTAAGGGTTGTCTGTTTGTCTGTACATGCTATATAAAAACGCAGAAATGTTTGTTCTTCTGGTAGTAGTTAACCTTTACCTCCCACTACACAAGATTACAATATCACAGAACAATATTTGCAGGAATGTTGTTTTTAAAGTGTTTTTCTGGCTACAATATAACTTCATTCATCAATTTGTTCAAAACAAAATAATAACTCCACTATATTATTCTTTTGGGTTTAGTTGTGCATTGCTATTCATTTGAGCAAGTTATCTTTGTGTTTAATTGATTTGTCCTCGTCGTTTATATGCTTAATTATTTACAAATAAAGGTAAAGGAAAGCAAATAAAAACAAGTGATGGCGATGGATAAACTACATTATTTTGTGTTTGAAATGTATAACTTCTGGAATAAAAACAATGCACAAGTAAATCCCAAATAGATGATGGAAATGGAGTTATTATGTGGTTTCACTAAATAAATAAGTTAAAGAATGAGGTTCTAATTCGACTTATGAAAACCAATGCATAACAGTTTTGTTTTTTGCTGAGTATTTATTAATTACGACAACTCCAAAAGAGGCGTTATTCTATGTTATGCTGCAAATAATCTATAAAAGTTAATGAACCATACAATCTTGTATAATACTTAAGGTTCCACTTAAGTCAAAAATATATAACACTTCATAAACATCTAAACTTTGCTTGTATTTTTCAACCTATAATGAATAAAGTCATAAACTATGACAACATATGTTCACTTAATATACTTTACATATACACACTGTGTAAATTGTAAAGAAACTTGAAATTGTTATGTTGTGGCCAAACCGGTTCTGGGGGTGAACACTAAATTTTCAAAAAAATCTGGTGGCCTGCGAGACGACTTTATTTGCTTAAAATTGGTATGGACGAATATGATATTATCATTATGAATATACTTGAAATATCTGCCACTTGACTTTGACAGTAACAATCAAGCTTTTCGTTTTTTCTACTTTGGTTACTGACATTGTATCATAATATTAATTAATCATGAGCATATTGAAATATTTGTATTTCCATATTGATTCAATTGTTTAATTTAGGGGTGTAACATTGACAAATGATATAATATTTTACTAATGGATTGACTAACATTGTAATTATTTGTTTAAACCAGTATGCCAAGAGGAAAAGGGAAAAGGGTGCTGACAAACCGTGCTTCACGTAGGCAGGAAAATCAAGTACAGCTACCGTTAAACAGAAGGCTACGCCCAAGGAGAGCTGAAATTATTAGACAAAAGGAAGCCAATCCACAACCGCCGTTAATGCCACCACAACCGCCTTAAATGCCACCACAGCAGCCATTAATGCCACCACATCAGCCATTAATGCCACTACAATAGCCATTAATGCCACCACATCAGCCATTAATGCCACCACATCAGCCATTAATGCCACCATAACAGCCATTAATACCACCACAACAGCCATTAATGCCACCACAACAGCCATTAATGCCACCACATCAGTTATTGCCACCGCATCAGTTATTGCCACCACATCAGTTGTTACCACAATAGCCGTTAGTAAAACAGCCAATTGGTCCGAGTACACAGTTATCGTCCTTTGATTTTCGTTGTCCACGAATATAGTCCTTAGTGTGGACAGTGTGTTACTTGCCAATTTTTGTTATACCCCTTCCAAATTTATTTCTCCATGTTTTATGCCTCATATAGCAAGTTGGGGTTGAAATGACACTGTAAAAAAATTTGGGTCATAAATATTAATGTAAAGTAGTGATTAGGTCCTGCTGAAAAAGGTAAAAAATTAGCACTTCGGAAGCTGTCAAAAGATTTCAAGACCCCCTAAACATAAAATTGTCCATATTTTGAGTTAGAGCTGATGAAGTTTTCTATTATTTTGATATAATTTGTCCCAAAAGTAGTTTAGCACACTGTAATAATATTGCTGAGAAAGCGCAGGTGGGATTTTTTAAATTTTCATTTATCGTCTAAAAGAAATGCACTACGAAATAACTGTGTACTCGGACCAATTCTACCACCACAACAGGTTGAAACTCCAAACATCCCTCAGCAGCACGCTGAACAACAAGTTCCTGATCAGGGATGTGTACATCCTGGGCAGCCCATAGTTCGTAATACTGTACAAAACGGTGAGAATTTAGTTATATCTACTAGTAATGATGTTGATGTGTTTGTACAACAATAAATTATAAACCAAATTTGGAATTTAGAATATGTTGATTTGGCCCAATTACTGTACAAATTATTCGTTTCAAATATTGATCAACCGAAAAAAAGTGCTCGGTTTTGATGATGATGGGGACATTTTAATTGAAAGAAACAAATATTCAAAAGTAAAATCATATCTAACATGGGTGAGTGGACTGAAGGTTTCTTAAATTATATGAAAATTTTATTGCAAAGATTCCCAGATTTAGCAAATGAATTGATCAGCTACATGACGATTATTAGGGGGGCTAGTGTACCTTTTGAGAACTTTTATAAATATGACAAGTAATTTCGACTTAGAAAAGCTCGAGATCATATGCGTGCATGGGACGTCATTGATGGGCAGTTGGCATAAATCATGTTCTTATACTTCTCACACAGTTAACAGTCCTTGCTACGATTATAATTTTAGGGGCGTTTGTACTCGTATGAATTGTGTATACAATCATTCATGTATAAGATGTAGCCAGTTCCATCCTTCGATTTACTGTACAAATTATTCATATAACGAGAACAATCCACGAAGTTCTATAACTTCGCACTATTCTGCTCCTAGGTATCAAAATTACCCTAGGGCACCTGATGCAAACAAGTTTGCGACATGGTATCAGTCCAGTGCTAGATATACAACGCAGTCAAACAGGTTTTTGAATACACATGGAAATTTAAACCAAAATACTCGTTTTTCGATTAATAATTAAGGATTTCCAGGTCACAAAGGCAAACTTTCCACGGATGTAATTTTAATCATTTCAATTTTATATATTTTGTTTTTACAGCTTGCAATCAACAGTATGATATTTGGTGTTTGGGCTTTACCCCTGTTAATACTACGGTTTCAGGGAAGATGTTGAAAGAACACCCCGATAAAATATTGGCAAATATATTATATAATGGTTTTAATCATGGTTTTCGAACACATTATACAAGCAACAATTTAGTGTGGTTTACAAGATCCAAGTTATGATTGGAAAACGTCATGGGCGGTGAAGCGAAAAATGTCAGAATTGCGGGGCCCCTTCATTATCGTCCTATTCAAATCTCCGAGTTAGGAATTATTATTTTTTTGAAGAAATAATGGGATTTCTTATATTTTGGACGACGAGTGGTTGTCGATTCCTGTTTCAAATCTCTTTACCGGTTGGGCTGAGGAAAAGAGACGGATGTGGTATATAATTTTATGGGAAAGGGTCATAATTTAATTTTGGACAATTTTAGACCAGAAGCGTTGAGCCTAATAGAAGCCTCAAGTTCTTCAAATACTTGGCTGACGTATCAAGTGGACTAAATTCATTTCAAAACTTTAAACATAAACTAAACCTGTATGTCATTTTGTCATGCTCCGTTTCACATTTAGTTGATTATATAGCTGACAAGTTAAGGAAGAATATTCTTATTCCACTGGGAAGGCGTACCTTTCGGGCATTTTTATCATATGATTATTGATTTACTGGACAACACTCATTCTGTTACGTTTGGATATAATCGTTTTAGATTGAAAGGTCGATGGAAATCGGCTGTTTACAAAGTTTATATAGGAACAAACCTCACGTAGTGTAACACTTAATTTCAGGGTACCAGTAAGATATTTGGTTACTTGGCTCTTATAATATAAATTTCCTCATTGTTTGGTCTTCCCTTACCATGAATATACTAGCTTAGATGTTGACAGTATTAAATTTAAGTTGAAGTTGATGTTGATGTGGATGTTGATACATGTATGTCAATATATATATAAAAAAAAAAAAAAAAAATACTGACGTTTAAGTTGATGTTGATGTTGTAGTTGATAATGATGTTGAATTTTATGTTGAAGTTGATAATGATGTTGATAATGATGTTGAACTGATAATGATGAAGTTGATAATACTGTTGATGTTGAAGTTGATGTTATTTAAAATTTGTTGATTCTTGCTGTTAAATTTGTCTTGCAGTGAATTTGATGGCGGATTTCAAGTTGTGCAACTAGTTACTCAACCTGTAATTTTGGCCGAATTTACTCTAAGCTGTAATGGATTACCAAGTGGCTTCGGATATAACTTTGTAACTGCTGGATCTCCCTTCAGTAATTCAATCGTCATCAAGTTTTGATTGACAAGTTGGTTGTGTTTCTTCGTTGCAATAAATGTCATGACAAATTTACAGCCAAATAAATCTTAATTTCTTTAATGACTTTGTTTCATAGTTTATTTGTTAGATTCATTACATCATTAGGTCAAACAAAGAGAATACAAATTTAAACAATACAAGTGCCCTTACATTTTATCTAGACCCCCTTTCAATCTATGCGTGTGTGTGTATATATATATATATACAATAAATAAGAGATATTGTTGTTTTTATGTTGTTATATTGTTATCGTATGGAAGTCTACCCCGCATTGTCCGTTATTCGTGTCCTGATGAAATCATCACTGTTTACTTCAGCATGAAATATAGGGAAAATAGTTATTTTTGTATATTCAAACATAAATTTTATTTTACGAAAATAACCTCCATTGATTAACGTATTCACACGCTGTTCTATTTATTCCTGAACATGACCATGATGAAGTTTGAAATATTGTTTATTACACATTAAAACATGTTTTAATTATCACAGTTTTAATTTACAACTATAATTTTACGTTTTTTTTAAAATTATAATATGCTAAATATATATGAAGAACGTAGGAGTACTGCTTATCTGTTGGAACTATAATTTGATTCTTAAATGAATTACTTGAATTACCGAAACGTATTAGATTAACACCTTTGATAAATGTTATTATTATTATTACTACGAAAAAGCATGAAATTTAAACATAAAAAGTCTGTTTTACGTTCAAGTTGATCAATGAATCGCTTATAGTTGTGTACCTTACATGCGATTGGATACCGACATCAACCTAGAGAAGCACCATAGTATACATGTCAAAAATTAGGGTACAGTATTAAAAAATGTGTTATAATCTTAATCACTACAAAATCGAATAACTATTTCAATAAAGGGAAACAAAATGGCATATAAACACTCTAAAGATAAAGTACATAAGCAAGGATGAAAGACGGGAATACAAAAATGTCAATAGAACAATACCACAATGACGGGAAGTAAAATACCATGCTAGGTCGAAAGTATATTTCCAAAATTTTTGACATAACAGAAAAGTAGAAAAATATAAAACATGAACAAAGACAAATTAAGAGGATAAACATAGTCAGTACCTAAAATTTATACTTCTTGACCATAATGGATTTTTTTGTGAAGTTGATATATACTATTTAACAACGAGGTTTTGGTATCTTCCGATGAGACGTTCTTTGTCATAATCCTGGTTAATCAACTTTCGGCTCAGACACTGTCGAAGTTTTATCAAACTTGAGTAGCAGCTGCAAGGTCATGAATACCGAATGAGTTGGGAAATGTATATTCCATATGCAGGGAAAGTTGTTATACCTTTGGTATAGTGCGGGGGGAGGGGGGATTTATAATTTCAAAATAAAAATCGTCCCGTTTATCATAGATTCTGGTACTGAAATAACTGTTTATGTAATTTTCGATGTATAAGTGTAAAATACAGCCGAGGAAGCCGTGTCTGTTTATTTATATAATTTTTATTCTGGAGGATATATTAATTGAACCCAGTCAGAAAAGTTTGAATTGTTGATGGAAAGAACATCATTAATATATCTAAATGTGAAATTAAATACAAACAAAAGGAATACAACGATATAAATCTATGCTACCCCAGAAACTCAACTTAACAATGGTCAATCAATCCGGGTTACTGTATAACTAAGGTGTAACAAAATTTGTAACAAAACATTTTTTTAAAATACAGAAATTATGACTGTCGGTGTAATTTGAATTGTTTAAGAAAAAAACATGTCAAATATGCAAATATTTTTTTTTTAGTTTTATTCACTTAAAAGTCATGTGATGTTACATATATAGGACGGATGTGTTCGATGCGTAAATTAATTAACAAAACCCTGTCATATAACATCCAACTTTGAAATTGCGTCCAAATGTCAAATTTAGGTGTGCCACTTTGAGAATGGTCTTAAACGATTGACAATTCATTTTGCAATTTTTGGTTGACTTATGGTCGTTTTAAAAACGATTGTTTGCAAATTGCATTGTTAACAATTGTACAATATCAAAATTAAACAACGTGAATGCAAATATTTATACTGACTTTACGGAAAGTAACTTTTGTTTCATCTTGACAACTATATACAAAGTTCATTTCACTTTTTTACCTTCTAAACACAAGAGGTCGAATTCTTTTGTTCTATTTAAACCGCATAACGGACTGTCTTAATTTACTTCAACAAAAAACTATTCGCGCTTTTAAAATACCGTGCTATTTACATATCAAATATCATACTCAATATATTCACGCAATGCGACAAATATTGACCAATCCGAAATATCATATATTTAAAACATAAACCTGTTTATCTAATATATATGATGACCACTATGCGGACACACACTCATGTGTGATTTTTAACATAATAGAAACACGTGTATGCTCAACTTTAATAAATACATCTATATCACGAAAAACATCTTTTCTTGAATTTCTCCGTTTTGATATTGAACAATAAATCTTAAAAGAGAAAACAAGCATCTTGTTGAAATTTGTATCATGTTTAAGCTAAAGACAACAATAAACTTCTAATCATTATTTAAACCATGTATGATATCAAAATCAAAACAATACCAAACTCAAACCCAGTTCATCGTATAAAAAACCAACTAAAAACAGATTTACATTTATTGGCTATTTTTCTAGTTACATAAATGCAGTTTAGGATAGTCGTGGTAATAAATACAGAAATAATGTAATATTAATACGTTTAAACTTACTGTTTTATGCTACAATTTGAGTAAGAACACATTAACGATTTTTATGTTAACCGTTTTTCGTTATGTTATAGCCTTGATAAAAAGTATTGGTATACATTTTTAATGTAGGATAGAAGGCTTGGAAAGCAAGGTTCTTTGGAGATACATATTTGGCAAACATTTCATAAAACACAAAACATATACATTATAAAGGTATACATTAACAAAGAGGTAGGAAAACCTTAATTCACAAAAGGAACATTTTCTTTTTTGGGGGAATTGGTTATATCATAGATAGCTATGTTTATCGCTATCATATGCGTTATTTTTTCTTTGTACTTGTAATGTGATAATTTTTCATTCTAATTCGACTCGCTTGAGAATGAAATTAACGATAGATTCTCATGTCCTCAGCTACCGCATACCACTCATATACACGCTGAGTGTCGACCAATAAGAAAATAATAGCCTTAACTATAAAACAAACGTTATAATCATCGCCATTCGTTTATTATATTTCGACAAGATAGTTTTACAACCATTTCTTATAACCAAATTATAGCAGGATTGTTTTACACCAGCGCAATCCGTTACTTCATTTACAATTTCTGATATCAGCTTGCAAACCAACATTAACTAAATTAATATGAAATAACTAAAGATAAGATTAAAGGTAAGGTGTATACCTTGGTCAAGTTAAAACAAAGTTCCGAGGTTGTTTAATTGTTTTATCACATCGAAAAATAAAGGAAAAAAGCTCCGCATCGAGTGATTCTTTTATCTTATATAATTCCGAAAGAACATGGTATCTTTTAGACCAAATGCAAATCCCCTAAATTATATACAGCAGGCGTATTTATTTTGAAATTTTTAATTTATAATTGAGAATAAGCAAATGACGACATCTAAATATTTCGATGGTTCTGATTTAAGAAAATAGTTCATATACTAGTAGTCATATGTTTTAGTTTTTCAATACGTGAATAAAATGTGCTGAAAGCATGTTTGAACTTATGACTCGTCCTTGACGGGTGAAACCCTTTCTATGATGAACTGTTTTAGATTTTTCGAGAAAAAAAAATATATTCAAATGACTCAAATATAGATTGCTTTTAACTAGTTGATTCGTGACTGCCTTTATATATATAAACCGTTCAACGAATAATAAAAGTATAACGATAAGATAATCAAACAGCAGAGATAAAAATGCATTTCTGAAAGCTAAGTTAGATGCTAGACCACAAGGTTAAAGAGAATCAGAAGATATCAAAAGGTAGAAACAAGACACAAGTTAAGGACAGACAATACTATGTTTTAAAAGAAGATTGAAGAAAAGAAAAAAATACACAGAAATTTAAAGACTGAGGGGTAAACAGATCCACAGGTCCTGCTTCACTAGTTGATCCTTATCTTATTTTTCATGTTATTAACAACTCGGTGATCAGCCCTGTCAAGTATGCCAAAATCGTGAAAGAGAGTATGGGATTGATGTTACCGAAATTGGAACATATTTGCCATTAGTTCAATATTTTCCATGTATGAAGTAACCCTCTATAAAAAAATGATGATAAGAAACGAAAAATCTGCAATATATAACTATAACAATGTTCATGTAAGCATTCCACCCTTCTTAGACATACAATTAAGATCTCTCACTTCCATGTACTGTTTGCTTTAATAGCAAAAAAGTAGCGAATTCATAAGAATTTGGTATGATGTTTTGCGACAACGATATGCGGCGAATTTGAATGACGTTTATAGTTTCATATGCCTGTAAGTGTTATATGCACAATCACACCACAAACCCAACCGTGATTCGGACGACTATCACACTGATAAAAAATATCAAATACAAATAATAAATCGAAAGTAAATGGAACTGTTTCGTTGCTTTTATTACTTTTTTATGGTTTGAGGTGGTACGCAACTCTTTTGTTTGGTTTGTTTAAATAAACCTTTTTGTATAAACATTTTAAAACCGAAATGCAGTTCATCCAAATAGTTTGCCCTATTTTATTCTTTTTTTGTCAAGTTTTCTAACAAACATCTTGATATGCCCCGTGGTTGTTCAATCTATTTTTATTGATTTTGTGACAATATTTGTTTGAATTGTTTATTCTGCAATTGTTTGGTCCCATCCTTTATATGTGTCAGTCTTCATTGCACAGCTCTATCGCTTTTACCACTAGCAAATAATTCCACTCACCGATATGCGGTACAGTCTTGAACATGTATTGTGATCTTTTGTTTCGTATTGAAAGCCTCGTTGTGAAATTTCCGTAGGATATTGTCTAGTACGTGTTTACACGAATAATTCAGTCCCTCACCATAAACGATCTCTCCTACTTGTTTGTTATGTAACCATGATCGTTGAGCAGCGAAATATAGAGAAAACTGTATTCTTCCATAGGCGACAATACTAAACTTTCCCGAATTTACCACTCTTTATAATAAAAACTGAACAAAACAGTTACATGTGGTAGTAATACTTTATCATTCTTGTATATGGTATCCATGCCCACAACCATTTTACATCTTGTCAAATTTATGAAAATTTGAAAGTCTGATCAAATACTTCTAAAAAAATATTTCAATGGGTTTCAAAATTTAGATTGTAAATATACACACTGAAGTTATTCACAAATTGATTAAAGAAAATGGCATACTTTACATCCAATCACAGCGCTCCTAAGTTGACTTTTTTGCCTGCCTAGGAACACAAAAGGCCAACCTAAGGTCAGGCAAATGTATTACTACGTTTTCCCCTATAACGACAGGATTATTCGGTCTAAGTGCATATGTTTTTACGTGAATTATTTCATTACTGTCTGGGGTTACAAGAAACTTATTTTACAGTATAATACAACGGTCACTGGATTAGTATCCTTGAACTGTGATACATCTATTAAAATGAAATAATTTAATTGTTTAAGTAATTTATGTTTGTGCTAATGGATAACGGGGAAAGTAATATACATATTAAAATCTACTCTCTTTTTATTATATTAATAAAATATCAATTGATGATCCATTTACGATATTTAAAGAAAATATTTCAATAAACTATAAAACAAAATCGTTTATGTTTGTTATCAAAAGTACTGTTTGAATGAAATACTTGGCCATACGTAATTGTTTACATAGATGTCTTTTAGTCTCTGGTGGATAGTTTGCAATCATACCACATCTCCTTATTTGAATAATGATAGCAAACCTAATCTTACATTGAAATGGAGGGAAAACGGAAGGGTTGGATACTGATGAGAAACAAATTATTAACAAACATTTCATGATAACAGCACAAAATGATATGCTTCATTATGTTAGATAC
The DNA here is from genome assembly GCA_019925275.1 of Mytilus edulis. Lineage (NCBI taxonomy): Eukaryota > Metazoa > Mollusca > Bivalvia > Mytilida > Mytilidae > Mytilus > Mytilus edulis. The sequence goes on from CM034353.1 coordinate 75,083,935, forward strand.
AAGCCAATCTTTACAGCTGAATTAAATATATAATAGCTTACAGCAAGATTAAGACAGCTTAAAGATCTAACCTACATATAGTATTTTTCTCTTGGGTAATCCTTGATAATAGCTACCAATCTTTTGCAGAATCTTTATGGAAACGGAGGAAAACATATATGGTCCTTGCATTGTATCACCTGATGCAAGCACATCTAGAATCACAATTCGATCAGAGTGGTATTCCTGTATTTTTTGTAAGAACAAAACCTACAAAAGAGATGCTAAATTGCACTAAGTGGAATCAGAAGACAGAATTAAGAATATACTAGAGGCAACTTGAAATAATTCGGATCATGAAATTGAGTCAATTGTTTTATATGAAAATTTTACTGAAAATTCCCTTTATCATTCGGCCTGTATAACTAAATATCTACTGAAAACACCTAAAAAATTAAAAACAGAATCTTCTGACCACGATACTGCATTTGTGAAGTTGGTATCAGAAATTAATTCAGACCTGATGGTAAAGCATAAGGCTTTTATGATGTCTACCTTACTTGAGAAATTTCGTTTCTTGCTTCCACAGGACTATGCCGACAAATACACAACCTATAAATTGCAAAAAAGGTTAATAAATTATTACGGCGATTCAATTGTAAAACAACCTCAACAAGTCCAGGATAAATCAAATATAATGTTCAGCAGCTCTATATCTATCGGTGACGCCATCAAAGCTACAAGTTAGCTAAAATCTGAACTCAAAATAGCGCAGTTAAATTTAGAAATTGGAAGTTCCAAATATACGACAAGTGGAGAACAGATTTTACATACTGCTGTCAATATTCTAAGGCGTGATATACATAGCCTTGATCTACACAATTATTATTACCAAAACCTTCCGAATGTTCTCTTCCATTGTCAATTCAATTTATGCCCCAACCTGACCAAATTCATTTGTTGGCTAATAGATGAAAAGTCTTTTCTGGCCGTTACAAACCAAAATCATACTAACGTAGAAAAATGCGAAAATGCATGTCATTTACAGAAAGCATAGTTTCAATGAGTACTTATGTAATTACTCCATTTCAAATTGGTCTTGCGTTACATATTTGTTTCACGAATTTGGATCAAAAAATTAGTTGAAACATTAAATGCTCATGGATTTTGCAGTTCGTATGATGAGGTAAGGCGATACCGAACAAGCAATGTGCATATCAACCCAGAGTTAGTTTTCAGAGCTGCCTTTGCTTATGCAAATTGTCGAGAGGTTGTAACAGTTAAAAAAAGTTCTGTCTTATGCAACTGGTCTAATCCCAACATCCATGTTCCATGACGATGGTACAATGCAGAAGCAAGGCAGATTTAGTTTACATATTGGAACATGATGTAGTAGTCTGTCAAATCCTTCCAATATTCGATATATCTCGAACCACTCATATAAGAGATGGCATGCCATTGTTGCAATCTGTCAATGCAAAACGGTTTAAAACATTTGGTGAATTGGCTTTAGATTTTGTGCGCAATCAGGTTGCTTGCTTTAAATATGCTTCAGTGGTTGCTGACATTTTTGATAGATATGACATTAAAAAATTCCATTAAAAGCTCTGAACGGGAACGTCGATCAAAGTCTTTTTTCAATCCGAAGGTGTTTCAAGTAATCGAAAGAAGAATCATTCCAGGAAAAAATTCTTTGTTCAGGTGACAGCAAGCAGTCATTTATAAAGTTTCTAGATGAATTCACTTTGCAATATTTGAAAGAAAATAGATGTCTAATGGATGGACAAAAACTATACCTTGCTGGATCATTTCCAAATCCAGATATAGTGAAAATAATAAGTCCCAAAGGTATATTAGATTGCAATGAATTGTCAAGTACACAGGAAGAAGCAGATTATTCTGAATGCCTTGAATGTTGACGAACTGTACAGGGAAAACAGTCGCATTATTGTAAGGTCTCCGGATACGGACGTGCTGGTACTTTTAATACATTATTTCCAACGGATGACTCATATATCTGAATTATGGTTTCAAACAGAAATGATTACTAGCGTTAATGATTGTCGGCGTTACATTCCTGTTCATGAGCTGAGGGGGTCGTTAAATTCAGTTTTGTATAAAATCCTACTAGTTGCACATGCTATAACTGGATGTGATACTTTGGATTCATTATTATTCGTTGGATACCAATTTTCGTGGGTTTCGAATTCAAATGTTCAACGAATAACATATTTTCAATTGGCCCTAGTATACAGAGATTGGCAAAACCACGAAATCAGATGTCCACGAATATGCAAGTTTTCAGCAATCCACGAAAAGTAATACCAACGAAAATAAATGAATCCACAGTACTACATCGTCTTTATTTGGCATAGGCAAAAAATCCATGCTAAAGGCACTTAAAGAAACGCCTTATCATTTCAATGACTTGTCCAAGATATCTGCATTAGATATATAAGATTCGGTAGCCGTCAGTCGAAAATTCGTAACTAGACATTATGATCCTAAAGGAAAGTACAAACGCTGCCATAATAGTCTGAACAGTTTCCGTGTTAAATTAGCCACATGCAAGGATTCTTAGCTTGGTCCGACTCCCTCCTTGTGAAGCATCTTTTGAACAGCACGTCCTTATGTCTTCTTTCCAAACAAAAATCTGGATGACTGCACATATCGCCAAGTATGCTATTGGATCACCTCTACAATTAAGTTGGAGAGAAGGAAAGTGTGGTATTGTACCTGTCTTGTTTGAAGTTCAAATGTCATCTGACTTCCTTCAAGATTTGGTGTGCACGTGCAAAGGAAAATCAGTTGGCAGTAAAAGTTGTGTGTGTTTTGAACATAATTCGTCCTGTACTGAACTTTGTCAATGTCAAGCATCAAACCTTTGTAAAAACATCAATACACACCTGACAGATAAAGATGATGATGAGGATGCTTGCCTACCTGACCTATTTACGTCTTAAAAATGCTAATTCATATATAAACTTGTTTTGACTTCAGATGTTGTCCACTTATTCTGTTATTTTATTATACGTTTAGTTTACTTTGACACTGAAGTTATTTCCGTTTATCATGATAGGACGATTGGGACATTCCGAATGTTAAAAAACGTCAAAAAAACGTTGAAATGACGCTAATATATTTCATAAATCTTATATGAATACCTTTCGATTGTACAACAAAAATATTGATGACAGCTATTGTCTGCCAAAAAAAATGTCAAAAATTTACTAAAATAACCATCATGACCATTGGAACTGAAATCAATGAAATTAACTTTTATCCCTCCTTTACCTGACTTTAAACTTTTGTATAGTAGCAAGTTGTGTTCAGACTTTATCTTGATGGGGGGGGGGGGGGGATATTACCAAAGTTCAAGGTCATCCTTGTACAGAAACATAATGAAGTCATACTTTAACAAAATGTATCATATAACGAAAAACGTCAATTTTTCCGTTAAAAATAACATATTTGAAAAAAATATGGTATTCCCAACAGGCTCCACATATGCTAAATGAAATATTGTCTCCTGTTTGTTTAATATGTTTAATGTTTCTAAGTTTAGCCCAAAATTGTCAGCAAAGGTAAAATTTTGTAAAATTCAATTGTTGACCTTTGACCTCAATTATGCAAAATTTCGACCACTTCTCATGCTTACGGCATCATTAATATGAGAGTTAACAATTTTATCTTTTCAATGATATATAATGTAGCCGTGTGTTCGGTGGGTGCATTAAAAAAATTATGATTCTACCGCTGGTCTAATGGCTAATTATTGAATGAATACATGGACTAAGATTTCATTCTATTTTGGGTCAAACGTGACTAAAGAATTTTTCAATGTTATTTAACTCATGAATCATCCATGTTTCTGTTTTTGTAAAAGACAAGTTCAGAACCTTCGAAATAAATAGCTAAGGCTTTAAGCTATTTGGATGCAAGAGTAATCTAAGTAGAAGATCTATTGCTAACGGATTACAACACCACAAGGCAATAGTTTTCCATTCAAAATTTTCATCTTCATCATTCACCTAGCAATCTTCCTTACAACTTTTTCTAATTTTCATCAAAGATTTATCCAGGAAACCGAAGTTATTTATTTTTATTGTTAAATTCTACAATATTAATTTGATTTCATTGACAATAGAAAAAAAGAAGTGGGAATGGTTTCTGTATGATTGTGACGTCAAACACTAAGTTAATCCGATACAGGGGATTATGTTGGATATTGCTCATTCGGAGAACATACACAGATTGATGATAAATAGCATCAGAGAATTGTTTGTTGTAATTGTTAGTACTACATGAACTGCCGGTGTGACAGTTCGCTGTCCTGGTGGTATTGTGCCATATGAAAGGGAGAATTAATCGATGACGTAAAAGGAATTTTTATGGTACAAATACTATGTTTTCTGTCACACTTTATGCAATGACCTTATAAATAGAGCCCATTTCCTTTTGTTACTAAATAAAACCAAAATGATAGATGTTTGCGTTGTAATGTTCTTTTGCTTTTATTTTGACTGTATTGCTATTTCTGGTTTTCTCTACAAAAATGGATGACACAATAACATAACACATAAACCCTCATACACTAAAAAACACACACCACATCAAATTATAAATGTTACAAAATTCGCCCAGACAACATAAAGCGAAAAAGATTCGTCTTTAAAAAAAAATTAAAACTGATAACTTTGGTAGTAATTTGATGTCAATAAGAGCTATTAAAATGTATTAGCTGATAAATGATAAAACACATGTGAAATATACCTCAAAGCAATTTCGATTGCATCTGTAGTATCAATTTGTTTAATTGCATTTATTCATATTAAAAACATTGATCAATTGGAAGTGAATGGGAATGTGCATGTTTAAGGAGGTTCAGGCGGTTTCGTGTCAATAACAAGTCATTATTACAACACGCAAACATGCAGGTATTTCTATATATTGCAGATATGAATACAAAACGGTCAACCATAAAGTACAGAACGAACAGTACAATCAACACAAGAAGACGACAGTAGGGGAAACAAACGTAAGTCTTAGGGCAGTCTTTATACTATATTTAGAACGGTCCATATTGTCTTTGTTTTCTAAATATAGCAAGTAAGCCATATTGTATTAAAGAGTCAATTGCATGTCAATCACTTGTTCACAGGGAAACAAATTAGTTGTGTTAATACTTTAATATCCTTTAACTCTACTTTCCGCTATATAGATGATGTTCTTTCACTAAACAATTCAAAATTTGGTGACTATGTGGAACGCATCTATCCAATCGAACTAGAGATAAAGGATACTACAGATACAGTTAAGTCGGCTTCATATCTTGACTTACATCTAGAAATTGACAATGAGGGTCGGTTGAAAACAAAACTTTACGACAAAAGAGATGATTTCAGCTTTCCAATTGTGAACTTTCCATTTCTAAGTAGCAACATTCCAGCAGCACCTGCATACGGGGTATATATCTCCCAATTGATACGATATTCCCGTGCTTGCATTTCCTATCATGATTTTCTTGATAGAGGTTTGCTGCTCACAAGGAAGCTATTAAACCAAGAGTTCCAAATGGTGAAGTTGAAATCATCCCTTCGTAAATTTTACGGACGCCATCACGAGTTGGTTGACCGTTATGGAATAACCGTTTCACAAATGATATCGGATATGTTCCTTACGTCGTAACTACAATCCCCTTCCCTTTCATGAATATGACCTACCGAATTGGACTATTTACCGGATTTGTAATCACTTAAGCAACACGACGGGTGCCACATGTGGAGCAGGATCTGCTTACCCTTCCGGACCACCTGAGATCACCCCTAGTTTTTGGTGGGGTTCGTGTTGTTTATTCTTTAGTTTTCTATGTTGTGTCGTGTGTACTATTGTTTTTCGGTTTGTCTTTTTTATTTTTAGCCATGGCGTTGTCAGTTTGTTTTAGATTTATGAGTTTGACTGTCCCTTTGGTATCTTTCGTCCCTCTTTTAATAGAATTTATATATTAATGTAACGTTTTACAAGAAAACTACACAATAAAATCAAAAAAAGATCATTGCTGAAAATGTGTGTCTCAGATATTGTATGGCAAAACTCAGTCTTTTCCAGTTTCTAAACCTTATACAAAAAAAACATATTTTTTCGATAATGAACTTATAACAAAAAAACAGACTCGAAAGTGATAATTGGCACTTAACATGTTTAAACATGCAACATTACTCGTAATCTATCGTCTATTGTACCTCCTTGAAGGAATAAGCAAAACGAGCATATATTAAACATTTATCAATTCATACAATATGCAAAAGATGAATAGACGTTGGATAACATTTTGGTACCAATTTTAATGCGCCAGATGTGTATTTCCAGTGATCTTCGAGACCAAAATCATCAATGTATTAAAAAAATTAAAAGATGATGAAACCAAAAGGACAGAAGTATAGCCAGTTTTGGTCAAGGGGGAACTTTATCTCTCCAACAGAGACAGTTATCAGTAATACCGAATCCACTTATTCATTATATTGCCTGCTAACAGGTCAATTTGAACTTACTACCAAACGTTAACAGATTAACGTGAGAACCTTAAGATAATGTCTATGAAAAACAGACACATCAAGTCTCGTGATGAAATCACCCATTATTGCATACCAGAAACACAAAAACTTGAAAGAATATTTAACATCTTCTTAACTTAAAAAGAATGTAGTAGATTAAACTATATCACAATATTCGCAATTTAATATAAAGAAAACAGAAAGATGATTCACTGAGTGTCTGGTGCAAGACAATTGGTACCGTTAATTTTATTGCACGAGAAAGATATAGTCCTTCATTTAAAATGATTTGAAAAAAAGTATGAAGTACTGGCTACTGGGCGAGTGATACCCCTTCCCCCGCAAAAAAACATAAAAACATGGTTTCAGTTGCACGGAAATCGGAATGTTATATAAGGCTTACCGAACAGATGGAGTAATAGAACCAGAAAATAAAGTTGAACATACCATTTAACCGATTAATAAATCTATACAGTCTCGAAATTTTTATGAACAACAAGTACTGAATTTTTTTTTATAATGAACTTAAATGTTGAAACCAATGCACTGTTTTTTCCTTTCGCAATTTTATAATTGTTTATCGAATACAAAAGTATGCAAACATCAGTATTATTGATTGAGGAACATATGTAATAAGCAGCAAAATACTTTTGCAATTATTCTTCATCATCCCTGATAGGATCAGTTTTAATTATACCATTATCCATCATACGTCAGAGGTAATAGTATGGGAGTAAATCCGTATAAGTAATGAAATTACACAAATTTACCATGGATTCACACATTAGCAGTAAACTATGTTCTTATTTCTAACTGTAATGATAAAAGAGATATGTCCATATATAAAAGTGTTATTCTCATAACCTACATATTTTTTGAAAATAAATACGTTAAACTATACTTCCTGAAATTAATTTGAGATATATAAAAAAAAACTTTTAATGAAAAGTAAAATCACAAAAATATGTTTTTCTTTAAACTTACTAAAATGTTGAATTGTAGTCCAACAATTGGTTCAATACGTAAATAATTTGTTTGTTGAATACAAAGGAAACATCAATAATGTTGATGTAGAGACCACGATAGTTATTCGATCTATCTTCATCATTCTTGATGGGATCAGTATTAATTATACCATTCTCAATCAGACGTCAATTGACAGTTTGGGTTATATATATACATCTGTAATCTCGCAAACAAAAGTACAATGGTATAGAGACATGCACAAATATTCTAATAACACTTCAACTCCGTAGACAGTACTTCAAGCGCTGACATGACTTTTACCGACTATATGAGTTCAGTGCATTGGCACTGACATTAATTTAACTAGTCTTCAAAATTTTGACGCTGTTGAATTAAAAACAATTATTAAGAAACTGAGGTTCATACTTCCTCGGCAGCCTTCATTAGAGGAAGTTTGCTTTTCTTTTTATGCCCATTTTTTACATATAGCTCCTTTCGTTCTACGTTTAAGTACATCCCTTGCTTTCAAATATTTAGGTTTAAATATTTGATGTTTTGCATTCCTAATGATGTTAAGGTTTGAGCATTCCTGAGTATGTTGAGGTTTAACATTTCTGAAAATATTAAGGTTTGAACATTCCCGATGATGTTGAGGTTTGAACATCCCTGATGATGTTGAGGTTTGAACATTACTGATGATGTTGAGGTTTTGACATTACTCATGATGTTGAGGTTTGAACATTCCTGATGATGTTGAGGTTTGAACATTCCTGATGATGTTGATGTTTGAGCATTCCTGAATATGTTGAGGTTTAACATTTCTAAAAATATTTTAAGGTTCGAACATTCCTGATGATGTTGAGGTTTGAACATTCCTGATGATGTTGAGATTTACTCAGTATCTTCCATAGATTTTGTTTACTCCAATGTTGTATAGAATTCAAGAACAAAAATCCGTCTGAAATGAGACGTATTATATAGTTTAATAGACCCAGGTCTGAACTATATGATGAAAATTTTTGTTCTCTAAAGTTATTGAATTTTATACAACATTGGAGTACATCAATATGATACAATATATAAATTACACCCATCTTTTATTTGATCATAAGGTAGATTAATGTGAACAGTTTTGGAAAAGGTATCACTCAAAGGCATTGAAATTCCAGTTTGATCCAAATTTTTGGGGATATTGTGCCATTTTCATCCCCCTTTTGCAATATTTTATTGTAAAAAATGCAGAATGTTGCCATGGATACACAAAGAAGGAATTATATTTCATCCTTTTAACTTTTGAAAATCAAATCTATGGAAGATACTGATTACATACATATGCACATGTATAACACAAACAGTTAGATCAATGTAATAGAAAGCCAGGAATAGAAGATGATAAAACATTTTTTGGTTCAATTTTAATTTTATTTTCTAATTGTGGAGTGCTACCTGTGTTTGTTCATGTTGAATGTAAACATACCTATTTGTATGTAAACGTGCATTGCAATTGAGTTCATGGACACTATGATATTAACCTCTAAACAAAAGCAATAACAACAATCCTTATCTTGTCAATATATCTAGCGGGATATATACCATAGGTCAACCAGTCACATTCAATATAACAAGAGTTTCAACCTTATGAATAATATATAAACTATTGTCCGAGTTTAAATTATCTCACGAAGAGATTAACATTTTAACGGCAAAGTTCATTATAAAATATTTTATGTTAAAAAAATAGGGTTCAATTCTATTTTTTCATTGAGATATATAAGCATTACAATCTTTTTCATGAAAAATTTAAAGTTCTATAATTTGTTTTGTACTGCTAAAGATACACAAGCGATTGACCAAATGCTGACCAAACCAGCGTTATATTTTTGCGGCTCGATCAATTAATAATTATCGTTGCAGGAATATTTTGCATGACCACATTTGCAGAAATGTTTAGATTTGTATTAGTTTCCCTTTTTCTTTGTGAAATAACAGTGGTCAGATTCCGAGACTCTAAATTTATGATATTTTAATAATCGAGGACATTATCTTCTGATCATAATTAACATACAAGCTAGTTGATCATGATTCACATTCAACAACAATGAACTTTAATGTTTAATAGAATAGAAGACGAAAAGTAAAAGATTAATGAGTATAATTTTATAACTTAGGTCCAAATTTTGAAATAGTTTTTGGTGGGGTTCGTTCACCCAAGTCTTTATTGTGTTTTGTATTTTATTCCTAACATCAAATTTCCAATTTGTAAGCAACTGGTATTTACAGCATTAAACAATCTTGGAAAAACATTTTCATTCATAATTAAATTTTTTTTTTATAATTTTGATTGAGACATCAAGTGCAATGAAAGTTGTTTTGTACAAATTTAATGTAGTTAAAAAACGGTTGCATACTTAAAGTTTTATATTTCAATGTATAAACCTATCTTTATGACTCTCTTGGAAAGTTGAATTAGGTAAAGGTTAGTTATTCCTCGTACGTATTATAAAATATGAAACTAATTCAGGATAGATCTATCAAGACTAATATATTATTCATAAGTTACGATAGAAATATAGAAAATAAGGACATAGTTAAAAATATCTTCAATTAAATTTATCATTTACTATTATTCCTTTTACTGTTAGAATTAACAACCATTTCCAAGAAAAAAAGGAATTCAGTATTAGTAGTTGGTACTTACATTTTCAGAAGGAATTCAAGAAAAAAATGTTGGTTCTAAGTTACAAAACTGCAAATGGGTTAAATTTTCTCAGGCAAAAAACCGTATATAACTCTTAAACTGTTTTTTTAATACTTTCTTTGCGTCTTAAGGGCATACGATACAGTTCGATCCCATTTTTAAATTTTGCTGACAATTTGCATATAGGCTATTTTTTGCCTGATTAAATCAAATATGTAATAAAAATATACCTTCATGTGCTACTTTTTGAGTAAAATGATATCCAAATTTTATATATTTGTTCAAAATTCGGATTTGTGGACGTATTTTCCCTTTCGACAGAAATACATAACTTTTTATTTAAAAAATAAACATAAGATTTTTTGTTATAGTATTTGTAAATTCTGTTTTATATATATGTACTTTAAATTTGTGCAATTTGTTTTTCAAATAACTCATATTTATCAAATGTTTACGAATGTAGAAAAAACGTCATTTTTAGCTGTATAGATATCAAATAAAATAAAAATGCACTATTTACGTTTTTATGAATATTGGCACCCATAATCTTCTTGTGTAATCAGACCAAATGACATTTTAAAAAATAGGGGTCCATGAACTCGTTTTCAAGTTAGATAAGTTTGAATGATAAAAATCAGTCGAAAACTGAATCTTTTCCCGATAAGCCATAGTTTGACGTCGCAAAAATAACAATATACGTTAGCAACGTCAACCCCCTCCCCCCTAATTACTGTATCGTATGCCCTTAATATTCAAATTTGAACGTTTCTGGTGAAGATATACCCGGAAGGTCATAATATCTTGTCAACTGTTTCGGTTCTTATACATCAGTGGCTTTCTAATATTTGTTTTTTAACGTTTTTGAAGAACGTGAATCCAGATATTCATAATATCTGGTCAACTGTTTCGGTTCTTATACACCAGTGGCCTAAACATATTCGGCCTTGAACGTTCCTGCTGAATGTAAATCTAGATAGTCATAATATCTTGTCAACTGTTTTGGATTTTATACGTCATTGGCCTACAAATAGACGGCTTTGAACGTTCCTGATGAGGGTAAATCCAGATGGTCGCATGGCTTTTTAATTGTTTTATTTTTTCCCGACGGATGTTCAGAAAGTATTAATCAGCATGCTTGAATTCAAAAATGTATTTGGGGTTTTGAATGGTTCAGATTTTTTCAGACCACCTCTTTTAAATGTATTTTCCATTCCTTTTGGTTGTCTGATTTTTTTTTTAATACATTTTCAAAAAATATTCCATTGTGCAATAAATGTATTATAATTTTTTAAATGAATAATTATTTCATTTTTTCTTTTACATTACTGATATTTGTTATTAGTCTGCATGTTTTACAATGATATCTATTTTATAAAAAGTAATAAATTGTTCAATTCTTGTGAGTAGTTAACAATAAGTAGGTTACACTTTTAGTGGATCTGTGAAAACACTTTACTTTTATCTAGATAAAGATAATGCATCACAATTATTACTAGGATTTTTCTTCGCAATATTTCCCTTTTTCTTTTCTTTTTTTATTATAACCGGGAGTGCGGGAATACAATTTTTTTCAGAATCTTTGAGGCTTCATGAAGGTTTTCAAAGAAAAAACCACACAGTTACTTATATCACACTCTGACATTCAGACCAAGTCGACATTTGCCAACTACTGACCTAGTCATAACAATTCGATTCCCCCAACGATAAGTTTATCAATGTCATGGATACTGTTTTTGTATTTGTAAAATGTCGGGAAAATATTTACTTAATTTTAATTGCATTGCGTGGTAAAAATAATTTTGCATGTTTGCATCCAATCCACTCTAATTATCCCCTGCCATTCCAACTACCATAGACAGATTTTATCAGTCAGTCATTGTATATTGTTTTCATTGTTGTAAAACATCAATCAAATATTTTATTGAAACAGTTAAAAGCAAATTAAATTACCAATATCATATTCTATTGATCTGTTATGGTATATGCTTCTTTGCTAAGGCCACATCTAATTTTTTATTTGTTTTGTGTGAAGTAAAATGTTCGAAAACTAACACAATGCAATGATGAAAAAAACTTTGAAATGATACATTTCAACAAAAAGACACCCATTGCAAACTATACGTACAATGTATATAAAGCCAAATTTTAAATTATAAAAATATTTTGTTTTTTTTATTGTTTCATTTAACGATGTACATTAAAAAGGATTTAAGTTGGATCCAAATATCATCGGGACATTCATTTGACTAATGCTCAGATGTCTCCTTGATAAGTTTTTTTTTCAAAAGATTTTCTAATATATATGTATTTGTTTTACCTGAGACGAAGCGAACGATCGACCAACGAAGAAAACACAACTTTGGCCTAAGTAGGTAGAAAGTTTACAGTTGGTAAAAGAATGAACCATTACTGGAGATTGCATGCCGTGTTATTACATTGATTTTCAATAAAACAATACGAAGAACGACGGCCCAGTTTGAGGTATATCCAATTTCACAAAAATCAGATCGATTGTTACAATAAGATTACCCTTTTCAATTAGAAATTTAATGGCAAACAGTATCCGATTTATTTTGTTAAAATCAGCATTTAAGCTTTTTAAAGTTGAAATTAATAATGTGTGTTCCATCCTGATAAATGATGATATTTGCTGTTTCATGCCATGGTCATTGGATAAAGCATTCCTCTTTTACTATTGACTTTTGTTATAAAAGCTATACCTGTCATGTTTTGTAATAATAAGAACATTAAAAGAAAATAAATTGGTACAAATCACTTTCTAGAACCCTCCGTTTCCTGTTGACTTGTTATATTTCTGATAATTACGCAACTTTTTTTCAATGAAAAATGTAAGAATCGTGCCAATAAATACATAATTCAAACAGAAACAACAGATTTCCACCTTCCGTTGACTGTAGTCCAAAAAATAGAACACTGAATAGTTTTGAAATATCTTTTTCAATACTAGGGACCTAAGCGCAATTTTCAAACATCTCTTGGTATTAATTGAGGGAACAGACCATACCCGATTAAAATCTTTATACAACTCAGAAAAGAGTTCATATTGCCGTACGTCCGCCGAGTTGTAAAATTCTATCACCTCTTGTGAAAAATATTGCGGCAAAAAGATTTTGAAATAGACTAATGTTTAAAATATCCTGCATAATTTTTACACATCTGAAACAATAAAGGTCAAATCTGTTTTCAGCAATATGAAATACCACTGAGAACCTTTTAGAAAATACTATCCATAACCGCACTGAAAGCACGTCTTCTTTTAAACTGCATAAACTGTCTGATCTAAGACTTGGTAGGAATTATTAAGGCAGGATTCTTTGAACTATAAAATTCATCGTGTTTGCCTTGATATGGCGGAAATCATGGCTGACATTTGTAATTATTGTTTCTGATTCGTCGAATCCAATTTTTGGGTCTTCCGATCGTTCAAAAGAAGAAAATATCCTTCAAAGGCAAATGCTACTTTTTTACTTAACTTCTTTTTAACTTCAATACCGTTTTCTTAGACTTCTTAAAACGAATAGAGCCATTTGCAGAACTGCTCCCATTTATGGAGCATCCGAGTTCACCACTAAGTATTTTTTAAGGTGGAGTTGCGTTTATGTCAGTTGTATGTCCTAAGACAAAGTTAAGAATGGAAATGTGGAATGTGTCAAATGTGACAATTTTGCACAACCTTTGCGTTAAAAAGAGCCCGAAGGCCAATATTTTATGTTATTTTTGAAGAAAGTCTTACATTAAGTACATTTTGACAAAATATTATAATAAAAGGCTGCGCTTTAGCGCATGATACGCCCGTTGTTTGAAAGACGACGGGCGTATAAAAATGGCAAAAAAGACTACAATGACAATGAGCAGCAGCAAGAAGATAACAGGGAAAGTGAAGATGGTGAAAGTGACTCTACTGAAAGTTATGATCTAAATAAGGAAGTAGGTGATGAAAGTAAGGATTTCATTGATGATGAAGATAAAGATTTCATTGATGATGAAGATAAAGATTTCATTGATGATGAGGAGGCCTCCTCCGAGAATGAAAATGAGGATTTTTCTGATGATGAGGACAGTGATTACAGTGAAGAAGACACTGATGATTAAACCTTGTTCAGCATTTAATATTTAGCATAAAAAACAAATATCATTAACATTGGCATATAACATAGAAATCTTCAATGCAATATAAGGAAAGTGATATATGATTATGGGTTTTAGTAATTCTATGGCTGATTTCCAAATTTTATAGTAGTTTGAAAGAAAGTAATTTTCTTGGGGTATATTGCTCATAGTTAGATTCTGTTGAACACAGTAAGGAATCCATACTAAATTATACAAAGATGTATGCAAAAGTTGTACAAATGGTGCTTAATATGGTGGATAATGATTATTACCTTTTTATTGTTTAGAATATTCACAAGATGATTATATTGATAAATGTTTAAGACACTTGATTTCCTTATTTTTTTCATAAAATGACACCCTTTAACATTTAAGGAATATTTAGTCACATGTTAGGATTTTCATGTTGTCACTTGTTCACTTATTATGTGCTATTGTAGACTAGTTATGTTTTATAACATTTTTTATTGCGCTCAACCCTTCAACCGAAACCGAACTCTATAAAAAAGCTGCAATGCTAAGGTATCATTTGTGATTTCAATTGCAACTAATTTTAACAAGAGTAAAACATCCTATATGCAAAAACAGTATTTGATTTTTATCCATAGCTTAGATAGTAAAAATGTTATCATAAAATGATATATGCCTCAGGGAACAGTTAGTATCTCAGGGACTGCTAATGTGCTTTCATCCTAATGCAACAATTCAATAATAGTACAAACGTATGACATTCATGGAACCTATTTTTTACAAGAAATTTAATGTTTTAAATTGAACTAAAGATTTTACAAATTTTATGTTTTCATCAGATTTTATTAAGTATTATTTGTTACATCAATAGATATAAGCAATTCACCAAAGTTTCATGGACACTTATTGAGTTATTGTCCGAAGTGTTAAAAATCCCCCTTTTTATGAATAAAGCCCCATAAATTCAAAACTTAAAATCCGAAATTTATAAAAATTAAAAGGGAGCTTACATCAATAGATATCAACAATTCACCAAAGTTTCATGGACATTGGTGAAAGCCTTTTTGAGTTATTGTCCGAAGTGTTAAAAATCCCCCTTTTTTATGAATAAAGCCCCATAAATCCAAAACGTAAAATCTGAAATTTATAAAAATTGAAAGGGAGCTTACATCAATAGATATAAACAATTCACCAAAGTTTAATGGACATTGGTGAAAGCCTTTTTGAGTTATTGTCCGAAGTGTTAAAAATCCCCCTTTTTTCATGAATAAAGCCCCATTAATCCAAAACTTAAAATCTGAAATTTATAAAAATTGAAAGGGAGCTTACATAAATAGATATAAACAATTCACCAAAGTTTCATGGACATTGGTGAAAGCCTTTTTGAGTTATTGTTTGAAGTGTTGAAATTCCCCCCTTTTTTACGAATAAAGCCACATAAATCCAAAACTTAAAATCTGAAATTAAAATAAAACGAAAGGGAGCTTACGTCAATAGATATAAACAATTCACGTAAGTTTCATGGACATTGGTGAAAGTGTTTTTGAGTTATTGTCCGAAGTGTGGACGACGGACGGACAGACGGACGGACGGACGGACAACGGTATACCATAATACGTCCCGTCTAAAAGACGGGCGTATAAAAATCTGATTTTATTTTGACCCCCCCCCTCTCCCCTCTCAATATTTTTTTGAAACTATTCAATAAAGATTTTTTTTTATGAAAACAAGACATACAAAAGACAGAGGCCCCTGACTTTGGATAGGCACAATGATTATACATGTTTTGTAATATCTCAACCCTCCCCTATACCTATAGCCAATGTAGAATAAACACACAAACAGATGTACGCACATTAAATAGTTATCAAAGGTACCAGGATTATAAGTTTTAAATACGCCAGACGCCATTTACAAGAAACATTTTGTAGTAGTCTTTTAAATTTTAACGTTTGGTCGCGTTTAAGGTTTAGAGAATATATATGTATGAAGAGGTAATACAATTAGGGTTATATCGTGAAGTAAGACAAAAATTAATTCACAAAAATACTGAACTCCGAGAAAAATTCAAAATGGAAAGTCCCTAATCAAATGGCAAAATCAAATGATAAAACACATCAAACGCATATGGTCTTGAGGAAACGATGATAGTCCGTCGGAAAAGGACGATACATGGCTGACCCGTGTTAAGAGAGAGACATATCTCTTGCACGTTAAAGACACCCTTGTAGAAAAAAGACCATGCTAATGCCGCTACAAGGCAGCACTCGCATCCGCAAAGTGGAAAGGGATTATTATGAGTTGCAAAACTTATTTCCCAATGCACTATGAATAAATATGTTTAAATTAATAGATAACATTCACCTTCTAATCTCTTAAGAAATGAGGCTTACCAGGGACTTCGGTTTATCGATATTGACATTCGAAACACGATAGGTGTCACTGATGCAGCAAATAGATATAAGATGTAATATGAGTACCAATTAGACAAATTTTCATCCAAGTCACAACTTGTACAAGAAGAAAAAAATAACATTATAGGTCAAAATATACGGTCTTCAACACGGAACATTTGGCTCACACCAAACAGGAAGATATAAAGGTCCCCAAAAATGACTAGCGTAAAACAATCCAAACGGGTTTCAATACTTTCATTCAAACACTGCTTACTATATCACAAGGATTCGCCCTTGGTTGTCCATAGGACAATACAGGGGGAAATTATATAAAACGTCCATTACGAAGTATGGTGACAACCCTAATAATGAAACTAAACAATTTAATTCTTCAAACAAAGAACGAACAAAATAATGAGCGATTAATGTCCGCATGACAGATTTTAAAATTTTAAAAACCGTATATTGATATAAATGAAGTCCTGCATTAACCTTGACCGAAGCACCAGTGACCGAAGCCCGGACAATAGATTGTCAACGCACCAGGGCGCAAGGGAACACTAGGTAGACATTTATCTAACCTAATACATGTAGTTATTAAAGGTACCAGGATTATAATTTAATACGCCAGACGCGCATTTCGTCTACATAAGACTCATCAGTGACGCTCAGATCAAAATTGCTAAAACGCCAAACAAGTACAAAGTTGAAGAGCATTGATGACCAAAAATTCCAAAAGGTTGTGCCAAATACGTTCTCTGAGTCAACCATTCGTTGCTATTATCATTTAAATGTCATGTGTCGGAAATACAAACGGTTAATATTTTAATACCCATGGTCGTTGATGAAATACACCACCCTGCACTAGACATGTGTGCACGTAATCACGTTACACACTATTTTCAATTTTTAATTTAGTATATATAATGCAATAACAAATTCGATATAAGTTATCTTTATATCTAAAGGTCAAATATTCCCTTGGAACTTTTCTTGCACAGATTATACATTTTGACAGTTATTTGTTATGATGAAAATGGAACTAGATTTGAAAATATGTGTCAGTTTAAGAGCATGTGTTCTTAATATAAAAGAAGATGTAATATTATTGATGATGAGACATCTATCTACAAAACAAAACGATAATAATGTTAAACAACTATAGGTCATCGTCTGACATTCAACAATGAGCAAACGTAAATCAAACAGCAGCGAATGACTGAATTATTTGGGTTAAACCGTATAAAAATTTTGAAAAGCGAAAAGCAAATATGAATGACAGTAAATAAACTCATCATAGATACCAGGACTAAATTTAGTATATACGCCAGACGTGCGTTTCGTCTACAAAAGACTCATTAGTGACACTCGAATCCAAAAAGGTTAAAAAGGCAAAATAAAGTACGAAGTTGAAGAGCATTGAGGACCAAAATTCCAAAGGCAATCACTGAATCTTAATGATATAGGGGCTCAACACCTCATCAATCTTTACTAAAACAGTGGTGTAACATCACAAAATAAAACAAACTTTATGGATGAATGGGAGGGCTTGATTCATCAGATTTAGAGGGAGCACAATAAACAACGATCAAAGAAAACTTTCAGTTAATAGATTTTATCCTGTTCAGTTGTTGTTTGAAACAAAACAATGTTCTTTTTGCCTTGTAATATATCCAGCGGTTACTGCAATGGGTTAAAAATTACAATGTATCTGTATTACCAATGTTATTTCAACTGATCGGGCGGAGCTTATGTTTTAATTTGCATAAGAACCGTCTTTAGGAAGATGTGTGTGATAAGGATGATTGCCGTTATAATTATTATTGAATTCTAATCACCTATCAGTGTCACCAAACGCATATAAAAAGGAACTGAGTGTATGATATGGGACGAATAACTGGACACTTCATTGATGAGTTTATCCCAAAACTCCTGTCTATAGATGGACTGGTCTTAAAAATAAACGAACTTCTTAAACCCCGCCATGTCAAGTGAAATAAATCTAGTAATAAATGGCATTGTAATAAATGCTAAGTGACTTTTAATTTTTTTATTGTGCTTAATAATATAAGAAAAATAGAAATATAACAATGGAATGGTGTGCAAAAATGGGAATAAGATTCAAATTGGTAGAAAAATATTATATATACAATAACAGTTTTTTTTACAAAGATTAACAATAAAAAGCTATCTTATAATATAATGTAATGATAAGTCACAATAGTAATACAACTATGGAAATCGGAAATACAAAAAAAATTCACATAATGAAATCGCAATTTAAAACAAATTGCAATAAATCACAAAAAGGATTGTTAAACGTAAATGTTTAAAATCGTTCGGAATGAGCACTTGCACTTGCATAAAAACATGAAATGAAATGAAACAAAAATTTCATTTTTTCAATGATTTGTTAGTATGGATTTTGATACGTATCTTGTCTCGTTGACTCCTGTTTTTTTTCAATATTTCACAACATTTTAGATATCAATAATGGAATGTAAAGAAGTCGATAGACTTGTCAATGTAAATTATAAAAAGATACAGAAGTTTTAGAATAAACTTATAAGCGAGTTAATAAAAACGAAAACAGCACTTTATGAAGTTATACGTCAGAAGCTCCTTTCTGGAACTATGTTTACTAGGAACGCATATTTCGAAGCTAAGGATGTATCAGAATTGAAATAGATGAAGAATTATATGACCAAAAAAGGACCACAAAATGAATGTGTCTTTGAATCGAACAATTTCGAACAACTAAAACGTCCATTACGCAATCACCGTTTTTACTCTTCTCTTTAAATTTTGGTGGGGTATTATTAGTTACATGGTGTGCTAGTGACCTAATACGGTATATATGGGGTCAGTAAATTCCATATGGGGTGACAGCAAAATTAAAATACATACATTTAAAGGTATGCATAATGTAGGGATCAGTTTTAGTAACGTTTCCTTAAAAAACAAATATCAGTCTGTTCTAAATCTCAGCTAATAATCATAGGTTCAATAAAAACGTTTCATGGGTAAGAAAGACCTTGAAAACAAATCCCGTTTAGGCTATATTCATCTTTTTTTTCAAATCCGAAAATAAAACAAATACATGATACTGGGTATTAGGCATTTTTACACGCACAATTATTTACTTGATTTTAGCAGCATATGAATAATGCTAAATCGAGACTTGAAAAAAATCCCAAGAACATTGCAAAAAAAGCTAAGATTTCAACATCGGAATGCTCATTATTCTCACTCACAGTTACCTTTATAATGAATCAGATAATGCTAAATTGTATCACCTAACATACATATGCACGATATATTAAAAATTCATAAATGCATGAAATAAATTGTGATCTATCTCTTCATTGCTATCAAAACATTGGTAAGAGTTATATAAAAAAAAATGCATGATAACATCAAATTGTAGAGATCAAATATGTTACTGATATTGTGTCTGCAAAGTCTAAATTTCGGAGAAAAAAACTTGTCACCTTAAAAGCGACTCTTTGGTAGACATTGAGAACCATACAATGTGTTCATCATCACCAATTTCTTGTACTTTAATAACCATACCTAAACTATAACAAAAGGAAATATAAATACCATGATACAGAAAAGCACGAAATATAAATCGATAAAAACAGTTACTAAATAGATATTATAGATCCTGTAGAAACAGAGTGAAGAATAGCATTGTGTTGTTATGATACCATAGTATGGTTAATTCTTAAGATAGTCTGGTTTATACTTAGCATAGTATGGTTAATACTTAGCATAGTATGGTTAATACTTAGCATAGTATGGTTAATACTTAGCATAGTATGGTTAATACTTAGCATAGTATGGTTAATACTTAGCATAGTATGGTTAATACTTAGCATAGTATGTTAATACGTAGCATAGTATGGTTAATTCTATGCATAAAATGGTTATTTCTAAACATAGTCTGGTTAATGCTTCATATGATGTGGTAAATACATAGCATGCCCGGTTAATATGTATCATATTTTTGAAAGCGTGTCAAGGTTAATATTTAGCATATTGGGACTAGATTCTTACCTAATTCAACATGTTTATAGTATCCATTTTCATATTCCAATAATAAGTTCCATGTAGTAGCTGTGATAATTTACTTCTCCAGTATCACTAAAGACTACAATCTTTTATTAAGTCTAATCAAAATTATATGAAAAATCCTCTGTATCTGCAAATTTTTCAGGAAAAACACATGTAAGTTAAAAATGTCCATTGATCTAAGCCTTGGATATATTCTCCAAAACAAACTGGTAGAGATCAGATTCTAGAAATCTAGGGTAGGAGTCTTTGGCCATTAAAGCTTGGATTTTGTACTGTGCTACATCAAAGGTATCTCTTGAAGGATTTTCCAATGCTAAAACTGTTTCCATTCTTGTGTCGGAATCCAAGTTAACCTACAGATTAAAAGAGACACATACAGATTTCTGGGCAGGTTAGTTGTATCATATTTTTTTATCTTTTGGAAACACAATTTATGTGGAAATCTTAAACAATGTGTTGTGTAATCCGAATATATTTTAAATATTTAACTTTCTTTTCAAAATTTGAGGATCCAAAGACCAAAGCAAAAGGAAGAACACAAACGAGCGGAGTTTTGAAGTAGAGAATATAGATAAAGAACAAAACCGAGTTCACAGATAATACGGAAATAAATATTTAGTGCTCATCAAGGTTCTACTCGTTTAATACTCATATTGAGAATAGACCAACGTGATATATATTTCTGCATTGGCTAGAGGTATAGGGGGAGGGTTGAGATCTAATAAACATGTTTAACCGCGCCGCATTTTGCGCCTGTCCCAAGTCAGGAGCCTCTGGACTTTGTTAGTCTTGTATTATTTTTTTAATTTTAGTTTCTTGTGTACAATTTGGAGTTTAGTATGACGTTCATTATCACTTAACTAGTATATATATTTGTTTAGGGTCCAGCTGAAGGACGCCTCCGGGTGCGGGAATTTCTCGCTGCATTGAAGACCTGTTGATGACCTTCTTCTATTGTCTTCTCTATGATCGGGTTGGTGTCTCTTTGAGACATTCATCCAGAACTGCGTTTTTAATTCAAAACGCTCATGGTGCATCTGAATAGCTGACTTTATTTCAAATATAAAAAGCATATACATTGGTGGTAGGCCAGTGCTTGTTAATTGTTTGAACCTCTTGTATATTTATTTATAAAACTGCGTAAACATTCATTATTTTGATAATAACAAATATTTGTTACTTAGAAAAACATTTATCAATAATGTCATACTTAAAAAGTTATTTGGTACAACTCTTATAACAGTTATATGGTGTTTTATGGAACACAATAAAAATAATAGTTATAACAAAAAGGTCGAAAATTTATTTAAAATCTGTTATATTTACCTCTTTTGGTGCTTTTGAAACCACAAAATCATTGTAGATCTGTTCCGCCATTCCTGTCATACTAGATTCATTACACGACCGGAATTCTTCACAAGCAATCCAAAATTCTAAATTCTCTTCACTAAACTCTGATCTCAGATATCCAAGAAAAAGATCTAAACCATCTGAAAAATAAAGAATTTATCTTGTGAGGACTTTAAAAAAAATAGTCATCATAATACATATTTCCTTAACACAGTTATTTCTGTTTGTCATTTCATTACATGGAAAATACAGGCAAAACATATCAAAGGGATAGTCTAAACAACAAATCAAAAACAAACTGACAATGCCATAAAAAACTCGAAAAAAGACCAAAAGACAAACAATAGTAAATAAAGTACAATGACAGGCTGAGGAACACGAACTCCATAAAAACCCAGGGGTGATATCAGGTACTCTGGAAGAATACGCAAAATCTTTTTTTATGTGACAACTGTCGTGTTGGCTTTGGTAATCGTGTCTAATATTAATTCTTATTTCATGTGGATGAGTATTTTTTAACAATTCAAAATAATATCTAGGACATTTTCTATATACTGAGTCATAAAAACAATAACTTAACGGTAAACAGATTTAAAAAAAGATATAAAAAAAACCAAAAGTATTTAAAATCAAAATACAAGGAAACATAAACGTGCTTCTTACTTTTATCATGAAGGAGATCCTCGACTGATCTGCTCCACTGTAATGCTTGGTCGTAGGTTGTTACACTAAAGAAGGAAAAAGAGTTTTCTTGATCCACCACTGTGTCTGTGTTTTGTCTTCTCAGAAACTGAAATCTTTTTTTCATATTCTTTGCCCTGAAATGTATTTAAAACTAACATAACCCAATGTTTAATAAACACTTCATTATAATTACCACCTGTCTTTCTGCATTTTCTACATTTTTCTATGCTTGTTAATATCATTTTGTATGAACGTACCGTCAACATAAAGGCCTGGAAGCAATAATTGAATTTTGAAATATTTTACATAATAATTGTGATAAGAAAATAACATTAATTAAAGTGAGTTGATTGTATTACGAATGCATGCAAAACTTATACAAACTACACTTTTATCTTGGTTCTTACGTTTTCTGTTAAAGGACGAATGTTGTATTTTTTTCCTGGTCATTCACTGACATTTAGAATGTCTGGGCTAATGATTTGATTGCGTTTTGCCTTTCATTTGGTAAGTTTTTATCGTTATCATATACAAAGTAAATATTTTAATGGCAGATACAAATCGGATTCCTTAATATGAGAACCCACGATGAACTAACAACTTCGAAATGGGACTCATAATGACATTGTATACCAGACGAGAAACAGTCACGGAAAGGTTAGCACGGATATAAAATATCAAAGTTTAATGCCTTTGTGCGACCGCTCATTGATTTAAAATTGTAATTTGAGGAAGTGATGTAAATGAGGCTTTTATCGCTAATTGACAAAAAATATTCATTCATAGTAATAAGAATACCTGGACAATGTTCTGAAACAGATAACATGTTTTGGTCATTAGTGAATACAGATAAATATTGATCCCCCGTTTTCGTCATTTGATTAAGAACGTTTTTAACCTTGCTATAATTGCATTTTCTAAAAAATTAAATAGGAAGCTGGATGAAGGAGTTTGTAATTACATTAAAAGTAAAGATCAAAACCAACCGGTTAAAAAAACCCGACATTTTACAACATAAGACTGTGTAACATTATAATCTCTTTTTGTATGAGGCTTATTCTTGTATTGTACAACCGAGACCAAAAAAAAAAAACAAAAAACGGCGGAAGCAATAAATGTATCCCCCTACACTCATAAAACACATAGGAGCAATAGACTACATAGAACTAAAACAACTTATAAACTTTTTCTGATGTAATTCGTTTCTAAGTTTTGACTGTTGTGTCCATCAGTTAAACTGTGGCACGCGCCATTCAAACATGATGCCGTATTTTTATAGCGTTTCAGGCAAAATTTTCGATCAATTGCGTTGAACTTATGTTTATAATCCAGATGGCGTTGAAGGGGATTGATGTATGCTATCCGGATAACTTCCCATCCCACGGCATCCGGGTGTGACATCAAGTGGAGTTATTGTGTTTCTAACTTTTTTCACTACAATTCGTATTCCTGGATGAGAAAAAAAACCCACTTCGAAATGCTTTACTTACAAGTTTTTGGATTTCGATTTTGTAGAAAAGTTGTTGTTGAGAAGTTCTTCTTTCTCTGTTAATGCTGACTCAGCTGAAAACGTCTTATTGAATCGTTTTGTTTTGTCTTCCTGCTCACCAAAAAGTCTTTGATACAGGAGTAAGTCCATAGCACGACTTTCCATCTACAAAAAAACAAACAATAAATATCGGTTTATACTTTCTAAATATGTCGTTGGGCACATAAGGGTCAAAATGGGATTTATTAACTACCCCCCCCCCCCAAAAAAAAACCCCAGTCATTAGTTGAAGACCGTACGGTGACCTATAGTTGTAAATGTCTGTGTCATTTTGGTCTCTTGTGGACAGTTGTCTCATTGGCAATCATACCACATCTTCTTTTTTATATTAATTAGCCAGGAGGTAATGCAAATGTCTTCTTCTATTAATACAATAAAGTTTAACATATTATCATTAATTTTTTTTTAAGTATCTGAAAAGATGAAGTTGAAAACATACGATTGTTAGCATGTTCTTTGGGTTTTTTTCAGCATTATTTGAATATTTGTTTTTGATCGGCATTCCTATTACATGCATACAGTAGTATACAAAATTCATTCAACAGTCTATTCCCCTCAAGAGTACCTATACCTCTAACAGCTTTGCAAGACAGTACAATTTGATTATTTTGGACGACATCTTTCATTAAAAAAAAATACCGTTTTGTTTCCTATTTTTGGGGCTCTTTCTGCGGAAATTCCAATTTCATTTTTACCTTTCATTGAAAGAGAAAAAAATGAAGATTTTTCAGCGTCACGAAAAACGATTTAATAGATACTTACAGTATCTTTAGATTTGCTGCCCTTTGAATCTAGAAATAATGCATGTGATGGGATTTCATTTTCACAGCATGCACTCTGACTCCGCCGTAAAGGTCTGGTGATTATCCGCTTTAGTCTCTGTCTTTTGGACTCCTTATCTTTTTTATTCATGTTAACAGCTTTCATTTCACACTGTTGTTCCGGATCCACAGAATCGTCAATCTTCTTCAGAAATGGTTGTCTAGCTTCCGGTTGTTGATCTAGGTCAGATGCGTCTAATGATGAATCACAGTTGAATGATACCTGTGTACTTTTCAAACCTGAAGATGATCTAGACGATGTGCTGTCAAAAGACATGTCTTTTACATCACGTGTGTCTTTATCAAATGATAGCTCTACAGATTCGTCGATGTCACATGACCCAATCTTTCCTTGACATTTTTTTCTTTCCAAAATTCTTTTTCTCCAATTTTTCTTTGCTGACTTTTTGTCCTTTGGAGATTCTGGTGAGAGAGAACATTTATATTTTATATCTGTCGATAGCTCAGTGGGAGATCTCGTTAATTCTCTATCCGACGGGATGGATAGAATGTCTAATGAATGAGATTTACCAGTTACATTGAGAGAAGGATTGGTAAGCTGACAGACTAATTGATCCAAATCTTCTGTGCTTTTTCCATCTAATGGATTTCTTGATTCATCAAAACCACCCTGTAAATAATTAATTTATAAAAGACGTTACTAAAAAATGAAATTAATCCATACTAATATACAATCTCGTAGCAAATCTTGTGAATATATTAATAGACTTACTTGTTAGGAATGGGTGTTTCAAAGTCTTAACAATTATCTGAGTATCGATATATTAAATCTGCGTAATCCGACAGAACCAATCACCTTTTAGCAATCAATGCTTACCCTTCCGGAGTCGCTGATATCTGAATCAGTTTAGATGTAGGAAAAAAGGAGACACAGGAGATAGATAGCAAACAACCCAAAGGAAATTAAACTTTCCAAACTCTATAGAAGTATAAAAATCAATATTCCGAAATAACTGGCACTTTCGATAGAAATACACAGTTTTACAGCTGCGCAAAACTTCTATTGATACGACATGCATTACTAGTATAAAAGTAATGCTACCAATTCACCTTAGGAAATACCCACAAAATAGAAAAAAGTAACTATGTAACATTTTATGGAAATATACAAACAGTAATGTAAGTTATATTGTAGTACATATAATACACCAATTTATTCGTGTTCAACGCACGCTGCTAATTTCTCTTTATTTTCAGAAATCATTCATTCTTTTCGAATTCATTAACTTTATAATAGGACATAAATGTTAATGAAAATGGTACTTTAGAATATTCTAAAGGAAAGATCAATTGCTGGAATGTTTAATGGAATTGCCTGATGAAACGTTTTTATCAGTTATAATTTTAAATACTAAAGGTATTCGTATAATGCTTACACAGGTAAAATAATTGGACAACAATTATTAAATGTACTATTGTTGCTAACAACGAACACAACATAATTGGAATGTTTCAGATTTTTAACGAGTACAAAAAACGTCAGAAAGTCATTATAGATATTATGTAGTTGTAGAAAACTCTTTAAATGACTAGTATAGCAGTTTCTCTTATTTATTTGCAATTTTATCATCTCCTAACCCGTCCTTTAATAAATTTAATCAATGTGTGTTCGAAAGGTTCTTGTTCTTAACGATTTGTGGATTCAATACAGTATATGAGTATATCATAGAATTAATAGCTAAATAACAAAATGAATACTACACACACAAGGGAAATCAAGAGGATGATAGGTACGATCGATGCTTTCAATGTACTCAATGTACGTAAAATAATAGCTTTGTATATAGAAAATATGTAAACATATACGTAAATTATTTTCATATGAATAATCTTTTATATGAAATGTTTTTTTAACTATTGATTTTTTTTTTGGACTTTTTTAAAAGTTTTCTTAAAATAAAGTTTATAGCTTTGTGCCCGCGCTTCAAATGTTATAAGAAAATCACATGACGGAAGTTTTAAGACTTCAAAAGCGAAAAAAAATAATGTTGAAATACAATAATTAGTCTTAATCCCTTGGTAACCATGTAAATATTGGTTTGTTTGCTTGGCAATTAATCAGTTTCACAATATTAACTTTTATGTTTTAATCTACAAAATGTATCCGACAACAACAAAAATTGATAAAAACACAAGAAAGAACAATTGTGTTGCATGTATACATTTCATTGAAATCTAAGCTTTTGTCATTTCAGCTGACAGAGCTAACAATCAATTATTTATTCCATATATGGTAATGTAATGTAATGTAACATTAAAAATGTTAAGTAAAGAAACGGTAGTCATCTCAATACAATACCCATTATTATAAAATGGCTTCAAATTATTTTCCAATATTAAAGGTAAAATAACGACTACAGAGTTATAGGTTTGCACTAGCTGACTTTTTTTAATGTTTGAATATTCCTATATTTTAATAAACTTTGATGGTCATCACATTGTTTACTCATTATTCTATGAACACCGTCTACTGTCTAGAGTAATGTAAAACAAGCTAGCAGTGACTAATAAAAATATGCGCTGAAGATGAAATTTAAATTACAATTTCATCCTGCAGTGAACAACAATGAATGTCATCGCCCTGGGACTAGTGGTTATAATTGTGGTATAAACGTTACCATGAATGAAACTCTTTAATGTTTACGATCTTGTTAATGTAGTTTACATATCAAGGGAGTTCGTTTGGTTGAAGACTCAATTTTCTTTCAAGTATAAAGTACTATATTGTGTTGATTGATATATAAAGGTATTCAAGGAAGCTACTGTGTGCTTTCAGACTTGTTTAATGTAGTTAAAGCTAATTATGTAGTTGAATAGATTTTTTCAAAAGAAGAGTAAACAGAGTCGGAACATCCTTTAAAGGGTTTATATAAATAGGGGAAAAAACTCTGAATAAAACGTTAAGTAGAAAACTAAAAAAGTACTACTGTCCCTGGTTTGGGTAGCGTTGACAACTAAAATTCATGTTTAATGCATTGTGTACATTGCTCTTTCTGGAAACTTGAATTCGATACATGGATATCTTGCCATTTTCATAATGAACATATGTTAGTATATTATTTAATTTTTTTTCATAATGTATGTCCTAGTTACAAGCTTGGACTGTCACTGTCTCTCTTAAATTGCTGTTATAGCAGTATCACAGGAAAAACATATTAAGTAATTTATTAAGACTGAAGTATGAATGCAAGCAGTATACATATAGCTTGGTTGAAAATAGATCAAGCTATACATATAAACATGCGGTGTCGTACACAATTTAATAATGCGCTTATTGGTTTCTTTTTGTATCAACACACTCGGTAAAATTTAAGTTTCATGTTGCTTCTTCTAACGCAAAAGTAGACGCGACATGTATTTTAATTGGTTTGTTCAAAATTGTAATTTTGTTTATGATTTGTTTATACGGTTAATGAATACATAACAGGACAGTCTTGCTGTGTCGAAACAACTGGTCGTATTCCATTGGGAGTTACGAATTCACTTCGGCGTTTGTCTATGTGTACCTGGACTAAACATGGCATCGGTAATCTATCTGAAGTGATGCATGTACATCGCATAATAAATATCACAATTATTATAATGGATGATATGGAAACGTCCCTGCGTAAAAACAAACAAACCTCTTAATACCACAATTTTTATATACACCCTTGAAAGTTCATCATTAATAAGGGTATCAACTTCTATTGACACTCTAGACAATCGTGACAACTTTAAGGGTAATTGCAATATTTAAATCTTGTTGAAAAGTGATAATTGTAAATATATGCTCTACATTTTATGCTATAATTGCGCAATTATAATTGTAGAATTAAGGGATATATTTGAACATACTGTTTCAAAATGAGCACGATCTCATTTTTTAACGACAATTATCAAAGAAGCAGTATAAATGTTATACGAGGGGCCCTTGAACCGACCACGTAATTGGGATAATTTATAGATTAATTAGATATAGTAGTAACCGGATAACTTAGAAAAAATGCAAAAATAATGGCATTCCTTTTATTTTTTTTGGTTATAGTTACTAAAGTTTTAATAAAATGACTCTTATAATTATTAAAGTTCATTATAAACATTTAAAAATACATTTTCTGTTTTGTTCTATGTATTTTTTTTTCATGGGGCTTTGTTTCCATGAAAGTTTTTAGAATGTCATCTATATGAAAAATCTACTATTAACATTTATATGTAATCTCTTAATTTTGTATTACTCATTAATTTCGAATATTTTATAAGTAGAAATATTAATTCGATATTAGTATAAATACAAACAATACAAACAAGTATTCATATCCATTTAGAAGTATATTAAACATTACAACACCAGGACAGTTTCTTCTTTATTGAAATTTGATCCCAATTGAAAGTTGATTTGATTTTATGCCAATCCCTCAATGTCATGTTGAAAGCGGAATACCATTAGCACTACACATACATAGTATTTTCTATTGATATAATTTAAATATCAGAACGAGAAGCTTACGAGAATTATTTTCATAAAACAAATCACCAGAATCTGGAGCAAATGAGCTTTGATTTTCAAAGCACACCACTGTTGTGATCTTAATGGCATTATGTAAGTTAAAAATAAAAAAAACATCAAACAACATAAAAAAAATGATAAAATCAAAACACAACACAACCCTACATATTCTAAAACGAAACAGGAAAATTGTTGATCTCTTTTCAATGAAATTTAAAAGTTCCGTTATTTGTTTAAATTCAAGTGAAAAAATCTTAAATTTACGTAAGCCTTTTTCTCTGTCTCTTTTTTTTTTTAAATTCGTTATTTTTGCAGTAACTGGTATGTTCCTTACAATATTTTTCTCTCAATTAGATTTAACCATCATTACAAGAGTGCAAATTGTTGCTTGGGTATATATGTTGCATTTTAGCAATCAGATTTATGTACAGTTTTAACAAAAATCAAAATTAAATATTTTTTGTATTTACTTACCCTCATTATTCTGAAATTGTACTAATATAGGAGAAATCCGTTAAATATAAGCAACCTCCGTGTTTCTCGTCTGAAAATCTATATAACAGTGTTCTCTTTACAATCAATTGCAAGCAGATTTGTAAACCTGATCGAACAATTCCTAATTAATATATTTTTCTCTGTGTACATCATTCGTTATTTTATCCAATCAGATTTCAAGGAAACAGTAACCTTTGGAGATATATTCAGCGTGAATGTAAGTAAGGATATAGTCTGATACTATCCTTAGGTGAAATAAAAATTCCCAGTAGAAAATAAAAAGCATCAAAATCTAGTCATATGTCGGTTTGTATTTGTTTATTTGTCTCTTTCAATATCGGAAAACAAGATAAACAGAAATTGTGGTTTATATATTTTTCTCGATTAGATCAAAATAATGCTTTTTTTATTGCGCATATCTTATATTCTTTTGTGAAATTCACATTTAATTAAGAATTGAATGCTTCTTTTGTAAATTTATTGGGGTGTAAAAGCGTTGACCGAAGTACATTTTGTATGAAGCGCGGAAGCGCTTCATTCTAAAAATGTACGCACGGTCAACGCTTTTACAACCCTATAAAGTTACAAAAAGAAGCATTCAATACTTATAATTACATTTTTTAGCTATGATCATGAAAACACGAATTTTATATATTTTATTATTTAATTCACCTGTGCACTTTATTGTTGGAGCACGTGTTATTATGAGTGAAAAGTTGTATTGAGCAATGCAACTGCTTACGGAATAACACGTGATGTGCAGTTAGCCAATCAGAATAAAATGTTATAATGAAACATACATCTAATGTAATTATAACAGAATACAAATGAGAATGGAAATGGGGAATATGTCAAAGAGACAACAATTCGACCAAAGAGCAGCTAACAGCAAGAGACCACAAATGGCATGTTTATGTACAACCGATCTCATCTATAAGTTTTATCAGATTTGTACGTCTCATGAAAATACTGTAGCCTTTTTCACAAAATATCTTAAGTGTAAAATGTATAGTAAGTATAACATATTCCTTAACAATTCAACTATATATTTTCATCGTAAGAGTAATTTTACACTCAAGATTTTTTTGTGAAAAGGGCTACAGGAGTTTTGATTTGAAAAAAAAACCTGTTAACAGTTAAGTTCTTCCCTTTCTAAGTTATATTTGTGATCGATTACATTTCTTTCTTTTCTGCTTTATAATTGCTTAAATGTTTTGATTATCCTATTGGTATGTCCTACTTCTGTGCATTTGTTTCTAAAACACCGTACCAATTTGTTTTCGTGTTATATTTTTTAGATAATAAAAACAGGTTTAAGTCTTACTGTTTTCTCTTTCTTGCCTATGGACTAAGGTTATTCTGGTATTTCTTACTTTTATGTAGTCTTATTTTATATAAACTTGATCCAGTCGTAACCTTTACCACATTTTAGCTGGGTTATTTTATAATTTGACTGGTACATATTTACTTGTGACTAGTCTATTTTTCTGCTGATCCTGAGACCAACGTCATATTAACCTAAAGAAGACTTTTAGTCTAGGATTTTCTGATGTTGACTGCCAATAAGCTATCGGTTACTCGGTCTTTTGTTTGCTGTGTTGTGTTTGTAAACTGCATTTGTTTGCACTGTATTTCTGCCACGTAGTGTTGTCCTTTAGCGGTATTTGCTAACATTGCCTTATTAAGGGAGGTTTGGATAGACATCAAATCAGTTTTAATCCAACTTTTTTTTCTTAAAATTACAATGTCATTTAATAAGTCAGGAATATGACAGTTGTTATCAAATAGTCCGTTTCAATGTTTGTCGGCGTTTGTTTTTGTTGCAGTTCAATGTTTCTGTTGTTCCGTTGTTTTCCACTTAAAGTAGATTTATTTCCCTCAGTTTTAGTCTGTAATCCAGATTAGCTTTCACTCAATCGATTTATGACTTTTGAACAGTGTTATACAACTTTTGCTATTTATTTATACTGTTGTTTGTTTGTTTGTTTGTCTGTCTGTTTGTTTTTCATTTTTAGCCATGACGTTGCCAGTTTATTCGACATGAGTTTGATTGTCCCTAAGTTTCGTTGCCTGTCTTTTCACAGGTCCATTGAAAAAACAGGGACTAGTAAGCGTCGTTAAAACACTTTAACACAAAAACAAACGTGGATCACACTAAACTGTACCACGAATGCTACTAATTTGCTAGACACACGACAAGTAAGCCATTTCAAATAAAGGCAACAGTAGTATACCGCTGTTCAAAACTCATAAATCCATGGACAAAAACAAAATCGGGGTAACAAACTAAAACCGAGGAAACGCATTAAATGTAAGAGGAGAACAACGACACAACACTAAAATGTAACCACACACAGAAACGGACCAAGCATCAGACAAAATACCACGAGAATAACAAATATAATATCAAAACCAAATACATAAATTTGGGATAGACAAGTACCGTGACACGTCTTATCGCAGTGTGAAATTACACTAAAAAATAAGAGAAAACAAACGACGCAACGTTAAAATGTAACACACACAGAAACGAACAATAATATAACAATGGCCATATTCCTGACTTGGTACAGGACATTTTTAAAGGAAAAAATGGTGGATTGAAGATCAAAATTGACACAACAATAAACATTCTACTCTAACCGTTATCATTTAGATTGAACATCGGTTAATTTATGTTGCATCAAATTTTTCTCTTTTGTTTAATTAGTAATCAAAGGTACCAGGATTATAATTTAAGATACCAGACATCAGGTTAAACGATGAATTGTTAATATGTTGTTTTCTGATTGATACAGCGAGAATTATTGAAACAAAATTATTTGACATATACTGGAATTATATTGATTTTAAAATATAGGTCAGGTTTAATTATTATAGGTCACCTTCAAATGTGTTGTTTTAAGCATTTTAAAGCTAAAGTTTGTTCTAACATTATTTTTATTATGTTTTCGGATTACACGGAATTCGATAACTGCTGAATAAGAGCATTTTTAATGTTATTGACAAAAAGCTGGTCAAGATCAATTTCCGTTGACCTCGCGTTTAAGATTTTTTTTTCTTCGAAATTTTTAACTGTTAAGGTATAAATAAACTCATCATAGATACCAGGACTCAATTTTGTATATACGCCAGACGCGCGTTTCGTCTACAAAAGACTCATCAGTGACGCTCGAATCCAAAAAAGTTAAAAAAAGTTAAAAAAAAAAAAAAAAAAAAAGCCAAATAAAGTACAAAGTTGAAGAGCATTGAGATCCAAAATTCCTAAAAGTGTTGCCAAATACAGCTAAGGTAATCTATGCTTGAGGTAGAAAAGCCTTATTATTTCAAAAAATTCAAAATTTTGTAAACAG
The DNA here is from genome assembly GCA_019925275.1 of Mytilus edulis. Lineage (NCBI taxonomy): Eukaryota > Metazoa > Mollusca > Bivalvia > Mytilida > Mytilidae > Mytilus > Mytilus edulis. The sequence continues at coordinate 75,117,468 of CM034353.1, forward strand.
TTAATTTATAAATATAACAATATCAATGATAATTCATGTCAGCACAAAAAGTGCTGACTACTTGGCTTGTGATACCCTCGGGGAAATAAATCTCCACCAGCAGTGGCATTGACCCAGAGAAAACACTGACCGCATTATCAAAGTTTGCCTTACATTATTTATGTAGTATTGGTATCCCTTTTAATGATCATTGCCATTATATATAATGACCATTGCAATTATATATAATGACCATTGGTATTATATACTCACCTTTATAGAAATTGACGTGTTATTGTTTGAATGTTATTATTAGTAACGCGAATTGATTAATCTTTTTGAAGTCATTGTCAATACATATTATAGTGTGTGATAACATTGTGTGAGGGAATTCGACGTTTGATGTACCACTGTTCACTCCAGTGCAATTTATGACAATACCACTGCATCAATCAGAATTATTTTTTTTGCAGTGTTTTAAGAAATGATTTTGCTTTGTTGTCGCGTATTATTTGTGAAACATTCAATATTTTAAAAAGGCGAATTTTCTTTATAGAGTCAATGATTATGTAGACTTTTGAAGGCCAAACTTTCTACAGCCTTAAATACGCTAATGAAAGATCCAAAAACTATACCAATACATAAGGACATGTTTATGAAATTATAACAAATCTATTGGTTAACAAATTTTTACTCGTTATTGCAAAATAATGAACTTAATATATCTGACATTTTCTCCCTACCCAGATTACCCCTATACATTTTTATGATGTGGACTGGTCATTGTTATTGAATCGTAGGCAATTTGATTGGATTAAGTTGTTATTAGTTTACCTTCAAACTTGTTTATGCTTTTCATACATGACTATTGATTAATTAGAACGTGCATGAATGTGTACGGTAACTAAAATGACCTTCAAACTGGACACTGGACGAGTCAATATTATGTTTTATCAATGAAAGTTAAGGTATGAAAGCTAAGAATTGCCACTTATTCGATTTTCACAAAATTTTCGGAATATACAGTTGAAAGGTTATTTTTTAAAAGCCTATTGTGAAGAGTTAAGAGAAAGTTTACAAATAATACGTTTTGTTCCATTAAACAAGTCATTTTCGTAAGAGAAATACCGTAATATATTTTACGCACGACTACGGCAGGTAAAATTATTCATTTATCGTAATAAAAAAAAGCATTTTTCAGTCTCATTGGAATATGTTGATTACAATTAATCCCAAACTTAAGAAGTAAGTAACTAAAGTCAAAATATGTCCGATCTGCCTATTTCTGCACATCAAAAGTCAATACGATCGTTTTAAAGTCAATTTCGTCTACCTCACAAAATCTTGTTAGGCACTATAGTAACATAAGCTTTTATATATGAACTCAAACTCGTATCAATAGATAATACTAATTAAAAAAATATCCCATTGGTTTACGGACAGTAAGCGGTCCTTGATTAAACACCTGGATCAACGGAGGTTTAAAGGGCAGTTGTTTATCTTTCGTAATTTTAAGTCCTCAACGCTCGAAAACTTTATTTGGCTTTCAAAACGTCTTTAAATCCATCGTCACCGATGAGACTTTTGTAGAAGAAACGTGCGTATGATGTACGATGTTATCAACTTCATGTTCTTGATAAGTTTCTATTTACCTTGTTTGCTCATGGGCCAATAACGATAATTATATATATTTTTTTTCTCATTCTTACTCGATCTATCCTTTTCCTAAATAACCTGTTGATTATTTATTTTCCGTTTTATCTCAGTTATTCATTGGATAGAATTTTCTTATGACGTCAGCATTTATTGTTCTCCTCTGAAATTGTTATTGTGATTTCATGAAAGACCACATTTCCAGATGACGTCTCAAAGAATTAACACATCTTTTTGTGGTTAATTCGAAAAGAAGGAGTAATACTGTCTGTTTATCGTCTAAAAATCCTCAGTGAAACAGATTCCACCACAAAATTTTAAACGCCCGGCGAGCCTCGCGATTAGACTTAAAAAAAAAACCTGTCTTGAGTGGATAAATATCACATCACACTTTATTCAGTAGTAGACTATAGATATATCTGAACATTTTATTAGCAAAACGCCCAAGTCAATATGAATTCTTTCCATTCTAAAATATGTTGTTTGCTTTCTTACGTGTATCACTTGACTCAGGCAAATTTAACCCCAGCTGCTTGTAAATTGATATGGTTATGTTGTTTTCCCTTCCAGGATATTTGAATGGAAAATTAGAGAACAACAAATGAGAATAATAAATAGAACTTTATTTGACAATCAACAACAGAAGGAATCACTTATTGCAAACAAGGAGGGCAGCAATATGTATCTAGTTCTCATGATGTAATATTAGAAAAGAAAAATGAAACAAGAGGTAAAATAAAAAGAAACTTAGTCCGACTAAATTTTGACAAATTCTTAGACGATTCAGAGTAACAAAGAAAGGTTCTACTAGCACTCATAACAGAGGCTAAAGAAAGCAAAGGAATAATCAAACTCATAGTCATCAGCAAAATGGCATTAACATTCTTATGGTTCCTGGAGATTGTGATTACTCTAAAGACCTTGAAAGAAAAATAAATATGTTTCAGCTGATAAAATTTCAAATACGTCTGCACGCCACCGATGTTAGTGCAAACAACACATGTTAATAACAACAAAATGAAAGAATGATTTGAAGTGTTAAATATTCAAATAAATGAAGAAAATATTATACTTTGAGATACAAAATCTACTTAAAAGATAATTTTTTGATGCAAACATGTACATCTAGTCTATGTCCTACACTAAGGAGAAATAAACGATTTTTCAATAACAGAACCAACATATGGCTTCAAACCGGACAAATCCAGTCAAATCCAGTCAAATCCCCTAATTGAGGATACAAACAAAAGAACTCGTATGAAACTGATTTCCTTGAGTAGGACATGTGTTTCAGTAATCACGCGAATCACTTCAGAGTTCAACAATTTCAAATGTTTATCCAATTATCGAGAATTTCTCAAATATCCGGTATAAAATTAAATCTTGCCAGTATTAAAGCATTGACCTCAAGGCAGTGATATTACTAAATATTAGAAAAAAGTAAAATAACAAAAATACTGAACTCTGAAGAAAATTCAAAACGGAATGTCCATAATCAATTGGCAAAATCAAAAGCTCAAACATATCAAACGAATGGATGACAACTGTCATATATCGAAATCCAATGTTATATAGACAATCTCCATAGTACTTTAAATATATAAAATAGTATCACTCAGATGGTAACACCATACTAATTAGTCTGTTAGATATCAACATTCATTTGTGTATGCATGTATCATTTGAACATCTTGCCTGTGTAAGGATAAACTTTAATAACATTTTGCCTATTGGTGTTTTTCTGACCTAATTTAGATTTTCTGGTAAAATATTATTATATTTGTTCCAATCTATTAGACCTGAAGCAATAAAATAATATTACAAAACAACTAATAAATATGTATGGTTGTTGATAAAGAAATACAATATCAACCTTGGTTTTAATTCAGAAAACAATATAAATTTACTCAGATTGCCATTAATTGTTATAGTTATTTTCATTTCATTCATCAAATGTACAGAAAGTGCTTTCATTCACAAGTTTATTGCTATCGATTTTGTGAGAACCCAGATAAATAAATGATGAGTAGAGGTAAGGGTATCTAACAGATAATTGGAAAAATAATTGTTTAGGCGTTTGTACTTTGCTTTTTTCCATCAAATGAATTGGGGAACAAAATGTGAACTTCGTCGAACATTGAATTCGTGGTTCACCTATACCTACGATTAAAAACGAATTTACAGTTACTCGACATCAAAAGTTTCGGAAGTAAAATAAATGGATAAATAGTTTATAGTCGTCATTTAAGAGGCAAATGCTGACATATGTATGCATAAAGAATGTTTTTAAACCCTCAAACTTTTTTTTATACTATCACGTACTTCAAAATTACACAAATTCCATAAAAAAATACCATAATACACAATGTCTAGAATGGTTGTACAGATGTCAACATTTAGTGTGTATTCCAATCTAGACGCCATCGAATTAAGTATTGACATGATCCACGGAAGCTGTCAACGGTCCCGTTTTTATCATAAAAATAAACAGACAGGTAAATATAAAATACAAATAGACAGATTAACACGTGCAACAGTATAGTATATTTTTCTGCGTTTCGTAGTATAGTAGAAAAATAATGTATTGCACGGTTCATCGACTAAGTGTAGTCACGTGTTCAGAATGACCAATGGTCAAGGTTTTTTATGGTTTAGCGCCAAATGTATTGTCCGTGTTAAGGTCTTCATTCTAGCCGTGAACGTTCGATAGTAAACACCACAATGGACGAGCCGGCGATTAAACAGTTAATAGCAAACGAGGTGCATAACGCTGTCCAGAGATCTCAGAATTCCATGCTTTCCAGAATCGACAATCTGATGTGTAACAAGCTAGGTTCTTTTGAAAGTTCCATGAAAGAATCCCAGAGGTAGCTGTCCGATAGCCAAATTGCAAAGATAGAAGAATTGACAACAGACAATTACGAGTTCAAACGGAAGGGTAATAAAGAACAACACAAGATCAACACCAAAATTTTCAAGAAGATGAAAGAAGCCCAATCTAACCTTCAAGACAGTCCAATGCGAAACGATCAGATAGATTCAGCAACCCAAAGAATTGGTGAAGGTATAGATTTTCTAACACATAGGCAAAAACTTGTGAAGATGGCTGATCAATCAGAAAGCGGGTGGAAGACGGTAGAGGAATACCAGACGAACAGTCTAGCAGATAATTCCGAAGACGAGAAAAGAATACGCAGAGCTGATGTTAGAGCTGCACAGAAAATGAAGGCAGAGAGAAAGACAAAGAAGAGTAGATTTACCCCCATTTCGCACCCCACATCAACCAGATCGAGTGCACTCATACCTGTTCAGACATCATTACCTGTACACAGACCAGGGAAATGTTACGAATGTGGAAAATCAGGTCATTGGCGTAAAGATCACGCTGCAATGAAGCAGAGCTTTGATAAGATAAGTATTGACTTTGAATATTTATCAGATTGTCAAGATTTCGAAGAATTCGGTATTTCCGATTCTGAAAATATAAAGTATGATTGTTTAAACAAGTCTAGTTTTCTAAACGAAAACAATATGTCGATAAGTAAACAAGTAGATAATAGATCGCCGATAGGCATGCTTAAAAAGGCTTTTAATCATTGGACAAAATCAGGTGCTAATGATCACGTATTAGACGTGATCAAGAACGGGTATAAACTACCTTTTTACACTGTACCAAGCATTTGTTTTATAAAAACAACAGATCGGCATTAGATAATCCTGAATTTGTACATAGTGAGATAGAAAAATTAATTAGTTTAGGTTGTGTGTCAAAAGTAGATCTCATACCAAAAGTAGTAAATCCTTTGACAGTAGCTAAAAATAAGGATAAGTTGAGATTAGTTTTAGACGCCAGGCATGTAAATCCGCACTTGCATAAATTTAGATTTAAGTATGAAGATGCAAGTGATGCAGCAAATTTGTTTAACAAGCAAGATTATCTGTTTTCATATGATTTAAAATCCGCATACCATCATATTGAGATATTTTCTGAACATAAAACATATCTTGGATTTGCGTGGGATATTTCACGAAAGATTTCCTATTATGTTTTTAATGTATTGCCATTTGGTATTTCAACAGCTGGTTACATTTTTACTAAAGTTACTAGACCGGTAGTACAGTATTTTAGACAAAAAGGTATAAAAATCATCATGTATTTAGATGATGGCATAGGTGGGGGGGGGGGGGGGAATTATGAGAAAGCATTAGAAATAAGTAATCAAGTGCACACAGAATTGCAAATGTTTGGGTTTCTTATAGCAGAACAAAAATGCAATTGGCAACCTTCTCAGACAGTTAAATGGTTAGGTTTAATATGGGACATGTGTGTTGGTAAGGTTTATGCGTCACCTGAACGATTAGATAAACTGAGAAATTTTTTAAAACACTTTCTCGAGAAAATTTCTTCAGGAAACTGCTGCTTTAAAGCGAGGCTAGTGGCTTCATTAGTAGGTCAGATAATTTCTATGCAAGCAGCTATGGGTAGTGTGGTTAGATTGAGAACTAGGAGTCTTTATGAATGTATAATGCAAAAAGCTAGTTGTGATTCGCCAGTTTTAATTAAAGAAATGGCATTTGATGAAGTCGTTTTCTGGAAGGAAAACGTAGAGTTCCTCAATAGTAATGAACTGTTAGACGAGAAAGTCTGCACCAGTGTGGTGTACACCGATGCCTCTGGTACAGGCTTCGGTGGGTATATAGTAGACTATGAAGAAAGCGAAGTAATAGGTTCATGGAAACCTGATGAACAAGTAAAAAGTTCAACTTGGCGTGAACTTGAGGCAGTTTATTAAATGCTTATGTCGAAATTGAACTATTTGAAGGGTCAAAAAGTTCTATGGAGAACTGACAATCAGAACGTTGTACACATGTTATGTAAAGGTAGTGTCAAGTCAGATCTACAAACAATCGCAATAAATATTGCAGACATATGTACTAGGGAAGAAATTCAGTTAAGCCCACAATGGATACCCAGAACTGATAACGTAAAAGCTGATTTATTCAGTAAAACGTCAGATTGTGATGACTGGGAAATCAAAGAATATATTTTCAACCATTTTGATAAAAAGTGGGGTAGATATTCAATAGACAGATTCGCGTCAGATTACAATAAAAAATGCATACGCTTTAATTCAAAACATTGGTGCATAGGTACCGAAGGTATTGATGCGTTTAATTATACATGGGCAGGAGAGAACAATTGGATTGTTCCACCTCCTAGTTTGATTGCAAAATGTATTTTAAAGATACTACAAGAACACGTTACATGTACATTAGTAATTCCCAAATGGACCTCAGCAGCCTTTTGGCCAATGTTGGTGACTGAGTGGGGGGGGGGGGGGGGGAACTGAAAACTTTTATTGTAGAGTCAGAAGGTTTCTCCTCAAATCATATTTTACGAGGAAGGGGAAAAAACGGTATTTTTGGTATGTACAAATCTGTATTTGACATGATGGCATTAAAAATTTGTTTTTAATTCGTTTAAAAACACATGTGTATAGAACATAACAGCTGTTACGAATTGGAACAATTATTTTTATGCAACGAAATAGATATTTATTGTTTAATTTATTTTGACAGGGATTCAACTAGGACAAACAATAGAAGACGAAATATTGGCAGCTGGTGTGACATCAGATAACTTTTCAACTTTAGCCGATCGAATGGTACATTTTTTATCACATTCTAGAAGTGACAATACAACTAAATTATAACATGGTGCTTTTCGGAGATTCGAGAAATTCATCATTTCTGAAGGCGGAGTAGCAATTCCAGCAGAACCTATTCACGTGTCATTGTATTTAACCAAACTTTTAGACAGTGGTTCTTCGCACAGTGTTTTACAAACTGCTTTCTATGCTATTAAGTGGGCGCATAATATAAACAATTTCGATGATCCGACAGATAATAATTTCGCCAAAAATTTGTTAGAATCCTCAAAAAGACAAGAGCATAGTCCAAAAGTTAAGAAAGATATTATTGACTCAGCTGATATAGTTAAGCTTTGTGAAAAGTATATTTATAATGAGGACATAGGTGTAATTAGAGATTTAGTTATGATAGTGCTTGGTTACTCTGGGTTTTTACGATTTAGTGAAAGCAGTAATATAAAATACAAAGACGTTAAATTTTGTGAATCACATATCGATATTACTATAGAAAAGAGTAAAACCGATCAATACAGATTAGGTGACTCGATAGTTATTGCCAAAGTTCAATCCGCAGCATGTCCTTTTATTTTACTAAAAAAGTATTTAAATTTAGCTAAGATTAGTTCGTCAGATGAATTCCTATTCAGACCTATTTTTGGATCAGGCAGAGATTATAGTTTGATATATAAAAACAAACCACTTAGTTACACTACACGGCCGACACTCGGCTAACCGAGAGAATGGTCAGTTAATCTATATTGAGTATGTGGCTATATCGGCGGTGGGTCTGTTAATCGGGTTGGCTAAAGTCTGTTAATCAGGTGTTATCGAGGAAATCATTGGAAATTCTGCATGTTTCATTGTATAACTTTTTAAATATATGTTTATCATCAAAATTATTCATGTGTAACAAAACAATTCAATGTACTGAATCCAGTAGTGTAATTATTATTTTTCTAGCTTCGATGTACGATCTATAAAATGAAAAGGCGTGTTACTCATCAATAAATTTATACACATTTTACACACACAAAATGTACACAAAAAGACACGTTGGTTGAATTTACTTGCATGCGATATTTTGAACATCGAACAAAGACAGGAATTATGTTTGTCAACCAAATTGATATCATTGTGTGAAAAATCTTCACAAAAATCTGTATTTTGGTGACATAAATCAATCTTTATTTAAAAACCTGGTCTGTTAATGGGTCGGATGTATAAAACCCGGTCTGTTAATTGGTCTGTTAAGAGTTATGAATGGCAATAAAAGTATAATTTTATTGCTGTATGGGGATGGGTATCCCTCGAAAAAAACATTGTCAACCTTGGCTTCGCCGCGGTTGACAATGTTTTCTCGGGACCCAATCTGCTCTATCACCCTCTCAGCTATGTGTTATTTATATCTTATCACATATCTGTTACGGATACGGAATTTTTTTAAAGATTTACCTGTTATGTTTCATTAAATTGTTATAATTGAACTTTTTTTCCCTCTTTTCTGCAACACTTAAATATGTGATAAATAGCTTAAAGATTATAACATGTTTTTCCATATTTGCCCTGGTATCATCCCTCGACCCTATCGGCCCTCGGCTAAAGCCTCGAGCCCGATATGGGAGTCTCGGGATGATACCAGGGCTAATATAGAAAAGGGCATGTTATAATCTATACATATTTATTTCATCCAAGAATGGTCGCATATATCATGTGGATTCTGTTTAGGTTGTCATGAATGACACTAATTTGTATCTAAATTGGTGTTAACCAGTATATAATACAGAGATAAACGTCGTAATGTAACTAAACATCAGTAAGTAAAATATATTGGGATGCTAGAGTATATAAAGAATAAAGAAATAATAATGAGTAAGATAAAATAAAATGTAGAGAAAAGTAACAGACAATTTAAAGAATATAGAAATAAACAACACCCCCAATCCGGACCCTCATTGTATACACGAGAATCTGGATGGAAACACAGAATATATAGAATAATAGATAAGGACAGTAGGAAGTGATGCATTAATAAAAAAAAGATAGAAAACAAGAATGTGTCCGAAGTACACGGATGCCCCACTCGCACTATTATTTTACATGTTCAATGGACCGTGAAATTGGGTAAAAAATCTAATTTGGCATTAAATTAGAAAGATCATGGGTAAAAAATCTAATTTGGCATTAAATTAGAAAGATCACACCATAGGGAACATGTGTACTAAGTTTCAAGTTGATTGGACTTCAACTTCATCAAAAACTACCTTGACCAAAAACTTTAACCTGAAACTCACACTTTCATTTTCTATGTTCAGTGGACCATGAAATTGGGGTCAAAAGTTTAATTTGGCTGTCAAATTAGAAAGATCATATCATAAGGAACATGTATACTAAGTTTGAAGTTGATTGGACTTCAGCTTCATCAAAAACTACCTTGACCAAAAACTTTAACCTGAAGCGGGACAGACGGACGAACGAACGGACGAACGGACGCACAGACCAGAAAACATAATGCCCCTCTACTATCGTAGGTGGGGCATAAAAATAATAACTGTTTGAGAATAAAGACATGAAACACCCATGGGTGTTGAAACAGTAACGGATTGCTATGTACTCATATTGGTAAAAAACAGCTAAAAGTTTACATGCGGACAACTGCAGTTTTCCTCAGCACTTATGTAGAAAGGAACTAAACGGGAAAAAATGAATTATAACTTAATATAACCAAATGTAACTGCATTCGCTCCTTTCCATTTACTTCTTTAGACTGAGTAGTAAACAACAGATGATTCAGTAATAGAAGAAAAGAACCAATCGGATGATGTTGACGATTTAGAGTTTAACGTCCAGTGACAAATATCATGTGCATATGAGAACGACAACACGTTATATGTACCCTATGTTGTATTAGAAAGACACTTTCGGACGGATTTGAGAACGTGCTACTTTGAACATACACAAAAATTAAGGCTGAAGAAAACGTTAATAATAGATTCATGCATATTCCAGCAGGCAATCCATATCCATATATTGAAGTGACACACCCCTTAATAAAATGCAAAGGAAGTCAAAATAAAAATGTTCTTACTAGAAGGATACTGTTGCAGCGTATTGTCATTTTTTTTTACTCAAGAGCATCTCATTCTTAACTTTTTCAAAGGGAAAATATAAAGGTAGCACAACTATTGTCGTGGCTAAATAACTCTTAACTGACACAATTTCAATTGTCCAACCCATTAACAGACTTTATTCCCATAATGGTCACTAAAACGCTGTATTACTGACGTTATATTACAATTATGAAATATTTACTAATTTCAATTTATATTTTAGAACCAAAGTACGATTCTGTGTCCTTTAAATGATATCTAAAATTGTTTTTTTTCGCCTTTCATTACAAAAATTGCTATGCGTATAAGCATAAATACTACATACTTGCGCGACGCCTTTTAGTTTTACTGAAAACTGCGCAGACTATGAAATGTATTTACAGTTGGAAAATGTTCTATGATATATATCATTTTGTCAGACACTTTTCTTTTTTTGATTTGATTCTTATAATGTACCTAAAATCTGTATATTAAATAGATTTCAATATTAAAATTGTGCGTTTTACTCTTAACAGACGTATAACCAACCCGATTAACAGACCAACCGCCGATATAGCCGCATACTCAATATAGATTAACCGACCTATCTCTCGGTTAGCCGAGTGTCGGCCGTGCACTAGGGCCGGAGAATGTATTGTCAATCGTTTGAAAGAAGTTTGTAAAAATTTGAATATTGGTTTGCATTCACTGAGAGCTAGTGGTGCTACAAAAGCAGCGAATTCCAATGTAAGCGACAGGTGTTAGAAACGTCATGGTCGTTGGAAAAGCGACTCGGCAAAAGACGGGTATGTCGCTGATTCATTAGAACATAGATTAGAAGTGACCAAGCATTTAGGTATTTGATTTTTTAGGAAAAAATGTTTGTTCTAGTGTTTGTATTAACTATTCTGCGCCCGTTCTCTGTGAATTTCTATAGTTCGTCCGTACGGCAAATGCAATATATATATTTGTTGAGTTACTATCTAGATTTGTATAGTTTGAAGTATAGTTCAATTTGTATTTGGTATACTGGTCAGTCAACATTGAGTATGTTTGGTATATCTAGTTTGGTATAGGAAATACGTATATTTTTCTGCGTTTCGTAGTATAGTAGAAAAATAATGTATTGCACGGTTCATCGACTAAGTGTAGTCACGTGTTCAGAATGACCAATGGTCAAGGTTTTTTATGGTTTGGCGCCAAATGTATTGTCCGTGTTAAGGTCTTCATTCTAGCCGTGGACGTTCGATAGTAAACCACAAATTACAAGTGTATATATTTATATATAAGTATGTTATAAGCAGTGGCTGTTTATTTTTGTATTTGGTTTTTTAAGCGCTGGACTTGACGCTTTCTCTGGAAGTGGTGTCGGCATTACCTCGAGTCACAGGTTTCCATGAATTAAGTTATTTTTTATGGTTTTTCCTGGGTGGCATTCATCACTAATGACGGAGATGAAGATTCAAAGAATAGAATCTTTTATATTGTTTATGAAATAGACAAATCTGTTAGTCTAATTTATCATTTTGGATTGATGTATTGTAATAAATATGTATCGTCACATACATGTTATGTCAGATTATATCATATTAAACGCCGGCTAGTTCGTCCGTACGGCAAATGCAATATATATATTTGTTGAGTTATTATTTAGATTTATATAGTTTGAAGTATAGTTCAATTTGTATTTCGTATACTGGTCAGTCAACATTGAGTATGTTTGGTATATCTAGTTTGGTATAGGAAATACATGACGATTCTCTTATTTCTGTTTGTATCTTACGTTCTATAAACGAAAACATTTTATTTAAATGTAAATCATTTGTTCATAACCTCTATAAGACTGATTTCATGGTGGTTCAATGCAATCAACAAAATCAAGCTTCCTGCTAAAGCCTTCCTTTGTTTCACATTTTTAGTAAGAATGATCATCACATTCACAGCACAACTATAACAAATGTTAAATAAAAAATCCCATGAATACGGATTCAAAAAAAAAGAGGGACGAAAGATACCAAAGGGACAGTCAAACTCATAAATCTAAAACAAACTGACAACGCCATGGCAAAAAATGAAAACGACAAACAGAAAAACAATAGTACACATGACACAACATAGAAAACTAAAGAATAAACAACACGAACCCCAATAATGTTAAACTATTGACATACAGGCCAATAATAAATCAGCGTACTTTGAAACTTATTTTGACCAAAGGAAACAAAACTGACTGCTCATTATTTTAAGATTTGTCATTTATAAATCGTTTTGTTTTGTTTTAATCGTAGCTGATGCCCATTTAACATGAAATTCTGAAATATAAAGGTTTGTATTTTGCTAAAAAGAATATCAGATCAGTGTCAGCTTAATGTTATAACTCGTATAAAACCTATGTACAGGAAAACAGTATTATGTAAGCCCTGCACGTACTAGATCATTGGCTACCAAACGCATGAAACCATTTAAGGATGACATTCAACCTACAGCAATACTAACTAATTGATTCCTCCTTTTCGCTCTTAGATAGAAATCACTTGTGTTGCTTAGTCTTTAGTTTTCTATGTTGTGTCTTCTGTACTATTATTTGTCTGTTTATCTTTTTATTTTTAGCCATGGAGTTGTCAGTTTATTTTCTATCTATGAGTTTGACTCTCTCTCTCTCTGGTATCTTTCGTCCCTCTCTTGTACAACCTAATGGTTTGTTTTAATATTAAAACAACTATCACAACGTAAAAGTAATTAATTAAAAATGTAAGTAAGTGGTCGTGTTACAAATCCCATATTTTATGAACAGAAAAACAAGAAAAATACTAATTTACGTCATTATTTGACCAACGTATGAAAAGCAATCTATTTTCTCCAATCATTCTCTCAATGACAATAACATTTCCCATTCATAAGATAAACTAATTAATCTAGGTTCAACATTGATTCTTTCCAATCAGATGAATAAATGATAGGCCTGTAAAAACAAACTGTGAAAGAAACTGATCTGACGTATAATGTGTCTATCTATCATTAATTAAAAAGGTCTGTTTCAATAAAGGTAGTTAGAATTACAATAAATCAAAGTTTTTACAGCATTGGTAACACGATAGGTAAAAAAACGTGAGCCAGTACCCATGAAAAGAGTATCCTGTTCTCAGTTTTTTTAATCAACAATAAGGACATAACTTTATCATTACTTCGTGAGGGATCTCTCGCAGTTACAAATGACTTATATACTGTGTCTTGACTTTTCGATGGGAGCCCTTCATTCAAATACAATTTATTTCTTCAAATGTAAATTTGAAGAGCAAAATACCATAAATTAGAGTTTCAGTATCTTCAGACAATTTTTGTCAGAGATATAAGAATACATAACCCAAGAAAGTATGACATATCATACTAGTTGTAACTATTTTTTCTAACGCTGATTCATTTGCTTTTTCGTAATCGACTGGACGAGAAAAAATAGAAATAAACAACGCTAGCTAGCTATATACGTAAAGAATATATACTGCGATATATCATACTAGTTTGGGGAGATGGATGTCAACGATGTAATGTACCTTATCGCGGTTATCCATTATTAACGATTTTTATTAAGTTGGATGTAATCTGACAATAGAAGAATGACGTATAAAAGCTGGTTACTAATTTCTTAAATACATTTGTTTCTATTTTGATACTTGATTATGTTCAATTGTATATTCGGGTATTCCTCCTGTTATTTAAAAATACAAAGCTGACAATATCATAATTAACGAGATGAGCTACGATTTAGACAAAACACAGTATGACTATTTCAATTTCAGACTTAAAAAAAACCGAAATTCTGATAAAATAGTTCTTTTTATACATCACGTTTGGTTCAATTTTGTTAAAAAAAAGTATCAGTTGCCTTCTTAGAAAGACAGGCAAAACACATTGCGAATTTGACCTCATTTTGGGTCCGAATGCCTGCAACTTTTGATTTGAGTTACAGATATATTTTGTGCATGTACTGACCGTTTTCAGTTATTGAAAAAAATGAAATCTGACAAAGAGACCTTGAAATGACAGTAGTAGGAAGTGTTCACAAGCAGAACTACATTTGTACATTCATATGTAGAATAACTATGTGCATATATAGAAAAAAAGTATATGCATATGAATTTAACTATGTGCAAATATATATATAGAAAAGTTTGTGCATATATAAGGTAAACGATGTGCATATGTAGGAAAAGTATGTGCATATATATATAAAAAGTAAGTGCATATAAAGTAAACTATGTTCATATATATGAAAAGTATGTGTATACATAGATAAAAACATGTACATATATTGAAAAGTATGTGGATTTATGTATATTAACATATGTTTGTATTCGGCAGCTACGGCGTTCCATAAAGTAGTCTCGTTAGCAAAACAGCGCATGTCTATAAAATCACGTGTAACTTGTGCGCACAAGTTGTGTAACTCGTGCCCACAAGTTGTGTAACTCGTGCGCATAAGTTGTGTAACTCGTGCGCACAAGTTGTGTAACTCGTGCGCACAAGTTGTGTAACTCGTGCGCACAAGTTGTGTAACTTGTGCGCACAAGATAGTAACTTATGCGCGCAAGTTAGTAACTTATGCGCGCAAGTTAGTAACTTGTGCGCGCAAGTTGGTAACTTGTGCGCACAAATTGAAATTTTTGTTTTGCATGGCACTCCAGGGCTTCCGTAAGATATTGTTACGTTAAAAAAAATTTAAAAGGGCTTCTTTTTCTTTGTCTGAGAGCTTTGCAACTTAAGGTAAATTAGACAAACCTGATAATTTCTAGTCAAAATATTTTATTTAAACCCTCAAGTAACAAAGTGCTCCCTTGTTATCATAATGATATCAAACTGTTCATTGTTATTTATTACGTAATTTCACTCTACACCATACTTTACTATTTATTATCTGGTGTCGATGCACTCTAAGAGTTGACCTATCTTTTAAATGTTATTATATAGAACTCATTTGATAATTATCCCTACCTGTAAATGTTGTTATATATCTAGCTATGACCGTAGCGATAAAAGAATTGATTTGCTTGTTAATTGCTATTTATATTGTGAATAAACAAATACCAAAATAAAATTTCCAATTAATACAAAGTCATGTTCTAGGAAATAACAAGGAATATAAATAAAATTTAATGAATAAAATTCTAAGAAAATAATTTAGACCTAGAAATATTTTTGGCTGTTTGTCACATTTAAAGTACCATAGGTTGCAATTGAATAATCTCAATGTAAACTTTTATGTTAAAAAACTATATTTATTATCTTGTATGTAAACAAAAAAACTTAATTTACAACAACGGTCAATGTTAACTTAAATAGTTGTTTTCTTCTTTCAATTAACGTGCAATCAACCAAAAAAGTAAATGAAAAGGTTACTGAGAAATTGAGAAAAATCTATATTTCTGATTAGTATTTGATACATGATCATTTAAATTTGCAGAATGGATAGATGGTATTCAGAGGAATGAACCACAAAACTAAATTCAAAGAAAAATCTGACTTTATAATCCAGAAGCAATTAAAAAAATCAACTGTAAGTCAAAATACAGCAGTTCGGACATGCAGTATATGACGAAAAACGAGAACGACATAATTAAGACTGAACTATATGGTAAAACGAACCACTCAGATTTGAATATGACATCACACGTACATGTATACTTTCAACAGCACATACGGTACAAACTTAAGGGGAACAATAGTAAATACAAATGGTTACCAGGACTGCTTTCGTCTGGTTTTAAAACCTTTACTAATATTATTTTCGTGCTTTCGTGCTGACGACTTATCATGACGTCTGTATTTAAAATCCATGAACTGATCATTATTCTAGTCTAGGTACACATAATTTATTTATAAGTTGAAACAGGTTTTTGAACTAGTGTAGCTTGCAGCAAAAGCTACTACATGTTCTCTTATATTAATATTTTTAGTGTTTTGTCTTTTTCTTTTTTGTGTTTTTGTTATTAAAACCATTCCGATGACTCAAGTCCTTTCCAGGTGATTTATGGTTTATTCTCATGTTCTGTAATGTGCTGTCTGGTTATAACAGATATACTGGGATAATGTTTGTGCTTTTCCCATAATTTTCATGACGTTTTATTTCTCTCGTCCTAAAAAAAGGACACCACAGGAAGAAACTCCCCCCTCCCCTTACCTGGAAAGTTTTGAGTTAGTATAACACCAGAAAAATAGTAGAAAAATCAGTTCAAAAGAACTTGACTCATAAGATCGATACAAATTACCAACACATATATATATAAAAAAACAAAACCCAACGGTATGGTGCATCTGATTTCGCTCTGTCTTGAAATCATGCATTTCCTTCATTTTTGCATGCATTAAAACACCGACAATGCACCTGTCATAAATCATAGAAGAGATACATAGTTCTTTCATGGGATCTTTATACAGATGTGTTATGACTTATTATGAAGATTAAGCATGCATTAAAGACGAATAACCTAAGAATATATTTGTTTGTCAGCTGGTAATTTTTTTAAATAAATATCAGACGAACATTTGATAAGCAAAATTTATAGCTTAAAAGGCTTAGTTAAATTGTCAATTCTGTGTAGAGAAAGCTTAGCCTGTCGATCACTCTCATATATTAAATACGTTAATGTCAAAACTAACTTCCCTTCGATCTATGAGTCTGAATGTCCCTCTGGTATCTTTCGCCCTCGTTTCTCTTCCCACATGGTAAATTCCTTATATATTTTGAATTTTTGAAAATTGTATATTAATTCCTTAGTGTTTCCTTCGATTTATTAATGTACCGTTGGGTTGTCAATTTACTTTAATTCTTTATTCATATGTTGTTGTAAATATATGTTTATGGAACCAATAATCTTTTATGTGGTTCTATAAAAATAAGAAATGTTAGCTATACGGATTAAATGCATGAATCTGGTATACAAATATTGCCATCAAATATACGACCCCTTAACGTATTGACTTTAAGTAAGCATTGTCTTTGACACAAACTCCTGGTTAACCATTGTACAAAGACATCAAAAACAAGACTTATTAAGACAATGTAATTACAATTTCTGTTTAATTGCACTAATCTTGTCCTAACTGTATTGTTTCTATATTGGGAAACAAGAAACCACTGTAAATAATTACTCACGAAAAAAACAATATCTTTAGGCATTGTTATCAAATAAGAGGTTAATAACGAGGCTTTAATCAACGTGAGGTATATAAATATATTTAATTAAAATATTCTTAATTAAATAACGAGATAGTTAAAAACTCCTCCCCAAAAAAGTCATTGTAAATACAAAATTACACATTTTAAATGACGCGATGCATGTCCTTTCCCTTTATTGAAGGATACAACAGTTGATATCAAATAGTTCGTTTTTACATTTGTTTGCGATGTGTATGCTTTGTACTCAGTTAAGGGTATATCCATCTTTGTGATTTTCCCTTATTTAACGACACTCAATCACATCGGCCTTTTTCTTTGTGCTCTTTTAGTATTTTGAACACACACATCACCTAATTGGAGAATATTTCATATTTTAGTACACACAAACAAAGCGTGTTTTTTTAGATGTATTTCGCTTTGAAGCCTACTTTTATTGCTTAATGGGTGCAATTTGGGTACTGTGACGTTATCATAACAATTGCAAACAAACAAACAAACAAAAAATTTCGCTTTGTTTAAACTTGAAAAAAGCGAATCGATGTTTACCTAAAATTAAACATGTATTTAACGCTCCCTGACCTTGCCAATTCACTGAATAATTGGCATAAAAAGTAAAATCACAAAAATACTGAACTTAGAGGAAGATCAATTTGGAAAGACCATAATCACATGGCAAAATCAAATAACAAAACGCATCAAAAAACGAATGGACAAAAACATGTATTTACTTAAATTTCTACATGTGAATACAACGCTGATGAGGGGTCGGTTATTTA
This sequence comes from Mytilus edulis, assembly GCA_019925275.1. Lineage (NCBI taxonomy): Eukaryota > Metazoa > Mollusca > Bivalvia > Mytilida > Mytilidae > Mytilus > Mytilus edulis. The sequence goes on from CM034353.1 coordinate 75,135,787, forward strand.
TCTATAAATATATTTTCGAATACTATGATTCAGCCTTCAAAACTTGTTTAAAAACATATACATATGATAGTATTCATATGTTGCGTAAGGACAATTGTCTCATATATATAGAAGTTTACTTCAAACAGCATCTGTAATTATTGTAATCAAAGAGTTCAGTACAATCCAATATGACATAAAACAAAATTACGAGCATGATTCTTCATTAAGTTCACATTCAAGTTCTAACATTTGTCAGCATTAACGAGGCACTACACCTGCATAACCCAGTTTTTATATGAGAAATAAATTATAACGACGACACAGTCGTTACAGTGAATCTGCGATTCATTCACATGTTCTCAAATGGCCTTAAATTTCTTTAAAAGATAACACATTTCGATCAAGGGAAAAAGTCATAGAGTTTAATGCGAAAACAAAGCTAATTCATCCAACACATCTGGTAGTTATGTAATTGTATGTTTTCAATCATTTTAAGTAACAATAAGGAGATGTCGTATGATTGATTGCCAATTAGATAACTATCCACCTTAGATGTGAAAAATATAGCTCAATGTAACATCTTCAACAGCAATCTAAATTACACCACAAAACAACAAAAGGACAAAATCAAACAAAAAATGTTTAACTATTAAAAGTTGTTTGAACCGGAAAACAACAATACCGTTTCCCAATAAACAAATTAAAAGCTTACAAGGTGAACATGTTTATCTCTTTAAAAACAAACATGCAAATAAAAGACAAATGAAAAAAAAAGAACACAATCGTGATGAGAATGAATATAAGTCGTAACTGTGATCCCATCAACTTCTTAAATGTAGTAAGCGTGCATCTGCCGTTTAGCCATCGTACTAAAATCTCTGGAATTGTCAAATTACATTTTATACAAAAAAAAATATTTTTTAATATTTAATTGAGAATATGAATAAAGAACTTATCTTCGAAAACCACATCGCATAATCTGACTTGATATTTTAGCTTACAAGTAAGTGCAAATAGGAATATGGCCAAAACAAAGATACAAAAAGGTAAAAAAAAAATATATATAATTCGGTAAACTAACAAGTAACTAAGTAAACCTCAAATAAAAACCTCGACTTTTTTTGTATTTTGGTAATCCAAAAATATTAAACATTTTCAATGCATTAAACCCAAAGTGACTAGACAGAACAGACAATATAAGTCAAATTTGTCTTATGTCAGTTAAGGATTTGCAACAATTACACTAATGTATGTTATGTATCTATGGTCATATAGAAAGTCACGAGATAAAGTAAAGAGTCCCGACGAAAAATGACAAAGAAATTACCGCTTCCCCTAAAAATGCAGATACACATTTATAAAAAAGAAAAGAATACAAAAGCAAGTGCACATGGCAAAAAACAATTACCTTTAAACATCACTAGTAATTATTAGTACTGACCATCTGAGAAGATAAATATAAAAAATCTAATTCATCTGTCCGTTATGTTGCTGGTATTTTACATTTTTGATGATGAAGGTAGATGTGTCGCATACAAATTCAACTTTATCTACCTGTATAATACCACAACAATTGACATGTACTGGAAGTGTTCAGACTCGTGTGACAGTCATATACAAAAATACACGCGTTTTGATTATATTTGGGGTGCTATTGAATATAAATCTTAGTTTAATATGTTTGAACTTATGCTAGTACAATAGCTTACTTTGTGATAATTATAATGGGCATGAACTCGCATGTAATAAGTATTATGATGTGTTTTTACCATGATGATATTGATTTAAGTGATGTTATTTTGGCAGCATTTCATGCATGACAAGTTTGGCAAGGACTGCTACAATACCAACGACAAACTTCAACTTCAACGCCTCAATCTATTCACAATTTAACAAATACTTGACAAGGATTGATACTGGATTTTTTTATTTTTCAAAACGAGTTGCCAAAATTTTCATGCTTTTAATTTCTTCCACAGATTTACAAGTGAAAGGGGTCTTTACAAATACAAATATAGATCATGAAATCTGGTTATTTTTCGTAATTTGTTGTAAACTGATGTCTTCAATATCAAAAACATCATTTTTCGAAAAGTAAAAATGATTTTATACATTTACAGTCAGTTCTGCCAATGCCATTACGTTGTCAGTTTATTTTCGATCTATGAGTTTGAATGTCCCTCTGGTATCTTTCGCCTCTCTATTATCCAGGCTTTTTGCGTCTTATTTTCTGTTTTGGCCATCTTGTTAATGATTTGATTCAATTCAATTCATATGTTTTACCATTTGACATAGATATACGACAAAGAGTGTTCTGTACTTCATATGTCAAGTTGTCTTACGTGTTAAAAGCAAATTAGATTAAAATATATAATGATTTAGAACCATTGTAACTATAATATGAAGGTTATCCAAACACTTATTGCGTCTTATTGTATCTATTGGACAAATTCTGTAACAGCTGAAATGAAAATACGACGAATATATGTTTCGCAATTGATGTGACACGTTTTTTTGTCTTAAGCTTTTACAGCCACTCATTCTTAAAGTCTAGCAATTGTCAGTTATGTTTAGGTTATCGAGACATATATTGCGTCTTTATTTCTATTTTGGGAGAGGTTCTTTGATATCTGGCAGCAAAATACAATAAACATATCAAGTTTTACAACTTTCAAGGCTATTTTAAACGACATATGTGTAAGCAATTCACATAACTGACATCAATTTCAAAACGTTTATATTCACTTGTTTTTACTTAACTTATACAGAGCTGTATTCTCGTGGTAATTTTGTTGTTAGATCTTGCCTTGATCGTTTGAAAAATAACTATGTTGTAGAAAAGTATTTTTTTGTCATTTCTAACAAGAACGAACAGTTATTTTTATTTAACTTTTAGTTCTTTAAATTTGACGAAATAACACTGATTAGCACACTAAGTATAAATACTTCTAGGAAAATTATCATTCTTCGAACTAAAATCTACATTCTTCATGAAATAATTTCTTCGAAGATTGTCCATGTCTTCAGATATAACACTTGTGCGAGAAGTAATAACAGATTGATTTAAAGATACGGATTAAAGGTAGGTATTTAATCAAATCTGAATGTATAAATGTAAACATAAAGAGAAAAGTCGTCAAATTGTATATTGTGTTTTATTTCAAATGCATTGACGTCAAAAGTTGAATATCCCTATAGCAACAACCGGATCGATATGTAAAATGCAAAAACGTATAATTATCATTAAAAACCTGTTATTATCATTAAAAAGATTAGTAAAAAAAAAAACTAAAATAAAAAACAAAAAAAAACACGGACGTCATTGGTATTATGGCATTATAATTATAATTTCATTATAAAGACAGATGAAAAACTATCCATTCGGTCCCTGACAGCTGTTTAAACCCAATGTGTCATTGTTTAATTGATGAGTTTGATATATTAACTGTTTCCAAGCAATACCTAAATAGTGACAATGATTATATAAAGAATTTCTATTCATGATAATTTGAACAGCAAACTTTTAAAGCAAATGAACGTGAAGTGTGTCTCGTAATTTAGTAAATCCTAAACTAATGTTTAAATAGCGTTTTTCCAGATTTCCATAAAGTATTTCGCTACAATGTTGTTGTTCCAAAAAATAACTAGTTAAATCATCAAAGATAATTTTGTGTTTTAAAACATTTCATTTAATGGTAATAACACCACTTTGTATTATATTGATTATATTGAAATTGATATTTGAAGTCATAAATGAATGAATTAAAGCTATTTTCGAAAATAACCCTCAGAGTCTAGTGCACAAAGACAAATGGTGCTCCAATAATTGCTGATAGTTCAATTTCTCTCAGTATAGTTTGAAAATTCATCTATCTGACTTGATGAATATCTTGGGTTGGTACCGGGTTTGACTGGAAGAATCTAAACGCTGAATACATATGTTAATTTACAATTAAATTACAAGAATGAAATTGATTCGATATTAAATAACTGGATAGATAAGCCTCCAATAACAAACTGAAAAAAACATGATAAATCTTAGACAGTAATAGATAATTATTATCATTATATTATTGTTAAGGATATTACCTTAGAAAAAAAGATAAACAGTGTTAAGAATATTTAAGACACATGCAACATCTTTGAAAAGAGTTGTACGGATTTCATGTAACGCAGGACCATGAATGTTTATCAGGTTTTTTATATAATTGTAGCCAAATAATTTGACGGTTCAGACCATTTCTGTTTGACAGAGCGCCAATGTTGGTCTCGCCTCCCACCAAGTCGACTCTTATTGTCGTATATGTAAAAATAATAATAATTATAGTTTACGTATACTAGTGCATGAAACTTATGACCTTGTTAGTATTTCTAACATTTCTTTTTATATGATTATAATTTGAAATATGAATATAGCATTCAAAGAAAAAGTGTTATGACAATAAAACTAATATCATCTCATCTTAAAGCAAAACTAGAGATACTGTCATCTTTATCGGATACATTCTGTCCTAACAAATGTTTTTATTTTACACTACTATACAAACGTTCTGTTAACTTACGACACTTGTCATATTTATTTGGATAAATCTAGTAAATGCATCTTTAGTCTACTATTTTTATTATCAGTACATTTATACTTTTATTGAAACAAAACAGTGCATGTATACTTTTGGTGATTTGAAACAACAGGCATATATATCAATATAAAAATTACACATCTGCTCTTTTGTACCACAAATATAATTATTTAGCTGAAAACACAATGTTTCATATGATTTTTTGTATTAATCCATTACTTTTCATGAAATTAAATCGACTTTCCAATCATATTTTGATATAATGTTCCCTCTAGCTGTACTCTACAATGATCTGCAGCTTCAGAAAATAAATTTTCAAATCAGGTAAAATCTTGAGGTGTGTCGAACAACCACCACATAGGCTAAAGGAGTACAGAACTTGTTTACAAGGGTATCTAAACAAAGCTATGAATTTTAAAAAGACTCTATTTTGTTTATAACAGATAGGTCGATATTTTACAAACAACCTGCACAAATTTTTCAATTGTATTTCGAACAGTGATTCCTGTTTTTTTAGAGGGAAAGCTGAAGCAAATTTTTTTCTTGAACTACCATTTACAATTATAATTAAATAGATTTTACGACACTTATATTATAAAAATAACCATGGCATAATTTCTTCGATAACACAACCATGCACAGTGACCTGAATATGCTGACAATTGATTGACATTAATCTGATAAGAGGATGTCCATCTGACACAAAGGCTGTATTGTACTATGTCTGTATGCAATTCAGAACAATGCGTCTATGTTTGCCGAGAACATTAAATGGGAATTAAATAGCTTTTCCGTTTAAAAATGCAAGACAATACATGCCAACATGCTGATTGTGCACTATTGTTATAAATAGGTATTATATAGAATGAAATTCAAAACAGTGTGGCTGTGGCCATTGATTGACACATTAAATTCATCCATTGACTGGGACAATTTACTTGAACCTTTGTCTGTAACGACCACTGTTAACGAAGTACCTACGATAGACATTTAAACTGTGGGGTCACCAAAGGTTTCTTAACGCCTTTAATTATAAAATAATTCGAAAAATTAATCAGGAATAACCTTTATGTTTTGATATAATTGGTATAAATCAAAACATCGTGTTATTTCTGATTAATTTTTCGAATAACTTTATTAAGGTGTTGAAAACCTTTGGTGAGCCCATAGTTTAAATGTCTTTGAAAAGTACATAGTGAGCAGTGGTCGTTACATACAAACGTTCACCTAAATTGTCCCAGTCAATGGATGAATTTAATGTGTCAATCAATGGCCACAGCCACACTGTTTTGAATTTCATTTTAAATTGAAGGAAAAATAGATTATATATATTTATACAACATGCAGACTTCTTATACGTTCAGGTATTTCACAGCCAATTTTTTATGGAAATATTCTTTATAAAGCACAAAGGTGTCAGTATTCACCTCAAAAACTAACAAAACCTTAGAATAGACTTATTAAGAAGGGATATAGTTACGATACTGTTGTCAGGTCATTATAGATTGCATATTTTGGCGTTAATATTGATTCACTTGTAGGGTCTTTGCATCGGAACTAAACACATTTATTAAAAAACCAGTTGTTGGCATGACACGGGTTATGTTCTTCTCATATATGTTATGATGGTATGATACTAAACCCCTAACGGGAAGGATTGTGCCTGATGTTCATATGATGAAATCATAATCTTTCAGTCAGTTTAATTGAAGTCTGGAGCTGGCATGTCAGTTAACTGCTAGTAGTCTGTTGTTATTTATGTATTATTGTCATTTTGTTTCTTTTCTTTGGTTACATCTTCTGACATCAGACTCGGACTTCTCTTGAACTGAATTTTAATGTGCGTATTGTTATGCGTTTACTTTTCTACATTGGCTAGAGGTATAGGGGGAGGGTTGAGATCTCACAAACATGTTTAACCCCGCCGCATTTTTGCGCCTGTCCCAAGTCAGGAGCCTCTGGCCTTTGTTAGTCTTGTATTATTTTGATTTTAGTTTCTTGTGTACAATTTGGAAATTAGTATGGCGTTCATTATCACTGAACTAGTATATATTTGTTATGGGGCCAGCTGAAGGACGCCTCCGGGTGCGGGGTTTCGCTACATTGAAGACCTGTTGGTGGCCTTCTGTTGTTGTTTTTTTCTGTGGTCGGGTTGTTGTCTCTTTGGTACATTCCCATTTCCATTCTCAATTTTATAACTACTTTAAACAGTGTTAAAAATAACATAGGTTTTTACGTATCGTCATCAATGTATTGTGTTCGTCGGAAAAATATAACCGAGTATAATGGGAATTTGAAGATTGACCTTATTAGGTTTATAAATATTAATACACAAAAATAAAACATTGCTTTTCCGGTTTCAATATCAATTTATATTTTTCAATTTTGTATGGTTAGTCGGAAATGTGCTCTAAACGGTGTTTATGAGGTGTCAATAAAATAAGGAACTGTCGATAGTAGATCACTAATATAAGAATTTAATAAAACGACTGTTCACAACAATACATTATTCAAATAGTCTATGAATATATAGTTCTGTACTTCACACACACGCCTAGCCGAATTGCGATCTCACAGGGTAACTGCCAGTGGAAATTTTTTTGCAGGAACCCCTCAAAATGGATTCTATTTATTTTTGCCTGTTTTTTCCTACTCCTTGCGATGAGTTTGCCAATGAAACATAATATTTCACATTAAAAGAGGGACGAAAGACACCAGAGGGACAGTCAAACTCATAAATCGAAAATAAACTGTCAACGCCATGGCTAAAAATGAAAAGGACAAGCAGACAAACAATAGAACACATGGCACAACATAGAAAACTAAAGAAGAAGCAACACGAACCCCACCAAAAACTAGGGGTGATCTCAGGTACACCACATGTGGCATAGTCTTTTACGTGACCTTACAGGAGATGAGATTAGATAATTTACCTTCATTGATATGACAGTAAGAATCAGGTGCGGATACATAATTTCAAAAAGTTGGATTTGTACGTCATTAACAGACTTTTAAATTAAAAAAACAACATTTCAACTATGTTTAAAAAGTAGATTTGTGATTTCAGGATGGCATATAAAGATAAAGTTACCATGACATTCACTGAAAGACCTTACTGATCGATTTAAAACTGAAAGTTTACATCACAAATCCAAACAGCTCATAGCTAAACTTTAATGGTAGCCTACAATTATTAATGATCTATCATTTTAATAACAAATATATATTTTTTAAATGTATATTATTATACAATATGAACATTTTTATTCTGTTTTCATGTCTGAAGAATGCATGCCAAGATGAAATAAAAGAATGAAAAATAAAGAGTTTGTACATAATAAAACGTAAGTTAAACATAAATATTTATTGAAACAAATAACATTCTAAATGACCTACTGTTGTCTTTTAAGCAGACGATATTTGTTTTCATGGCATTTAATGCAAAAAAAAACAACAGAACACGATTTCCTTAAGGGAAGTCACACATAATTAGGGTGATATTTTATTAAGTCATAAGATCAAGTTTTAAGAAGTCAAAGAGAAATTATGCAAAATTAAGATTTTGTACATAATAAAACGTAAGTTAAACATAAATATTTATTGAAACAAATAACATTCTAAATGACTTACTGTCTTTTAAGCAGACGATGGGTGATATTTTATTAAGTCATAAGATCAAGTTTTAAGAAGTCAAAGAGATATTTTGTGTTGTTTTTTTTTAATTTCTAGAAATGAACAGTGAGTGTGAAAAGATTAGATAAAAGAAATAACTTCAATATTGCTATATTGATAACATTCCTTTTTCATTCAAATAAATTTATCAGGACATTATTCTATGTACAAATTGCGCAGCTGGTACTAAGTTTCAGAGCTTCTGTTTCAGGTTGCCATTGCCTATAAATGGGAACGCCTGTACCAAGTCAGGAATATGATAGTTGTTCCCCGTTCGTTTGAAGTTTTTGTGCTTAGATTTTGCCATTTGATAAGAGACTTTCCGTTTGGCATTTTCTTTGACTTTGTTATTTTTCGGAATTGAACATAATTTATTACAAGGAAACTAAAGGACTGACCGATTTTAAAGCATCTGTTTAACGACTGAACTCGGTAGGCCTTCTAAAAAAAACCAATCTGTCCCATTTGTCTTAACAACAATTAACTCGCTCAACTCTCTAAACCGACTATCAATAGTGACACTTTTACAATATGAAAGGTAACTCTGCTTACAGTACTTTTAGGGAATATACTTATAGCTTGAAGTATTTGCAAATTTAATGTAACGACTTTACCTACGAAAACAACTATAAATGAATCAAGTTGTGCATTTACTCTTTCTTTAAAACATTTTTTTCAATGAAATAAAAAATTTGGAATGGAAATGGGTAATATGTCAAAAAGACAACAACCCGAAAAAGGAGCAGACAACAGCCGAAAGCATATTTTCTAAAGCTACAATTGAATATCATTTTCTGGCGTTATAAAATATCTGTACACCCTGGACGATTTTCTGAAAAAAGAAGAATCATTTCCCTTTTTTTATTAACTGTTTAGATATACACAATTATATCTAATCAAGCTTCATGTTTTTGTTATTGTGTATAACGCACCCAGATAAAATTAAGAACTGATTATTTTAAAAAAGGGTAATCGTTGAAACATCAAAAGGGGTGAACATAGATGCATCGACATGATAAGCGTCTCTCCTATATATGCTAACGCACCATTCAAAGGTATCATACCACCAATTAAAAGTCCCTATCTGTTCAACCAAATTTTGCAATTTTCACAGCTTTCTAAATATTTTACCTTAAGTTTAACTTCAAAGAAACTAGGTATATCCTGAATAGTACAGGTGTCACCTTTCTGCATGCCAATTTTCAACATACATTCAAAATCATATAAGAAAGAAGAGAGCTTCCGAAAGGAGGTACCACTAAAAATAACCCCTGGTTTTCTGGAAATCTTAAATTAGTATACTATGGAGCGCATTAATCCTTAATTTTTAATGCAAACTCATAGACAGGTAAATTTTGGCTCAAAATGGTCTTAATATATTTCTCTTTCAACAAAAGTTTCATTTCTGCAAATTTGTTGGTTAGTTTAGGTGAACAATGACATCAAATGCACTATTTTTTGTCCGAGTAGGCCTACTTTCACATACGTTCTAAATTTGAGGGAGTAATTGGTGGTATGACACCTATAAACCATCAAAATGTCAGCATCGGGAATAGGACACAATCGGTAGAAATGGACCGATTAGCCAGGCTATTTTTAAATCCAAAGATATAAGATTGTTAAACATGTCGCTTGGGAAAATAAAAACATATCGTGTCGGCCAGGAAGTTGGTGATGGTGACCGATATACTTGTGAAGTATCGATTTCAGTAATTCTTCCTTATGAATCTGTTGAAGCAGTTTTTGTGTAAGGAGGCAAATCCCGCTAATGAAGTCCGTGTAGAGTAAACATGCATGAGCGGAATGTAACAATTGAAAAAAAAAGAAAAGACCAAATTGTGGGGGGCAGAGGTGATATACTACTGAAACAATTGATAATGGAAAAGTTGAAATAATCTTATTTGTCATAGATTGTAGTTTGATGTCGCCTATCTGCGTCAATATACTAAGTAAATGACGTATCAAGTGTTGAAGCAAACCTTCCAGTTTCAGTAGTATCCTTAATCACCAGTTAACTGAGATACAACCATTCACTGAAAAAAAAAGAGTACCGATAGCCCACACGGTGTATCAGACTTTTGAATATTTGCGAATCCACAAAAAGTAAATTTGTAATACATGAACAAAAACTGCGAATCCAACTACTATTCAAGTAGTAGCTTTGTTTTTGTTTAATGAGTTGATGGATTTAATCTTTTTATTGAACATGGCGAGAAGTAAGTTATAAAACATAGAAATATCAAACGTTACAATGTTACAGTAGATATTTCGAAATGTTAATAATCGGCATCGGATTGACAGCGCTGGTTGAATATACCTCATTACGTTTTTGTTGAAATTTACTTGGAGTTTAATTCTTATGTTTATGTGTAAGGCAATGTTTTACTATAGAAATACTGATGTTTTTATTTTGGAAATATTTTTAGTCGAACATCTTGACGACCCAGCTATATTCATTGGTCCGTTGATTGATTTATATGCAGTTTAGATATGCATTATTTTAACAGAAGATATCAATCGTGCTTTTTAACTTTAAAACCAAACAGGAGAAATATTACCTGTTCTGAAATAGTTTCGTAGACTGAGCTGCTGAATTGATCACAACTGAATGATTAAATTCAAAACAACAGAAAAGATCTATCAATAAAATTGAAGTTTTTACCTCTTCAATTTAGGCACGTAATTTATAAGCTGATAATTTAATCATTTCAATACCAAGTCACTTTCTGCTGTCAGTTGACTAGCCGCTGTACTGACTCAGCGGAATTACTGATTGTAGTTGAAACGTATGATACCAATTTCAGTGCCATTAAAACGTGTCTTTGTTGGATTAATCTAGATTAAGTTGGATTAAACTGGATAATTAGTCTACATCAGTTCAGAATGAAAAAAAACCCCACACGCATGAGGAATCCAAATACAAATATGTGATCACACCTTACGTATATGCCCCGACAATTTATATTTTTTGTATACGTTTGATGTACTTATGATGTAACTAAATTGTCCAAGCGTTTTATGACTAACTTATATGATATCGTTAGGAAGTACACTATGACCGTGATTATTATTAAACATAGAGAAAGTTTTAGCATCATTTTTTGCAATAAGCAAACACCATCATTAAAAGATACCAACAATGTGTTTTCTTTTCTTTTTCTAATTTCGTTTTTTTAAAAGCTGTAGCTTATTATTTTCGTATCAACAGGTTAGTAAAATGTATAATGAAGAGGAAGAAGGGAAAACACAATACAAATATTCAAAGCGATAATAATGTAACATCTACACTATGAAATAAAAAAAAAAGTCATACATGTACTTTTCATCAACTTAGTATGTGCACTAATTATTTCTTGTAATTTATAACCAGCAACAGTCTGTTAATCTGACAGAAAAGATGTCAAAACTAATCAATTTTGCCTAAAATGCATCACGAATTTCCCTTTTTGTAGATAAATTAAATGATTCATAAATAGCTTTGCCGTTAACAGAAAATTATATAGTACATGCAATAAAATTGAGAATGGAAATGGGGAATGTGTCAAAGAGACAACAACCCGACCGAATAAAAAACAACATCAGAGGGTCACCAACAGGTCTTCAATGTAGCGAGAAATTCCCGCACCCGGAGGCGTCCTTCAGCTGGCCCCTAAACAAATATCTACTAGTCCAGTGATAATGAACGCCATACTAATTTCCAAATTGTACACAAGAAACTAAAATTAAAATAATACAAGACTAACAAAGGCCAGAGGCTCCTGACTTGGGACAGGCGCAAAAATGCGGCGGGGTTAAACATGTGTGTGAGATCTCAACCCTCCCCCTATACCTCTAACCAATGTAGTAAAGTAAACGCATAACAATACGCACATTAAAATTCAGTTCAAGAGAAATCCGAGTCTGATGTCAGAAGATGTAACCAAAGAAAATAAACAAAATGACAATAATACATAAATAACAACAGACTACTAGCAGTTAACTGACATGCCAGCTCCAGACTTCAATAAAACTGACTGAAAGATTAGGGGTTTAGTATCATACCATCATAACATATATGAGAAGAACATAACCCGTGTCATGCAAACAACTGTTTTTAGAATAAATGTGTTTAGTTCCGATGCAAAGACCTTATCAGTGATTCAATATTAACGCCAAAATATGCAATCTTTAATGACTTGACAACAGTATCGTAATTATATCCCTTCTTAATAAGTCTATTCAAAGGTTTTGTAAGTTTCTGAGGTGAATACTGACACCTTTGTGCTTTATAAAGAATATTACCATATAACATTGGATGTGAAATACCTGAACGTATTAGAAGTCTGCATGTTGAGCTATATTTACGGATGATGTCTTTATACCGATGATAAAATTTAGTAAATGTTTTGACTAGTTTGTGATATCGAAAACCCTGGTGTAATAATTTTTCAGTAATACATAAATTTCTCTCGTTAAAATCGAAAACATTGTTACATACACGAGCGAATCGTACAAGTTGAGATATATAAACACCGTAAGATGGTGACAAGGGAACGTCACCATCTAAAAACGGATAATTAACGATAGGAAATGAAAAATCATCCCTTTTATCATAAATTTTAGTATTCAGCTTTCCATTAGTGATATAGATATCAAGATCGAGAAAAGGGCAGTGGTCATTGTTAGTATTAGCTTTATTTAAAGTAAGTTCAACAGGATAAATTTCATTAATATACATACTGAAGTCGTCATTATTGAGAGCCAAAATATCATCCAAATATCTAAAAGTATTATTAAATTTGTTTATCAGATGTTGTTTCGATGGGTCTTTGCTTATTTTTGTCATAAATTGTAACTCATAACAATACAAAAACAGGTCCGCAATAAGTGGTGCACAGTTAGTCCCCATTGGAATTCCGATAATCTGACGATATACGGAATCTCCAAAGCGAACAAAAATGTTATCTAGTAAAAATTCAAGGGCATATATAGTATCAAAGCATGTCCAATTAACATAGTTTTTTTGTTATTGCTACTAAAAAATGACCTAAAAGAGTTTGAACATATATATTCACATTCTGATTTTTTGAATGCCCATTTAATTAGGTGTGTGAATTTTTTCTTAATGAGAATGTGAGGCAATGTGGTATACAGGGTAGAAAAATCAAAACTTTGAACAGATTCAAAATCACCAATATAAGCATGCAATTTATCAAGTACTTCCAACGAGTTCTTGACACTCCAAAAGTAATTTATTCCACTATTTTCGAAGGCCTTATTTGAACAATTTATTATCAGGTTTTTAATTGTACCAAGTGTGCTGGTAAGAAGAAAAGACAATTTAGTAGTTGAACAATGGCTTGAAGACGAAATAAATCTATATTTGTAAGGGTTTTTGTGTAGCTTCGGAAGCCAATACATAGTTGGGACTTTCATTGTATTTGGCTCTGCTTGTAAAGCGGTGGCTAAAAGTTTATGTTTGTTACAGATTTCGTTTTCTGAAAATGGAGTCAGTTGGAATTTTGATGTAGTTGTGCCAATATGCGTTAAAACAGCTGTAATACATGTAAAAAATATCTTTGAAAAAGCATTCTTACATATATATCGTAATTGAGTTGAGAAGTTTGGGTAAGTACAACTAATGCTTGAAAAAAACACCATTGTACAGTGTTCGATTGCTTATTGTAACGCAATTAACGTGAACTAACGAATGGATTAGTACCAAATCAACTAAGTAAACTATGCATCTTATTCAACCCATGATAGATTTGAGGTCCGATGTGTTTAATATACACAAGCTATAAAATATCATCAAAATACAAATCGGTGTGGTAAAATTGACAATGAGACAAAATACTTTTGTTGTCTATCTAGTAATATAATAATACTGACATAAAATTTTCTACGATTTTTATATTTCAAAATTAAGGAGTTTGACTAAAAGAAGATGGGCGAAAGATATCAGAGGGGCACTCTGATATCTCTCGCCCCTCTTCTTTTAGTTATTTAATAACTAAATAGTTATCAAAGGTACCATATAATTTGATATGCCAGACGCGCGTTTTCGTCTACATAAAACTCATCAGTGACGCTCAGATCAAAATAGATAGAAGGCCAAACAAGTGAAAAGTTGAAGAGTATTGAAGACCCAAAGTTTAAAAAAATATAGCAAATAAGGCTAAAGTAATCTATGCCTTGGGTAGCATAATCCTTAATATTTCGAATAATTCATACTTTTGAAAACAGTAAATTTATAGAAATGATCATATTGAAATTCTTGATAACACCGAAGTGATGACTACTGGGCTGGTGATACCCTCGCGGAAGAAACGTCTACCAGCAGTGACACCTTTCTGCTAATCATAAAGATGTCTTAAAAGTGTAACAGGTAACATATATAGTGTTATGTTAAGATTATATACGTTACACAGAATACATTTCACATATCAGAGAATAGATGAAAACATACTACAAAAAAAACAGTATATAACCATGGAATTCCGGTAAATAAAATTCTTCAGTATAATATCGATCAATCTTTCATATAATAATTTCTTTGTAAAAGTTTGAAGTACGAATTGTCTGTAATTATATGGTATTATTTAAGTAAATTGTGTTAGATTCGCTTACTATGTTTATCAAACACAGATTAATATTGATATGAAGATTATTATTTCTTCGTAAATTGGTTTATCAAGCTAGGGTCACTTATTCTCGTTGTAGTTAGGTACTTATCTTATATCATATGGAATAAGGCGATGTTGTAAAATTGTCAATGAAGTAGCTAACCACTAGAGTCCAAAGCCATAAGATATGAACTATTTCATATCATTACACAGCTGCCTACACTAATGAACAAAATCAGGGGAAAATAAAATGTAAAACAATCCAAAAGAGAAAACCAACGGTCGAATTTTATACTTGAAAAAAGAACGAAAAATAATAACATCAGACAGCAAATAACGACAGTATCGGTATTGCAGGCTACTGTCTGAGAACATGCACGTAAAGAATATGTATGAGCGCTCTGTCATTACCTTACCTGGGACAAAGGTGTACCCAGATAATAACAAACTATAAAGGTTCCATCAAATCTTCAATAAGCCTAAAACAAATATTCTAGGAAACAACAACTACTAACAAAGAACTATCAACAACTCGCAGTTCCTGAATGCTTATAACGGAAAGATTAATTTTAAATAACATCAACTTGTTTTCTGCGGCGTGAATACTAATATAGAATTAGAAAGATTTGAAATGGTTGCTTGTGCGGCAACTCTCCATCATTGACGTAGAAATGAACAACTAAAGTTCACCGTACGGTCCCCAACAATGAGCAACAACCATACCGCATAGAAAGCTCTAGAAGTCTCTGAATTGACAAATGTAAAATAATTCAAACCAAAAATACGAAAGACCCAATCCAAGTACAAAACAATCAATGAAAACAATTATGATATACATAAAAAAAAAAACGATAACCACTAAATGATAGGCTCCTGACTTGATAAAAACACACACATATTATGGCGGGATTATACATGTTTGATGGCGCCAAACCTTTCCCTCACCTTTGGACAATGATGTTACAATACAAAATCAGTACAAATTGTAATCCTATTGAAAAAGCCCTAGATCATCAG
The DNA here is from genome assembly GCA_019925275.1 of Mytilus edulis. Taxonomy (NCBI): domain Eukaryota; kingdom Metazoa; phylum Mollusca; class Bivalvia; order Mytilida; family Mytilidae; genus Mytilus; species Mytilus edulis. Next base: position 75,151,643 of record CM034353.1, read on the forward strand.
ATCGAAACAAAGCAAAAATACAAAGCACGAACAAAAACACAAAAGACACAAAGTACATATCTGAGAGTACTCATGCAATAAATTTAGTGAAAGCTGGCTAGCTATTCATGTTAAGTTATGTTTAAATTATTGAACATAAAAACTATGTTTATACAGATAAAGACAATATTCAACCATCTTAATACAATGTTAAATGTTTAAGCAACTATTTTCTACACAATAAAATGACTGTATCAAGTTAGAAAAATTACAGTTGTTTTTCAATTGTCTGATAGGCCAGAACTTTTGATTTTGATATATGATGAGGGACTTTCCGTTTCTAATTTCTGTGAGTTGGTGTTATGTTATTCACTCAAAAAACACTTTTGTGGGTTTACTGTACAAACACATTTTTAAACTTATCGTAAGATTTATAAAGTTCGTTTGAAATTTTTTCCAGTTGAGTTGTAGGTCTGTGATGTATCTCCTCAGGCATAGATTACCTTAGCTATATTTGGCAAAACTTTTAGGAATTTTGGTCCTCAATGCTCTTCAACTTCGTATTTTATTTGGCCTTTTTAAACATTTTTGGATTCGAGTGTCACTGATGAGTCTTTTGAAGACGAAACGCGCGTCTGGCGTATATACTAAATTTAGTCCTGGTATCTATGATGAGTTTATCTGCACAGTTTTAGCTGCTGGGTCCAATATATTGTCACATTAACCTATTATATAAAAGAAAATGAGATTTGATTGACAATGAAACAACTCTTCACAAGTGACCATAAGACACAAAAATTATCAGCTATATATCACCGTACGGCCTTCAACAATGAACTATGCCCATACAGCATAGTCAGCTATTAAAAGCCACAACATCACTAATGTAAAACAATTCAAACGAGAAAACTAACGACCTAATTAATGTACAAAAAATAAAAGAAAACAAAAACAAAAATGTAACACAGAAACAAACTATTGAATTGCAGGCTCCAGACTTGGGGCAGGCAGCTACATACAGAATATAGCAGAATTAAACATATCAAAAGGATCACTATCCTTCTCCTAACATGGGACAATAGTGTAACAGTGCAACATAATAAAGAAATATAAAAATCAATTGAAAAAGGATGAACTCATCAAATGGATACAATAAAAATACACATAACAAAAAACAGAGTGGACGTGACCGGGTAATGATATTCTGATTTTGACGATAATGATGCATTTCTATGATATCGTACATTAGATTCATAGATACAAAGTATTTTGCTAGACATATATTTTATTAATATACTAAATCACATTAATGCGTTATAACTGTCTGTTGTACGATATAAAAAATTTTCACTACAAAAAGCATGGCACTCAGTCAATGGATCAATTTCTTAAGTAAACAAATGTCAAATGAGCGGAGAGGAGTCTCAGTAAAATGAATGTCGAAATTATTTACTTATTGTTTAAAAATTGGTGTCAAATCAATGCTGTTTGTTGTTTAAGTTGTTAAAACATATTTTATTTTTATCTTGTTTAAAAATATCAAAGACAGTCGACTATCGGCCTTTTTAAACAATTATTTCATAAAATAAAATATCCCCCAATTTATTTAATCCAACCTAATTCCGGCATAGATGTTAGCTGTACAACTTGGGTATAAGGGCATAATTAAATTAGTATTTGGATTTTTAATTCTATAATGTCAGTAAGGATGGCTCATCCGATTTTTAAGATGTTACGGAATTCTTAATAGCTGTTACACAAACGGGATGTTAAGTTTGTCTTAAATCCAGTTTTACACCACCGTTTTCTTTGGAAAATTCCTTATCAAGTCAGGATTATGACAATTGTTTTCGATTCGTTCTGTTGGTTTATAAAGTCTATATTTCGATTTTTTTAGTTACAATTGACTTTCTCCCTTTTGAATTTATTTTTGTGTTCTGAATTTTTGTTATTTTAAAAAAAAAAAACCTTTAAAAAGTAAAATCACAAAAATACTTAACTCAGAGGAAAATCTAATCGGAAAGTTAATAATTACATGCCAAATCAAATGACAAAACACATCAAAAACGAATCGACAAGAACTGTCATATTCCTGACTTGGTTCAGGCATTTTCAAATGTAGAAAATGGTGGATTGAACCTGGTTTTATATTGCTAAACCTCTCACTTTGTTGACAGTCTCATCAAATTCCGTTATATTTACAATGATTTATCTAATTTAAATTATTATTTGAATCGGATGTTAATATCAGAGCTCTGCATTCGTCATTATCGTCAAAATAGGGATTTCATATCTCCTTTGTCATAAGATTCTTACAGCCAAATTTCTAAACCAAGTAGTTTAATCTATAAATATCTTAGTTATTGTTAAAAGAATTTAAGAATGAGCCAAACGAAATAACCGTTAAGACAAAATGTATTGCAATATTGCAATCAAAATAATGTTCATCCATTTGGATAATTTATCCGAGTACAAGCAAATTAGTATATTGTTTTTTTTTTTAATTATTATTAAAACGCCAAATACAAAATGCCATATCTGAATGTATTTCATATTCTACGTTTATTGCAAATATTATTATGAATCTGCATTTCTATGATATCGAGCATTAGATTCATATATACAAATTATTTTGCTAGACATATATTTTATTGATATACTTAATTATATTCATGCGTTAAAACTCTTTGTTGTTCGATATATTTTTTATCCAACAAAAAGCATTGAACTCAGTTAATGGATCAATGTCTTATATAACCAAGTGCCACATGATAGGATAGGAGTTTCAATGAAATTAATAACGTGGTGTATAACCTAACTGTTAAACAATTAGTGTAAAAGATGAACGAAAGATACCAGAGGGACAGTCAAACTCATAAATCGAAAATAAACTGTCAACACCATGGCTAAAAATGAAAAGGACAAACAGACAAACAATAGTACACATGACACTACATAGAAAACTAAAGAATAAACAGCACGAACCTCACCAAAAACTAGGAGTGATCTCAGGTGCTCCGGAAGAGTAATTTCCTGCTCCACATGTGGCACCCGTCGTGTTGTTTATGAGATAACAAATCCGGTAAATAGTCTAATACGGTAGGTCACATTTATGAAAGGGAAGGGGATTGTAGCTACGACGTAAGGAACATATTCGATATCATTTGTGAAACGGTTATTCCATAACGGTTAACCAACTCGTGATGGCGTCCGTAAAATTTACGAAGAGATGATGTCAACTTCACCATTTGGAACTCTTGATTTAATAGCTTCCTTGTGAGCAACAACCCTCTATCAAGAAAATCATGATAGGAAATGCAAGCACGGGAATATCGTATCAATTGGGAGATATATACACCGTATTTGTAAGTGTTTTCTCAATGTTGTCTGTTGTGTACGTGGTTAGAAAATATTTCTGAACTTGTTTAAAATAGCAAAGGGAGTCGACGACAGTGGAACTTTTTAATTACTTATTTTGTGACAACAGTAGTATATCCCGTTCAATAGTTATAACTAGATTAAATGAAAACCAATCTGGGTCACCAACCACGATCAGAATTTTTTTTAATCCTTTCTCCAAAGTCATTTAAAAGGTTCCATATTTTCAATTAAATCCTTTGAGGTATGAATGTGAGCGTTATGCTGTGACTAACTTGGGAATAAGGACATATTGAAATTCTTGTTTGGATATCCATATCTAATGTTCTGCCTTTTTTGTTCTGTTTTGTTTTATATTTTAGCCTCCCACTATTCTCTTTTCTTTATACGTTTGTACCATTTTTTTCAATTCTTTACTTATTTTTCCAATTATACTCAATGCTTTTCTCATTTTTCTATACTCTTTTAACCCACTCCAGACTCTTATATATGTGCTGAATGGAAAAACATCATAACTAGTGTATAATCCTTTTTAAAAATGAAGAGTCGATAACAAAATATGTTGACTCTTATTTATAAAAGTAAATTGTAAAAATAGTATTTGTACAGGAATTTATGATGGTGACAAGACAAGTATGGTTTTCATATCATCTGATATTCTTAATAACAACTCAGAAAATTGTCTACATCAGGGGGCTTTGCAAGGAATTCACGAAACTAGCATGTAGCATGTCTTTTTAAGATAGATATTCCATTTGATGACATGTTATTCCACAAAATTTACATTGCATACCTTAAACAGTAACACAAGTTATGGGAAATCTGTTTAATAAGTAAGAAATATGAAAATATTGCTAATCGATGACTATTAAACACTTCACGCGAAGACTATTTCACGGAGGAATAAACGATGCCAATAGACTTACCAACGATACCAGGATTTAAACTATGTATGTCAGACGAATGATTCATCTCCAAAAGACTCATCCATGACGATCGAATTAAAGAACTGGAAGAATTTAAAATAAAATACAAAATTGCAGAGCATTGATGACTCCAACATTCAAAATGTTTTGTTAAATACAGAGGGCGAAAGATGCCAGAAGGACAGTCACACTCATAGAAAATAAACTGACAACGCCATGTAATCCATTCAAGTGGCAGAAAATCGTTAGTCGTTCGAAAAATTAATAGTTTTGTTAACAGTTAATTTAATAGCAGAATTCGATGTAAATCTTTTTTAAATAAACAATAAGAAATGATTTAAGTCTAATCTTATCCAAACGAAATGTGCAATATGAATCAGCAAACTTTAGTGTTATAAACTGTGAGTTTCATCCATTAAGTAAATGTAAACAACGACCAATCGCATTTACAAATTACAGATATAATACGTTGTGAAATTAAGTCATTGATATTTATTTAATTACTGCACAGAAAAAGATGCGCCATCCTAGTAGTTATAATGAGATAAAAACAAAAATAGCATTCAAATAAATGAAAAAATTACATTATGTTCACGTAAATATGTTGTCTCATATATTGTCAACATGTTTTGAAGAGACTAAAAAAAACAGTACTTTAAAATTAAGGATAACACATTTTAGTTCGAGAGAAATAATCATGATGCCTATAATGGTTTACTATTCTAGTTTGTTATTTTGATGAAGAGTTGTCTCATTAGCACTCACACCACATCTTCCTATATCTTAGATAATATATCATATAAAACAATTGACAGAATAAGGGTTTATCATGGTAGTTGCTTAACAAGATCTGCCGCTACATGTAGTTTCTTATCGATATGCTTCTACTTACGACAATACATGGGTTGTTCAAAACATATTTTTATATATAAAAATATTTTATACCCTTTTAAAATGTGTATGCTCTTAAACATTTTATAGGTTTGTACCCAAAATGTAAGGTTAATTCAAATGCACAAAGCTGGTATCTTCCACTTGGTCAGTACTTTACATTGTAAATGGTCAGTCACCGAGTAGCATATATTTCTAAACATCATAATTGTTAATATGTTTATTTCAGTTTTTTAATAATGGTAATCAAACCATGATGCCAACACCCTCTAGGCAAGATAATTTTGGAGACATTTTGGGTTTTTGTGATTGCCCCTTTTCGTATGAATAGTACTTTTAAGAATTGTATGCATATGTCATATGTCGTTTTCATGTTTTTCCCCACGTACAAAACCGTTTGTTATTAAGGAACATACACATACAACGAATGTTAAAATAAAGTAATGAAAATAAATTATGGGATATGTTCATCACATTATTTGATTTAAATTTGAACTTAAATACATGCTGTAATTATTGCTTCGCTCCTTTTATTTTGTAATCTTTCCTAAACAACAATAGATATAGAACATTCATTTATAAAGATGAAACACATTAAAATTTAATGACAAGTTTATTCACACCAAAAATGTGTGCCGTCAGAAGCAGACCGATAATCTTAAAAATATCGTCTTGATGGAAATGCTTTATTGTTGTTATTGTCTAGTTCTATAGGACAATCCTTCGATTTTCTACTTAGAACAAGATAGTTTTTTCACATGAAATCAAAACAGTCTGATCTGATTAAATCTCGCGTGACATAAAAACGAGATTAGAAAGATATATCTTCATCAATCGGATTTTAGTTTCCGTTCAAAAGTATTACCACTGATCACCATTAAAGAGGCAGAATACTTGACTCACCTTAATGCAATAGAAAATGACACAATGAACTCTTCGATTTATGTTTGTAAATCGTTTATTCGTTTTATGGAATCTATGGTTTCTATAAGCTAATTATTTCTCTATATTTATTTTTGGTTTTTATTAGCAGAACAAAACGAAGGCAAAGTAGGTCATTGTGTCGATGCCTCTTCTAAGGTACCATATCCGCCCGGTAGTGAATGCTTCCACTCATTTAAATAAACAGTAAAACTCATATGGTATAGTTGAAATTTTCAAGGCATCGACCTTTCTCAACGTAACCAATAATTTGAATGTCACTTCATTTAACGTATAATGTGTGTTGATTACATGAATATTTTGCTCATTGGCTGTAACCGTCAAACTTATGTTTTATAAGCTAAACATTACCGATTTAACATTACGTTTTTGCTTACCTACCATTTCAACAAACAGTCATGACTCTGTCAATTCCTATTGTGATTTTATATATATATATATAGATATAGGAAGATGTGGTGTGAGTGCCAAATTTCAACATATCTGCATTAATTCAATTTTGGGTTTGTTTTCTTACGGGTTTCATAGTGTTGCATTCAAAATTGATTCTTCTCTCTTGATTAAAAGAAAAAACAAATGTATGTTTTAACTAGTCATTTAACTATTCATATATCGTCTCCAGGATTTTTTTATTCTCTTCAGAAAGCAACCAAACCAAGTCAATTTGATAAGAAATCAGATATAAAGTTTTTTGAAAATAACAAAGAGTGATCATTAAGTTTTTTTTATTTAGTATACTTTTTAGCACTTTATACCTTTTCATTTCGAAAAAATATATTTTAGTTTTACACCCTGTGAAAAAGCAGAAAAATGGTAGACAAGGCTTCTACCTTCTGTAAAAAACGATTCTAGAGGTTAATGATTAATTTTTACGACAATGTACCTTCATTATAAATTTACTTTCTCGCTGATAAGATGATCATTGGTCTTGTCATCTGTCAATATACTAGTACATATCGTCTGTAATCGACTTTCCCCTATTTGAAATATTTAATGAAAGTCACTTAATGTCAAGATAGCCCTACATATATTTGAATAATAAGGCATTAATTCAGTTCAAATGAATACCTTGAATATTTTCCTTGCATTGGCAGGTTAGTAGATTTACCACCTTCTTTCAGTGTGTGGGAATATAAGTGGGAGTTTACGTAGTTTTGTCTCTCAACCTACTAACAATTTCTTTATGAATTAAAATCTGCAATATTCAGTGAATATAGTTAGATCCTTAGGTTAGCTATGGTAAATATAGTAACATAATGTGATTCTTGAAAAAACGAATGGATTGTTGTCTCATTGCAGTATTATGTGTGTATTATTAAAAGTCTAACCATTAAAAATGAACGTTATACATATGATCAGAAAAAGAAAGCTTGTTTAGAAGTTCAAAAGAATAAAAACCTATAAATAGAGGGTCATATCGACTTCAGAGCATATACACTAATCCCACTTCCAAACGAAATCAAACAAACATCATCACACAGAACCAAACTACATATCATTGAAAAAGGAAGTACAGTGGTTGTTGTTGGTTGACATCTGTCATATTTGTTTTTTGGTAAATTCCTTTGTTATGAATTAGGCCGTTAGTTTTCTCTATTGAATTGTTTCATATTTTTTCATGTCGGGGTCTTTCATAGCCAACTACACGATATGGGTTTTTCTCATTGTTGAAGGCCTCCAGGGTGTCTATATTTGCTAATATCTACTTTATTTGTACTTTGGTGGAAAGTTATTTCGTTGGCAATCTTACCATATCTGCATATTTTAATAACGAAAAATGAAATGAAGTTGGTTTTTGGTATTACGGAAACTCCATTCACACTCTCGTCTTGTTTTCCTTATTGAAGTTTCTTTCGTCTAGTATTAGATGTCATTAAATTCATTTTTATGAGAAGAATGATAGCTTGAGTCATTTGGGAGATGTGTAATCCGTAAATTTGTCATGTTGGCAACGATTCCTTTTGGTATAAAACACCAGACATTGGGCATCTTGTTAATTTTGCTTGTTTGAACCCAAAGATTGCACTTCTGTAACTATAGACAATGTAATTTCCCATAGGAACTTCCGTTAGGGCTAAAACTTTCACTTTTAATATGAAATTTCGTAAAACATTATATACTAGAATGAAGAGTTGATGTGAACTACTGTTATTCTGAGGTACAATACATAGGGCTTTGTGGCATATTAAAAAAATGATATGCCCCGAACTTCTAAGAGTTTTAACTTATACTAAAATTCTCTACTATCCCTTCCTTCACTTTGGGTTTCCCTAAAATTCAAAATTCACTACAACCATCTTTATACATACTGGTAACTTTCCAAAGTTATTTCCCTATGATATGAAACATGGAGATCATATCAGGGAATCAGTACGTTAACAGAGCAAAATATCTGTGAATATTATATATGAACTTTTATACCTGGCGTCGCTGGTAGGTCTTGTGTGGACGAGTCGCGTTTTTGACGTATTGAATTTTAAACCTGATGCCTTTTGTTATCTATTATTCATGTGTTTCTTTGCCTAATACATTCTCCTATTTATTTGTATTGTAGTCCTGTAATATTATGTTGTCATTTTAATGTTATATTTAATAATGCCATTAAAGAGCGAAAACCAGGTTCAACCCATCATTTTTTCTTTAAAAATGTCCTGTACCAAGTCAGGAAAATGGCCATTGCTATATCATAGTTCGTTTCTGTGTGTGTAACATTTTTACGTTGTGTTTCCGTTGTGTCGTTTGTTTTCTCCTATATCTGAGTATGAATTCACATTACTATAAGACGTGTCACGGTACTTTTCTATCCCAAATTCATGTATTTGGTTTTGATGTTATATTTGTTATCCCCATCGGATTTTGTCTAATGCTTAGTCCGTTGCTGTGTGTGTTACATTTTAATGTTGTGTCGTTGTTCTCCTCTTATATTTAATGCGTTTCCCTCAGTTTTAGATTGTTACCCCGATTTTGTTTTTTGTCCATAGATTTACGAGTTTTGAACAATGGTATACTACTGTTGCCTGTATATATCACCCAAAAGAGGTGTGGTTTGTGAAACAGCTGTATTTACAAAGTGCAACCTATAGACGTTTCCAGTCGTATTGATAGTGGACGTCAAATATATCTGATGTCACCTTTTAGTATTTCGGGAAAAGATTTAATATGGTAGTAAAAACAATAAAAGATAATGTATAACATCATGATATGCTGAATAAGTAACAATAGAAATTAATATGGAGATGAATAAGTCTATATGGGAGCATAATATTGATATGATTTATGATTACACAGCAGCTAAGAAGAAATGAATAGATATATGTTATACTTTTGAAACGATGCAGACTTATGTACATACCAAATATCGTATAACACGCTCTACTATTAGTTATAAAAACATAAAAAAAAAAACATGCCTCATTTATAACTAATTATAATTGATACCTTATTATTTTCAACTAATTAATGATATTTGACAGAGAAATGTCCAATTATATAATACGCTTTGAAATATTGTAAAACTGAAAGAACAAAAGCGTCATTGTCTTTTCAATGAAGATTATTGATTGCTTTTTCCATGTAATTTATTAAACCTGCTCACGTCCTTATATACATTGTTCATAATTTCTATGGAAGTCGTACCGCTGCATTTTCTGACTTGTCAGTTGCTGACCTGTACTAAAAGAACTTTTTATGTTAACTGTTTGGACATCGACTTTTTGTTATCAATTTGCTATGAAAAGATATCATATGAAAAGCTATGTTTTATGGCATTAGGAAGGACACCAACACCACTCATTAAAAAGTAAAATCACAAAAATACTAAACTCCGAGAAAAATTCAAAAAAGGAAAGTCCCTAATCAAATTGCAAAATCAAAAGCTCAAACACATCAAATGAATGGAAAACAACTGTCATATTCCTGACTGTACAGACATTTTCTTATGTAGAAAATGGTGGATTAAACCTGGTTTTAAAGCTATCTAACCTACCTCTCACTTGATAGACAGTCGCATCTAATTCCATTATATTGACAACGATGTGTGAACAAAACAAGCAGACAAAATAGGTAAAATGTTAAAAAATAAATAATCGGGGTACAGCAGTCAACATTGTGTTATAATCTTAATCGCTATAGAAACAAACAAGCATGTAACAAAGAAGGACAAAAACGCATATAGACCAAGCATATTAGCAAAATATTAAGACAAGACCCCATAAATTTGCCATAGTTCAGTAGTACAATGACGGGATGTATAAGTACAGAACCACGTCATACATGTATCAAAGAAACATAAAAAGGCAATATAGACAAAGCATATAAGAAAAAATTAAAGACAAGAATACAAAAATGTTTAAAGTAGCGCAATAACGGGATGTATAAATACAGAGCCACGTCATTTGTATCAAAGAAATACAAAAGACATATAGACAAAGCACATTAGCAAAAATGAAAGACAAGAAAACCAGAATGAAATTTAACTGTAACGGAGATATTCCAGATTTTTCAGGATTTGTTTGTTACTTGCAACCTCTTGACATATTATTTATTATCAAAACAATTATAGCTTGTCAAGCTTTACTCATTTTAAATCATTGCTTTTGGCACACCGCATTTCAATACTTGAAAGTATTTTGAAAAAATTTCCGACAGAATTCAAGTTCTAATAAAACTTCATGAATGTAGTTGCATTCTACTTAAAACTCTACTCAACTTAATCGTATGACAGAAGAAATGTAATGCTCATACATTTTTTGGTGATCTCTATTCAATTGATTTCCAACATGTCCAAACTTGGAACAATTTAGAATTGAGGTTTGGTAGTGGACATATCAATGACATTTGTTTGTTTGACGTGCATGTATAGCGTCAGGTTATAGGGAAACCTCTTTCGAGCAAATGTCGATATTCTATCAGTAGATTTGCTGCTTCATTTCTGATTTTATAAATGTCATGTTCTTTAACGGTTATGTTTTCCAATTTTTCAAAGGCATAATCAAAATTAAAGTCATTGTTTTGTTGAACTAGATACATCTAATGTGAAAAAGAAACGGTTACTTAAATATTTTTTCTGAACTTTGAATAAAGATTATATTAGAGGTCTGAAAACACAAATTTGAGACAAAAAACACACTTTTTGTGATTATTCCATAACTACCGCGTATGAAAGGACACCAAAAGCAGGTTTGCTAACTATAATTTTTCGAACTGAATAAAAGCAGGGTTTTATGGTAATCTTGTGAAGAAAGCAAACATAATAAAAAGTATGTCTTCTGGTTTTTTCTTTTAAATTTGCCTGAATAATTTCGATAAACTAACAAAGTTTTTACTTATTTTACTTATTCGACTCCTTCATTATTGAGATTAATTTGACTATTTTTTATTTATTTAATTTAAAAAAAAAAAAAAAATTGGGGGGGGGGGTCCCTGTTGGTCATTTAGCTCTATATATTTCATTGGCTTTTATTGTTTGTGTTTTGAGTGTTCATGAAGAAAAAAAATGAAAAACCGCTTCCGACGCATAAATTTATCAAGTGTTATTTTCAAATTTTGCTTTCACCTTTTGGTCGTTGATTGTGATTATTTGCTTCGTCCTGTCTCACGACATGCACATACTTTATTTTGTTTATGATATTTTGTTTATGATGCCTTGAATATACTTTTAACCAGTCTTGATCAGTCAATGTTGATCAACTATATGGGCAGAGTGGTGTTTTCCCGGTAGTTGTTTTCAGATGTCTTTTTGCCTTTTTTCTACTTTTGTTACACCAGAATGGATATGTCCGTTTCTCTTAAAAATTTTGAATATCATCCTGTGGGTATCTTGAAGATGTTTAATTCAATTAAAGAAAACGAACCTATTCAGTTTCTGTCTTTTTTGGAGTGTTTTAATAAAAAGTATTTACTTATTTGAAAATACTTTTACTACCAATTTTAATGGTTACATAAATCTTTGATACGTGAAATGGATATTTTAAAACTTTCCATTGTATTATACTTTTTAACATGACAAAAAAAAATGTATTTGATTTTTCTTCTGTGAAAAGTCTCATGGAAAAAGATAAAAATAGCTTTTAAAATATGCAATTTCAGTTCATGGTAAAATACTTAACTTGTAGGTTTACGATCTTCTTTTGTATCTGTGCTCTAATATATAAAAATATGTAGATTTGAAAAAAGAGTGAGTGTTTTAGTGAGTCTTCTAAATAACATATTTACTGTGTTTAAAGGTTCACTTTATAAATACAAACACATTTTCCAAATAATCTGAAAAAGACTTGTATTGTATAATAGAACATCTTCTTTGACGTCAATTATTCAACAAAAATTAGACCATATCATTGACATACATATAAGAAATTAAGGTCAATTGAACAGACACCATCCACGTGTTTTGTTATTGTCTAGACTAGATCAGAAGCGGTTTATGAAGCTGATTTACAAACATAGCCTAATTAAGGTTATACATTTTATGTTTGTGAACATAATAATTCTATTAATATTGTCTTATATAACATAAAACATTATTGAGACTGAACAAAGGAACAGATGAATAGGGGTTCAAAATAAATTCTAAGAACGACGTAAAGAAATGGTAATTTGCAGGGTTTCCCCTGGGTCGATTATTTTTTTCGCCACCCCTTTCGCCAAAACAATATATTTTTCGCCACTTTATTATTTTTTTCGCCAAGTGACACAAATATACTTTTCTTTTAAAATTTCCTTTTTTCGAGCCCCCTATATTAGAAGTGTTTTTTTACAACAAAACGAAGCATCTTATCACTTGGAATTGATCCGTCGTGTAAGGTGTAGTCATTACATTGAAGGGTTACTTTCATGCCAACTTTTTGAATAGATTTCTTCATAACGACAGTTTTCTTTTCTAGACAATAGTAAAAAAGTAAAACTGTACGCTTGAAACACGTGTGTAACTGAAACGACTTTGAAGTATCCACTCAAATCAATGATCTATATGAAAGTTAAATGATAAAGTTTTAAATCAGAGACCTTTCTTGCTTTTGAACATTTTTCGTCATAACAACAATTTTCTTTTCTGGACTATCATTAAAAGGAGAGGAAGCGTAAAATTTTTGCTTCAAACACGTGCGTCGCAAAGTGGTTAATAAATCCCTTTTGTGACATGTGACAGAAGCCATATCATTTTGTCATATCATACAATCAACACCTTTATTAATTAGTCCTTTGATGTCGATAGCTATGAATGCAATCAGATGATTATTGATTTTCTGTCAAAATCTTAACGAGTTCAAGGTGAATTCCGAGTATTGTCTGATCGGTAAAGTCGGAGAAACCCGAAAAAAGTAAATAAACAAGATGGCTGAAAATAAAACGTTATATATATATTTCTTTCGCCAAATTCTTTCGCCAATGACGAAATTTAATCGCCACAATTATTATTTTTTCGCAAATTGCGAAAATGGCGACCGCCAGCGGAAACCCTGGTAATTTGACAGTAACAACTTATATGTTCATTAATGTGTAGCTAGCTATTAAATTGGAGTCTTCCTGTACGCTAATAGACGATTTTATCCCGTATTAAGCGGCATCAACTAGGAAACCTATCGCCTGAACTTCAGTCATCGTGCAGCTTATAATCGATAAAATAATATTGTTCGTATTGAAATGTTGGGTGCATGTGTCAAACATGTTCATCTAAATATCGTCTCGAAGACAAGGTCATGACAGATTCAATCATCACGAAAAATCTTCACTAATCAATCTTCACGAAATGAATTCCTCATAGATACCAGGATTGAAATTTTGTATGTGTGCCAAACGCGCGTTTCTTCTACGAAAGACTCATCATTTACGCTCGAAATCTAAAAACGTTAAATAGGCCAAATGACTTAATGTCTATGGTGAGATGTGACACTCATTTGCCCTTTGCATAACATTCAATTCGAGCTGGAAATCATCGGTAGAGACTATGTTTGAAACGATAATGATCTACTTTACATTGATTTTTCTTTGGTGTATTGAGGTTAACTTAAATGACCTCTTTATATTTGAATATATTTTTTATAATAAGTCTGAAATCATTATCAGAGACAGTGTGACTATCTCTTGTATCCTAGTTCTTTGTACGATATTGGATAGGTATTTCAATGGAGACATTATTAGTTACATAGCGTGCTAGTGACCTAATCGAGCTTCGCTCTCACCCCATATGGAATTTACTAACCCCATTCCTAGAAATTTATAGGAGGTAACATAAATACCAATATCAAGTTTTCACATAATATCAACAAATTAGTTGTTGCCACAGAAGGATATGTAATGTAGACGAAATGCACGTCTGGCGTATATACAAAATTTAGCCCTGGTATCTATTTAATAGTTTATTTAAATAATGGGCCTATTTGAGAAGAATTAAATGAATTTATTCTGAATTATGCATACAATTCTTTTAACGTTAATCTACCTTTTTTACATAAAATACTGTCTGTACCAAGTCAGCAATAAGACTGTTGTTATCCATTCGTTTGATGTGTTTGGGCTTTTGATTTTGCCATTTGTTTATGGACTTTCCGTTTAAATTTTCATCGGATTCGGTATTTTGTTAAGATACTTTTTGTAAGCAATTACATTTACATGTACTTTTTTCCCTAATGGAACATTTTAAATGTAGAGAGAGGTATAAACGCATTTGAGCGAATTACAACCACGGAAAGGGGTTAGGTCTTCAAGATATATGACAAATTGCTTGACAAAATAGCACTTAAACTATCGATCTATCGAAATAATGTGGACAATGCATATATCTGTTTATCAAAGTCGCATTTTTTATATAGAATATTGTGCATTTGGATGATATTTAAAATGTTAATTGAAGTAGGAATTTCCTGTTTTAGCATTTTTAACAAAGTTAATATGTAATTTTCCTTAACGTCAATTGTACAAATTTACGTTGACAGTTGAATGTAGAGAAGAACCGATGAAAATATTTTGTAAAATATCTTAAAACAAAAGGTCATATTAACACTAAAGCAACAGAGAAACAATTAATAAAAATATGAATTAAATAAAATTATGCTTGAATGGCTAAGTTGTACTATTAAACAAGTGTACTTTAGCTTTATTGTTAAAACACTTTTATAATTTACCAAAATGTTCATTAATGTGTAGCTAGCTATTAAATTGGAGTCTTCCTGTAAGCTAATAGACGATTTTATCCCGTATTAAGCGGCATCAACTAGGAAACCTATCGCTTGAACTTATTGAAATGTTGGGTGCATGTGTCAAACATGTTCATCTAAATATCGTCTCGAAGACAAGGCCATGGCAGACTCAATCATCACGAAAAATCTTCACTAATCAATCTTCTCGAAATGAATTCCTCATAGATACCAGGATTGAAATTTTGTATTTGTGCCAAACGCGCGTTTCATCTACGAAAGACTCATCATTTACGCTCGAAATCTAAATACGTTAAATAGGCCAAATGACGTTATGTCTATGGTTACATGTGACATACTCATTTGCCCTTTGCATAACATTCAATTCGAGCTGGAAATCATCGGTAGAATCCCCATATGGAATTTACTGACCACATATATACTGTATTACGTCACTAGCACACTATGTAACGAATGTATCTTACCGACTATCTTAACGTGTAAATTTAGACTTGTGATCTATCAAAATGAGCAAGCCAGTCTTCAATACTGTTAGCATAAAGAAAGTACTTCCATTGATCCTACAAGAACAATAGCCAATGATAACAACTTGTAAGGTTTAAATGTGTTTAATGAATTTATTTCAATCTTAATCATCAATTTCTTCGTCTGTTGAAACCTTGAACATTTTTTTTCAGTTCCGCTTTTTTTTTATAAAGGGACGTAACACCACTACTTACCGTGTATGAAATAAGCCCCGCCTCCCTACTACCTAATATGGAATATAAAGGGAGGTAACCCCACAACTAACCGTGTATGAAATAAACCCCACATCCTTACTAACCTATCAAATATACACGGTCTTCACGCGGACGCTTTTAACCAATCACATTCCTAGAAATGTATAGGAGGTAAGATAAATACCAATATCACATTTTCACATATTCATGCCAATATCAACAAATTAGTTTTTGCCACAGAAGGATATGTAATGTCAAATTGATTCCTCTTGATAACCTTTAAGAGTTACGATAGGAAGAGTTACCTTCTAAGGATTCATATGGCCTTCCATTGTCGTTGTATTTGATGAACTACTATGTATAAAAGTGTATCAACTTAAATGACGTGGGTGTATTATTGAATTCCATTCATCAAATACCTTGGCTTCTTTTGTTTTACTGTTCATCAAGTAAGATTTATGACACAATTTAATGATATCTGCAAGTAGGAAGTAGTTTTCTACACCTACACAACAAAAAATTGTAAAGTAACCATTAAACTTTATTGTTAACATTTCTTAGGTTTAAAATCTTAATAAAATGGAAAAGTTCTTTCAGTTAAAACACATAAGAATTATCGTGCTTTTAGGAGTGGATTTGTCAAATTCATGTCTGTAAAAATACAGACAACCATTTTAAACGAATGTATTAAAAGGGAGTAGGTTTTTACACATAAGGAAGTTGATACCAATAAAACTTTAAATTCGGTCATTTGTCTGTAGAATAGACTAACAAGATGTATTTAAATAAAATGAGACAGAATTTATGACATTTGAGCAATGATGTATGAGTATTATATCAGATGCTATAAAGAATGAAATATGTTCTTTCCGCAAATGGAACCCCTCCTATTGTCCCACAATTCTATTGTTTTTGTAAAATCATGTCTGACGTAAAGAGTGAATATTGATCAACCAACTCAAATGGTGACCATATAACTTTCTGTCAGAGCAAAAGAGGACAGTTTTTTTCAATTATAGACCCATTTTAAATGATAACGGCTACATTGAAGTTATTTTTATTTAGGCATTTCTATTGCGTTAAATTGATATCATACACAAATGAAGTATCTATTTAGCAGCTGGGCTGTTTGAAGAATATATTGCTTGCAAAACATTTGATAATTAGCATTTTGCGACCGTTATATATTGTATATATTTAAGTATATAGCCACTTCTTATTGATAAATCTGTTGAAATGTAATTTTTTTTTAGAGTACATAATTTTTATAGACATTGTTTATTAGGTTAACTGGTTGTCATTTTCACACCCAAAAGTCAAGAAGTATATGGCTTCTGATAATATTAGTTACATAGTGTGCTAGTGACCTAATACGGTATATATGGGGTCAGTAAATTCCATATGGGGTGAGAGCGAAGCTCGAATCCCCATATGGAATTTACTGACCCCATATATACCGTATTACGTCACTAGCACACCATGTAACGAATTTATCTTACCGACTATCTTAACGTGTGAAATTAAGACTAGTGATTCTCAAAATGAGAAAGTCTACTAAGAAAATACTTCCATTGATCCTACAAAAACAGATGCCAACAATAACGACTTGTAAGGTTTAAATGTGTTTTATGAATTTTTTTCAATCTTAATCATCAATTTCTTCGTCTGTTGGAACTTTTAAGATTTTTTCTCAGTACTGATTTGTTTTTGATAAAGGGACATAACACCTTTACTAACCGTGTATGAAATAAGCCCCGCCCCCTTCTTACCTAATAAGGAATATAAAGGGACGTAACTCCACTACTAACCGTGTATGAGATAAGCCCCGCCTCCCTACTAACCTAATATCAAATATACACGGTTTGCACGCGGACGCTTTTAACCAATCATATTCCTGGAAATGTATAGGAGGTAAGATAAATAACAATACACAGTAAATCAAAGTGAATTCGATGAATTATATTAATAAACAAACAAAATATTTGAAATGCAGATCCTTGCACGCGTGAGTATGAAAAAAGAATAATCAATAACCATATACTTTAAAACATGTTTGTCTAATATTTCATTCATTTTAATCAAATAATCTCATAAATGAAAAAGGGGGATATGTGGATGATCCTTTTAACATTTAATCAAGGTTAATGACGAAAAGGACGTTTATTTTTAACAATTCCTTTTAATAAAACAACAGTACAGAAGGAAGAAAAGTGTGTTTAAATTGTCCAGTTTCTTCATGGTTATGATTGCATGTTAAAACTAGTTTATATACTGACCTAGTCGTTGATTTTCCGGATCCATAAGAAAATTCAGATTAACTGTAAACCGGGTTGACCCTTTTGACATTTTTCTTCGTCCAATGGAAAGATACAAACACAATGACAAGGAATATCCACACTCCAAGCTTTTTTAATAGACAAACACATATTAAATCATTTTTTGACAACCCATTACTTTCTATTGGAAAAGCATTCAAGAGAGTAAAATTAACCTGTTTGCTCTCTAAACTGTTTTCAATCAATACCATTATAAAATGCCAGTTTATTGAATGAATAGGTCAAAAGAGTCTACAGGCTTACATGTATCATGAAGTGAAAAGTCGGATATCAAGGCCAAAACTATAGAAAGGATGTAAGTTCGAAATCGGGAGAGTAAAATATTCAACAACGATTGGTGAAAGAAAAAGTTTTCTTTTTAAACAGACTAGCGGTATATAATTCAAACATGGGCCATCATAACAGCGCAAATACTTTATTCAGACGTCATCGAATTGATTGTTTGAAGTTCTCAATTTGGGAAATTAAAAAAATTAAAAACGATTGATGAGATATATGAGTTCTTATGAATGAACTATAATTGGTAATCTTCCAAATGTTTAGATCATAAATATAAATGTAGGTGAATTTAAAGACATTCAATTCAGACATATCGGTTAAACATAATTTATATTGTTTTGATGATACGTTGTGCCATTGAATAATGCTTTCCGATAAATTTACCTTTTGATGAGAGAAAAATGGTAGAATTGCTATTTATATATATCCATTTTCGTTTAAAAAAAAATAAGGGTCACAATTACCATTCTTGATTTCCTTATATATAATTTCAACCGCCCCGATGACAGGTGTCGTATAAGCGTTCTCGGCTCGAATATGGGAGGAGGTGGCTTCGATTCTATTCCACTTCACACTAAGTCCTTGATAATTGGTATTCGTTCCTTATATTGTAAGATTGTAACATTAAGGCTAAAGAATTAAGCTCTATGTGAAAAAAGTATAGCTGATCTTATATGCTAATTCAGAAGGGGTGGCCCATAAATCTGACAAAAGCAAACGGTATCAGTCAACTGAACAATGGAAAAACAACTGCTATATTGTGAAGTAGATCTTACACAATATAAACAAAAAACAATCTACGTAAAATAAAATAAAAATATTTGTCAAACAGAACAATTTGATGCAGAGTATCATCTATTATCATCCTTTGGGTTGATCTCGTTCATCGACGTCAGGATTGTCGCAGTGTCCCACGCCTTTATCTGTTTATAATCATTACAGCTAACGTTTCAATTAGTAAAATGAACCTTCAGATCGCTTGATCATCATGATTAAATCAATATCAATTATAAAGAAAAACAAGTGTCGATATTTCGAGAGAAGTCTATCATGAAAGTTGAACATAAGGCTAGCATGTTGACATAATACTACAAAGAATTATCATTTCAGGAGCTTAAATATTTATGAGTTCTATACTATAAAACTTTTGGTAATTTTCAAACTGAAGCACCGTATGGTTGTTAAAATCGTCGGCCGTTGTCTGACAGCCTATCATATCTGATTATTTCTATAGTCAGAACATATTTTTGAAAGCGGACGAGTTGGAAACTCTTACCGAACAATATCATTGTCAAGATTGAATTGATTGAGCAGAAAGATCTCTGTGACATGATTGTTAACATGTGTAAAAACAAGCACAATTTCCGATTGGGTTTCTCATTCCAGTACAAAGCAAGGTTCAAACACAATTTACTACATGTTTAACCAATTGTATAGTACTGGTCTGCATGTTATAGCAATATTTCAACTGGTCAATAAACACCAATTCCTCTAATTTAACAATTAAAAGAGGGACGAAAGATACCAAAGGGACAGTCAAACTTCATAAATCTAAAACAAACTGACAACTCCATGGCTAAAAATGAAAAAGACAACAGAAAACAATAGTACACACGACACAACATAGAAAACTAAAGAATAAACAACACGAACCCCACCAAAAACTAGGGGTGATCTCAGGTGCTCCGGAAGGGTAAGCAGATCCTGCTCCACATGTGGCACCCGTCGTGTTGCTTATGTGATTACAAATCCGGTAAATAGTCTAATTCGGTAGGTCATATTCATGAAAGGGAAGGGGATTTACATATTTGCTTCTTTTTGGATTGGACTCCTATTCTGAGTAAAATGTGTCCGGGACATGTCTTCCAATGGACGGTTACCGTGTGACCCAGCATTTTAATCATTAAATTCGGCTTGTCAGTCTAGTTCATAGCAGGGTTTATTTTCACATTATTTTCAAATCTAAGCATCCTTGATATGCAAGCTATTATTGTCACTGGACGTTAAACATCAATTAATTAATCCGTCAAATTAAAGATAAATCTTTATTTTAGTTTAGGACTTTTTTTGAAAAGGAAGTAAAGTGATCTTCTAACTAAAATGTCTATAAAAAATATCAAGGAAGAAGGAAGATCATAAAACACCTACATAAAAGAAAAACGAATGTAATTATTTCTTAATTAAGAAAGTTAGATAAGGTTACAACACTGAGAAAAACAAGTGTACTTGTCATCTGACTTGATCTCGTTTATCAATGTAGACATTCCCACGCTAAGGCTATGTCCAACATATAAATTATTAACGGAAAAGGTTCGTTTGCTCTGTCAGCACAATAACATAAAATGTCAAACAAAAACGAAAGTACACAGGTTGTTACGGGAGTAACAAAAAGTGACAGAGCACATCTGTATTAATACAACCAAATACATTGTGAACGATTGGTAGTCTACAAGTCAAGACATCTTTATGTAATGAATATACAAGTATATTTAAGTTGAACAGGTGTGTGTAAAACTAAAAAGCTTATGCATAAATAAGGGCAACAGTTTGAAATTCATAAATCGATTGAGAAAAAAAAACCAAATCCGGGTTAAAAACTAAAACTGAGGGAAACGCCTCAAATAAAAGAGGAGAACTACGACACAACAGAAACACAACATTAAAATGTAACACACACAGAAACGAACTATAATATAACAATGGCCATTTTCCTGACTTGGAACAGGACATTTTTAGAAAGAAACTGTTTGGTTAAATCTGGTTTTGTGCCATGCAAAACCGACCGTTTTATGGCAATGTTAAATATAACATTAGAATGCCAACATTACATGACAGGGCTAGAATACAAATAAATGGGAGAACATATAGGACAGAGAAACACACGAATAATAGCTAACAAAAGGTACCAGGTTTAATTTAATACGCCAGACGTGCGTTTCGTCCACACAAGACTATCTAGTGACGCTCAGATGAAAAATGTTCGAAAGCCAAAACAAATACAAAGTTGAAGAGCACTGAGGACCAAAAGTTTCAAAAAGTTGTGATCAACTTGGCTACGGTTTTCTGTTGTTAAAACTGTTTTCAATCTTCTAGCATCATTTACATAATAGTTTATTTCAATTTTTACAATCACTTTTACACTCAGTAAGAATTGTGTCAAAGCGTTTATGATTTAGATACATTTAGATAAATATAAATTGATAAATGTAACTTTTACAAAAACTACAAAATTTGACTTATCCGTCTTTGGTTATGCTCTTATTTGTTTTCTTAATTGTAGATAGAGCTTCACGGGTACTCTTTTCTTATGCTTTAAAAAATAGGTATTCGTTTTCCCGTAATTCGTCATATCTTACAAACTGCTTATACAACACTTAAATTGCATCAGTTAAAAACCGACCATGTTTTCCTTGTGCAAGCTTATGCAAAGGGATTCTTCCGAACCACATAAAAAAATTAAGGTGTTTTTTTTTCTTTCAAAACCAAATTTAATAAATGTCCTTACATACAAAAGATTTTCAAGTATTTTACGGGCCGTCAATCATTCTCAGCATAATGTTTTTACATCTTTGCAGGGCTAACAGAGCATTTGACCACCGATCCCTTCTCTCTAAAACCTCGATAAAAACCATATGAGGAATAACTTGAAAAGCAGAAAATAAAGATGTCTTCATGAAAAAATATCTTTAGAGACCTATATTACTAAATATTAATATTCGTCAATTAGTTAACGGTACAACGCCGAGAGAAATAAGTAGTTTTGTGATCTATTCGATCTTGTCAATTATAACTCAGACATTTCTCACACTTTGGCAGTGACCAACATTTCAATTATTTACAAGAAAGGTCAATTTGCTAAACCAGCAGAATTAAATTAAGGTCAAACATTAAAGAAAGCACACAAGTTGTCAGGAGTAAAATAGGTAAAGTGTTTAGGTTTATCTATATTAATACAAACAAATACAGGTACACTATGAACAATTTAAAGTATACTAGACAAGGTGCCTATCTGTCGTGAATATTAAATAACATCTAAGTTTATTTTTCCAAAAAAATGTTTTACGATCAGTTTTAGCAAGTACTATAGTTTTCTGATATTTTAGCATCATTTTCTGGTTTTCATGAATGAACTTTTACAACAAATAGATCAATGCCTCTTTTGATTGATATGTCGTTCCGTAGGTTATCGCAAACACAGTAGACTGTACTTTGCGTCGACAAGAACTCACCATTGATATGGTTTTTCTTTCGGTTCATTTACTGCTTTATAAAACTTAGAAATAATCAACATAGAAATGTTTTTCTATCTCAGACATAAATGTCATAATACTTATTTTGCACACTTTTTCGGATTTGTTTAATGATCTTCTACTTCCTATCTGATATGACATTCCAAGTGTTTTGATTCTAGTCCATGGATGCGTCTAAAATAGATAAAACGTGCGTCTTGCGTAAGAAATTAACATCCTGTTTTTATGACTTTTACATTATTCAGGCAAACACGTTTGTTTTATTTGCTTTTCTCATGACTACTTTAATGACTATCCTCTTAGTAGGAAGTTTTCCCATACTGTCACGATCGATTGGCGACATGCCTTTGAGTAAGTATAAATTGGTAATTGTGTACAAGAAAGGCGTTAGATACCAAAAAGCTTTACTCAAACTCATAAGGGCAACGTCATGGATAAAAACAAACGGCAACGCACGGATAACAAAAGTCTTCAAAACACAACATACACAACATAAAAAACTGAAAGCTGAGCAATACAAACCCCATCAAAACCGAGCATGGATGTTCTCAAGAGTTCTCAATCAGTATCTAATCCTTACAAAAACTGTGTACTAGATACATTATTCAGACAATTTTAGTCTTTGTCGACTTTGGGTTTTTATGTGTTTTTTTAATCTTAGAGTTTATCGGGACTATTTGCATATCATGCTTTTACCATTTGTTATTTTAATTACTAGTTATTTCTATCAAGCATACTTAATACTGATATTGCTTTTTGTGAACACACTTATACTTACTTTAGTTGAGAAAGGATCGTGTTGCATTGGTACAAGTTTGAGTGAATGACATGGCTCCCATGAACGGTTATCAAGTGAGTTTCTATTGAAACATAGAAAAAATTAAATGTTTTCTAGATACAAAATGTGATAAGGTTGATGGATGGATATACTGCCATAAAATCAGAGTAATATTGTCAATTATGTTTTGGTTCAAAATCAGTATGATTTTTTGTTACTCTCTTAGCCACTTAGACGTTATGAAAATGGTCTAAATTGCTAACAAAGCTTCTTGTAACGGGCATATCAGTCTTAAAACATCGATACAAACCTATTGAGAAAAAGACACAAAATACAAGAAATAAAAAAATGTCGCTATAGAAAACAACATTCTTTGAAAACTACATAGATAAATCTAATTATATATTTAAGAAAGATATGAAGTAACATGAGAAAAACATCTTGTTGTCATCTGAATTTATCTTATTAATCAACGTAGTTTTTTCCCCTCTTTAGCTTTGTCCAACATTTGATTATCAAGAAGAAAGGTCTATTTGATCTGTCTATGCAATTGAGAAATTCCATATATACAAAAAGCTTAAAAGTCGTAACGTGGGCAATATGTGATGTGTAAATTCATTATCAACATAAAAACAAATGTATCGTAAACAATATGCAGTCAACTAGACAAGATGCATTTCTCTAGTATAAATCTAATGACATAAGATTTCGTAATTAAGCTGTACATGAAATATTTTCCATATCACATCGTTATT
Source organism: Mytilus edulis (assembly GCA_019925275.1). Classification (NCBI taxonomy): domain Eukaryota; kingdom Metazoa; phylum Mollusca; class Bivalvia; order Mytilida; family Mytilidae; genus Mytilus; species Mytilus edulis. The sequence continues at coordinate 75,176,028 of CM034353.1, forward strand.
TTAATTTTTTAGACAAAAAAGTATTTTTTTTAACATTTTTCAATTACCGTTTAAATGGACATTTCGCTAATAGTTATCAAAGGTACCAGGATTATAATTTAGTACGCCAGACGCGCGTTTCGTCTACATAAGACTCATGAGTGACGCTCATATCAAAATATTTATAAAGCCAAACAAGTACACAGTTGAAGAGCATTATGATTGAAAATTCTAAAAAGTTGTGACAAATAATGCTAAGGTAATCTATGCCTGGAATAAGAAAATCCTTAGTTTTTCCAAATATTCATAGTTTTGTAAACAGGAAATTTATAAAAATGACCACATTATTGATATTTATGTCAACACCGAAGTGTTGACTACTGGGCTGGTGATACCCTCGGGGTAATATTTCGCTAAGTCGGACGATTTTCCATACTATCAAGACTTACGAGGTAAACTTAAATAAATGTAATAGATATACATTATAAGGTAATTGTCAGAAAATATAAACTGTTTTGTACATTTTTTTACATTGATCTAACAATGTTTGCAACTATTTGGTAACACACATTTCAAAACTTATTTATATCTCATTTTGAAACCCTGCTTGTGGAAAAGGTCTCCCAATATGAAATTGACGTTACACACAATATAGCTGTGTTACTATACATATAAAGAAAAGAAACACAACTAGTTGCAGAATATACTTCTTTAAAAACTACACACTATGTCATTCCAATAAATTTGGCCTGAGAGGACTTAAGAAATTCTTTTATGTGTTTTTGATGGATGACTGTAATGTTTACTAAAAAGATCGTTTTTACACAAAATCTGTTCCTTTTTAAATTTGCGCACAAAACACTGTTCTATAGTATATGTATTATTGTTTGTGACACACAGGGGTGCAATTACTACTTTTGGTCAATAATCTAGTTTGCCTTTCAAATAAATCACACTTAATATTCTAGTTTAAACTAATAGATTTTGTCATATCCTTTGGTAAAGAAGAATTTTCATCTTTTAATTCAAACATCGATTAAAACTACAGAAAAAACAGACAAAAAAGAAAAAAGAAAAACAACACAGAAAAAAGTCAGGTAAGATAATCGAAGCAACAACAATCTGCCTAAATCTGAAAGAAAGCGCAATCTATTCTTATTTGGATTTATCTCTATAGTCGACATCACGATTGTAGACGTTATCATGCTCATAAAATGACGAACATTTTGATCAAAGAGAAAAAACAACATCAGATTGCTCGTTCAACAAAGCTAAACCTACATCATACTTATATAAAAGAAAAGTCGTACGTCGTTTTAATTACAAAGCAGAAGAAGTTCAAAGTCTAACTAAAAGTAGCTTTTTGATATATTATTACAAAGAAATAGATTTTACTTTCAGAGCACCTGAGATCACACCTAGTTTTTTTGGTGAAGTTCTTGTAGCGCAGTCTTTAGTTTTTGTGCACTTTCTTTTACGTTTTATTTTTGATAGTTTTTCGTTCATTTGGTTTATCTGCCATGACATTGTCAGTTCGTTTTCAAGTGATGAGTTTTGAAATTTTACCTTTTTTTTTTAAAGAATTTACGGCATTTAGGTTAGTAAGACAATAACATAATGACATTAAAAACACCAAAGTGTCAAAATAATAATGGTCAACAACGAACACTGGTCACTTCAAATGGTCCTGTCTACCCGATCCTCATCTTAAAAAACTCCCAACTAAATATAAACATTTAATCAAGGCAATCACCTTAGATGGTAACGGTCTTGAATAGACAATCAAACACATTTTTTTCATCAAATTTCTTTATATATCTTATTAAGTTATCCAATAATGGGGTTCTTTCTACTTACAAAAACGTAGCATGCCTTATCTGATATTGGTAACATGTCTTCGAATTGAAATAAACTGTCATAGTTATTCTTAACTGATTCTGTTGTATCATCATTGAAATATGACTGACGCCTTAGGTGTAAATGCTTGTTTTATTGTCGTTTGTATTCTAATAACAAATCTAAGTTTAGAAATATGATATGTCAGCATGCAACTTTCTCTTAAAATTGACATAATGATAGTTTATATGTTACATTTTTGTTATTAAAAGACAAAATAGGTATAAAAACATTAACGTAAACATAATTCATTATCTAACGTGTCGATAAGTCTTAATGATAAGATCTGGGGGGGGGGGGGGGGAAGCGCCATTACTTATATAACACATTATAATGACGAAGCTAAATACTCTACTTATATACCTAAGTTTGCCTATATCTATGGGTTTCGTGTAGATCAATTTTAAGATGTATGTGTCAAGTTGTCTTTTTGGGTTTTTTTTGAGAAAAACGGGGTTTTAATTAAAGATTTATCTTATATCATACAAAAGAAAGGTTAACACATATTGATTCCATTAATAAAAAGATTTAACTGACCAAATTGTTTTAAATTAATATATTCACATTCATTAAGGGTTAAACATATATCTATATACGTCATATACGTGACTCCGTTAGAGATTAAATACTTGTTTTGAAGTATAAGGGTAAAAACTTTGAATTTAAACATTGATTACAACCGAAGAACATTCTGAAAACTGCCAATCAATTCAATATTACATGGAAGTTTGCACACGAGACAAATAAGTTAATGAAAGCTAATTTCAGATTGAAATACCACATGCTGATCACAGCTATAAAAACTGCGACAACATTATTTCACGTGACTAAATCGTATGTTTTAATTTGCGGTTCACGTGACCATGTATTTAATATCACTTCGTTCATTTAACTTCATCACTACGATTTCTAGTATGAAAATAGTAAATCAAGGATTATTAACTACTGGATCATTATTCCGTAATAAATACTATAATTTACACTGTGTCCTGACGTCATCAAATAATTATCAACAGCGACGTTTCACAAATTAACTTTATTTGACTTTGAAACAAAAATGTTGATAGGGAAAAATTTGTGTATTACCATTATAGATCCTTATGTATTAGTTAATCTAGTTTAGGTGTGAACATTTCTCGGGAATACAAACTCTGTTGTTTTCATCATATACAGGATTTTGAAATGCTCTACTTTGATATTTTTATAAATAAATCAAAAATAAATCAATGCGAAACTAAGTAGGCAAATCTATTAACATATGCATTTCAAATATTGCCATTTGCAATTTTAGATATCATATAATGATATTTCTTACGTAAGATTAAACCATACAACTTATACCTTCTGTAGCAATTCAAATAATGTTCACATTATTTAACTTTTACTAGGTATATGTTAAAAAAATATGTTTTCTGACCTTAGCGGACTCTCATTTTGGACGCTTTAAGATAAACCTAAAGATGAATTTTTAACATCTACGGCTGCGTCACGAAGCAAAGGAAAATACAGATTGATTTATCGTTCAAAATAATTAAATGGGCTAATTCGGTCGGTAGATATCTAATTAAAATGAAGGGTGTGTAGAATAGTGCAAGACGTGTTATATTCCAGGAAACATAACGTCAAATAATGACATATTCGATAGACAAACCAATCGAATATTTCGTTATTATTTCATTATACAAAGACAATAATTAATTGTTTCAGACAGTTTTTACATTTTTGTTTTCAAAAGAGTAGTTATCTATAAAACGCGATCTGATTAGTCCTACTATTTGTTTAACGTATGTTATCTTGTGTGGTAACTTTCATTTGATAAAAATTATCGACCAGGACACTGAACATATTTTGTTCCATAAAATCACTAGTCCGACAATCTGCTCAACCTTTTCCGTTACATAATAACAACTTGAGAAACCTTTCTGCTAAGCATTAGTTAAAATAACTCTTTATATATTTCGTATGTTGGGAATTTCGTATGTTGGGAATTTCGTATGTTGGGAGCACCTTAGTGGATCATTCTTCATTATTAATTCGTTAATCCAAAAATCCAAAAAGTTGAAAGCCAAAGATATATAAATGATACATTAACTTATATGATCATAGGAGATTTAACAAGAATCGATAAATCCATCTGAGGTCAGTTTTGCTTGAGGAAAGTTGAATTACCTTAAAACACTTCAAAGCCAATATTTGTTTGCAAATAACCAACAGTGGACTGGCTATATTGAATTCAAACAACAGATGAACGTTTTGAAAAAATAGTTGGTTAATTAATTTATCGATGAATCTTTTTTTGAGATATAACTATTATCGAAGATCTAGATTGGGTTAACATTATACAGAATAAAGTGCAAAAAGTTCAGAATAATATTAAAGCAGTTCAATGATGGGAAAATTTAGGTAAAAGCTATAGATATAGAATAATAGGGTGCTGAAATATATTGCATATAGAATAACGGGCGAAAAGAAGAAAGAATAAAGATAATGATCAAGAAAATTTAAGAATAGACAAATAAATGACCTTATTCTCACCCTCATTATCATCTGTATCTGCTTTACTCCAACTGAAAGTGTTTATTGCTTTTGGTATTGTAAATAATGGATTTTTTTTTATTATTAAAGGGCATAATAAAAAGCTCATAAACATAAAACAAGGGTTATTGATACACTCAGTAAAACAAGTCAATAAGACCGTTTCTCGTTTGAATTGTTTTACATTATCATTTCGGGGCCTTTTATAGCTGACTATGCGGTATGGGCTTTGCTCATTGTTGAAGGCCGTACGGTGACCTATAGTTGTTAATTTCTGTGTCATTTTTGTCTCTTGTGGAGAGCTGTCTCATTGGCAATCATACCACATCTTCTTTTTATAATAACTAAAAATTTGAAAAACTTGATCAGATACAAAATGATACTTCAGGTATTTGACAATAAGGAAACCCAGACGTTTGATTTGCAACGACGATTGCATTTGATCTGACTTTCACAATGCTTCTTTAAGGTTTAAATTCTTTACAGCGTTATTGTGCCTTGTAATTGTAATTGTAATTCGTCTGCTAAACAGTATGACGGCAGGCCCTGATGTGTGCTTTTGGATATTAAGCGTAGCACAAAACAGGATCAAATGGTCACGTGAACTTTCTACGTAGATAATAACAAACACGTACTACAGAATCTATTTGGACAACCTCAAATTAAAACCTACCGATGCCACCTCTGATATTTCCTCATTGATATATAATCCGGCTGGTAACTTCATTACTGGTGACCTAAACATTGACCATAATACTTCTCTTCGAAATGTGTTGTCACAGGCACGAAACATAGTCAGCCTTAAAACAATAATTTTAAAAACACCTTTAAATATAGAAAGATTAGTCCAGGATTATGCCAAGCAGTGGATTAAACGCGAGAAAGAAGAAAATACTCTTTAGAATGGATAACGGCTGGGAGGTCGTTGATACATATCAGAATTTTTAAAAAATGAACTAGCCTCTGAAAACTCAAGCTACATCAATATTTCAAGTTTCAAACATTGCAAACACTTGTTCTACCTCAATGGCAAAAATGTTGTTATCCCCACAAGTAAAGCCCAAAACAACATCGTTGTTGTGTGTAAATGACTTACCAAAGAGGAAATCATGTTCCTTTTGAAATTTGAACCAAAGATGAGGAACTAATTCTGTTGTCTCTGTTTGTAAACTACATAATTGTCCTTACAAACAACGTTATAATGTCGGGTTTTCCAAATGCTTTGCGAAACCTCTTAACAAATTATTAACATATATGTTATCGGCAATCGACTACAAAGTTGATATAAAACTACCTTTTATAGAGGTGGTGTACAACAGATGTGGATAGTTACTGAGAAAATCCAAAGATCTTTTAGAGTACATACAATCTAAGAGTCTTTTATCTTACAACAGTATTTAAACATTCGACTTTCTACAATTAAACAAGTATTCCCCATTCTAAACTAAAGGCAAATTGTTCCTTTTTTCACACAAGTACCTTGTCTTAGGAAGGAATAAATTATTCTTTGTAAAAAATCTCTCTTATTCAAACAAAAACATTCTCCGAAACTGACATTATCAAGATGTTTGGCTTCTTGTTTGACAACATATTTTTTTTGTTTGGAGAACGTGTTTTTTAACAAACAATCAGCAGGGCAATGGAAACTAACTGTGCCCCATTTCTTGCCTACTTGTCTTTCTATTCATATGGCGTTGACTTCACATACAAACTTTTAAGGAAAAAAGGTAATCAATATCTTTTAACTTTACTTATCGTTATATAGATGATGTTTTCTAACAAAATAATTGGTGAATATGTTGAACACATCTATCCCATCGAACTTGAGGTAAAGGATACAACAGACCAAGTCTGTCTAATTTCTTGACTAACATTTAGAAATTGATAATAAGGGTCAGTTGAGAAAAATACTTAACGACAAAAGAGATGATTTTAGCTTCGCAATTGTTAAATATTCATCTCTATGTTGTAACACCCAGCAGCGCCTGCATTCGATTATAAATTTCCTAGTAAATACGATGTTGCAGGTCTTGAATCTTATCATGATTTCCTTGATAGAGGACTGCTGCTCACAAGGAAGCTATACAAACTAAGAGTTTGAAGTGATTAAGTTGAAGTCATCCATTCGTAATTTGTATGGACGCCATCAGGAGTTGCTTGACCATTATGGAATATCCATTTCACAGATGATAGCTGAAATGCTTAAAACTACAATCCTGTCCCTTTTTCCTTTAATGTGACCTACCGAATTAGACTGAAAACCGGGTTTGTACTGACATGAGCAACACGACAGATGCAACATATTAAGCAGGATCTATTTATCCTTCCGGAGCACCTGAAATCTCCTCAATTTTGACGGGGTTCGTGTTGTTAAGTCTTTAGGTGTAATACCACCATTGATTTTCCCCTATTAGTCTTTGTTAAATTTGCACTTTTCAAAAAAATGTGCAGAATTTATCTTTGTTTCAAGTAAAGAACTACTTGGCATGAGTAAAGTTTTATCCTGTCCAGTACTATAGAAAAATATTCACATAACATTTTATTGCATATAAGAAAATAACCATCATTGGAAGTTAACCAATCAAATGTCTCCCCTTATTTTATATGTATACAAGATTAAGTCATCATGTAACCTCAAGAATACAAAATTTTCTATAGAAATCCCAAATAAAAAATAATGGTGTTTTGAAATACCCAAGACATATGTTTATGACACAGAAATGTTTTTACTTCATTAATTACCTACAACTGTCAAATGCAAGGGAATATTTTTTTAGACCTACTTTCGTATACAACCGGATGTGACGTACAATGATTTGGTGGTATTACACCTTTAGTTTTTATATATTGTTTTTCGTTTGTTTTTGCCTGTCTGTCGGTATTTTTCCTTTTTTTAGGCATAGCGTTGTCAGTTTATTTTCGACCTTGAATAAGTTTGAATAACCCTTTTGTATCATTCGTCTCTCTCTTATATTTCCTATGTATCTTTTTGGCATCTTGTTGGTATCACAATTATATAGATATTATTTATTTCAAATTTCATACATGTATAACTAGAAGAATATTCACAAGGCAAGAACAAATAGATTGAAATGTCATATTAACAAACGTCTGATAATAAAATGTTCGCAAAAGTTGACAAAAGGAGTAAAACAAATTTTAGTATACGAAAAATATTATTGTTATATTAATGGATACATTATACTTTATCTATACATTTCATCGATCATTGCTGAAATCTCTGTAATATTTCGCTACTAATTGGTAATTATTCAGTATTTATAGTACCTATGTGGCACATTTTGAAGAGAAGTTGGTTAAAAGGTTTTCGGTCATGATATCATTTTATCATTGTAAAAAACATTGTATAAACAAATTCGAATTGGTTAGAAATGTACACTGGGAATACCCATGACGATTTAAGCAATTTCAATGTTTTCGTGATCTTTGATGCAATAGTGAAAAGGGTTAATTAAATCCAAAAATCAAAACCTACAATCCTTTTGTATTATAACATATGTAACTAATAAACGAGTAACAATTGAAGCGCAACTCTCTTCACAGTGGTTTTGTGGTGTCAAATATGTTTTGTCTGGCCTTCATTGTATTATTCACCTTAAATAAGAGTCCGTACAACGACATTAGGTAGTAAAATGTGTTAATTATGCACGTTTGACTGCTTCACGATTTCAGCTGAATGTTCAAGGTTACAATTAAGTGTAAACAACCATTTAGATGTATGTTCTAGTATTTCAATAGCTTGTATCAAATTAGCAATTATTCTTTATAATATTAAGATAAAGTTTCTATCTCAATCGTTACTAAGAATCATAAAACTGAAAGAACTACTCGTCTTCAACCTTTATTAAGATATAAGACCACATGTACTCCCTTATTATTATTGTTTTTTTTATATATATGAGAAGAAAAGGTATTCAGAATGGGGTGTTCAGCAATTGAAGATTGTACAACTAAAGCAAACATGGTTTTTTCCTGTAACTGTTATGTGTACAGTTATTGCCTAATTTCAGGATAAACAAACAGTATGTCCTTCCAATTGATGTAGAAGATATTTCTGAATAGTTCATGTTTCATCAGGAGAATATCTATTTCCAAAGCCTTCGTAAAACAGAAACTGTAAAGTCACGGGTTAATGGAAACGTGATGATGGGAAAGTTGCCTTAAAGTAGATTACTTATCAATAAAAGATTGATTGATTGTTGGTTTGCTTAACGTCCAGTGGCAAATATTTCATGCATATTCAGGACGAGAACAAGTTCACAATAAATACTATAGGTAGGTCTTGAAATAATACAGGACATCTGGGATGATGGTCGGGGAAATTTGGACTGCCACTGGAAAATGAGGGTATATTGGATAGGGACAGAAATTTTGCCTTGCAACAGGCCACCTACGGACCCCTCAAAGAGTTGTTGCAAGGGTTCTTAACGTGCAAAGAGCGTGGCACTCTCCTTACACAAGGCATCAGATTTAACATCCCCAATCTGACCGGACGTGACTGCGAACTTGATACATCCCGCACGGCCAAACGGACGCCCCACTTCGGCAAGCGTTTTACTGCCGGTCGGAAGAAGACCAAGTGACCATATTTCTATTCCCCAGTCACCCTTTGGGGTATCAATAAAAGAACATTCCTGGTTCTGTGAAAACGAATTTGAACTATTGTTAAAGACATCATAGCCTTATACCTTTCAGGCTTAATTCAATGGGTTATTCTATAATAAAGACCATGTGAATGCCCCGTATATTGCATCAAAATGGCTCAGCTGTCAGGTGACCTTTTCCTTTGCAAATTACTTTTTGTCCTAGTTGTATAGACTCGCTGAATTCAATCGTTTTTACAAGAGATTTACAGCATCATTAAGCTATCACAAACCTGCGCTACAGACATATATAATTGACATTTTCGTCGCCATTAGCGGGTAACGAGCATTCGTAAATCAGTGGAACCCATCATAAGTCTTAAAATAGATACTCTGTTTATTCAATGTTCTTCACATAGCATAGCTAGATAATGGGATAATGACCGATATTTTATCTTTGATAACTGTGTTTTCTAATTCATTTTGAGCTTAATATGTATGACCCTCGCATGCTTTTGTAGGTTACAATAAACCATTATTGACGCAGCCATTTTGTGCAGATGGCATTCAGGAAAAGAATATAACTAATCCTGATTGGTCGTTGTGTCTAGCCGATTTTAATTACATGTATTACCAGATACTCAGTGAACACTGCCATTTTATATTTTATCAAAGTCAAAATAATATGTTTTCCTTAGACCTGAAGTTCTTACTCTCAAGACACGTATTCAAAATGCAGAAATGGAAGGCAAGTACAATAAGTACAAATATGTTAACTATTAGAATATCCGTAAACATTTACAAAATCTTTTATACTACCTAGGTTCTTATAGTATGATGAGGTTATTCCACCATTAAACTGTTTCTTTCCAAATAAAATTGAGAATGAAAATAGGGAATGTGTCAAAGAGACAACAACCCGATCATAAAACAGACAAAATGTATTTTGTCGCTTATATAATCGATAAAAACAAAACAGAAACAATAGAAAGAAAGAAAAAGTTGTAATTGGTAATCATTTTCAAATTGTTTTTGAAACATTTGCTTCCAAAACGTGAAAATTGAAGCTGAAATATACTGAGTCATTATGTTAAGAGTCGTTTAAGGTTCAGTCAGTTGAAATTTTCATATCGCGGTGAAAATTATTATGATCATCGTATTTTCATGTGTATCTTTAGTCTAAGGAGTACAAGCAATTGCATACAAATCCAAATGACACTTGCCAAGACGTTGGACATGTCAAACACGCATATAAACAGTATATGCAACTGAAGATGAAACGAACTAATCATTGATACCCAGAATAACTTTTGTACATAGATGTGAAGAAATGAAATACATGAAACAATCATTTCCTCACGTGAGCAAGTTTTGTGAAGTTTTCACTCAATCCTGTTTGGCGATTTAAGAACAGTTGCGCACACAAAAAAGAAGAATTAACGAACTGACTCCCAATCACAACATAGGGAACGGTTAAATCAATTGATGCTAGTTGGCTTTGAGGACAGGATTGAGCCCATTGTTGAAGGCCGTTCAGTGAAATATATTTGTTAACTTCTTTGTCGATTGGTTTCTGGTGGAGAGTTATCTCATTGGCAATCATATCACAACTTCTTATCTTATATCAATTTAATATTCCAGGCAAAACTAATTGATAAGGAAAGGTTAGAAACAAGTCGAAGACAAAGTAACCAAATAACACGACAAAACATAGTTATAAAACAAATAAAAATCAAAACACATAAAAAAAACGAATCAAGGAAGTATAAATTGGGGCACTTGTCATGCACAATTGTCTAAATGACAATTAAATTTAATCCTCGTCCTTTTTATGTTGGTGTATATATCTAGTTTCACCAATTATATTTTGACAGATGGTTAAGTGTAGTCAGTGTCGTTCGATATGACTTCATTAGAATAAAAAGCCGATGATTTTTTAATGCTGAAGAGCTTTAATGTGCTTTCATTAACACAAGAGCTACCCACATTGAGTGCAGTACTTCCTTGTCGTTTTATGGAGCACATAAGTTCTGTGTACGCTAGATTTGCGATGATTCTTCTACAAAAGACTCATCAGTGAAGCTCGAATCAAACTGTTATAAAGGTCAAATAAAGTACGAAGTTTTAAAGGGCATTTAGAACCTAATCTTTGTTTAAATGTGATGATCCGACACAAAATGTGTATACTATAGAAGAAAAATGTGGGTTAAGTCTGTACTATAAAGGCATTTTACTCATAAAGCTGTTTCACATGGGAGCAATTTCAAAGTTAAAACAGCAGTTTAATGTAGCTTTTAAATGTCATGCCAAACAGTTTCTTGTTATTTTATATTGAAACTATAGATTTCTAATGCAGATATTCAACTGATGACGGAAATTACTTCTGCTGTGTAGAAAAAAAAACCAAATGACATTAAAGAATTAGTTATTTCTCAATGTTATGATAATAAATTCTCTCAAATTCTAACGTGAATATAGTATGTACCGTAGTTGTTAATACAATTATTACGAAAAAGTACAACAACAAGTTTTGTTTTCGTCAATATCTATTGCATTCAAAAACATAAGAAATGCTCCCAGAAAAGTAATAACCACAACAATATTTTTTGGCATAACAGATTGATTTATTATATCAATTCAATAATGGTATTATATTGGCTCGTAGTTCGTAGATGTAAAGCTATAATGGACTCTCGTTTGTTAATATATATTGAAATGAACATTCATTACAAAATATACTATAGCCATGATATCTATCAAATGACAATTGCTTTAAATTTATTACATGTAATACAAAAGCATTAATTTCAGGGAAACGTCAACAAAACATAGTTTAATAATAATTGGTATTCATATGTTTCAACTATGTATGTGATTGAGAAACGGGAAATACAAAATAATGTTTCATATTAGTATATTGTCATATAGTTATGGTACAAAAAAAACTCGTGGGAAATCATGCAAATCAAAGTGATTTATTTTTATAATTACGAAAAGAATGCGATACCAGTATATTGATAATTATACGTACTAATTAGTTTTATTTAATGTTCCTGAGTGTTATATTAGACTTATGTACATTTCACCTTTTAGATAATATGATCAAAGCGTGTAATAACTAATTAAATACAGGAAAATGATGATAAATGTTGCATCAATGACACCCACATATTATGTTTCGATTGGACTTTTTAGTTTGATATCATTAAAAAAGTGTTGAGGCATTAAGATAGTGATAATGAGGAGTACACTTTTTAAAGGTTAATCATAAGACGTATTCATATTTTGAAGATGTGCCAATAAAAAAATACATTTGGTTTTAAAGTTAAACCATCATTCAATCCTACGGTTTAAATACACAAATGTTGTTACAACAAAATGAGACAAAAAATTATCTATAGATTTGTTGACCTCATATTTGTCATTTAGTCTACCAGAAACGACAATTTTGTCTTATTATGGATGTCTTTAAATTGTTCTTAACAGTTTGACAGATTCCACATATTTTTGAAATTAACATTGTGTAAATATCCTGCTATTCAGAACTTTTATGATAGTATTGAATAGCTAGACTGCAATATTTATCGACTCTATACAAAGGTGTTTTTTTTAATATTTTATAGCTCTGTAAACTTTGATTTATAAGTGCGTATAGTGCACTTTATAATGTAATATTAATTTTGTATGATTGTAATATGTGTATATTTTTTTATATGATATACGGTAGCAATCTTACTGCAAAAGAATCACATTCAACAATAAATGACTTTTTAGTAATTTCAAATGAAAATTCAAAACCTTTTAAAAACCAAAGAGGACACAAGTATAGCCAAAGCTGGACAAGGAAACAGTGCGTTGCATGAGGGAGATATTTTTCTTCTTGATTTCAAAAACTGTATAGCAATATTTAATAGCAAAGACATGTAAACGGTATTCTCATACTAGCACCAATATACTGGCTCCTGGACTAGTAATACCCTCAGTGATTAACAAACAGTCCACCAACAGGAACGGTACTAAACATCTATATTCAAATTCCTCACAAATACTTTCTTGTCAATTTCAAACACAATATGCTGTCCTTTGATACTGTTTATCTCGTTTTTGTTACAGTTGTTATCCATTCGGGTGATGTGTTTGAGATTTTGATTTTGCCATATGATTAGGGACTTTCCGTTTTGAATTTTCCCCGAAGTTCAGTATCTTTGAACTTTTTGTGTATTTTTTTTTTTATAGTTTTGATTATTATTACTTTGGTTTTCCGTGTATTTCGATATCTACATGCTTTTCTGGTCTCGTTTTTGCATATAGATTCCAAATACGTTCTTGTCAATTTTCGAAAAGTATGCATAGTACGAATTCATAGGACGTACGCCAATATATGATCTGAACATTTAGGCCTTCCCTTCAAAAACGTTGTTTTTTTTCCTCTTCAGAGCAAATATTTATCAGCAATGATATTTACAGAAATCAGATCTAATGCATTACTTTTTTCTTCCATTTTCCGTGTATAGTACAACGAGTTGATTGATTTAGGTGTCCCTTGATAGATAATAAAATATATCATTGATATTATGCGTGAGTTTTATTGTTTTGTTTACATGTACTAGCGCAAAAAGCTATGATTATGGCCATGATTTACAACAAATCAGGTCTAATAAAAAAGCTAATTTTGTCAATCTATTTACTATTCTAGGTTATTTCTTCTTCTATATCGATATTTTCTATGTTACAATAAATTTCAGTACCAAAAGTTTATTCGGTCGCCATAGAACTCTATTCATTTGCTCATTTTGAAAAGACGTTCTTTAATTTAGCATTACATATTTGGTCAAACTCGAATAAAGAAATATAAGATTTCTGTATAAGAAAAGGAGCTGAGTGTTGAAATGTCATTGTGGTTAAATTTTTGAAATAATGTTTAAAGTATATAATTTCGTTAGTGACAAATAAAAATTATTTCCATGTTTGGATGAAACTGTGTCGCTTTTCGTGAAAGTAGTGACTCATTGTGACTAGTACTGTATCAATTTTATTAATACTTCTATCCCTGTCAGGCTGAATGCAAACATTTTCCATAGTATTTCTGTTATTTATGTATCCGTGTTTTGTTCGATGGATATACTAGTGTTTACATTATAATTGCAATACTGTACTTTTACTTTCTATCCTAATACTGTTTCTGTCTAATATTGATATTAGTTTTTTTTTAAACTAAGGAATCACATGTATTTAAGGCCAGAGATGTAGGTAATCTTTTTTTCAACAGAATCAACAAAACTAATTTACTTTTATTGTACATAGAGTTTGAATAAAGTTGCAACGTAATAATGGAATGTGCATAATTGGGTAAAATACTAAGGACAATATAAAAATATCATATATTATGTTAAAAAAGTCACACAACATTTATAAGGAATTTAGGAATGTATCTCCCTCATGCAAAGCTCTGATTCCTTTCACGGATTTGGCTATACTTTTTGGACCTTTTGGATTATAGCTCTTCATCTTTTATTTAAGCTTTGGATTTCAAATATTTTGGCCACGAGCATCACTGAAGAGACATGTATTGTCGAAATGCGCATCTGGTGCAAGAAAATTGATACCGTTAATTTTATAAACATTATAATAATTTCAAGTTTATAACGAAGACTGACTACGGCTAATTATACATCCAGTGATACATTTTAATCAATACAATAGATGTGTGTAAAGATAAACTGCACCACTGTACTGTTCATTTAAATACAATTATCAAACGAATGAATGAATATAATTTTAAATATAAATAAAATCATCATAGATACCAGGATAACATATTGCCGATGCATTTTATCTATTTCATAGCTTTACTGGCAGCTAGACATTAACAATGATATAAGGATCGGACGATAACTTAACTTTACAACAAAGAGATTATTTCGTGTGTATCATTATGAACTTTCCATTCCTATTTAGCAAGATCATGACTGCACTCGTTTATTCACTAAATAACTCCAATTTGATACGATAATTCAAAGTTTCAAGATTAAGGAAATCTTCAAACAAACTGTCTTTAACTGTAAAATATGTTTTTCGAAAGATTTATTAACGGTGGTCATGACGATTTAAAGACGGTAATGGATTATCTGCTAGATGTCAACATATATGTATCACTTATGTAGTTATAATCTTGTCATTGTTTTTGCAATTGTGATATCGCCAAATGCAGCTAAACACAGTCACTTATGGCGAACAACACAATGGTGGGTACCGAAAGCGGACAAGGAACGATTTTGAACACCGGTATACTACTGTTGTCTTTATAAAGTCTACCCGTATAAGCTATCTTTTTTGTGATTGTGTGTTGCAAATTCCGTAATTTTTTTATGTTTATGTTAAATATACTGTTGATTATTTGTTTGTCTTCATTTTTTATTCCTTTGTGAAATGGTTTTCAAATAAAGAACAAATAGAGGTAGAAAGGGGATTCATCTACATCGATTTTATTATAATTATCTTTACTTCTATACCAGCTACCTTTTCTCCTAAATATGATAAATTTGAAGAAACAAATGTCATTTAAGATGCAGAGACTAATGGAATGTTAATAACATCAAAAATAAAACGAGGCAGTGGTAGTGAGCCAGTGGTTTATAAAATTTAATCTCACAGTTTAACAGTTAACTGTCTTTTTTATATATAAGGAAATGCCTGTACCAAAATATTTTAATTGTTTAACATTCGTTTGGTGTGTTTGAGCTTTTGATTTTGAACTTTCCGTTTGAATTTTCCTTGAAGGTTGATATATTTGTTATTTTACTTTTTATTTGGTATATTTAACACTGTCAAGATTGTCAGTTGCACTTTGCATAACAATTTTTAAAAGCGATAAAATACACAGCAAAAGAGTCAAATACATTTTACAACAGTTATCGGAGGGTTAATATAAAAAGTAATACGTCAATACAACTGTCAACCTCATACAAACTAAGTTTTAAGGGCATACGATACAGTTACAGGGGAGGTAATGACGTTGCTAACGTTAAATGTTATTTTCGCGACGTCAAACTGTGACATATCGGAAAAAGATGCATTTTTCGACTGATTTTTATCATCAAACTGATTTAATTTGAAAACGAGTGCATGGACCCCTATTTTTTAAAACATAATTTTGTTTCATTTTGTAGGGAGATTATGTGGACCAAATTTTATAAAACTGTAAATAGTGCAATTTTTTTAATTTTGATAAATATACAGCAAAAAATGACGTTTTTTTCTGAATGCATGACCATTTGATAAATATGAGTTATTTCTGAATAAAAAATGCATAAATTTTTTAAATACTTATAAAATATAGAAATTACAAATTATTTTACAAGAAACAATTTGTGTTTATCTTATAAAACAAAAAAGTTGTGGATTTCTTTAGAAAGGAAAAATACGGCCACAAATCCGAATTTTGAGCAAATATAAGAATTCTCGACCTCATTTAACTCAAAAAGTAGCACATGAAGGTATATTTTTTATTACATATTTGATTTAATCAGGCAAAAAATAGCCTATATGGAAATTTTCATCAAACTGTAAATACAGGATCAAAACTGTATCGTATGCCCTTAAGCACCATAAAGTTCATATTTACATATTTGATCAAGTTTACACGATACTTCTTTAGCACAATTATAAACGGTGGTTGCGAGTGGTATTTTACTAGGAAATCGAGCAATGAAAAATACTACTCCCTCAGGTAAAGTTGGCTTTTGATGAATTTGGTTATTTTAGGTAATTTGACATATAGCTCTTCAACGATTTTCGGTACTTACCCATCTTCGGATTTCAAATGTTTGGCTTTGAGCGTTCCTGATGAAGGTAAATCCAGAAAAGCGCGTTGGGTGCAATAAATTATTAAACGTGTTGTTTTCCATTTTATACATCACTGGGTCGATACCTCTGCTGGTGGACTATCAGTCCCCGATGGTATCATCAGCTCAGTAGTCAGTGCTTCGGTACTAACATGATTCAACAAACTTTACCAAAAATTGCCCGTTTATAAATTTTGAAATAATTATAAAACTAAGGTTTCAACTCCCTCAGGCAAAGTTGGCTTTTGATGAATTTGGCTATTTATTTTAGGTAATTTGACATATAGCTCTTCAACGATTTTCGGCACTTAGCCATCTTCGGATTTCAAATGTTTGGCTTTGAGCGTTCCTGATGAAGGTAAATCCAGATAAGTGCTTCGGACGCAATAAATTATTAAATGTGTTGTTTTCCATTATATGTATTCGGCGGTGCTCAATAAATACATATTAACAGTATAGATTTTTAAGAAGTAAAGGGAAAAATATAACAAGTCAAAATTCGTACCATTGTGACCAAAAAGATGTGGAAAAAAACATTCTATAGTAATGAAACATCCTATACCATGAATCCAACGACAAACCGCTTCAAATATTGACTAAAAGTTATTGATAATGCAAATTTTAGGAGTTTTATGTCGTATACGATACGAAAAACCTTAAATTTAATAGAGCAATGAGTGCAGAAAAAAGTGTTTTAAACAAACCAATCATAAAATGCAGCTTTGATACATCTCATCGCTATATTTCTACCATTACTGAAAATCACGAAGGTTTGTGTACAATTGTGAAGTCATAATATCAAATGTCTGAAACCACCAAGGAAAGTGATTGTTTTAGAATGTCATTAGTCATCGTGTCGCCGACTTTGAGGCCAAGTGTCGTATCTTCCCAAATAGCGGTTACGTCTATTTAGTTTTTAGCCCGGTAATATATACTATATTGTGTCTGTAGGCTTCCAAAATAAAATCTTTGAATTTTATTAATGGTAGGTTTCCTATAAAGTATGAGACACGAGCATAGCAAATAAAGTCAATTTCCGTTAATCATCCAGTTTAACTTTACCAATTCGCTAGCTATTATGTAGAGCCTAGTACTGATGATATGAATAATATAAAACCTGAAAAAAGAAAATAATGTGACGTAATTTTACAAAGACAAATATACCAACGAATAAAAAAACATGTATTTCACTTTGTATTGTGTATTATTTTTATAAGCGATAAGCTATATTCAATTAATAAAAAACAGGATTACGGTTGATACTCCGGTCTTCTTCCTTCTGGAGTACATGCGACTCCCCCAGTGCTTGTGTGTTATACCTCGTTTGTCTCTTTGCGATTTAAAGCTTGATAAACTATCGTCGCTTTTATTTACACAAAACCTTGATGATTAAAGTCATAAGAAACCTCAAATTAAAAGAAAATATGCATATGTTTTTTATAACTAAATGGATAGTTTTCATTATACAACTTATGTACATATACTTTTTTCTGAGGAAAATTCTTTAAATTGTCCACATTTGAAAAAAGTTTACTTATTTTTAATTGCTTCCTTCCAGGAAGCAATTCGCCGACATATTTTCCGTATGCATAGTGACCTGAGCGTAACCCTCCTCGTAAAAATCCGGTGGTCGCAATACGCATGGATCTGTCATTAAAATAAACAATTATCTGGTTGTACATGTTAAACAGGTGCTCAATACCCATGCTTTTTGTTATTTGTTAACTATAAGGTGACAATCGGTAAACTTCGGCTTTAAAACAGGGCATTTAATGAGCAGCCATATTTATTTAATCATAACAGACAGAGAGAAAAAATTGACGATTATACGTTATAGTTGCTTAAAAAATGAGAAAATCGTGCACAGAGGACTAAATTTATGATATATACATGGATTGGTAAAAGAATTGGAGAAACATTTTGTTTCACCACTCACTCGTTTCATATGACTTTAACATTATATAAGTGGTACCAATGATACCAGATAATTTTCTTACTGTTACCGGTAAAAGGAAGGCAACTCTGATAAAAAAAAATGCAATCAGTCAGGACGTAAGTAGTAAGTGTTCGCATAATTCAATTACTAGTGATTTATCATTTCAACCACTCAAATTTCCAAAAGTTATTTGAACCCTGATGGTTTAACTTCAAATATACATGATTAATACATTGGAAAATGCATAACTATCGATAGGTTTAATATTAGATGAATCGTTAGGAAAAGCCAAATCATACTAGTTGTGGCGTCCATATGGGGAATTGCTGAGACAACTTTTTATAAACTCCTAACTTTACGCAAATCTGACTTTCAGATATTTAGGATTGAAAGTTTCCGATGAAGGTAAATAAAGTGTTTCGGTCGGACGAAATTTGTATATTCTTCAGCTGACTCATAATTAGTCTTTCAATATATCGTTACATTGTCAATTTTTCAAATTCAATTAGAGTAAGCTAATTAAATAATCATATACAATTACTTACTTTAGACATATTGTAGATGTTATTTTCATTATTTATCACAAAATAATTATTTCTAAGAAGGAAATCCTGACAAAAACGAGAAAAAATGGATGTTTTAACAACAACATATATTTCCCTCACTGGAACACTGGAAGAAGTTTTTGTTGCCTATTGTTGAACATCAAGCTTTGGAAACATTTTCCATCAGATACTGGTAAAGATCGGACTCCAAAAATCGGGGATATGAATCTTTTGCCATAAGAGCTTGAATCTTATGTTGTGGAGCATCAAATGTATCTCGGGAAAGATTTTCTAAATTTTCAATGGTTTCTGTCCTGGTGTCAGCGTCTAAATTTACCTACATAATTACAATTTGAGCAGAAAAATTAACGAATTATCAATATCTTCACGTTATGCCAAATCTTATCGATATCATTCAAGATAAAACATGGTCTTATTTTGATTATAGCAGAAACAAAAAGAACAATATATAGTAAATTTATAGTGGTTGGCATATTTCAATAAAAAAACATTCGAACATAAAACATAAAGACCCTTAAATCTATTTTGCTTACTTATACATATAACATATATATATCCCCCTTTTCAAAATGTCACTCAGTGCCGAAAAAAGAAATTAGTATTTTCCATACTAAATTGCACTAAATCTAAAGATTGAAATCTGTGATCAAGTTCAGTTAAAAATTTGTGTGTCTTTCCAACTGTCACCATTTGCAATAACATTATAGGAATAATTTTTATGATAGTGGTAAATTCAGGAAAGCGCTTTGGACGTATACAATTTTCAAAGTATTATAATTTTACTTTAGGTAAAGTTGACCTTAGATGTATTTTTAGATTAATGTGTGTTCCCATTTGGTCATAAAGATACCTATATATCAAGGTTCTTCACATACTTGGCTTTCAAAGGTTTAGGTTTGTGTGTTCCTGACACAGAAACAAATACATTTGTATCATACAATGTTGATGTCATAATCAACTGGGTTGATACCGATACAAATGGTTCCAGAAGGGTATCATCAGTTCAGTTGTCAGTCATTCGCCACTGACATAACATTCGACAAGAGTTATAACAAATATTTAAACATTCCCATTTGGTTTATTAAGAAACCATAAAACAAACTAATGTTCCAATTCCTTGCGGCAGATGTAAATCAATCGCAACAAAATAAAGATTTAGTCTTTTTCACTTTAAAAAAATTTTGCTATTCTTTTTTGGTTCCGTTTGGTGATACCTACATAATCTAGAAAACCAAGACGGAAGCAACAAATTTATAAAGTGTTATTTTCATTTACCTCTTTTGGTGCCTTCGAGACAACAAATTCCTGATAAATCTTTTGAGCCATTACTGGCATACTAGATTCATTACATGTTCGAAATTCTTCGCAGGAAATCCAAAACTCTAAATTCTCCTCGCTGAACTCGGACCGAAGAAACAATAGAAACAACTCAACACCATCTGAAAGAGTTTAAAAGATCAAATATTAACAGAATGAAAAATACTTGTTCGATATAAAAACTTTGAGTAAAATATTGGAGATTGTATGTGAAAACACGAAAAAAAGATAACAAAATAAAAAAACATCGAGCAAAATTAGCACAACGTAAATAATGAAACATCATTAAGACACAAACAGCTGTGTAATATTCTTTTCAAATTGTACACTTCATAAATGTAAACCAAAACTATCAAAAAATTGGTTTTACATATGACACAAAAAAACTCTAAATTGTCAATTATTTAATTTCGAATAAGCACAACGTAAATGAAACAATAATGTAGACACAAACAGATGTGCAATAATCTATTTTAACTTTACTCTTTATAGATGTGACAATTCCACGTTTTTGGTTGCTTTAGTGTTACTCCGTTTTAATTTTTCTATATTGTGATTAGAATAATGTTGTTTGTCTATGGCTCATTTTTTCGTTTTTTGTCACTGCGTTGTCAGTCCGTTTTCGACTTAGGTGTTTGATTAACCCTTTGGTATCTTTACTCTCCTGTTTTCTTTTTCTTTTATTAGGTTGTATTTAGTTTCTATTTAGAATAGTTTCAAAATAAGGTGTATATTAGGAAAATATCATTAAAGACCTGAAGGTCGTAAGGGAATAGATTCACTGTTACCTTAGCCGTATTTGGCACAACTTTTTGGAATTTTGGGCCCTCAATGCTCTTCAACTTTGTACTTGTTTGGCTTTATAACTATTTTGATCTGAGCGTCACTGATGAGTCTTATGTAGACGAAACGCGCGTCTGGCGTACTAAATTATAATCCTGGTACCTTTGATCGCTTATTATACTTAAGTTATGTGTTTCTCTTACTTTTGTCCCGTAGAAGATCTTCTAACGATTTACTCCACTGCAATGCTTGGTCATAAGTCGTTGTGTTACAGAAGGGAAAGGAGCTCTCGTGATCCACAACAGAATCAGTGTTTTGTCTTCGCAGAAATTGAAATTTCTTCTTCATATTCTTTGCCCTGTAATATTAATAATCATATTATCAAATTAGAATACATAACATAAACGTGATTGTCTTGCTATATGTAGCTATATATAGATTAGTTGTTACTTCTTTGAAAACTATATGTCACCTCACATCTATGTGTAAATCTGTATGCACAACTGACTCCTTGAGTCATAATTGGCATTTTCATAAAGTTGGGATGTTTGGTGCACCGTAGAATCTTGTTCAACCAATCGACCCCATTGCATAAGGACTTTGCGACGTAAGGACTATGAAAATTTAACATCAAATGTAATAGTGGCAATAATTGCTTCAATCAGAATTATTTCGCAAAGTAAGCCATTAAATGAAAACCAGGGTACGGATATTGTATCTTTTTTTTTAAAGAATATACCTTGTAGGTAGTCAATATTTTGATTGGTATCGTGTTGTCACGATTGAAATGAAACTCATTTTACAACTTACAAATTACTAGATTTGGATTTTGCTTGATTGTTTTCTGCTAATGCTGACTCGGCTGAACAGGTCTTGTGAAACCGTCTTGCTTTTTCATCGTCATCATGGTTACCAAAAAGCTTCTGATAAAGAAATAAGTCCAAAGCACGATTTTCCATCTACAATAAAAACAAATCAAATGTTTGATAGTTGTAAGAGTTCGAGTATGTACAAATATGGTACTGATTTCAATACACTATAAAAGAAGCCTGATTACAGCTGTTTAAATTATATTTTGTTTTACTAATATAATAATTTGGATGATCAAAACTTCAAGACACTGTTCCTCAAGTATAAAAAAATACTGCTTTTAAATGAAAAAAGAGGTTATTTTTGGGACTTAAATCGATGTTTAAATTATTGTTTAATAAACGGGTATACACCTACCGTGTCTTTTGATTTGCCGTTTTTTGTATCTAAAAATAATGCATGGGATGGAATTTCATTTTCACAGCATGCACTCTGACTCCGTCGTAAAGGTCGGGTGATTATTCGTTTTAGTTTTTGTCTTTTAGACTCTTTATCTTTCTTTGCTGATAAGAATACATCTGACTGCTCATCATGGTCTGAAGCGTCGTCAATCTTTTGTACACTGGATATCCTAGTTTCTGAAGAAGAATCAATGTCGGAAGCGTCTAGTGAGGATTCGCAGACAAACGATACCTGAGAATTTCTTAAACTTGATGGCGATCTGGATGATGTGCTATCAAATGAAAATTCCGTCATTTCCGGTGTTTGCAATTGGTCGAAAGATAGGTCAATTGAATCTTCAAACCGTACTGAACCATTTTTTCCCTGATTTTTGTTCCGTTCTAATATTCTTCTTTTCCAATTCTTTTTTGCCGATTTTTTATCTTTCGCAGGTGAAATTAAACATTTGTCTTTCATATCTATAGATAATGCAGTTGGTGATGGTGTTAAATCTCGTTCTGGGGGATCACTTGGAGTATCTAAGGATTCAGATTGTCGGGTTAGTTTTAGTGCAGGTGTGGTTAACTGGCATACTAGGTGATCGAGGTCCTGTGTACATTGCCTGTTTAATGGTCGTCTTGGTTCGTCAAAAACACCCTGTAAAGTATCACAAATAGAATACAATACAATATCATTTCCAGGCAACACTTCAAATCAATAAGAAAAAAGACATAGGGCGTACACGTAGAACAGATTTTATTTGATGAATACGTGTTGCCCAAACTTAATTAATATTTTAAATCGTTGTAATTTTAAAACTGTTTTCATATGTTTAGACTTTTTGGCACAAGCAGTGTAAGTCACAACGACGGAGTCCTTTCATATAATCGTCGTAAATTGAGCTTTGGTAAATAGTTGTCTCGTTCATGTACTATGTTTAAGCTGGGACATTTATTTTTATGACTGCATGTAGACAAGTTTTTGCTGCATGTGCTTGTAAGATCGGCAGAATATGTCTTAAATAGGTAAGACCTTTTATAGCTGGAATAGAATGAATGACCTTCGTCTTCTAAAAAATATACATACGAGACAACACAATACACTTGAGACAAGTACTGATACATATATTTTTTTACCTATTTTATTTTAACATTCCTTCCTGGAAGCTTTGATACAAGATTACATAATGGAAGAAAAAAGCCAACCTTGATGTTTGAACTAATTTCAATAAATAATCGATCTAGAAATTCATACTTGTTTTGACATCATGAAGATTTGATTTAATTCCTTCTTTTATAATATAGCAAATATTCTGTAACTTTCTCTTCTGGGAAATGTAATGCGTATATGACAAGGTTTTAAATTAGGAATTCTTAAATGATTCATAAAGAAATAAATCCTTCTTTAAAGTTTAATGTTGTTTTCGTTAACATGGCAACTCATGCGATTTGTCTTCACAGTTTTGGCATGAAAGAGTTTCTAATCTTTTGTCAAAAGTGAACAAATGATTACTACAGTTTAAGCCATGCCATGTTTGTCATGCTCGAAATCGTCCCGAGTTGTGTCGACAATTTGACGAAGGTGAATACATTTAACAGGTAACAAATTAGAGATTCGTTTTTTTTTTAAAACACAAAAAAAAAAAAAAAATAAGATATCACGAAAGACAGTCATTGATGTGGAGCTTCACGTGAAGAAATTACACTCTTCTCCTTATTCCATTTACATGAAAAAATCGTTAAATAAAAAAAGTATCAGTAAAAGCATTTTCCTTAAATTAATAAAAAAGTGCAGTTTTCATTTTGAGAAATTTATCAATATCACAAACAATTTTATATCTATAATTGTTAGTTTGAAAATAATCAATGCAAAATTTTTAAAAGATGTGAAAATATCTAATTGATTCAGGTGTGGTTGTCATGTATCTCTAAGAGAATAATTAAATTCATATTCAAACAAATTACACAAGAAAATATCAAAATGTAAACCTGTGTTTTAGACATGTATACGTGCATGTCCTCTATACGCAACGCTAGATCATTGTAACTCCCGAATGACAACGTGAAAATAGTCAAAATGTAAAAAAAAAAAGCATTTTTGGAATTGTTCTAAACTTATTGCTGATTTCAATTTTAGAAACAACATAAAATGCCCCTTTCCTATCAAACAAAGATCCCAACACCGGAAAGCCAAAAAGCCAAAATCGCAGACATTTAATTTGACTGTTTTGTCGTTAGTAACCAAATATTGAAATTTGAAAAGCATTGTTTGAACAATTCATATATTTTTTTTAGCTAATAGTTACTTCAAATGTTCATTTCCAATCAATCAAGGCTCCTAACTCCATTGTGGAGTAAAAATGATCAAAATTTACATTGACCTTCATGTTGTTACCAGTAACAACATAATAAATATTCGAAATGCAAAGTACATGCTCGCCCACCTGTCGTATTTTTGTACTATCGTGAATCAGTTACCGGATTTCCGTCAGAAAACCCGGATAAAGACGGAAAACCCAATTCAAACAATAGGTAGCACTCCACAGTTAGAAAATAAAATTAAAAATGAGCCACAAAATGTTGTATCATCTCCTATTCCTGGATTTCTAATACATTAACCTAACTGTTTGTGTTGTACATGTGCATATGTATGTAATCAGTATATTCCATAGATTTGATTTTCAAAAGTTAAAAGAGTGAAAATTAATTCCTTTTATGTGTATCCATGGCAACATTCTGCATTTATTTACCATAAAATATTGCAAAAAGGGGGGTGGACATGTCACATATCCCCCCAAAATTTGGATCAAACTAGAATTTCAATGCCTTTCAGTGATACCTTTTTAGAAACTGTTTTCATAAATCTTCCTAATGATCAAATAAAAAATGGGTGTCTTTCGCCTCATTTTTTCGTAAAATCCAATCACAAAGTTCGTGCGATAAAAAGTTGGAAAAAAACATTACAATAATTGCCGGACCAATGTATGGTAGGGACATGCAAATACGGACTGTCATACAGAAAACAGCCTATATATTACATACATTACATAATCTTGATGTTCATATAAACCCAATACAAAGGCTATTTTAATACTCAGCTATCCAAAAATGAATTTTATTGCACACTAGCTCTCATATTTGAAAAATCCACAGGGGCCAAAATGCGAAACTACACACCTAACTGTGGAGTGCTACCTTAAGGTGAAATTTTTCCCCTCCTGCCTCAATTTTTATTATATTTTCTGTTTTCTATTAGCTGTTACGATGAAAATGGTACCTTAGTTTTTAAAATTGGTTCAGTAATAAAGATTTTATGAAGGTTAGCAGTTGATGTTGAAACGCGACAAAAAGTGATTTAAAAATAAATGCTGGATCATAGTGAAAAACTTCAAGTCTGTCTCATTTTTGGGGTAAATTTCTAAAACTTTTCCCATTATCTTATTTAAAATCATAAAATTACCTTAAAAGAGGACAAATTGTACAATTTTTAGGTATTTGAAAGCACTTATAGGTCAATTTTGCTGTAAATAGCATACCTAACCTTGGTTTAGAAGCTCTCAAGCAGGGTATAAATTTCTAGCAGGACTGGCATCATTAAACTTAATTAATGCCAAATTATAATATAAAATCCTGCTAAAAATGTTTATTTGACTTATTCGCATTCAAAAATATAAAGCGATACATTCTGAGGATATCATATAAAGCGCAATCTTTGGTTACAATGGCGAAGCTAGTGGAGTACAAATTTAAGACCGCAACATGTCTAAGTGTCAGAATGTGTATATTTGGTTGCTAAGGACAGTAAACAATAAAATAAACATAAATTGCATTCCTAGCAGATTTTTTACCTTCAGAACTAAAACAAGAACATAAAAGACTAAAGATTTGTGGTAAATTTTATCTTAAAAAGTGCATTTCTGTGCTTTCTGATGTGCCATAAGGTAGCACTCCACAGTTAGAAAATAAAATTAAAAATGAGCCACAAAATGTTTTATCATCTCCTATTCCTGGATTTCTAATACATTAACCTAACTGTTTGTGTTGTACATGTGCATATGTATGTAATCAGTATATTCCATAGATTTGATTTTCAAAAGTTAAAAGAGTGAAAATTAATTTCTTTTATGTGTATCCATGGCAACATTCTGCATTTATTTACCATAAAATATTGCAAAAAGGGGGGTGGACATGTCACATATCCCCCCAAAATTTGGATCAAACTAGAATTTCAATGCCTTTCAGTGATACCTTTTTAGAAACTGTTTTCATAAATCTTCCTAATGATCAAATAAAAAATGGGTGTCTTTCGCCTCATTTTTTCGTAAAATCCAATCACAAAGTTCGTGCGATAAAAAGTTGGAAAAAAACATTACAATAATTGCCGGACCAATGTATGGTAGGGACATGCAAATACGGACTGTCATACAGAAAACAGCCTATATATTACATACATTACATAATCTTGATGTTCATATAAACCCAATACAAAGGCTATTTTAATACTCAGCTATCCAAAAATGAATTTTATTGCACACTAGCTCTCATATTTGAAAAATCCACAGGGGCCAAAATGCGAAACTACACACCTAACTGTGGAGTGCTACCTTAAGGTGAAATTTTTCCCTCCTGCCTCAATTTTTATTATATTTTCTGTTTTCTATTAGCTGTTACGATGAAAATGGTACCTTAGTTTTTAAAATTGGTTCAGTAATAAAGATTTTATGAAGGTTAGCAGTTGATGTTGAAACGCGACAAAAAGTGATTTAAAAATAAATGCTGGATCATAGTGAAAAACTTCAAGTCTGTCTCATTTTTGGGGTAAATTTCTAAAACTTTTCCCATTATCTTATTTAAAATCATAAAATTACCTTAAAAGAGGACAAATTGTACAATTTTTAGGTATTTGAAAGCACTTATAGGTCAATTTTGCTGTAAATAGCATACCTAACCTTGGTTTAGAAGCTCTCAAGCAGGGTATAAATTTCTAGCAGGACTGGCATCATTAAACTTAATTAATGCCAAATTATAATATAAAATCCTGCTAAAAATGTTTATTTGACTTATTCGCATTCAAAAATATAAAGCGATACATTCTGAGGATATCATATAAAGCGCAATCTTTGGTTACAATGGCGAAGCTAGTGGAGTACAAATTTAAGACCGCAACATGTCTAAGTGTCAGAATGTGTATATTTGGTTGCTAAGGACAGTAAACAATAAAATAAACATAAATTGCATTCCTAGCAGATTTTTTACCTTCAGAACTAAAACAAGAACATAAAAGACTAAAGATTTGTGGTAAATTTTATCTTAAAAAGTGCATTTCTGTGCTTTCTGATGTGCCATAAGGTAGCACTCCACAGTTAGAAAATAAAATTAAAAATGAGCCACAAAATGTTTTATCATCTCCTATTCCTGGATTTCTAATACATTAACCTAACTGTTTGTGTTGTACATGTGCATATGTATGTAATCAGTATATTCCATAGATTTGATTTTCAAAAGTTAAAAGAGTGAAAATTAATTTCTTTTATGTGTATCCATGGCAACATTCTGCATTTATTTACCATAAAATATTGCAAAAAGGGGGGTGGACATGTCACATATCCCCCCAAAATTTGGATCAAACTAGAATTTCAATGCCTTTCAGTGATACCTTTTTAGAAACTGTTTTCATAAATCTTCCTAATGATCAAATAAAAAATGGGTGTCTTTCGCCTCATTTTTTCGTAAAATCCAATCACAAAGTTCGTGCGATAAAAAGTTGGAAAAAAAACATTACAATAATTGCCGGACCAATGTATGGTAGGGACATGCAAATACGGACTGTCATACAGAAAACAGCCTATATTACATATATTACATAATCTTGATGTTCATATAAACCCAATACAAAGGCTATTTTAATACTCAGCTATCCAAAAATGAATTTTATTGCACACTAGCTCTCATATTTGAAAAATCCACAGGGGCCAAAATGCGAAACTACACACCTAACTGTGGAGTGCTACCATAAGCTTTGGGTTACAAACAAAAAGTAACAAGCAGCATTAAGAAATGTTTGGTAATCGCTAAACGAGAAAATACCTTTACAACTTTATTACTTTATATTTGATATGATTGCCAATGAGACACCTTTCTTCAAAAGCCTATTTAGTGTTTTTTTTATTATAAATATTTTTTTTAAATATTTCCTCAGAACAAATCAAATAATACTTCAAATAAGTAAGTACTGTATTATGGGTCGACATATATCAAAAGAGGGTGTTTTGACTGCCATTGGTAAAATAGATAAAAGTTGGAAGGGGCAAAAATGTTACCTTAATAAGGCCATGTACTAATCGCCGAAAGAATTGTTGCAATGGTTCTTGAACGTGTAGATAGCGTTGAACATTCTTAATACTAGGTGTCCGAATTAATTGACTCAATCCGAATGACGTGGTTGTGTATCTGTTCATCGCACACAGGCAAATGGTTGCTTCCTATTAAAGCAAGAGTTTTGTTTTCGGGCGGAAAAAAATATATTTCTGTTTTGTAATCATTCATACCACAAATAGATAGTGTTGTTTACCACCTTCTTCCTCGGGAAAAGCAAAATATATCATTTTTGTTCTTGAAAGAGAAAGGATACATTACTGACGCCCTTTTATGAAATTTGTAAATAAATGTAATTCAATGCGAATGTAGATATTTCGTTTTCCACCGGAAATCCCAAAGCCTGCGATAACTTTACGTAATTAATATTCTTTCGACTAGGAAGTAGATTTGTCTTATATATATATATAACTCTTTTCTAAAAAAAAACACCAATCAAACATTTGAACTATGTGTAAATTTCAGTTACAATGTCGATAAACAATATCAAGCCTGAATCAAAACATTTTACCAACAAGTCTCAAGGGACTTACCTTCTTCCACAGATTCTTACATTAATCCGGAAAATAACTCAACACTATGGATTTTATGTCAATTTGAGCGAACATGGAGAAGACATATGAAATATTATTAAACCAAAGATTGAGTAACAAATCTGAACATTACATTAATGTCTTCAAACACAACATAAGACAAATTAGACAGTCACATGATCTGGGAGCTGTCTTAGAACCAATTATGGCTACACGAAACCATTCCCACTTAATCTGATTATTCTTTTTCCGGAAACGTAGAAGCTTTCGGTTATTTTAGGCAATTTGATCTCTGTTATTTAATGTTGTCAATTAATTTTGACAGTCCCTTATATAAGGTTTCCTTCCTATTTGACAGCCTTAATTTCTGAACGTCCATTTGTGAATTTATAAGGTAATTAAAAATGACTTAAGCGGTAATTGTAATAACTGACAAATTTTAAATGCATGTGTATGGAATGATAAACGATGCATGTTTAAAAAGAATTTATAATGGGTTGTCAGTCTATGAGTTTGATTAAGATAAAAATTATCAAAGAAAAATCACTGCACCAAAGTTGCTCTTCCAAACTAAAACGAATACAAAAAAGAAAAGAAAAAAGAACGAATAGGCAATATAATTAACTGACGAGAATACAAATTTGAAACATGTCAAAGAGGCAACAACCCAACAAAAGAGCAGACAACAAACTTCTTTTATACGTTATGTATAATAAAAAAAAATTATAAGATGTGGTATGAATGTCAATCAGAAAACTTAATATGTTGCATAAAAAAACAATGACAAAGAAAAGAAAAAATGCAGGTCACCTTATGGCCTTCAAAAAATTAAAACCCCTTCACCGATAGTTGATCTGTAACAGAAATGAGGAACAATTCAACAGACATAACTATATGGTCTGAATAAAGCAACAGTAATGAACGAAAATCAAATATTACAGACAGCAATCAACAACAACCACTGGATAAGATGTTCTCGAGCAGGACCAATTAAAAGATGCGCCTGTCGTAAGTCAGGAGCCTCTGGTCTTTGCTAGTCTTGTATGTTTATTTAATTTCAGTTCAATTATATGTTTTGCAGTTTAGGTCGAATTATTGAATTAGTACACTTTTCGTTTAGATGGCAGCTGAAGCCAACCTTCGGGGGCCGATTTTCTCGCTTTGTTGAAGACCCATTGGTGGCCTTCAGCTGTTTGCTGTTCTTTGGTCGGGTTGTTGTCTCTTAGACGCATTCCTCTTTTCCATTCTCAATTTTAATATACATTAAAATCCTTAGGACTATAAAGTAAAACACTTTGAGGGTATTGCATATTAATGTATTGGCGAATATTGTTATATATACATAAACTCATCTTGAACATCAGGCTTAATATGTTTACACCAGGTGAACATACACCTTTAAAAGAATCTGTAAAAACGCTCGAATATAAAAAAAAATGAAAAAAAAAGAAAAGTACGAAGTTGATGAACATTGATGATAAATACAAAAAGGTTTTGCCAAATACAGCTAAGGTAATCTATGATTTTCGGTATTGTCTGCTTGATGATATATATAACATCAACAGACAGTTATAACATATTTTTTTTACCTATTATATCTGTTTGTTATGTTTACACATTGATGTCAATATATTGGAATTTGATGCGACTATCATACAAGTGAGAGGTTTAGCTAGCTATTAAACCAGGTTCAATTCCCCAAGGACACGCCTGTTACAAGTCAGGAATACGCCAATTGTTATCCAATCTTTTGCTGTGTTTTTGATTTTTGATTTTGCCATTTGATTAAAGACTTTACGTTTTGAATTTTCCTCGAAAGTTTTTCTATTTCAAATCTCTTAAAGTTATGATTTTCAAACATGGAATATTGTATTATTTCTGTACCAAAATATTTAGTACAAATCAAGTACTGTAAAATACAAGTACCTAAATATTACAATAGTTTTAAAGTAAAGAAATAGTACTAAATATTAAAAGTAAATTTCAAGTACTGCATTTTTTTAGTACAGAAATAGTACCTAGTATGCAAAAGTAGCTGTGTACAGCAAAATCAATTGGGAACATATTTTTGTAGAACCTTGGGACACTATCCTTTTCAGAGATTGATTCAAGTTGATTAAAAACTAATTTAATTTTGTGTTCATTCATTTAGAATATAAAATCTCAAAGAAAATTAGAATCTCACAGTTGTAGTAAAATCTAATGAGCTTTTTGATGTCATATTTTCCCCATATTCTTTGATTATGACTTTTGGTATTTGATAATTATATATTGAAGGTTGAGTGTCGAGTGTTTAGGATATATGTCACCTACTACCGCAGGAATACACTTTCAGAATAAAAACATCATCTACTACCGCAGGAGTTCACTTTAAGAATAAAAACATCACCTACTAACGCAGGAGTTAACTTTCAGAATTGGCACATACATTACTAACCATATCACAAATAAAACTGTTACCTGGGGGTAAAGGTTATTTACATGTGGTCAAGGAATCAACAGAAAGTTCTTTTATGTCAGTATTGTAAAACGAATTTGGTAGTTATGTCAAATCTAGTATATTTGGTAGTGTATGTTGATATAGTTTTTGTACTTGTCAAACGTTAAACATCGCTCGAACACAGCTGGTACATCATCTGCTTAAAGTAGCAATTATAGTATTTGGATATTGAGTTTTGATCACATGGTAGTTTAGTTTCACTAAGTTTGATGCATTCTATATAGTTTTTTTTGTTGCCTAATTTTAGTATTTAGTTGTTTTCTCATGGACATTTTAACAGTTTAAATACCATATTCGACAACTGAGTTATATTGATTTGTAATTAGCATACCAGTTATGAATGTCATCGATTGTTGTTCTTTGTTTTTAATTATTAGTGTTCTTGTTGCATGTTTGGTTATCTATACTCTGAGCAATTTAGAGATTTGGCTCTCATTTGAAATTAAGGATCTTTTAGTGTATGTGTTTGATAAATACACATTTTTGGTTTTGTTTTTAAAATTGTTTGTTGAGGTTCTTCTCTTTGTTTTTTTCTTTCTATTTGTTGTATCATAGACATTTACTTCTAATCGCTTAACTTATATAAATATTATGAAAATTATATGCTAAATCATCATAAAAGCAAAGGGAACGTGTTTTGTCACCTTAATTATCACAGAAAACCACAACAGTTCGAAAATTACCTGCCCTATAGTCAACTATCTTCTGAATGGTATTACTACCATGCTTTAATTAAATGGATGGCATGTAATACATAGACCCAATTTTAAAACATTAAATGTTCGATTGATACGATTTTAATCTAATTAAAGAGCTCTTTTACACTGTTGACCGAACTAATTTACTGAATCTCTAAAAACACACCATGCAAATTGAACAAATGTCTCGTTTCATCTATAACCAGGTAGATAAAACATGTTACAAGTCTATTCCACGACTGGTTCTTCTGTCAATGTCGTAAGAATAAAAGATCATTTGAAAAATTGACATCCGTGAAACACTCTTCAAATTAAGATATATGGGATTAGCTTGTGTATAAGCAGTCATCTAATTTGATTAATAACTCATTTCGGACTTGGAATATTTAATGCCTTTCTTAAGATGTCTTATTCTATAGATCGATTCTGATCTTTCCAAGATGTTTTTTTACACTGTCCTTACCTAAATATTTATTTTATATCGAACCGTATTCTTCCCCACTTAAATAAAGCAACATTCCAACAGCGCCTACATATGTGGACATTTAATAATATATATATATCCCGTATTATACAAACCAAAAATAAAAAATATAGAAGAAAGATACCAAAGGGATATTCAAGCTAGTGCTTTCAAAATAAACTGAGGCCAACACCATGGAAACAACAGTATACAAAACACAACATAGAAAATTTAAACCAAGCAATACGATCGCCTACAAAGGGTGACATCAGGTACTCCAGAAGGGTTAGCATATCCTGCTTAAACATGTGTCAACAGTCGTGTCGCGCATGTAAGTACAAACTTAGTGAAAAGTCTAATTCGGTAAGTCACATTTGAGGAAAAGGGTACGTAATGATAGTACAATTTGTACATATCCGTCGTCATCTGTAAAATAGATATTCTAAAACGGTTCAAAACCTCGGAATGGCGTCCATAAAATTTTGGGACATGTTCAAATTGTTTTTGCTTCCATATGTCGTCTTTATCACGTTTGTGACATCATTGAATTGGACCTTTCCCAAAATGTGTACTTGCAATGAGTAAAACGATGGTAGCCACATATAGACAAGGACAGAGTACCTGAGATAAATCCCGATTTTTTGTGGTTTTCCTGTTGTTCGGACTTTTTCAGTGCTGTTGATCTTTGTTTGTTTTTCCGTCTTTTTCTATTTTGTTTTGCCATGATATATTCGTTTGTATTTACTTATGATTGTTTATTGAATACTTATCTTCTGCCTCTCTTTAGTTATACATTTGATTTGCTCTCATTGGTGATACATTCAGTCAGATAAAATCACAATAATAAAACAACAAGAAGGAAAAGTATCATTATATTTTATATATAAAGCTGTCTTTGGTTTCCAATTTGATGTTTTGTATATAATTATTTTTTTGGTTTTGATAATTTTTTCACGGTGGTTGTCTTGACATTTCGACTAATGTGTTTGAATAATCCTTTTTTCTTTTTTTTTATCTTTGTCCTCTCTTTGTCATGAATAAAAAAGACATTTACTATGTCCTTGTCGTATCTTATAACACCTTAAAGATGAAAATGAAAATTGCTTCGACATAATACTTAATTTGATATAAATGTAAAAAAAAAAAAAATTATTTAATAGTTGATTTTGAAGACTTTTCTATGGAAAGTTTTGCTGATGGGTTCTTTTTGTCACCTTTCGTTTTCTTTATTTCATACCTTTAGATGAGTTTTCAACATGTTCACTGATTTAAACCAATAAAAAACAAATCTAATTTTCTTTTTTTGATGTATTGTTTTTGTAAAATCATTTGACAATACTAACGTGAAAAGTTTAATATCAATTTCACATTATTTATGAATCGTCGGACAAAACGTTTCGCGAGAATTTTTGTTGTCAAAAGCATTAAACAATTTCAATTTCATAAATAGTTTGAAACTTTTAATTGAGTTTACGATGTATAACCTTTATCTAAGAAACAAATTTGGAAATTAATACAGTTACAGTACATGTTCAGTAGGTGTCGTTTGTTGATGAGGTTAATAAGTGTTTCTCGATTATCTTTTTATATATACATTGTATAAAAATAGAATAGACCGTTTCCTGATTTTAAGGAGCACTAGCTATACGAGATAAATCAAAACTTTAAATGATGGATTTTTTTTGTTCAATCATTAATGAAAGTGAAATAGTGAAATAATAATTCGCTATTAGCAGCCACTACTTTTCATTTGTGGGGCCCTTTATACCTTGCTGTTCGCACTGAGCCGCCAAGGCATCATGTTGAAGGCCGTACTTTTACCTAAATGATCACTTTTACAAATTATGACTTGGATGGAGAGTTGTCTCATTGGCACTCTAACCACATCTCATATATCTATGGCATTTCTCGTCCAGTTTAAGGTAAAGTAGAAGGAAAAATTTTAAAGACTTTTTAATCCTGCTTCGTTACTGGGTGAACCTTTAGTTATCCCACAATAAGTTTCCCGGACAAAGACATCAAGTCACCCTTTAGTTGACTTTTTCCAATCGACAGAGAAAAATACCTGGCCAGGCCAGGCGTTAGTTGGAAGTCTGTTTTGTGGGATAGATAAATACGCAGTCACTTATGGTTGGAATCCGATGTTCCGTTTATGCAAATGGAAAAGGAACTGATTACACCTTCGGAGCACCTGAGTGAGTTGGGGTGTCATGTTACTCAATCAAGGGATTCATTATCTGTGTTATCTGTAGTGTTGTGTTACTGTTGTTTGTTGTTTCCTCGTATTGTTTTCTATTGACCGTAGTTATTTAGTTTCATTGGACTTGTGGTTCTCTATTGTCTATAAAAGCTTACTTCAAATGAATATTCTGTCCATTGAAAAGATGTTTTATGAAGTCTAAACAAAATTATTAAGCAACGAAAAGCTATAACATAATATTACAGAATAAAATTTTGAATTTAGAACGCTTTGTGTAAGCAGTTTCAACTTCATCATAATACCATTTGTTATATGTACATACTGCGCATCGTAATGAAAGGAAATACATCTGACAAAAGTTATAAAACAATGTA